>CM053771.1:394612565-394668235 GCA_028658325.1 Potorous gilbertii | reverse complement strand
TTTGAACCTCTTTTGCCAATTGAGTTAGCCTATTTTTCAAGGTGTTATTTTCTTCAGCATTTTTTTGGGTCTCCTTTATCAAGGTATTGACCCATTTTTCATGCATTTCTTGCATCTCTCTCATTTCTCTTCCCAGTTTTTCCTTCACCTGTCTAACTTGATTTTCAAAATTCTTTTTGAGCTCTTCCATGGCCTGAACCCATTGGATATCTATTTCAGATGTTTGGGATACAAAGGCCTTGACTCTTATGTCTTTACCTGATGGTAAGCAGTTTTCTTCCTCGTCAGAGAGGAAGCTTGGCATCATTTGGTCACCAAGAAAATAACCTTCTATGGTCTTAGTTTTTTTCCTCTTTTCTGGGCATTTTCCCAGCCAGTTACTTGACTTCTGTGAGTCCTCTCCACCCCTGGCCTAGGTCTGCCCAGCTAGTGCTTGGGGGGTCTGAGATTCAAATGCTGCTCCTAAGCTCAGGGCTTTTCGCGGCAGGCCTGGCTGCTATTCAATGGGAGCTTAATCTGTGGTGCTCTGGTGGGGGCAGAGCTTCCTCCCAGACTCAGTTCCCTCAGGGGGTTTATGCAGAGACCTTTTGTAATGGAGCTCCTGTGGAGCTCCTGCCTGCTCTGAGAGCCTCTGGCCGCTGCTGCCTCTGCTGCTGTTCCCGCTGCTGCTGCTGCTGCCTCCCGAGGGTGCCTGAGTCCCGGAGATACCCCGCTCCCCTCTCAGCCTGTCTCTCTCACTGACCTGTGCGTCTGTGGGTGGAGGGACGTTCACGGCCACTGGAGATTCCGTCCCTGAAGCCTGCTCGGATCTGCTCGCTCCTCTCAGTGCCATGCGGCTGGGGCAGGGCAGGGCTCCATTCCCATCGGGTGCACGATGGACCTTTGGGATCGGTTTTTCAGGGCTCTCTGGCACGGAAATCTCCTTCACTGTGTTGCTCCGTGGCTTCTACAGTTCCAGAATTTGTTGGGAGTTCTTTTTAGAGGAAATCCATGGGCTGTGGATTCGGAGCTACCATATGTGAGTCTTTCTACTCCACCATCTTGGCTCCGCACCCCCTGAAATAGTTTTTGAGAATAAAAGTTAACTTAGAGGAAATAAATACTCATGATAGGGTCATATTGATATAATATTTCCTAAAATTGATTTGCCTATTGAAAGATACAGCAATCAAACCATGAAAAGATTTACTTTCTATGACTAAACACAATAAAATAATCTAGGAGAAGCAAAGACAAATAACTTTAATAAAGAAAACAAGTGAAAAGGAAGGGCACCTAGAAGTACCGATTTCTCCAACTATCCTAAAAAGAAGTCATTATTCAAGCAATTTCATCCTGGTTTAAAAATAAAGTGACTCAAAGAAGTATTTTTTTCATGTAAAATATATTTCCATATTAGTCATGTTGTAAAAGAAGAAACAGAACCAAAGGAAGAAAATCATAAAATAAAAAAAAAAATAAAGTGAAAAGAGTAGGCTTCTATCCTCATTCAGACTTCATCAGTTCATTCTCTGGATGTGAATAGTATTCTTCTCAAGTCTTTTTGATCTGTATTGCACGATTGTATTGCATTGAAGAACTAAGACAACCATAACTGATCATTGTGCCATGTTGCTGATGTATTTTCCTGGCTCTATTCCCTTCACTTTGCATCAGTGCACATAAGTCTTTGCAGGATTTTCTGAAGTCTACCTGCTCATCATTTCTTACAGAACAATAGTATTGCTTTGCATTCATACAGCACAACTCATTTAATCTTTTCTCAATTGATAGGCATCCACTCAGTTTTCAATTTGTTGCCTCCACATGAACTGATGCAAAGTTAAATGAGTAGAGTCAGGAGACTTTTCTATTCTGCCTTGCCTGTACCTAGCACAGCACGTGGAAGAGGGTAGGCATGGAATCCCTGGATGTTGAATGGAATGGAAAATAAGGCAAGGTATTTTTTTTTCAATGGAATGTTATCTCCAATTTCAGCTCAATTTTCTGATTACATCTGCTGCAATTGGACAGGTAACCCTGTTTAGGCTAAATAAAAAAGCAGTGGGGGAAGTGTGGGGAAAAATAAAGCCTAGCTTCAGAGAAAGGGTAGGAAAACTGAGATGGAAAGAGATGGAAAGGTGAAAATGAGATCAAATTCTATACATTGTCCTATTGATATAAATATTTTGTTTTGTTTTCAAATAAGTCCTACCTAGAAGATACAAAGCATCTATTAGCCCTTGTTTGTAGATGTCCTTTACATAAAATTACTGGGGATGGTTGGGATCTGCCCACTTACTTCTTTCTGTCCTCCTAATGTCCTTCTCTCCTTTTGAGATATATAAAAAAAAATGAAGAAAAATTTTTATGACTCTCAAAACAAAGTTTGCTGTTGTAGTTTTCACAAGAAATGTCTCTTATCAAGTCTGGGATTTGCTATTGGTTTTCATGCTGGAAAGACAGGAAAAAAGTACATATTTTATACAGTCCATTCTCCTCCAACATCCCCAAAAAGCCAAGTGTCTATCAAAAACACAATGTAATCTCAAATGCCTTCCCTTCCTTGAAACTTCCGATGTACCTCAAGATTGATTCATAACACATTAGGACTGAGATCTTAGTTAGCCCTCATGCTTGTAGGTACCAGTTAGGGTGGCCCATAGTAAAACCAAACTGTATGTGATGAAGTTGAATTCTCTCTCACTTGAAAAATAGTTAAGTAAACAATCATATAAATGAATGGATAGCTCAATCATTAAATGAAGAGGGAAAAATAAGCACCAAGACACTGGTAGTTCAACTGAAGTAAATGTAGATCAATAACACCTTTACCCCCAATCGAACATGAAGTCAACTAACAGAAAAGCAAGAGTCCTGCTCAGTACCTTCGAATATAGCAAGCTAGCTAGGAGAGGAGGGCCCACAGATTTGCAATATTATATTATGACTTCATGAACTTGGATTTTCTACCTTTGTCAGCCCTGATTCTTGATGTCCAGGGTTGTTCCCTCTGAACTTTCAATCTTCAGCTCTGCTTGGTTAGAATTCCGTGGAAGATACTGCCCTACCAGGACAAACTGATCACAAGAAGTCTCATCCTTCTGCTGCTAATTAGCCTTGGATAATTAACACCATCCCAACCCTTTCAGCCTCCTCTGACTTCAGATTGCAGCGGTGGATGGTAGAGCACCAAACTCCTTTCAAGACTATCCTTTATACCAATTTGACTCCTGGATTTCCAGCTACTCTCTACTTTGCACCTGCAACTTTACTTGATTTGAACTCCATAGAACAATCGCCCCCTACACCCCTGTAATAGGAGATCCCCCACACGGAAACCTCTTCCAAAAAGGTGTCATATTTTTCCATTTGATTGTAAGTTTTTTGAGGGCAAGGACTGTCCATATGTACATATACATATACATATATATGTATATATATGTATATGTATATGTATACACACATATATGGAGATATATGTACAGATATGTATGTACAGATATATACATATATGTACAGATATATACATATATCTATACATATATGCATGTATATATGTATATATATTTTAATTTGTATCCCCAATGCTTACCACAATACTTGGCACATTAATAGGCACTTCATTTATTCTATGCAAAATATTGTCTACTGTATTGTGGTATTCTTCTATGGCTCCCTGCTACTCCACAGCTATGACATCCCTATTCCAGATTTTCTTTCACTCCTCTCTACTGTTAAAGATGGACTTTCTATATATAATGAGAATTATGGTCCCAGGACAGAGAGAGCAGTGGCTAGGATCACTGGGCAACCTTAGCAAAGAAAGAAACATTTTCTTTAATGGTTCATCTAGGAACCTGACTGTTGCATGAATATTCCTTCATTTTTAAAAATCAATTGTATTTTGTGTTCCATTCCTTATTCTTGTCCTCCCCAACTTCCAATCCCTCAACCATCAGAAATGCTTTAAAGAATAAAATCATTCAAAATGTATACAGGCAAGGAAAACCAATCTCTACATAAATAATATCTAAACAGAAGATCTGTTCAATCTGAATTCTTGAGTCCATGAATCTGGAGGTGGATAGTAACTTTCACCCATAAATCTTGTGGAATTTTTGGTCATTGAGTTGATAAGAGTTTGGAATTCATTCAGAGTTGTTGGTTTTTACACCATTTTTTGTTATAATATAAATTGTTCTCCTGTTCCTGTTCACCTCCCTTTTCCATCATTGACATAATTTTTTGCCAGGATTGTCTCAAACTATCCCCTTCATTAATTCCTATAGTATAATAGTCTTCTATTGCATTCGTTTATATAACTGTTTTCCAATTCCTTAACTGATGAGCATCACCTAAGTTTCTAATTACTACTGCTTCACTCTCTAATAATTTTCTCCTTCACACTCTGTCTACAAAGTAGAACACACCTGCTTTTCCAATTTCTGTGGGCATTGTATCACTGATCTCTCATCCCGTATTCATGCGTAGCTCCTCTCCCTCCTCTGGCTTGTTTGCTACGAATCAAAATTCAGTTTTACTGCCTAGGCAATCAATATATTTACATTGGACTCAGAGTGCAGAATAAAGTGATGCTTCATTTTTGTGCTGAAAGGATTCAGAAATATGATGGGACGTGGAACAGTTTTCTTGATTTAGCCAATGCTTCCTTTATTATTCCAATAGATTCTAAAGAATGGGACCCATTTCCTTTCACTTTCCAGGGCTGACAATACACTTTTACATGCTTGCCACAATGATATTTGCATAGCGCCATGATGGGCTGCATGTGTGTCTAAAATACTTAAAGTGGTGCCTGACACAGGAGGAATTTAATAAATTCTTATTTTATTCCTTTCACTTCCTTTCTTTTCTTGATTTCACATTTATTTCCTTTTTTCCATCCTTCCCTTCTTCATTCTTTCATGCTCCCTGTTCTTATTTCATGTAATTCCTTCCTTTCTGAACCCTATTTATTTCATTTATCTTATTTCTTCTGATTCATAGAATATAGAAAAATAATGATAATTAGTACTTCACTCTCTGATAACCTTCTCAAAGTAGATTATACTTGCTTTTCCAATAAACGTGGGCATTGTAGCACTGTTCTCTTATCTCCCTGTTTATGTTTGGCTGCATTCTCTTCTTTAGCTTGTTTTCTAGGAATCCAATGTCAGGTTTATTGCTTAGGCTATTGATGCATTTCCACTGGACATAGAGTGCTTCCAAAAAGAGAAAAAGCTTATCATATGCAAAGTTCTAAAATGTTCCCTGCAACAACCTTTTCTTCTGTTTTGCAGCTTGCTCAGAGGTGGGATATGAACTCTCCAAAGATAAAAAAATTCACCCTGATCTTGAGTTCTAATTGGGAACTCGTGTGCCACAGTAGCCTCAGTCCCACAATGCTCCACTGATATCTGTGACCTATTTATAATCCTAAGAGAGCCAGTCACAGTTAGACTCCTGAATGTTTGCTTGTGGGGTTTGAGGGGTAAGGAAGGCTCAGGAATGGCTTTGTCCCTTGCAGTGCTTATGTGTATTGACTTCCTATATACTATGATGGATGTGGCTTTCTGGTCTCAGTTACTGTTTTTCTTCTCCCTTCTCCATTGAGAGTCTGTCATACTTTGTGATTCAGAAATAAAGCCAGCACATTCAGTCACCCTAAGTGCTGTGAATATTGCCTAGGAGACATATTTGGTGTTACATACAGGATCACAGGATATAACATCTCTTTTCGGAGGCAGAAAGGCTTTAGAGCAAGAAATAAATATGCAAGAATGGGCAGATTTACCTTGTTCCTCCCTAGCTAAGGAATGAGGTAAAAAGACAGGAACCTGTGAAAACTGGAGACTGAGACTACAGAAAGGGCAACCTAGAGATTTGGAAAGGTGTTTGCAAGGAATACCAAGAAAACCATGGAAAAAAATGGGAAGAGTGTGTAAGAAAGGCATCTTAGGTGGCAGAAAAGGATATTTCTTTTGCTCAGAAGACGCAGCAGAAGTATGGCTAAAGAACTGTGCACTTTATCTTTGTACAGCCCTAGCCTAGTTGCCGTGGCATTGACTGCCAGGAGATTGCATGGGAGGAAAAAGTCACAAAGTCAGAATTAGAAAATGAAACAGTCTTACAGAGGAAGGTGTCTCAGGTAGTAGCATGCCCAACACTAACAGAGCAGAAACGGAAGAACCAGAGGGGACACACAGTGTTTAGGGAAATAATTGAGGATTTTACACAGCAAGAGGTCACAGATATATTTAATAGGTTCACCCAAACAATGGGAGAATAATTAATATCTTGGATGGTGAGAATGAGTGATGAAAGAGGCAGGAGACTATTTACAGATGGTATGGATTGCTTGAAATTTCTAGGTATTACTCAGAATCATTTTTTCCAGAAAGCTTTTAGAGATTAAAATATGCAATGAGGTAGCAATACCACCAATCTGTTAACTTTGGCAGCAGGTGGATGTAATAAGCAGTATCCTATTGACCCTATGTGGGCTAGTTCAGATAGACCCTGGTATTCACTTAGGGACTGTCTGAGCAAGTTAAAGGAGGAGGTAATAAAGACTGCTGTAATGAGCAGAAATGCAGATGCTTACTGTGATATCCCCTTAGCCGTTTCCAAAAGCAATATCACAGTGAAGTTGACACCTCCTGCTTACAAGCCACTAGTTGTCACTCAACTAATTTAGGAAATAGGGCACCCTCTTTTGGAGGTGCTGGACAAGTTTTCACAGTTAAGTGTCTCAGGGAACAGATAAATTTCCTCAAGAGAGAAGAATCAATAGCTAGAGGATTCAAAGTCGGAACAGATTGCCAAGGAAAGTATTGTTTACTGCTCTACTGAGAGTAGGAGCAGATTTTAGAAATAATGATGTTATTCAAACTAAGAAACTATGCAAAATGTACTAAGCAAAAGGGCTTGATACTAGACGGAATAGAAAAGGAAGAACTGTGCCTGCCATTCCCCTTGAACCCTAGTATCCAAGTTTGTCACTACTTCAGGGAGAATAGAGAAGTGGTCAAGCCTCAGTTCAGATTAAAATACACAGGTGGGATTACAAATCTTATATCAATTTGACCATATACTGGAAAAATAAATGAAATACTGCAAGTATTTATTTATCTATTCATTATAATATAATTAATTAAATATTTATACAATTTATATATTATATATATATGTATACTGTATTTCTACAATTATATGTAATACCTATATATTATATATTATTATATAATATATTAATATAATAATGACCTACTTATTAATAGATACAGGGACAGGGACATCTCTTATACATGGAAACCTTCCGAAGTTTAAACATGAATCTGTTACAAGCATCTCAGGACTGAGGTGGTCTCAAATATCAGCCAGAAGAGTCAAACGAATGGTGGAAAATGGGACAGTTACCTAAGAGAGATTATACCATTGTAATTGTACCCATTTCTGAATACATCACTGGAATACATATATTGAGAGGTATGACTTTAAATTTTTCTGAGGGGAGATACCAATTTGCAGTAAGGAAGCAAATCATATCGTTTAAATGGGTAAAATAAAAATGGACCTTTTCAAGTAAACATTTTAAAGCAGCATCATGTGCCAGGTGGATAAGTATAAATTACCAATCCAACAATAGAATATGTTGAGTTAGGAGTGCTAGTCCCTACAAGACTTGATGGAATAATCCTGTCAGACTACCATGTGGTACATGGTGGTCTGACTGGATTATAGACAATCAAAAAAGATGACGTTTCAGTTTCATGCTGTGGTTCTGGATACTTAATAGACGGGATCCCAAAACATAATGGGATTTGGTACAGTTCTTGATATACCCAATGCTTTCTTTACTATTCCAATGGATTCTAAAGAATGGGACCCATTTGCTTTTCACTTAACAGGACTGAAAATATACTTTTACATGTTTGCCATAAAGATATCTGCATAACCCCAGTATTTACTGGAAGGTAAAAATGAAAAGTACCTCTTCTTGGGGCTTTTTCCTACCTATCCTCTCAGAATTGTGGACAGGTGTTGTTTTGATCAGTATTTGAAGTCAGTAAACAAACAATTCTTGGATAAGGGGACAGTCATTTCAGATACAGGGGGTATAAATTAAACAGGCCAAACATTCGCATGACATTGAAGACCTTTTTGAAGTTTCTTTAGCTATTACAGGAGAACAGACTGCAACATAATGGAACTGATTAAGTGGAAGCTCTGGTAAGCAGAGCCTAACCACTTATGGCATATGGTTTGTATCAAGGGGGTTTGTTCTGTGAGGTTTGGATTCAGTCAAAAGGCCACACTTGAGGATCTAGAGGGCTGTATGTAGCCTCAAGGCCCCAAGGCCATCTCTGACCTACCCTCTTATGGCATATGGTTTAATATTAAGTACCACAAGTTTTTCTGAAGAAACTTTCCTGCTCAGAGTTCAATGAAGTTTTAACCAAAGAATTAGAGTCTTTAAGAATGTTGGTGTTGGAGACAAGACCTGGGGGGAAGGGAATTCCAATAACCAGGGCCCTGTGGACCTTCTGTGCCATTTTCCAGGACTGTCTTGGGTGGTGCTATAGTGCTCTATAGTTTGTAGATAGTGAGGGTCAGAGGGAATGGTCACATAATGCTGTATACTATACTCCTCTATTTCTGAACAGAAATGCTTGTCCAGTGGTCCTGGTGTTTTGGAGTTCTGATATCAATTCTTGGAGTCTGGAGGAAATGTTAACTGTATATTAGGTTTGGGTGTTCATTGACCTTGGAGTTTGTGGGGAAAGGATTTGGTGCCTTCCAATTTGACCTGAACTGAGAGTCTGGATCTATGACCCAAGCGTATTGATTATAAAAGCTTGGATGTGCTATCTTTGAGCTAGCTTTCAGAGCTAAGGGATCTTGTCTCTCTAATAGTTCACTGGTAGATTTTTTGTATATAAATCAAGGAAGAAGTAAACTTACCCACATGCTAGCTGGTGGTCCTTGATTTAGAACTAAACAAAACTTACTTCCATACTGTAAGTAAGGAGGATTTTGTTCCTCCTGTAAGTTGAGTTTCTCTGAATGCATGACCATGGCAATGTTGAGGTTCCAAGTGTTAGATGATAACTCCCAGAAGAGCCCCAAGGGTCCTAGACAGTAATTCCTACAATCATAGTGACAGCCATTCCTCTTGCAACTGCATCATGACAATGGGGGTGGTGACATAATTGATATTTACTACACTTGAGCCTAAGGATGACATTTATAAACTTAACCTGTGAGCTTAATTTTGTACAGATGCCCTCTTCTTCTGTTGCCCGATAAAACAAGTGGGAACTAGTCAATGAGCGGGGAATCAAGAGGGAAACCACAGAGAACCCAGAGTAATCTGTGTGTGTGCCCAGACCAGCTCCCATTGAATCTTGATGGGATTTAGGGGAGTGAACAAGCTGTGCCTATCTCAATAGACTCCATGGTGATTAGGAAATGCTGTAGGAACTGGTTCTCCCATTATCTGCAACCTTTCTGAGAAGACTAGAGTAGAATAAAGTAAGATAATTAAGCCCTCTGAAGTTGTCTGCCAGTCTGAACAGATCAAGAGGGAACCTCTTCAGAGGCTGGAGTCCCCAAACTCCAGTGCCTCCTGTGCATTATCTGAGAAACACATAGTCAGCTTCAGTTAGTCATTTTTCACTTCTTACTACTGGATAATTTATTGATAGAAAGATTAGTTATCCAATTTAGATTCCATTCCATGTTATTGAGATCTCATCTCTTAGCAGTTTAGAGTTGAAGAAAACCCAACCAAAAAGCAATCCAAAAAAATTCGTGGTTTGGGATGTTATTTCATGGACGCTCAAAAAGATTCTCTGATTCCACTTTAAATGTGCACCTTTTTCTGGATTGAATCAAAGGTCCTCCCTTCTTTGTCTGTCATTTTATTTTGGCCATGATCCAAAGATAGATTACCTTTCTTCCTTCCATAAACTTTAAACACAAACAAGGAAAGGAACACTTCAGGCAAAAGCTTCCTACAAACATACAGAGATTCAAAAGACACAAATTACAAACACAGAGCAGAGACAGTCTTAGTGACCAGAAATTAAAGTTCAGATAAAATTATGTCTTCCCTCTGCCATTTGATTCCCTTCCCTAGCTAACTTACTCTCTAAAGGCAAGTTCTTTTCGTTTTTCACTTTTTCACTCAATTATTTCCTCTAAATTATTTAGTGAATCAATCACTTAATTACTTTCTCTACTATAAGGAGATTCTTAAAAACACAGGTTAATGAGACAGACACCCACTCTCTGATATGTAACCCTGGCATAAAGACCTGAAGGCAAGGATTGTAACTTGAGAGATATTCTCACCCCTCAGTGGCCCATATTTGCTTTGGGAAACCCTGCATTGCTATGATTTTGTGGTTCCCTGCAAACAAACTGGAGTTTGTGCACCAAAGTTCAGAACACCCCATCTTTCCCAGGCAGCTCTCAGACTGTCTACCCAACTTTTCCATTTATCTCCATTTAGTCCAGTTCAGCAGATCTTGTTTAAAAAGGCCACAATGTACTGTTGGCTTCCCTTGCCCCCCAAAACTGTGAGAGTGAAAATCAAAAGACCATAGCACAAAGAATACAACACACTGAAAACAGACATGGAACCTAGACAAGATGTAATTGCTTGTAATGGAGAGAGAATCAAGTCACATTCAGAATCCTAACAGAAAGCCCACTGTTATGGACAATTTTCCACTTCAGTGCAAAAAATAAAGAAGAATTTTCAGAAAAAATCTGAGGGGCAGATCCCTGATTCTCTCTGTGTTCACCAAATTGAGGTGAATGTACAGCCAGAGATACTTTCCAGGTTATTAATCATCAGTTTGTTCATTGGACTAGCTGATAATTAATAAATTGATGGTCAGTGATTTCCCTTGGTAACCATACTGAATTCCTTAAATATTTTGAGAAAATGGAATGCCCTTTGCAGGAGCAATCTAATTAGTGAACAATTAATGAGGGGGTGGAGATATTAATGAGGAAGTAGGCTATCAGTCTTTAGTTCTGCTGTTGAGGGTGTGGCTTGATCCAATCGCAGATAAAGGAATCAGTCTCTATCCAGACCACTCTAGTTGGTTTTGTGCCTCAGGATGTAGGTTCTCCTGGACTCCCATGGAAGGATGTCATAGCTTTGGCTTAAGGCTTTAGGACTGGAATTTACCTAAATAAGATTCTGTTTACACTATAAAGAAAAGGTAAGTCTCCTATTTGGGTGGGGTCCAGCCCAAGATCAAGTAGCAAGGCGCCTAAGGATCAGAGTAGTCTCAGCTATCAGAATTCTCCTTCAGAGACTGGTCCAGGAATAAGGAAATAGAAAGGAAAACTTCCATCCTAATTTAATAATTTTTGATTGACATCATAGAACAAAATCACGTTTCTCAGCTACCTTCCAAACTTCCCTACTACTTTCCAGGGTGCCACCATCCTCCTGGTCTCCCTGGCTCACAACCAAGAAGCCATTTCAAATTCTCATCTTTCACCTCTATACCCAATCTGTTGCTAACTGATGATTTGCCTTCTCAACATTTCTAGAATATGCTCCCTTCCCTCCTCAGCCACTACCTCTACCTTGGTGCAAGCTTTCTTCTCTTCTTTTCTGAACTATTGCAATATGGTTGAACAAGACATTCCCTCCCTCTGCTGGAGGTATGTTTCTTAATTATATTCTTTCCAGCAATGCTCTCCTCTTCCTATCTCTACCTCCTGGCTTCCAGGCTTCCATCAACTTCAAGTTATAATCACATTTTCTACAGGAAGGCTTTTTCTCTACACTTTTTAGTTCTTGTGCCTGCCATCTATTGATTCTCTCACGTTTTTTTCCTGTCAAGATCCCTGTTCAGTCCTATCTATCCATGTGTGGTATTCAGGTTAGTAATGTGAGCTTCTTGAGGTACTGTCTTTTGTCTTTAGTTGCAAGTCCAGTACCTGGTACAGAGGATGGTACATATTTGAAGTGTAATAAAGGGTTTTTAATTGATTAGAATAAGAAAACACACATGTTTAAATATTTCTGTTAAATTTGTGATAATAAATATTTATTTTCCTTCTATTCTATTTATTTTACTTTTTCCAGTACTTTGCAAAACACACTATACCTAAACAACTTCTTGATGTGTTGTCTGCTGCAACATTTTCTCTGGATTCATTCCTAGATGAGAAAAGAAAATAAGGAGGAAAATGAGCAAAAGATTTCCTCTTATAGTGCAGAGTTGTAGTAAAAAATGAACATAACACAAAAATTCAAAAATTTCACATTTCCAAAGAAGCACAAAAAATATATCTTGCTTTGAAGTGGCAGTGAGAATACTTGTTTTTAAGTGCATGTTATGAAGGGGGAAGAGATCACTTTTTCAATATTATGTGGTATCTGCATATGCATCTGTTTGTGTCTTGACATGGGTATGTACTGCATCTTTCAATATATAAAAGTTACAGCTTTCTATTGCTCCTGTTTTTCTCTAAAGCTTGGCAACAACTACAGGAATACAAAGCATACCTGGAAACCGTATCTCGTCACAGAGCCAAAGAAGATGCATGTCTGGATTCTGTAACTTGACATGCTTTATTTTCTAGTCAAACGAACCCATTCGATAGCTCAGTCACTACAAAGCTGATGAATATTAAAGTAAATACTGAAAATCATATTAACATACCATAAATGAATATGGAAATACCTTTTTGCAATTGGTATTTTGGACTTCTCTTTCTGTTCTTTTTTCAGTTTTTTGGATCTCTGGTGGAAACATCTGAAATTCAAAGTGAATTAATGGGATTTATTTTAATGTACGTTCTCATTTCAATGTAAAATATAATCAAGCTATGGAGAGATATTAGAGCCAAGAGCCTGAGTGAACCTAAGAAAAATAAGATAGGAAAGGGAGGGAGTAAGGAAGCCTGAAAGAGGGAGGGGGACAAAAAGACTGAGAAAAAACATGAATAGCAAAGTCATTCCATGACTAACAGGGCTCTAAGACAAAGAGGACAAACAGATTGGTAAGGCTGTATTGTACAAGTCCTGAAAAACTTAAAACCATGTAGAGAGAAAATAGTTTAACCCAGTAAGAATTTTGTTATGAATATATAAAGAACTTACTGGAAGAATGAAAACATTCTCCTTCTTCTTTTACCCTTTTGGTCTTGTATGGCATCATCTCCGTCCATCTCTTTTATTGACTCTAGGAGTAAGAACATTTTCATGAGTGGAATCCCAAAGAAGTGCTAATGGTATTTGCAGGACACACTAGCCACCTGGACCTGGCTACCACTGGGAGCAAACACTGAGATGGAGAAGCCATATTCCTCTAGTGGGAACCAGAAGAACTGAAGTCTCAGATGGGGGAGGAACAAGCTGAGTATCCTTCTCTGGAACGACTTATCCTGTTCTACACAGTAAGCAGCGAAGGGAGCTGAACTAAATGGCCTACAATAATCCTACCAATACTGTCCATCTCTTATCAGTCTTGAAAGTAATAGAACTAAAACGTTAATCAGATAGCAGAAATTCAAGCAGCCTAATCCTAATCCAGTACTGTGATTGTAATGATGCAGAGCAAAGGTGACATCAAAAAGTGACATGCGAAGGTGCTTCATTTGTGTATAGATTGTTCCTTAACCACCAATATTGACTCTTTGAGGTCCTTGCCCTCTAAGCTCAGACCCAGTTTCCCAGCTCATTCACCTTTTAGATGAAACTGAATGGTCCTCCAACTGACCATACCAAGCAAGAGAGGAGGTTATGACTCAGAATACAGGCAGTTGCATAAAACATCTGCGCAGGTTGTCTATCAAAGAATGGGGATAGAAGCTGTATTTCATGTATCTAACAACAAATACATAAGAAAAATGGCATTCCTGTAAAACCATACTATTAACAGATATTTATTCTATCTGAGGTCCAGGCTTCAAATGCAGCTAGATGACCTCATGGATGTCAGAATCAGGCATATCAAGGTTCAAATCCAGCCAAGGACACTTAGCTACTAGTTGTGTGTCAGTTACTTCACTTCTCTCAGGCTTTTCCACACCCATCAAACTTGCATAAGAATACTGCCAATCATACTAGGATTATTTGGTGAATCTGGGGAAGATGACCCATGGAAAACTCTTAGCAAAATTTAAAGCTCTACATTAAATATTAGATGTTATTACATCTGAGATTTTCATACCACTTTGCCTTTCCAAAAGGATTGTCAATTCCGCTGAGTACTAAGTGATTTGCAGTTAATTTTTAAAGCAAAAGTGGGCTGAAGCTAAAACTTTCTATATCTTTGGTTTCTCACTCAGGTTGCATTCTACCCTCTCCTCTGCCCCCACTGAATTAAAATCAATGCATTGTACATATAAAACAATTACTCTGCAAGGAGTGCTTAGGAAGAAAAATGAAGATACAGTCAGGGCTTTCAAGCAGCTTGCAGTGACTTATACAGTGTTTTGAATAACAGTTTCTCTGAATATTTATACAAAAATCTACTTCATCCTTCCTATAGTCAAACATCAGTTCTCAGAGTACCAGAATGCCCTTGGTGCCAAGAGAAAAAGGAAGGCTGAAGGAGCAAGTTCCACTATAAATAATTATTTCCTGGGGGGAATTAAGGTTAGAAAGGAAGACAAATGATAGGACAGCATTAACTCTACTATCACATATCGAGAGTGGCTCTCCTGGTATGGATCTAGAATGGCCTTTGCAAGTTTCAGTGCAGGGACTGTAACTAGCTGTTATTCCTGAGTCAGAAACTGTGAGGATTTACTTACATGGGGAGTTCCTCAAAATATATCATTTACAAAACTTTCTTTCGGTTGGGCTGTAGTTGGTCCAAAAGTGATTCAGTAAAGTAGGATTGATGTTGGAGCCAAGATAGTGAAGAGAAGACAAAAATATGCCTGAGCTCTCTTCCAATTCTCTCCAAAAACCTAAAAACAGTGACTAAACAAATTCTAGAGCAGCAGAACCCACAAAATGAGAAAGTGAACCCAATTTCTAGCTGAAGACAATTGGAAGTTCTGTTGTACCTGGGTGAGAGCCCAGTTCAGTGCAGAGTCGGGGTGCCCCAGCAACCCAGGATCAGGCCTTGGAAGTGACTGAATCAGCAGCAACAGTGCCTACTTCCAGAGCTCTCAGCGCACAGACTTAATGTATATGAACTTGAACAACTGATCAGAAGAAGAATCCAGGAGTCTCCTTTCTAGCATTCAGGCCAGATTCTGTTGCTTTTCCCCACTCAGATCTAGATTACAGCCCTTGGTGGCAGTTGCAGGCAAGAAGGAACACTAGCATGGTAAAGCTTACAGCCGCAATAGGAAGGACACTTGCACATTTCTAGAGCAAAATAGTTTGGGGTTGTTCACAGACCATAGCACAGGGCAGGAGAGTAGTGATCACCGCTCCTTGGACCATACCACCTTGGAAAAAGGGACAATTGACAGAGCCCTAAAAGTGTCCATGGAAATAGCTGGACAAAATCTCTGGAGCTCAGCCCAAACTTGGCCATGAGACAGCAGGGACAGGACTCAGAATTGGTGTCAGGGAGATTTCAACCATAGCAGTTCCCCAACTGGTCAGCCCTTAAGTGCCACAGGCAACTCCAAAGATCAGTAAGAAAGTTCTTTCACCCTAGAGAAGGGAACGTAGTCTGGAACACTGGCATCAGCCAGTGCAGAGGCAGTTTACATATTTGGAGATCTCAATATAAAGACCTGAGGGGAACTGAGCCCTTGACCTGAATCTCTGCCCTGAGCTTATCCTTGGTAGCCCAGAGCCTACAGTCCCTGGAGGAACTGAACTACTGTTCTGAATCTCAGTCCAGAGCTCTGATTTGGGGTGAGGAGGTGCTCTTCAGTCCTGGGGTGAGGAGGAGCACTGGTGATGTGGAGCTAGAGGTGGTTGTGGACAGGGTATTTTACTCTTAGATTCGGGGCAGAAAAGGTTTTTGTTTCTCCTATACCAGCGAGTAAGTGGGCCAGGAGGGGAGGAAACACCTGTCCCTTGATAGTACCATCTTGGACGAACTGAGAACTTATACGTCCTCAGATTATAAGCTTCTCTTGACAAAAGACTCATAAGTTAAGTGACTGGTTACAAAAATGCCAAAAAATGGGGATAAATAAGGCTATAGAAGGTGACTTTCTTGGTGAAAAGGTATTTTCCTCTATCCTATCCAATGAGGAAATGTAATGCACACAGTCAGAGGACATCAAGGCTTCTGCATCCAAAATCTCTACAATACATATGCTATGGTCTCAGGTTAAGGGTAGAGGTCAAAAAGGATTTTAAAAATCAAGAAAGAGAGGTGAAGGAAATATTGGGAAGAGAAATGACAGTGATGCAAGAAAATCATGAAAAGTGCATCAATAGCTTGCTAAGGAGAACCAAAAAATGTTGAAGAAAATGATGCCTTTTCAAATAGGGTAACGCTATTGGCAAAAGAGGTCCAAAAAGGAAGTAAGAAAAGAATGTTTTCAAAAGCAGAATTAGTTAAATGGAAACAGAGGTTCAAAAAATCACTGAAGAAAACAGTTCTTTAAAAATTAGAATGGATGGGATGGAAGGGAATGACTTTATTACAAACCAAGACATTACAAAACAAAACCAAAAGAATGAAAAAATAGAAGATGATGTGACCTGAAAAACAGATTCAGGAGAGACAAATGGAGAGACAAAAACTATGGGTCTACCTGAAAGCCATGATCCAAAAAAGAGCCTAAATATTATCTTTGAAGAAAGGATGAAGAAAAAATGCCCTGATAGTTTACAAGCAGTGTGCAAAATAAATATGGATAAAATATATCGACCCCATGTTGAAAGAGATTTGAAAAGACAAACTCCTAGGAATTTTGTAGCCAAATTTTAGAGGTTCCAAGTGAAGAAGAAAATATTGCAAGCTAGATAGAAACAGTTCTAGTATTGTGGAAATATAATCAGGAAAACACAAGATCTACCACCTTCTTCATTAAGAGACTGAAGATCTTGGGATATGATCTTCCAGAAGTCACAGGAACTAGTATTAAAAGTAAGAACCATCTACCCAGCACAACTGAGTATAATACTTAAGAGGAAACATAATAAGGGAGGGAGACAGAGAGCACAAGGTAAGTTGAATAAGAAGGGATAATATGTACAAAAAGAAATTTAAGGGGTGACAGAGGAGTATATTAGAGAAAAGAATAAATGGAATGAGGAAAATTATCTCTCCTAAAAGAAGCAAGAAAAAGCCTTTTCAGTGCAGGAGTAAAGGGAGGAGGTGAAAGGGAAAATGTGAAGCTTACTCTCTTCACATTTGGCTTAGGCAGGGAATAACAACTTCACTCAATTTGGCATGAAAATCTATCTTCTCCTAAAGGAAAGTGGGAGAGAAGGGGACAAGTGGGATGGATGCATGATAGGGGGAAAGCATGTGAGTGGATGGAGTATTTAGAACTAAACGCTTTTGGCAAAGGACAAGGTGAAAAGAATAGAAAAAATGGGGGGCAGGAGAGTTTGGAGAGAAATATAATTAGTCTTCCACTATATGACTATTATGGCAGTGTTTTGTAAAACTACACATACATAGATGGCATTGAATTGCTTAATTTCTCAGTGGGCAGGGAGGAAGGGAGAAAATTTGGAACTCCAAGTCTTAGGAAAGCATGTTGAGAATAGTTTTTCCATACAACTTGGAAATAAGAAATAGAACTAATTAGGTATACAAATCTATCTTGCCCTACAAGAAAAAACTTTGGGATAAGGGAAGGGAGGATTGTAATAGAAGGGAGGTCAGATTGATGGAAGGGGTAAACAGAATGCAAGGAGTGTTTGGGAGGGGCAAGTAGAGGGATTGGGATAAAGTTTGCAACTGAAAATTTTGTGGAAATAAATATTGAAAACTATAAATAAATAAATAAATAAATAAACATTAAACAAAGAGCCTGGATGTACTCTTTCAAAAAATTAATGAGAAAACTTACCTGATATTCTAGAACCAAATGATTCTCGATATTTACCAAATGGTAAAAGAGATATTGCTTGAATTAAGTATTTTCCCCCCGAGATTCCAAATGAAAACTGGCAGGAGCATTATATCCAAATTCTAGAGCTCCCAGTTTAAGGAGAAAATTTTGCAAGCTGTCATCTAGAAACAATTCAGGTATTTTGGAGACACAGTCAGGATAACTAAGATCTTTCAGCTTCTATTTTAAATGATTGGAGGGCTAGGGATATGACCTTCTAGAGGCTAAAAGTGATAGAATTATCACCAAGAATCCCCTCCTCAAGAAAACTGAGTATAATCCTTGAAGAGCAAAAAATGGATATTCAATGAAACAGTGAACTTTCAAGCTTTTTTTATAGGAAGACCAGAGCTCACCAGAAAATTTAACTTTGAAATACAAGAGTCAAGAGTATCGTAAAGAGCCGACCATGTAATCATAAGGGACCTTATAAGTGTAAACTGTTTACTTTCCTGCATGAGAAGACGATACTTTTTATTCATAAGACTTTTCTCATTATTAGGATGGTTAGAAAGAGTATAGATAGACTTGAGGGCATAGTTTGAGGTGAAAATAAATGGATGTTGTCCAAAAAATAAAATTAAGGGGAGAGAGAGAGGAATGCACTAGAAGAATGAGCGAGAAAGAGAGGCAGAAGGGAGCAAATTATATTACATAGGACAGTCAAAGAAAACTTTTAGAGTGGACGGGAAATGAGGAAGTGAAGTGAAGTGAGTGAATTTTACTCATATGAGAATTGGTTAAAAGAGAGATTATCATGCACACATACACACACACACACACACAAACACACACACTCAAGTGGGTATAGAAATCTATCTTACCCCTCAGGAAAGTAGGAGGGGTGGGAGTTGATAGAAGAGATGGGAAACTGGGGAAGGGCTAGTCAGTAGCAAAACATTTTTGAATAGGAAGAGGATGAAAGGAGAAGGAGAAGAAAATAAATGGAGGTGGAGAATATTATTGAAGGAAATACAATTAGCAACTGTAACTGCAAAACTGTTTTTGATGCAGATCTTTCTGATAAATGAGTAATTTTTCAAGTATATACAGAACTGAGTTATATTTATAAAAATAAGAGCCATGCCCTTGTTGATATAAGATCATATGTTATGATCGTTTTTCAGGTGAAGTAATCAAAGCTATATATAGCCATGTGAAAAACTACTCCAAATTACTATTGAATGGAGAATGCAAATTAATATGACTCTACTTCTTCTTCGTACTGCTTCATAACCTATTAGTTTCTATAACACAACAGAAAAGACAACTGACAAATGTTGGAGAGGATGTGGGAAAAATGAGACTTTAATGCATACTTAGTGGAGTTGTGTACTGACCCAACCGTTCTGCCCAAAGGTTTATGAAACTGTGCATACCCTTTCATTTAACAATAATACCACGAGTAGATCTTTATCCCAAAAGAGATAGGGAAATAAAAGGAATAGCTCCACCTACATGTACAAAAATATTTATAAAAGCCCCTTTCTGAGGGTAAACAATGAGAAGTTGATGAGATGCCAATCCACTGAGGAATGGGTGAACAAGTTGTGGTGTGTGATTATTATAATGGAATACTAGTATGCTCTAAGAAATAATGAGGAAGGTGCTCTCAGAAAAACCTAGAAAGACTTGTGTGGGCTGAAGCAAAGTGAAATGCATTGTGTACAAAGTACCATCAATACTGTTGGATGATCATCTGTGAATGACATAGCTATTCTCACCAATACAATCATCCCAAAGAATTCTGGAGGACTTTTAGTGAAAACTACTATCCATCCCCAGAGACTGAACTGATGATGTCTGAAGACTGATTGAAGTAGACTTTTTTTAACTTCATTTTTCTTGAGTTTTATTTGTCTTCTACCTTTGCTTGAACAATATGCCTGTTACGGATATGTTTTGCATGATTGTCCATGTATAACATACATCAAATTATTTACCTTCTTAACCTAGTAGAGAAAGGAGAGAAATTGAATCTCAGAGTTCTCAAAATCAATGTTTAAGAATTGTTTCTATGTGTAACTCAGTAAAAATTAAAGTCTAAAGAAAAGCTAAAAAATTAAACTTCTCTCTCATCCTCAAATGGTAGGATTGAATCTCACCATGCCTCTAAAAAGAAACCAACAAAAACACAAATAAGATGAAGAAACTCACCAGTGTCTTTACACAAATTATCTTCCAAAGTTACGTCGTAGCATAAAGAGACCTGCCTAGAATAGCAAATAAAACCATTTCAAGTATGCAAATATAAAAGACTATTCCACAATCCTTCTTTACATTCGGAAAGTCTTTGACAGAGGAATCTAGTTGATGATGGAAGGGCCACATCATAAATCGCTAAGAATAATTTTCACTTTCAGAACATCTCATATGACTAAACTACCATAGGTGTCATCATTTCCATTTTAAAAACTAAAAGAATTTTGAGAGTGTTGACATCAAACCGGGAATTCTAAGAAATCCAAGAAGTTGTCATTGTGGAGATAGGCCAAGAAGTCCTACTAATCCCAAAGATCTATGGGAACAATGGAAAGGATTGCTTGTGACTTCAGGTTTATCATGGTCAGAGAGTGGAAAGACCTTGAGTTTTTTTAGACTTGTCAGACAGAAGTCATTGAGTCTGACAACACTTATCATAATGATGAGAAAATTGAAGACCAAACAAGTGAACCCCCAAGTCACTCAGGAAAAAGGGAGCCACTGGTGCTTCCTGCTTCCCTGTCTCTTAACTCAGACCTGCTGGTTGAAAACTGAGGAGGTCATTAATCTTCTGTGCTCTAGTTATTTGACACTATTTCACACAGAAGGCAACTGAACTACTTTGATTGAGGGGGCTTTTACTCATCTGGGGTTTTCCTGTAATCCCAGATTAGACCTTGTCTGTCTTTCTCTCTACCACATTTTTTTTTCCTCATACACTGTTAGAGGTTAATCGTTTTGTCCCTTTTCTATGCCTGCCAAATCCTTCTATTCTTAAGATTCTGCTTTATCAGTACCTACAACCTATTTTCATAGGTCACTTCTAATTTCTACCCTATGAGACGGTAGGAAATCAATCAAACACACGCCTAAGCAACTTTGATCCCTTCCCCCTTTGATACATCTCTTCCTACTGTGACTTTAAATCAGGTGTCCTGAGCTTCCTGATGAATGCAATGACCAAAGAAGTGGTGAGGCCTTGATGGAACATTGATCAATGACCTAGAGGCCACCTCTCCAAGATCATCATTCACTCCCTTCTTCCTTGGCTTGAAAAACAAGGATGCACTTTGTTGCACTGCTGAGTGTTTTCTTGGATTTCTGTTTCTGTGCGCTTCAACCTACCATTCTTCTGCTTCATATATTTTGGCTACTTTTAGAGAAAATCCACGTCTTTATATCTACTCTTCAAGATTTCTGTACTATTATGAAGGAATTGAGAGTTCATAGGTGCACAAATTTATAGAGTTTTGCATTGGAGTGAGTTAGTTGCTTGGGAAGAGAGTTGAGAGAGTGAGAATGAAAGAGAGTAAGAGAAAGAGAGGAAGAGAGAGAGAAAGAGAGATACACAAAGAGAAATAGAGAGAGAGAAAGAGCAAGAGATAGAAATAAATATTCTGACTTTTTCCATATAATATAATTATAATATCCAAAGTGTGATGAAAGTCTGCAGTGTGGTATACAGAGCTGAGAAGAATCTACTAGATTATCTGTTCCCACTGCCCTGTTTGATACCGCATGCTGCAAAAATTATATGAGGTATAAAGTGATCAGATAAATATTTGTAATTAGAAATCCCTTTTCCTTTTATCCTTAGGATGGACTCCACTGAAGAGTCCCATCATTCTGAGAGCAAAGAAAGGAATAAGGAAAATCAATTAAATGAAGGTGAGAAAACAATGAGAGAAACATGATTAAACACAATAAGAAAATTTATGCGACCCTATAATTTTTGCATGGCTCAATTGCAGAACATCCTGAATCTGTAAGGGGATCACAAGCCTATTTTCTGTTTCTGCAACCTTTTGGAGAATTCTCTTCTATGTAAAAAGTATGGTAATTTGTGAATCATTTTAGACTTGAATATATAAATTAACACAAATATGAATGAGTTTCGTAGGTAATACTTTGCAAAGATCTTGTTTACTACTGTTTTACATGGATGCCCTGCATACTGAGATCCTCTCTGGTCAATCTATTTGTGAATTGTGTGCTGTTTTAATGGCATAATAAACTTCAACATCTCATAAGCATTTCTTCTTAAGTCACAGTTGACTTATTCACTGGAGGCAGTGACACATTCTCTCTGAATTAGAAGGAAATAGAAACATTGTTTTCCCAGAAAACATAAGATTTCTTGCAGTGACTGAATGTAACTAAGATCTTATCAGTCAAAGTAAAAATACACAGTGTTGCAAACCTTTTCAGTAAGAAAATGGTGAATATAACATAGCAAAATGCTATCTATTTAGCTGTGCCCTTTAAATTTAAATAGGAGTTGTTTAGAGCCATGTTTTGGAATTTACTTAGATTCTTTCCAAGAGGTATCCTCTTTATAAAATGTCTTCTGTGTCTAGGATCACACTACAGAGCTAATTCTCATAAAGTTTTGAGCAAGAATGCCAGCTCACCCGTCTTTGAAGTTTCCTTCCTCAGCAATACCTTTCATAGTAGCCTTCTGGGACTCCTCATCTATACATGTAACAGGGGCTGTGAACCACAGCCCCCCTGCATCTGTATATACAAAACCACTTAAGTGATTAATCCAAAAGAAATGACACGATTTTCTAAGGCACCAAATTCCTGATGAGTTGATGATTCAGTGGAAAAGGTTGCAATGGGGAGTTCCTTACATTGAGACAGACTCATAATTTTAGGATGCCTTGATTCCGCAAAACATGTGTTATGAATGCAAGTGAATTATTGGTCAATTGCTGCAATATTCCCAAACTCAGAATGAACTTCAATCTCAAACTTTCTATGGCAGCTGTTTGGACCTCTGGCACCATTTTTTTCAACTAAAATCATTTTGGGAAACGTGTATCAACATCTTCTCTTCCAGGGATTGTTCCATCAACAAAGATGAGCAAGGCTACAACCCATGAAGCAACTGACATTGTGCTTATTCAATTATATAAAGAACAAATTATCTGAATAATGCACAAGTGTAAACTGAATTCATGGTGCAGCTTTACAGGAGTTAGTCTGTGCAATCCTGAGCACCAATTCGGTATGAAAAGGGAAAGGAGATAGGGCAATGGAAGCTAGCTGTTGGTAACTGGATCCATTGGGGTTTTGGTGAGGGATGAGTGGCATATAGGAAAGAAGTGAGTAGCAAAACTCTTCGGTTAACTGGAGGCAAAGGCTCTGGTGTTAGGAGAGTGAGACAGAAATTGAATATTATGTTACATAGACTGTTGTTGATTATTCAGGAGGTAGAGACTAACTAGGCTAGACTAGTCTAACTAGATTAATCATTTGTGATGGTTAATTCTTCAAAGTGTGTCATTTTGAAAAAACTTCACTGAATTTGGTTGCTGGTGGTGAACATTTCATTTCACTAAATGGTTCACCAATTCTCCAATGAGCTTCCATATAATGAAATCAGAAAAAAAAGAGGAAGTGAAAAAACTTACCCCACTGTCGGTGCATGCAGCATCCTCCAATTTGGGGGATGTCTGGCCCATCAGTGTCTCACTTGATTAGGAAAATAAAAACAAAAAATGGTGTATTGGTAAGTACTCCAACATACACATGGATTCCTGCTATCACAAGTTCTTACATCTGCATTCATAAATGGAAAGGCAACTCGTGAGGGGATAACAATCCCTTTAATCAAGCACCTGAATCCTTCCTTTAACCAAATCCTTATATTATTCACCTAGTTCAGAGGAATCAGCACCCTGAACTTCAAAGAAAATACAGACAAATTGAAAGTCAACACACATGGCTTCCTCTGCCTGAATTCAACAGACAGGGCAAATGGGGAAGCACTGACATCTGGATTTTCAAAGCTGAGGGGAATGGGGCTCCTTATAGCAACTTCCCAGAGAGCTCATCTGGCTCTCACCCTTCTTGCAAAATCTTAGCTCCAGACTAGAAAACCTCACCTCACAGCATTTAGACACTTTTTAGAAGCAGAGGGCATAACCCTCTGACCTCACCAGGAAAAACAAAAGGTACTTTGGACCATATGGGTTCAAAATATCTTCTTTAATCACATTATTCAATCAGAGGCACGTTTAGGAAAACAAAAACAGGAAAAGATCCTAATTGGATTATCATCAAAAATATCAATCCTTGTTTCAAAATGCCAGGCAATTTGAGCAAAAGACTTTTCCAAAAAAACATTTTTTATATCAGTAAGGATTTTGGAGAAAGAATTGCCTTCATTCCAAGAGAGTCAATCCATATCTCCAGGAGTAATTTTTACCTTCAAAGTATGACTTTTTCTACCCTGCCCCTGGTGTTGTTCGTTATATTGGTTGTCAAATTATTAGAATCTCAACTCTTTCCTCTAGCAGAGATTTCATGGGGTTTAGTAATACAACCCTACAGGCAGAAGATGTGTCCTCTCTGGTCAACAGGTTCTTGATTTGGATGGTGGTCCAGAAGCATGATTTAAATGCAGTCTTTTCCTAAACCTTCCATCTCAAGACTTATTGAGCTCCAACACTTCAGTGAATGACAGTTATTTTATACATTCATGTGAAACACTTGGAGTATTTTGGAAATATGTTGATTTAAAACTGTAATTTCAATGCAAATACTGAGAGTAGAAATGGCCTGAAAGCTGATCAGCATAAAAGTAGAGGGATCCTTTGAAAGCACTTGCAAAAAAAAGAGAATGGGCTACTCCTCTTCTTTCTCCTACTCCACCTCCTCTTCTTCTGCTCTTCTACTACCACTATACCTCACGAGCCCACAGGCCTTGGTGGACTTCTGCTCCTTTCACTGAGGTTTGCTTCAAATGATTAAGAGCAGTGCATATGCAGGGAGTAGGACAGGCAAGGGCAGCAGTGGCCACAGGCAGCAGCAATCTACTGCAGAAAGCAAAAGAGTTCAAGGCAGCACATTAACAAAGAGCAGAGCAGCAGAGGAGAACTATCTCAGGAAATGAAGGTGACAAAGCAATTCAAAGCCAGACCTACAACATACTACTCACTCCAAACTGACCAGTCACCTCACGAATGGAGGAGTCAATTAATTACTGGCCTCCCTAAAGCCTTAAAGAGGCAGACAGAGATCGATCCACTGTGAAAGGAAACGTATAACTGAGTCATGATTTTATGCTGTAATTCTAAATGCTCAGACAAGCATTGAAAGTGTGCATCTGGCATATGAAGATGAAAGTAAACGACCATTGCCTTCAGGGAGCTTACCTTCTAGCCACAGTTGACTACGCGTATAATCAGTGAAATCCAGTACAAGACAAAAGTCAGGATGACTGGGAATGTCCCAGGATGCAGTGGAAGACCTTGGTGTCTTGGATGTCCAATTGAGCCCTAAGTGCTCCATAGCACTTCTAACAGCCCCCCTTCCTTGTCACTGGAACCAGTTCTCATTCTCCCATTCCCTCTGGGAAGTCTTCACATGCTTGAGGTTGACATCTCCCCAACTCAGCGAGGGTTTGAGGCGTATCATTCTGCTTCAACTTGAATTAGCCCATTTACACAGATACTTTTACAAGAGTCTGGGGGCTGCACATGCTTCTTGGAGTCACAAGTAAGAGAATACACAAAATGGTAATTAAAGGATGAAAACATTAGAAATTGTGGCAATCAGACAATGCTCGGGGAAGGAAGAAACATTTGATCTGAGCCTTTCAGCTAGCTGGGCAACAAAGTGGATGGATTACATTCCAAGAAGAAAGGACATTCACAACTATATTATATTATATTATAAATATTCCCAGAGACAGAAAATAATACGTGTGGCATGAAGAAGGTAAAAAGTCCAGAACAACTGAATTCCAGTGTGTGAAAACCTGAGACCACATTATTACTCAGGCATGTCAATCAATAAACGTTTGTTAACGACAGACAGGTACTGTGCTCAGTTCTAGGGATACTAAGCAAGACAAAAGACAGTGCCCTACAATCAAGGAGCTGACAATCTAACGGGGAAGACAATGTGTCGATAACAATATATGACAAATAAAATTAATGCAACCAGGATGTGAAGTAGGCAAATGGGGAAAAACATCTTTGTAGCAAATTTACCTGATGAAGGTTTAATATCCAAGATGTATAAACCACATTTAGTTATTTTATAAATTTTGTGTATGCATACATGTCTGTGTGTACATGTATGTATATGCATACACACAAAACCTTAGGGTTGTTTTGATTTGCATTTCTTGTTATTAGTGATGTGAAACATTCTTTCATGTAACTGGTAATACTTTGCTGTTCTTTTGAGAACGTCACGTTTATATCCTTACGTAAACACACAGGATGCATGTTTATATGCGCCTTATAGATTTTTTATATATTCTTTATATGAGGATATAAACACAAAGTTCTCAAAAGGAGAGAAGCAAAGTGTTTGTAATTAAATGAAAGAATGTTTCAAAGCACGAATCACAAGAGAAATGCAAATCAGAACAATCCTAAGCTTTTATTTATCTCAACTCTTCCAAAATGGCAAAAATAACCCATCCCTCTAAAACTCAGCACTGATCAGTGCTGGAGGGATTGTGCAAGGATAGACAAACTAATACATCCTTGATGGAGCTATGAAATTGTGTAATAATTTTGGGAAGCAATTTTAAATGACGAAAATTAATTCACTAAAATTTCCATGCCTTTTCATTCTGAGAGTGATTAAGAGTTTTATACCCCTCCCCCACAGAAGTCATTGATAAGAAGAAAATATTGATAGCACTTATATTTATAGTACCTTTTATGACACTCAGGTTTTGGAAGCTAAGCAGATGCCCTCAAATTGGGGAATGGCTAGTTAAATCGTGTTCTGTGAATGAAACTTTGTATTACTGCATGGTAAGAAATGATATGTATAATGAATACAAAGAGGCCTAGAAGTATCTGTATTCATTGACACAGCGTGAAGTACATAAAGCCAATAAAACAACATACACAGTAATTACGGCAATGTGCATAGAGAGAACAACTACACACCAAAATCTATAAATAAATAAAGTGAATGTAGCAAAGTTATAAAGATGAAGCAACACCCAGGGAGGAAATAGAATCCCAACCTGCCGTTCATTGACATGAGAAATCTGGGTAAACACACTTTCCATCACAATACAAAAAATTATTTTCTCTCCAAAAGGTGAGTTCCTCAAAGGTATCCTTGCTTTTTCTGCCTGCCAAAACTGCCCCTTTCACAGGAGATGCCTAGGTTGGTATTAACTTTCCCTTCCTCCCAACAATTTAGTGTGTGGAGTGGTCAGCGGCATCTTTGATTTCGTCTCTAAATCCACAGTTAATACGATGAAAAATATCCTGGAATTGTCATAGGTTTTAAACACACTTTTTGGGATGGGAGATGGTAGCATAATTCTCTTGTATATATGAATTGTTTAGTACCTACTAAGCACGGAGTCATTGGAAAGGACTTGCAGTCATCACTCTGTGTGACACAAGGACAAGAATGAGAGAATGAGGAAGGAGGTAAATCTGAATGGGAGACTGGACTAAATTCTCTCACATACTGAAAACAGAAGAACTCTTTCAAGCATAAATATTAATGCTAATTTTTCTTCCTTCAACTGAATCTTGCAACCTAAGGAGTAAACTGAAATAGTGATGTATTTTCTTTGAAGGAAATCAGATTTGTTTCTTGACCAGGAACATGTAAGAAATATAATTAGATACACATATTTCTTTTGACAATGGCTAAATCTTTGATATTTGATTCCATGTTAAATGTCAGTATATTTAAATTTTATACAAAACCTTTGTCTAAGAAAATATACAATCATTTTGTATGACTGTTAGCACATTGTTGGTAGAGATGAAATCTTTCTGCTCTTTTTCTCTTCTTTCCCGAACATAATTAAAGTCCAATCAGATTCTTATTAGCTTTATGTCAAGGGATGGACTCAACTCAATGTCCACAGTCAGGTCCAGGACTATTCCATATTCTCCTTGAACTCCAGGACTATGGAAGGAACACTGGCCAAAAGAGTGAGGTTTCACAGAGACTTATAATGAATTGATCAGTCTATAAAGATAGGTCCATTTTAACAGAACACTAAGTAATTGAATTGTTTTAATAAATCAAATTTAATTCCATCTCTCTGTAATCCTTATACCATGGTTCATTCCATTTTGAAGGCTAATATTATTTTAATGTTACCTCATATTGTAAACTTTCAGAGATCATTTACAGAGATATATACCATCAGATTTTTGATTGGGGGGAAAGATTACTTCTTCTGCAGATAAACTGTTCAAATATCTTTTACACTTTCCACTCTCAGTGTAAAGGTTATTTTTATGCATCTATGACATAAATGTTGCACCTGTCTCCTGGGGTGTTAATATTTTCAGTTTCTTCAGTGAAATCTTCCCCCCATCCAATAAAATCTATAATAGAGAGTTGAAAGGAGAGTCAGTAAATGATTTAGAGCATTAAGATATCAGAATTATCTGATGAATGGTTGATTGCATGAAAATTCATGTCATTTCAGAGTATTATGTCTCTTTAAAACTCACCCCCACTCCAACACTCATTCATTTATTCTTCAATTGGCACAGGGAGAAGTCAATTCTAGGCAATTCCTTGTATACAGAGGGGTAGAAAGCTCAACCTTTCTGTGACATCAGTTTTACAGTCATAACCAAATGGTTAAAACACCATTTTCATCATAAATGCTAAGAAATGTAAAGTGATTATGTCCATAGCCTGTGTTCTCAAGTACTTTTAGAATTGACTTTTACAGTGGAATGAACGATAATAGTTACTCAGGACTATTTACCTTTGTCTAATTAATCCACACATAATTACGAGTATTCACAGTGTGCATGGACAATATGACTTGCTCAAACTGTAATTAAAAAGAGAGTTCCTGTGCTGGAAGTTTGGGCCATTTGTATAAGTTGGGGAGGGTGCAACGGAAACTTTCTTTATAGGAATTGGGATGGTTTTGGTGGTACAAATGAGGGCAGCCTTGGAGGTTTCTGTGTCTGGATTGTTTTCCTAGAACATATTTACATAATTAAATATAAAATGTATTTACACAATCAAGTCTATTTGTAATTTCATTTTATTTCTACACCTGAAGAACTCCTCAAATATGTCATGAAAACTTTTTGAATATTGATGTCCTGTAGGCAAGAATGTGGTGATGTAAAGATATGGTTGGATCTTCCACTTTGCTCTAAACATTGCATATGTCATAAAATGTATACAATAGCAATTAATTGTTTTAAACTCACCATTATAATTCATGATGTCCATGATGGCTTTGGCCAATTTTTTTTCTAACTCATCATCGTATTTCTTGCTGGAACAGAAAGTCCTGTAAATATATTAAGTCCTTTTGTAAAATAATGACAAATTCACAATAATGGTGTTTCTTATATGAAAGTTTTCTTCATGTTTATCCTTTCTTACCCATCCTAGCCCATACAGGGTAAAAGAGATATTTTGTATCAAGTGAGACCATATAGGAGGATTATTAATTTTCATTTGCTCATAGTATATCCTAGGTAAAACTTCCATCACTAAATGTTCTGTATATTACAGACACTACATTAGTTTACAAATATGGCTAATATGAAGAGTCTTTAGAATTCTATGAAACCTCACAATATAGAGATAACCCACAAAATTCTATTTTCCAATAGCACATATGCTTGGTAACCAGAGGACAGAGGTGCTTCTGTTATCAGAGAGGACTGTGTCGTAGAGTGAAGTGAGTTTTGGACTTTAGAGAGAGAAAACTAGAAAGAATGTGCTGCTGCTGGAAGAGAAGTCAGAATATCTCCATGGAGAATGACATTCTCATTGACATGCAAGAGGACTGAATCCTATTGAAGTTTTCTCACTCCCTGCCAACGTCACTCAGGGAGTTAAAGTTAGGGTCCTTTCTCTGTCACTTGCAGAAGAGGGAACATTCCAGCTTCTTAACATGTATATTTCTTACAGAAATCTGAATAACTCAATGCAGCTGTATGTGCTTTAGGCATTTATCACTATCATTTGATGACAAGATAGGAAAATTCTGTGACCAAAGGATATGATAGTTCCTGATAGCAGTGTAATCTCACACTTAGCCCATCCATACTCCCTAAACTTCCTTTTTTTTTTAAAAATTGTTTCTCACACCTGATTCTTTCTAACAATTTCTTACAGTCCTCATAGCCTGGAGTATATGAAGGTTGTAAATTCATTGGCAGGTTATAAGGAATCCTTTCATGAATCATATGCTTCATTCAGCATCTTATTCTTGAACTGGATAATGGTTAAGGAGCATGAAACTGGTAGTCTCCCAAGACTTCCATTTCAAGACAATTGGACTCAGATGCTTTAGTGATTGACATAATACACTTTAACTGTACACTCAGGGCAGTTTGGAAAGAAAAAAAAGTTGACCCAGAGCCTGTACCATCTATGTAGTTATTGACAGTAAAAATGACCTGAAAACCGATCAACATAAAAGTAGAGGTGTTTTTCAAACACGTAGCTCCTGCAGCTACCTGGATGCCCCTTCTCACTGAGACTGACATGGGGGAATCTCAGGCTGCTCCTCTGGCTGCAGGGCCAGGGGAACCATCTGTGGCTCCAGGGAAGAGCCCAAATGGGGCTAGGCCCCTCTAGCCTGGCCCCCTGGCCCCTTCCACCTAGGCCCTCAAAAGCAAGTCTCACAGCTGGGTGGAGGGGTGGGGGGTCCATCGGGGCTCTGGGGCAGGTAGGATGGGAGCAATCACTAATAAGTCATTATCACGTGGCTGCCAGGGATGGAGCACCCGGGGCCCAGGGCCAATGAGCTGAACTGTTTCCAGGTAGGGGATGCAGACTGAAGGTTTGGAAGAGCCCCTCTCCCACCTGCTGATGTTGCTAGAGCATCTGGAGCTCAAAGTGTAGGCCTTGTTTTTGTGGCTTGAGGCACCTGTGGCCTTCAACTTGGTGCTGAAGGCCAAGGACTGTACGTGCCGGAGCAAAGAGCTGTGCTCGCCTGAGCCCACTTCCCCTCCTTCCCCTCCTGTCCTGGGGCTTTTCCTCAAGCGCAGGCATGTCAAGAATGAAGAATGCCATGACCCCAACCCCTCCATTCTCCCCTGACCCCCACCCAACCTCCCCAGGCTCTTTTCCCACCAGAGGGGGCCGCAGGTGCTGTGCCCCAACCTGGGGCTTTCTGAGTCACACCTGGAGCCCCCAGAGACTCAGACACCAGGTCAAGCCCACCTATACTTAGAGCCACTAATGCATTCCCCACCCACTCCACCCCCAGTAGGATAACTTAGGCAATTGCCAGATGTTCAAGAAGGTCCATCACCCCTTGTCTTCTCTTAGGACCATTGAATGGACTGTTTTCTTTGTTCCCATATGACCTTTTAGACCTGAGCCCTGTGATCTCTGCAAAGGACCCCTTCCCAACCTTTCCCTCAAAAGCCGGTAACAAACTCCCCCAGTGGGGTTCTTTATGAGGAATGTATCAAGGCTCTATATGTTCTGGGGTAGGGCTGAATACATTTTCCTCCTCACATTCTTAAGAAACTGCATATTTTTAAGATGAACACACACATTTCAATAAGGTGTAAAAAAGCAATTACATTTTGATACCTTTTTCACCACTAATAGGGTACTTGTGCTTGGACACCAATTCCAAGATCCCTTTTCTCCCCAGCTTCCAAACACTGTCCCTGACAGTTTTATCCCTAGCCCAAGGACATTATTCCTGGCAATGACCCCTGAGCCTGCCCCAGTGAAACAAAGGATGTTACCCTAGCACAACAACAAGCTGACCTTTGAAGAAGTGCTCTTGTAAAAATAAAACTATCTCATAACCACAGAAATATCATGTATTAATTCCCAAAGTTGGTCAAGGTATAGACATCAGCTCCCAAAGCCATCCTGCTACAGATGTAAAAAAATACACCCCTGTGAAATCCTTTCCCCTGGTTTCCAGTAATGAATGACACCTGTGAATAAGGTTGTATGCTATTATCTAATTAGCATATCTGCCAGATAATCCACTAATTTTCCTATATAAGCTTTAGCATCATTCCTGTTAGGTTGAAAGTTCCTTAAGGAATTCAAGTTCTTTATGGAGCTCTGCCCTGCCAAGTTGGCAGAAACCATTGCCAATTTGATTTAAAGAATGCTTGATCACTGAATTTAGTTCAGACTACCCTCTCCTGTACTTGAGTTCTTGAGGAGTCCCTGAACATCTTAAACAACATCACTACCATGCAGTAATAGTTTCTCTTGCCAAGACTATGATAAGCTCAATCATATTTTTTCTTTGAAGGTCTTGCTAGTAATATTTGTTTTAGCCATTAAAGTTAAGATTGAACTTCATTATGGAGAAACATATTGTTTAGGGCTGCTAGATGGCTCAGTGAATAGAGTGAGTGTCCTGGAGTCAGAAAGACCCAGAATCAAATCTGCCCTCAGAAATTTACTAGCTCTGTAATCCTGAGAGCAGGTCACTTAACGCTGTTTGCCTCAATTTCCTCACCTGTAAAATGATCAGGAGAAGGAATGGCAAACCATTCCAATATCTCTGACAAAATATATATGTACAAATCGTACAAATATATATTCAAATAGTTACAAAGAGTCAGAAGTTACTGAAACAACTCAACCGTGACAAAAATATCTGATATTTGTATTTTGTACAAAGATATGTGGACTTATTATGTATTACATTATATCATACATTATGTGCAAATACAAGTAAATACTACATGGAAATATATATAAATATATATGTGTGTGTGCATAAACACAAGTTGATAACTAAAAGTAACACCTTTTTTCACTTGTTCTAGGTTACATTTTTTTCAATTATCTAGTATTTATTTAAATTTTCTCCCACTTTCCCTATTCCTATACTCCTAACACTGGGGAAAAAAAGGCCCTTGTAACAAATGTGCCTAGTCCAGCAAAATAAATTCATGTAATGGCAATGGGGAAGACTATTTTCTTAAAAAGGGGTAGAGAGGCTCTTCAATGTGCTTGAACATGGCTCAGGTTAAGCAACTTTCATTGGACAATGTATAAAGAAAAGATTTGAAAGACAGAAAGTACCACATCTGTCCAACTAATAGGTACACTTCACACAGCACTAGTCTCCCTGCCAAGGATGGTGCCAGTCAACATACTTATCAATGATTTTACTGAAGTCATAGTTAGTAATTCTGTCAAATTTGTGGATGACATGATGCTCAGACAGATCACTGACACATTAGGCTCAGAATCAGAAGAAAGGAGATCTTAGAGCCGAACACTGAGCCTGACAGAATCAGAGGAAAATGAAAAGAGATAAATGTCAAGTTTGATCCTTGTATTCAGTGTCAACTTCAGAGATACAGCATGAATTCTTATGTGGGAAGGGATACTCCCATGCCTGGCTCTGGAAGTCTTTTTTCCCCTTCATGGAGGTCTCATGAAATTTTACTTATCTCTAGCTCTATGCTCAGTGTGAATGGCTTCAGGCTGGGTTCCAAGGTTACAAAAGGGAGGGAGAGAGACACCCAGGCATTCAACTTGAGGCAACATTTGTCCAGTGCCTCTTGTGAGTGGAGTAGAGGAGCAGTAAGCCATACTGAGTCAAAGACTGGGCTTGGAGTCAGGAAGACCTGACTTTTACCTCTGAAACTTACTAGACTTTTGACTATAGTCATGTCACTTGATCCCTCTGATCCTCAGGCAAATACCTAACACGAGTTTGTAGAAAGGATACAATATACATCATTGGCATTGTAATGTGGCCTATGATGAATGAAGGAGAAAATTCAAAGTTTGGATAAGATGTGGTCATAGAGCTCCTAAGAGAGATTCTTATACCCTCAGAGTCAGAACCAAGCATGGAATATTCAGAGGGCAATAAAGATTCATAACCTCATAACCTATTAAGGTTGGAAGGAACCTTATTTCTTTACTTATCTATTCCAAAGCCTTAATTTTAGGAAAAGAAAACTACAGCCAAGGGAGGGGAAGGGACTTACTCAAGTCTACAAAAATGAATTAAGGGAGATAAGTCTGACTTTTGGAGAGTAGCATTCAATAGATTAGATCCATAGATGGGCCTGACAAAGAAAGTTCCTGAAAGCCAGTGCAAAGGGCTTCAATTGGATATGGTGAGAATGACTCACTATAATGTAGGAAGTGCAGTAATTTGGCTATAAATGCAGGAAAGCTGGGAAAATGTCCTCAGCTTCTCCTTATGTCTTCCAGTCTTTCTAAGCTAATCGCAGTAGTCTACATGGGCATACAGCTATGGGTAAGATAGGAGGTGAATGGAATTTATGGGGCACATAATTCAAATATCAGGTAGTCCTGGAGGAATTGTCACTATGGGGCAAGCAAAATAGTTCCAAAAACAAACTACTTGACTTGAAAGTTGTTTGACATGCCAACAAGGAGAAGCTGTGGATCTGACTCATAAAAAGGTTGAAGGTGCTTGGTGGCTATGGTGTACCCTACCAAAGAGCTGTAAACCACTATCCTGCACTGAAATCATCACTAAATAGCTACAACTCACTGAAAAAGCAGCAGAAAGGCAGCACTGGATAATGGCTCATGAGCTACGGTTTTTTGAAAAGAGGCTTACCAAAAGCGTATCTTGAACATGAGGACAGTTTTTAGGGTGCCATGTTTGAGTGAGCCATTTCCTAGGGTACGTATTCTTGGTTCATTCTACTCTGCAGCATAGCATGATAAAAGCCCAGTGTACATAAGTTGATTGTATTAATATTATATGGTGATTGAGTTGTGTCCTGGATCAAATAGGAGGAAGAAGCTGGCTGGTTTGCTTCCAGGGAATTATGAAATACTTTTAATGATGCTGAACTAGTTCATGACACAAAAGCCCATTGCTTTATAAGACTGATGTTATCATGGAACAACACATCATTGGAAGGAACAAAATTGTAGGTGCATGACAATGGAGAGATGAATGGCAGAGATAATTAGGTTGTAGCATGTTGTCCCTGATGCCTCACCCAGAGGATGTGGCATAAAATAAATCATCCAGTAAGGGTATGATTGCCTAAGGTGGTGGGACAGCCATGTAGTAAGAGAAAGGGATGGCAGACGGATAAGTTCAGTGCCCACAGAGTGTTTAAAGATCAAGGGAAGAACCTACACTGCAGTGAATAGATCTTCTATGGAGCACATAGATAATGAATATCCAGCTTCTGAAGTAATTGAGATTTCCAGTTCCAGGAGCCAAGATGGCGGAGTGATCTCTAATTGCTATCACCTTTCCCTTGTTGACCTTGACAAGCCCAGAGAATATCTCCCCAGAAAAACCCTGGAACAGTGGAAGCTGCAGAAGGGATAAACAGATTCTTAGTCCATGAGGCTAGAAAGATTGCTAAGGAGGGTTCCTTTTGCTGTAGATGAAAGGGACCAGTGCAGGATCAGAGCAGTCCCAGGCAGCCTCACCTTAACAAACTAGGAGAAGATCATGAGCCCCAGGGGGATGAAGTCAGCAACTGCCAACACCAGGACCCCGGCATGCTTCAGCACCCCCGGGGAATCAGGAAGACACTAGTGCAGATGGGCTCACCAACCACTGAGTTTGCCTATACTCTAGCTCAGCAGAGAAGATCTTCAGTGTCTAGACCACCCATCCCCCACACTTAATGAGCTAGTTCCAGGGTAACTGCAAGGAAACCCAAAAAGGCCTCACCTGGTCTCTGCTTTCCAATAGCAGCTAGCTCAGCACCAGGTAAGCTGAAGCAGTTTACCTTCAGTTGAAAGAACCAGAGGCCACAACACATAAAGCCTCAAGTTTTAGGCACAGGAACTGTGGGATAGAGTTCCCTGTGCCACAGATGCAGAGATCTACTTTAAAAGCCAGGAAAAGCATTATTATCATGAGTAAGAAGCAAAGCATAAAAAAAAAAAAAAAGACCATAGAATCTATCTATGGGGATAAGGACCAAAACAGAAACACCAAAGACATCAACATTGAAACTGTACTCCCATCTAAAACTTCAGAAGGGAATAGGAACTGATATGAAGGGCAAAGAGCCTTCTTGGAAGAGCTCAGGAAGGACTTTAAAGCCCAAATTAGAGAAATAGAAGAAAAACTGACCAATGACTTTAAAAATAAGAAAAATGAAATCACAGAAGAATTTAAAAGGACAACTGAACAAATGGAAAAGGAAGTACAAAACTGAACTGGAGAAAATAACTCCTTAAAAAGAACAATTAGACAGATGGAAAAGGATATGCAATAGTTAACTAAAGAAAATAATTAGATAAAAAATAGAATCGGGCAAATAGAAGCTAATGAATCTATGAGACATCAAGAATCAGTAAAACAGAATCTAAAAAATGAAAAGAAGAAAATGTTAAATATCTAATTGGAAAAACAACTGACCTGGAAAACAGATCCAGGAGAGAAAAATCTAATCAGAAGGCCTGGACAATATCATCCAAGAAATTATCAAGGAAAATTGCCCAGAAGTCCTAGATCCAGAGGGCAAAATAGTCATAGAAAGAATCTACCATTCACTTCCTGACAGGGACCCCAAACTAAAAACACCAAGGAATAATGTTGCCAAATTCCAGAATTAACAAGTGAAGGAGAAAATACTATAGGCAGCCAGAAGGAAATCATTCACATACAATCAGGATCACACAGGACCTTGCAGCTTCTACATCATAAGACTGAAGGAACTGGAATATGATATTCCGTAAGGCAAAGTGCTGGGACTACAACCAAAGATTTATTACCCAGCAAAGTTGAGCATAATATTTCAGGCAAAGAGATGGACATTCAATGAAATAAGGGATTTCCAGACCTTCCTGATGAAAAGGCCAGAACTCAGTAGAAAATTTGATGTTCAAGCACAGATCTCAAGAGAGACATAAAAAGGTAAATAGGGGGAAAAAAAACTTATTACACAATAGGGCAAACTGTTGACATCCCTATAAGAGAATATGATACTTGTTAATCTTGAGAATTATATTTTTATTATGAAATATAAAACAGACATTTATAGATAGAGGGAGTAGGTATAAATTAAATGATGTGATGATAACAAATGTGACATAAAGGTGAGCAGGGATTGTAATGGGAAATGTGAAAAGGAGGAGACAGAAAAAAAAATAAATTCCACCATTGGAAGAGGCATAAAAATGTATTAAAGTAGAGGGAATGAGGGGAAGGAAATGAGCATTATTTGAGAGATATTCTCATCTGATTGGATTCAAGGAAGGTACAATAAATTCAGTTAAGAACAGAAGTACAATTAGCAATATAGGCAGTAGAAGGGGAAAGGGAAAAGAAAAGGGAGGGGAGGCTAAAAAGGAGGGAAGAAGTAGTAAGGGAAAAGGGAAGTAAAAGCAAAGAGGGCTGAAAGAAGGGAGGGAAGATTGAAGGAGGTGGTGGTCAAAAACTAAAACTCTTTTGTGGAGGGGAAGGGAGAAGGAAGAGCCAAAATCATTGAAAAGGGGAAAGGGGATGGCAGAAAAGACACAGATAGTAATCATAATTGTGAATATAAATGGGATGAACTCCTCCATAAAAAGGAGATGGATGAAAATGGATTAAATGGAATGGATTAAATGGATTAAATGAATGGATTAAAAACCGTAATCCAAAAATATGCTGTTTACAAGAAACACATAGGAAATGGGATTCACACAGGGTAAAGAAAGGTAAAAGGTTGGAGCAGAATATTTTGTGCTTCAGATGATGTAAAAAAAGCAAGGATAGGAATCCTAACCTCTGACAAAACAAAAGCAGAAATAGATCTTATTAAAAGAGATAAGGAAAGAAATTATATCGTGCTAAAAGTCACCATGGACAATGATGCAATTTCATTAGTAAATATATGTATTCCAAGTGGTATAGGATCCAAATTCTTAGAGGAGAAGTTAAGGGAGTTACAGGAAGAAATGGACAGCAAAACTATACTGGTGGGGGATCCCAAGCTCCCCTTCTCTGAACTTGGTAAATCTAACCTCAATATAAACAAGAAAGAAGGTAAGAAGGTGAATAGAACTCTGGATAAGGCAGATATGATAGATCTCTGGAGAAAACTGAATGGGGATAGAAAGGAATACATATTTTTCTCAGCAGCACATGGCACATATACAAAAATTGACTATGTACTAGGCCATAGCAACTTCACAATTCAGTGCAGAAAGGCAGAGATGGTCAACGCATCTGGCTCAGATCATAATGCAACAAAACTTACATGTAATCAAAGGCCATGGAAATATGAACCCAAAGCTAAAAGGAAACTAAACAATCTAATTCTGAAGAATGAGTGGGTTAAACAACAAATTAAAGAAACAAAAAACAATTTCATTCAAGAGAAAGACAATAATGACACAACTTACGAAATGTTATGGAATACTGCAAAAGCAGTTCTTAGGGGAAGTTTTTTGTCTCTGAATGCGTATATAAATAAAATAGAGAAAGAGGAGATCAATGAATTGGGCATGCAGTTGAAAAAGCTAGAAAAAGAACAAATTGAAAATCCCCAAGTAAATACAATAAGAAATTATTTTGTCCAACTGTATGCTCATAAATTCGACCATCTAAATGAGATGGATGATTATTTTAAAAAAATATAAACTGCCCAGATTAACAGAAGAGGAATTTGAGTATATAAATAACCCCATCTCGGTAAACAAAGTTGAACAAGCCATAAATGAACTCCCTAGGAACAAATCTCTAGGGCCACGTGGATTTACAAGGGAATTCTATCAAACATTTAAAGAACAGTTAATTCCAATACTATATAGACTACTTGGGAAAATTTCCTAAGAAGGAGCACTACCAAATTCTTTTTATGATACAAATATGGTTCTGATACCTAAATCAGAAACAGTCAAATCAGAGAAAGAAAATTATAGACCAATTTCTCTAATGAATATAGATGCAAAAATTTTAAATAAGATAATAGCAAAAAGAACACAGAAACTTATCATGAGAATAATACATTACGACCAGGTAAGATTTATAGCAGGAATGCAGGGCTGGTTTAATATTAGAAAAACTATTAGCATTACTCGTCATATCAAAAACAAATTTACAGAAACCACATGATTATCTCAATAGATGCAGAAAAAGCTTTTGACAAATTACCACACTGATTCCTCTTGAAAAAAACGAAAAGCATAGAAATAAATGGAACTTTCCATAAAATAATAAGCCATATCTCACCTAAAACCATCAGCAAGCATTATATGCAATGAGGACAAGCCAGATACATTTACACTAAGATCAAGGGTGAAACAAGGATGTCCATTATCATCACTGTTATTCAATGTGGTATTAGAAATGCTAGTGGTAGCAATAAGAGAAGAAAAAGACATTGAAGGAATTAGAATAGGCAAAGAAGAAACTAAGTTATCACTCTTTGCAGATGACATGATGATATATATAGAGAGTCCCAGACAATCAAGTAAAAATCTACTTGAAATAATAAACAACTTTGGCAAAGTTGCAGGTTACAAAATAAATCCACATTAATCATCTGCAATTCTATATATTACTAACAAAGCCCAACAGCAAGAGATAAAAAGAGAATTGCTGTTTAAAGTTACAGTAGACACTATATAATATCTGGGAGTCTACCTGCTAAAACAAATCCAGGGACTATGTGACTACAATTTCAAAGCACTACTCATACAAATAAAGTCAGATCTAAGTTAAGTGGAAAAACATGAGTTACTAATAGGTAGGTTGAGCTAATATAATAAAAATGACAATATTACCTAAATTAATTTACTTGTTCAGTGCCATGCCACTCAAACTATAAGATAATTACTTTCTAGAGCTAGAAAAAATAGTATCAAAATTCATCTGGAAGAACAAAAGGTCCAGAATATCAAGGGGACTAATGGAAAGAAATGCTAGGGAGTGGCCTAGCACTACCAGATCTCAAATTGTATTATAAAGCGATTATCAAAATCACTTGGTACTGGCTAAGAAACAGAAGGGTAGACAAGTGGAACATGCTAAGTATTCAAGACACAGTAGGCAGTGAATATAGCAATCTACTGTTTGACAAACCCAAGGACCCATGCTTCTGGGATAAGAACTCATTGTCTGACAAAAATTGCTGGGAAAAGTGAACAAAAGTGTGGCAGAAACTAGGCATAGACCAATGTCTGACACTGTACACAAGAATAAAGTCCAAATGGGGACACAATCTAGGTGTAAAGATTGATACTATGGACAAAGTGGTGGAACAAGGAATAGTGTATTTATCAGATTTATGGAGAAGGGAAGAATTTTTGACTAGAGATAGAGAGCATTATGAAATGCAAGATGGATAATTTTGATTATATTAAACTGAAAAGTTTTTGTACAACCAAACCAAATTCAACCAAGATTTGTAGGGATGCAGAAAACTGAGAAATAATTTTTGCAGTTAGTGTCTGTGATAAAGGCTTCATTTCTAGAATATATAGAGAACTGAGTCAAATGTACAAAAATATAAGTCATTCCCCAATTGAAAGGATATGAACAAACAGTTTTCTGAAGAAGAAATTAAAGATATATATATATATATATATATATATATATATATATATATATATATATATATATAGTCATATGAAAAAGTGCTCTAAATCACTATTGATTAGAGAGATGCAAATCAAAACAACTCTGAGGTAGCACATCACCCCTATCAGATTGGTAAACATGACAGAACAGGAAGATAATAAATGTTAGAGAGAATGTGGGAGAGTTGGAACACTAATTCATTGTTGGTGGAGCTGTGAGCTAATCTAACCATTCTGGAGAGTAATTTGGAACTATGCCCAAAGGGCAACAAAAATATGCATACTCTGTGACCCAGCAATATCACTTCTAGGACTGTATCCCCAAGAGATCATAAAAATGGGAAAGGGTTCCACATGTACAAAAATATTTATAACAGCACTGTTTGTGGTGACCAAAAACTGGAAATCAAGGGGATGCCCATCAATTGGGGAATGGCTGAGGAAATTATGGTATATGAATGTAATGGAGTATTATTGTGCTATAAGAAATGATGAACAGGAAGACTTCAGAGAGGCATGGAAAGATGTATATGATCCGATGCTGAGGGAAAGGAGCAGAACCAGGAGAACTTTGTGCAAAGCAACAACCACAGTGTGTGAGAGTTCTTTATGATAGAATTGGAACTTCATTGCAATGCAAGAACTTATAAAAATTCCAAATAGTCTTTTAAGGCAAAATGCCTTCAACATCCAGAGAAAGAACTATGGAATTCAATCACAAAGTGTAGCAGATAATTTTTTGTGTGTGTATTAAGTTTTGGTTTGTTACATGTTTTCTCCCACTCATTTTAATTCTTCTACACAGTATGACTATAGTGAAAATGTATTTAATAGGAATGTATGTGTAGAACCTATATAAAATTGTATGCCATCTAGGGGAGGGAGGGGAGAGGGAGGGAAAAAATAACTAAGTTATATGGTAGTGATTGTAGAACACTGAAAATAAATAAAATTAATTTTAAAAAAGAATAAAATCCAAATGAATACATGATCTAGGAATAAAGATTGATATTGTAAACAAATTAGGGGAGCAAGAAGCAGAGTATTTGTCAAATTTATGGCGAATGGAGAAATTTATCACCCAAGAAGAGATAGAGAACATTACAAAATACAAAATGGAATTAAATTGAAAAGATTTTGCACAAATAAACCTAATGCCACCAAGATTAGGAGGAAAGCACAAAACTGGGAAAGAATTTTTGCAACTAGTATCTGTGATAAAGACCTCATTTCTAAAATATACAGAGAATTGAGTCAAATGTACAAGAATACAAGTCTTTCCCCAACTGATAAATGGTCAAAAGGTATGAACAAGGAATTTTCAGAGGAAGAAATTAAAGCTATTTATAATCACATGATAACATGCTCTAAATCACTATTGATTAGAGAGATACAAATCAAAACAACTCTGAGGTACCACATCACACCTATCAGATTGGCTAATAGGTCCAAACAGGAAAATGATAAATGTTGGAGAAGATGTGGGAGAGTTGGAACACTCATTCTTTGTTGGTGGAGCTATAAGCTGATCCAACCATTCTGGAGAGCAATTTGGAACTATGCCCAAAGTGCTATAAAAATGTGTATACCTTTTGATCCAGCAATATCAATCCTGGGACTCTATCCCAAAGAGATCAAAGAGATGGAAAAGGGTCCCACATGTGCAAAAATATTTATAGCAGCTCTCTTTGTGGTGGCCAAAAACTGAAAATCAAGAGGATGCTCATCAGTTGGGGAATAGTTGAACAAGTTGTGGTAAATGTAATGGAATACTATGCTACTGAGAAACAATGAATAGGAAGACTTCAGAGAAGCCTGTAAAGATTTACATGAACTGATGTTGAATGAAAGGAACAGAACCAGGAGAACTTCATACACAGCAACAACCACAGTGTGCAAGGAATTTTTCTGGTAAACTTAGTACTTCATTGAAATGCATCGACTTAAAAATTTCTAATGGGCTCTTGTGGCCAAACACCTTCCACATCCAGAGAAAGAACTGCAGAACTGAATCGCAGACAGAAACAGACCATGTATTTTGTATTGTATTATGTTATGTTTTGTTTTACAGTTTCCCCAATTTAATAGGAATAAAAAACAAAAGAAAAACCTTTTAATTAGCTGCTGAGCTGGAACCAAATGTAAATATAAAAGCCAGAAAAATGAAAGCTCTTTCTCTTTCCCTGATGGAGTTCAAGTGAGGAGTTAAAAATACTGAATGCAATCCACCAAAAAAAAAGTCATTGATATGTTAGGTCTGCCATGTTGGAAGGAATATTCACATTCATAAGATCATCATGTGCCTCAAAAGAGAATATTTGACTATTAAGATGATATTTAACATTTGAATAGATAAGTGTTGAGGAGAAAATATACAAAGCCTTCAAGGGATTCTTCTTTATATGAGTTTCCTCATCAGTGAAGCACATTGTGCAAAAACTTCAACTTTTTTTTTGAGTCACTCACAAATAAACGATACCCTAACGTCACTGAAGAAAAGTAACAGCACAGCTTTAATCCATAAGATGAAAATTGTGAATTAATATTTTCTTCCTCTCTGTGCCTATACAGGGAGGTGGAGGGTTAAGGGAAGCAACCACATACCTGGAATGTTATCAGTCCCCACCTCTGTGTCCCATAACCCTTGCTTTTTTCAGGGCTCAGCCACCTTCAGTTGGAGATTTTCCTGCCCTCTCCAATGGCAAATGCTGTCCGTTCTTCGATTATGTTTCATAAACGCTCTATATTTTGTATGTAACTTCCATGTACACATGAATCTCTCATTGTACACTCACTGAGGGTAGGGATTATTTTCCCTTTGTATTTATATTTCTATCACTTAGAATAATGTTTGATGCACGTGGGAAATGTTAAGAAAATGCTTGTAAGTACTGAAATATTAGAGTATGTGTTAAATGGGTTGGAGTGGGCAGGGTGGGGCCAGGGAAGTCTAGATGCAGAAAAGCTACTTTGGAAGTTGATGCAGCAATCTAGGAGACAAACTATAAGAACCCAGACTACCATATGGTGCTAGTGGCAATGGCAAAGGGCTAGATCTTAGATGGAACTCTTCAGAAGAATCCATGTGACTTACTGGATAGAGGAGAAACAGATGGATGAATCAGAGATGACTTGTCAGGTGAAAGTCTAAGTAAAGGGTAAACCTGTCACATAAATGATAGGGTATTAGTGGATAGGGAAGACATGAGGAAGAACTCAAACTGGAAATACTGTTTCGGGTAGTAGTGACACGATCAAGTGAAAATGGACAGCGAGACTTTGTGATGGTGAGTTGGAGTTCACGTGAAAACAAATGACACTTTTGGAATCTTCAGCACAGAGAGGAAATTAAAGTTCTGATTTATTTCAAAGAGCATTCCAAAGGAATTTTGTAGTTAGAATAATGAAGAACCAAGGAGTGGGCCTTGGGGAATATGACATATGAGAACAGTAATGACAACCACCACCACCACTGAGAGTTCTGTGGCAAGTTAAGATTTACAAAGCCCCTTCCTCGCAGCAACCTGGAGACACAGCAAGTATTGTGACTCTCATTGGACTGGTAAAGAAACTGAGGCTCAGGGAATTTAAGTGATTTGTGAAGGGTGACAAAGCATATTGGAATCAGGCTTTGAAACAAAATCAACTCACTCCAGGTTTAGGATGCTCTTTCTATCTAGTCTATCCTGCTGTCTCAATGGAACCCACTAGAACATATCACCATGACAGTATTTTGAAAGATTTTAGGGGACCTTTGGGACATTGAGAACTCAGCTCCATGACTGAGTTGAGGTTTTTATGGTCAACTTAATCCTAAGCTTGGTCAGCCCAAGGGGAACTGAGGCCAGAACTAAATCTTAAGGCACTGGGAGAATGATGGTGCTAGAGGCAGAAACAGGAAAGTTCAGACACAAAAGCAATATGCACATCCCCCAACCCTCCTTCTCTGTTCCTCTCTGTCCATCCCTAGACTCAATGTTGGGGATGAAGAGTAGAATGAATAAGCTCTATCCTTCCAAATAGGGACACTAGAAGTGTAGGGAAGTTCAGGAACTGAATACTTACAGTTTTTGATGGAGTCCAAGGTCAGATAATTATAAAATGCAGAGAGAAAGAATCATCTTGTGAAGAAAGACAAAAGTTTGAGGACAGAAGACCTGGGGCCCATAGGATCAGGAAACAGGGGAGTCACAGTGGCAGAGCTGGTGCTCTTATTAAAGGGAAGAAGATCCAGGTCAGGGATTGGCTGTACTTCAGGGAGCACATAAATTTCCTCCCTTCCAAAGAGCTCATTGACAGCTTATGTATGCTGGCTTAATACATCTCAAAGAACAGACAGCCTCAAAAGAAGAAGCATGAAAGAAGTCTGAGTTAGGTCATAGCTTCCTTGGAAACTGCGTAAGAAAGAGAAAAAATCTGGCTCTCAAAAGAGAGTGTGAAATGGGCATAGATGGCTTGATTCCTTGAAATAAGGAATCAAAATGAAGTTCTTTGGCAGACCTAGGCTACTTGCCATTGAAATGATGATGGATGCATGGATACATGGATGAATGAAAAAGCACTTATCAGTAATTGCATGCAAAGCTCTGCACTCACCATTGGAATAAGACTTCTGTCATCCAGGGTGTAGGATCCCAGTCTGGTGATGTTCCACGTCTGGTTGCTCAGCTCCCAGTAAAGCTGTTCTTTCTTTAGAGTGGGGCTGTCCGCGTCTATCTGACAAGCGTAAGTGAAAACAAATCCAGTTGCTGTTCCTTTCTTCAAAGGCCTGGGAAAGGAGACGAAAATGGTGATCAGAAGCCTGAAATGGGACCTGAAAAGTCTAATAACAATTCTACAAGTAGGGACAGCCATCCCTGAGAAGCCTGAGGTAAACACTGATGTGGATGACAGTGAAATGGGGATTTTGGTGGGGACCTGCCAAAATTCCAAGTCTGAATTCACCTCCCTGAGATGATGTGGCAAGAGGATGTGGATCAATTCAATGAGAAATTGGAAAATCTGTCTGGACCCACACTATAGCAGGCTGGAGTTATCTCCTTTCTTAAGGGCATCAATTGGTACCATGTTTGATGAAGCCAATAACTTCCAGGATCTCACCTCAGCAAGGTCAGTTTGCAGCCAGAGTACAGAGAACCAATGCTTGTCTTTTCCAACAAGGAGCTGAACTGGAAGTGAAAGGAGACAGTGAGACTTCTAGATTAAGCCTTGATACTCAGGGCTGAGGAAAGCAACTTAGTCAAGGGGACTGAAGGGAGTCATGCCTCACCAGGTACTTCAGGTCACTCTCTGGGGAACTGACTTGGCTGGAGCCCATCTGGCCCATTTCTGCTGTATACATCAGGTTGGTGATAGTGAAGTTGGGAGTGAAAGACTCAAAGCTGAAGCTCCCAGCTACAAAAAAGAGAGGGAGAGATGTCTAAAATGCGGCCTGCATTTCACTCTGCACATTCAGGGACACCTAGTTGGTATTGTCCTTGGGAGGAAAATTCAGTATCCTGGCCCTATTCATTGCATCCATGAGGGAACCCATAACCCTCCAAACTTTTTTAGCCTCTCCCAATCTCTCAACATCATGATCAAATAAAGGATAATATGTAGGAGAAGAGAAATTCCCATGTCTGTGCTTCAGAACTGTTGATTCCAATGAGTTAGTATCTACAAAGTGCATTGTGAACCACAAAATACTATTTAAGTGACAGATGACCCCATCCTCTGGATGCTACATATATAAGATCATATCACTATTTTTGGAAGCAGTAGAATCTCTATGGTTCAACCATTGGGTTTTGGTTCTTTGATACTTCAATGTATTTGTAAACCTATGTTTTGTTTTGTTTTTCATTCTCCACGTTTCTAACAATTGTGAAATACCGAATTTGTGTGGTCATGTTTTCTAAGAAAAAAACATCATGAAAACCATCACCATCATCACTGAGGACACCCAGCTGAAACCCTCCTATTACTTCTTCCAAAGAAAACACAGCAGACTCAATAAACCTATTCTTCTGCTAATACAACACAGTGGGAATAATATTGGAGTTGGAGAAAGAAGACATGGGTTCCAATCCTAACTGTCCCACTTGCTACCAATCTGACTCTGGAGCTCAGTGTCTTCAACTCAAAATGATGGCAGAAATTAGACTAGATGACCTGAAGTTTCCTGCCAAGATCCCCTATCTTATGATCCTAAAAACTTAAAGTCTCCTATCTCATGGTAAGCAAAACCTCCCAGAGAAGGGATCAAAGATGGAAGAAGACATTACCTGTGGTAACTGATGATGGAGCTGGAGGGCTGATTTTTACCGAATGAAATGGAAGTATCATGAATGAAAACCGTGGACCAAATGTCCATGTGACAAGGAGGAGAAGGAACTGTGAAACACAAGGAAAACAGACTCTATTTGGCTTGGCCACTGAGTCAACTAAATCATGAGAATGAGGGGGGCATAGTGCCTTCCTCTCTCTATTACACTCTTGGTCCATCCTTTCCTTCCCAGGATGCTATAAGAACAGGGTCAGTAGGGCCAAGTGGTATTTTCTGTGTGATCTCAGGATAAGAATACTTACAACAGCTTATGCTGGAGAAGAGAAACACTCTAGAGTTGTAACCTACAGAGAGAAAGAGAGAACCACCACGTTTGGAAGGAGCAGATTTTGAGAAAGAATTAAGGAGAAACATGAGAGAGATTCTGAAGTCGAGTTGAACACATATGGGCATCAGTTAAGAGAGAGCATTTCACAAAGTAGTTCCCAGGTTAGGAGTCCATCTGCCCACCCAGGGTCCTTAGGTTTACTGCTGTGCTCCTTACTTACTTACTTACTCTGCTCCTCCTCAGACTTTAAGCAAATCGTAGGAAACTACTTTCAGTAAGATAAGTGACATCAAGGCAAAGCTGGATCCTCAAGGGCACAGAAAATTGCTTTGACAGGTGAGTGATTAATAGAAGTGGGACCAAGCATAAAGGCTAAGGAACTCCATGTCCTGGGCAGGGTTAGCTGCTCACCATTGATGTAGAGGCTCTTCTTGTGAAGGGTATAGAGACCCAGCCTGGTAATTTTATGAGTCTGATTGCTAAACTCCTGGTACATCTTCGTTCCATCCAGGCGAGGAATAGTAGGGAATTTCCAGTGGATACAAAGGATATTCACTGCAGTGCCTTTCTTCACAGACCTGAGAAAGGACACACTGGTAATGATGGTCAAATATCTAGCTTGCCATAGGCATGCAAAAGTTAGCTGCAGTGAGAAGGGACCATCCATGCTCTAAAAAGTACTTCAGGATTATTTTAGAATTATTTATTGTAGAAAAAAAGTGTTTCTTCGAGCTATCATTTTATTGACTTAAGGAGTTGAGGGCAGGGAAGGCCATAGACCTTTCTTGACTACTGAACATCAGCATCTTCCCTGCAACTTATAGACTCAGACCATTGCCTAGGGAAATTAGATGATTTGCCCAGGTTCACACAATTACCCTGTGTCAGAGAGGGGACAGATCTTCTTGACTCTTGAGGCCTACTCTCTAACCCAGTACAACACACAGCCTCTGGAAACTTAACATTAAACATCAATACAACCAAAGAAATATACACTGTAACTATTGATCTTTAAACACAGTCTTTCCAACACACAATACAACTTTTCACTCACTTCTTCTAAAGAGTTCCATTCAAGATTATTTGTTCATTGATTCTCTAGTCTTCTTTTTGTAAGTGTATTCAGGGTGAAGTTTATTTTTCTCATTTTGTTTTGCATTATTTTATAAAATTCTTTGTAGCTAAGTGGTACACATAATAGAACACCAGGAATGGGCATTAGGAAAACCTGGGTTCAAAGCTGGCCTCCCACACTGACTAGCTGTGTTGTCTGGGCAAGTTATGTAAACTCTACTGGCTTGTGTTTCATCAGCTGTCAAACAGAGATAATCAAAGTCCCCAACTCCCAGGGCTGTTGTGAAGATCAGATGAGATAACATTTGTCAAACACTTAGCACACACAATACCTGGCACATGGTGGGTACTTAATCCATGCTTGTTCCCTCCTTTTCCCTTCCCAATTCAGAGAATCACAGGATTCAGAGTTGGGCAACTCCGTGGTCAACTAGTCTAACCCATACCTAAATGGAATAATTAATTATAATTAATTCATAAAGGCATCCAAGTATTCTTGTCTGATCTCTGTACTTATCTTGGAAATAAATTTCCTGTTAGTTATTTTTGTTCTGTCATTTCTAGTACAAAATCATCCACCTTGACAGAGAAAACCATAAAAAAATCAAGCACTTGTCATCAATTGTCATCATCACATCCACCCCCAATTAGCAAACCTATCCCATGATCCTCCTCTTTCCCCATCACAACTTTTGAAAACAATACATCTCATTTTGTTTTCCCTAGCTTTGCAGTCAACCTCCAATTGACGAGAAGTATTAGCACTCCAGTCACTAGTCTGCAAGCCTCTGCTGCTGTTAGTGTCTTCCTGTTGACTCCTCTTAGGAACACATTTAAATACTCAGATGTTTTGTATGCATCTTCTTTTTAAAACTCCAAGCTAGTTGGTTAGCTCCTTAGGCATCCACTTCCAGAGCTTTGGACAGTTCTCATTTTTCTGCCTCACTGGAATTGTTTCACCTTCTGGGTCTTCAGAAGTTCATTTGTGGGAGTTTCTTATTCTTCCTCATCTAATAGAGGGCTAAGAACTCGATGGTACACTAATTCTTTGTGGTTCAGGGGGACAAGCATTCTGTCACAGCTTTGAACATAATGTGGATTGTTGTAATTGTTGAGCTGGCAGGGGGAACTTGAGACCAGGAGTTAGAGAGTGGGTAGAGGTGGGACAGAGGAAGGTAATGAAAGAGAGAGGGAGACAGGGGAAAAGAGGGAGAGAGGGTGAGGGAAAGAAAGAAAGAGAAGGGAAACAATTGGAGGGAGAAAGTGAGGGAAAGACGAAGAGAGAAGAGTGGAGGAGGACAGGGGAGAGAGACAGAGAGAAAGCAAGAGAAGGAAGAGGAAGAGGAAGGGAGTGCAAGAGAGGAGAAAAGTGATAGCGCATAAGAGAAAGAAAGGGAAGAGAAAGGGAAAGGGAGAGAAGGGAGATGGAGGGGTCAGAGAGAACTAGGAAGAAATGAAATGTATAGAAAGGAAGAGACAGACAGACATAACAGGATGAAGTAGGGAGGTAGTGTCTTTAGCTTTGTGCAGCGATTAATGAGCTGAGCTGGAGAAAAAAATGGCAACACAGAATTAACAGGCAAAAATGGGAATTGAATGGAGATAAGCTGTCAGAAATGGGAAAGCTCAAGGTAGGTCACTGAGTCCCTGCAGGGATCTCAGAATAGAGAATTCTGGAGGGTACCTTCTCAAGGTCTACTCTCCTCTCTGCCTGTGCAATAACAGGCACTATGGCACTCTGATTAATTCTTTTACCTAACTGTTTTCTGTGTCTTGATTTTGTTCCAAATATAAAGAGGCCAGGAGTTAGGGGGACATACAGAAAACTTGAATCATAGCAGAGTCAAACCTCTGAATGTGAGGAATTTCCTAACTGGATTGGGGTCTAAACTATTAGAATTCATTGGAATTAATGACATTTTTCTTACATAAAGTTCATAAAATAGCAGAGAAAAGGACCATGTAAAAGTGAAGCCCATTACATTGTCCCTAAGTTATAAGTGAATTAACTTTTATCACAGGGCATGACTGATAAAATTTCTAGCCCCTCTTCTGAGAAAGCAAAGCAGGGGTTGGGTGGAGACAGGTGAGACCTGGGGACAAAGAGTGAGTGTGTGTACGTACACTCCTTGCAGAAGATAAGAGATAGCAGATAGGATTGAATACTTCCCAATATACCACCTATATGCTATTCTACCGGGCTGACATAGAATTTTTCTAGACTGGATCCTACTTAATCTTTATATAAATTCTTGGAACTCCTTTCTAAAACATAATATAATAGGAAGATTGGCCAGTGAACCCAATCCTTATGAGCATGTGGAAGGTGCTTGGCTGATGCAATATTTACGTAGATTTGGGAGCACATATAGATGATCTATAATTGACTCTTATCTGCTAACCATGTGATGAATCTGATCATTTCTGTCACTTTTACCATATACTGATGGTTTGTGCTGCAAAAACATTCTAAAATTTCACAACTGCATCATCAGTGAATGAGTATTCTTTTTTCTCCACAAATCTGAGTGTTGTTTAAGTATTTCTTCCATTTTCATTATAATGAGTTGATGTTTCCATATTGTTTAAATTGCATCTCTTTTGATTATTAGTGAGGTGGGGCATTTTTTCCAAGTGGTTATTTACAATTTGAAAATTGTCTGCCCATAGACTTTAACCATTTGTCATGTGTGTAGGTGTGTGCACACGTGTGTATTCCTGCTAGTAAAATGCATGTTTGAAATGTCCCAGCCTCGTCTTTGGGTGAACTAAGGGGAAAAAGATTCTTCCCATCTGTGTGAACTAGTGGTATCTCAAAAGACAGCATTACCAAGATGGAACTTGGTATCTCTTCCCTTCCTCCTGCACAATCCACAAGCCTGTCTCTCTTCAGGACTTCCTTATTTCTGTTAAAGGCATCACAATCTTATCAATCGCCAGATTTGAAATTTTATAGTCACTCTTATTTTTTCCCTCTACCTCACCTCTTCCTTCAAAGTCTTTCACATTTTTTTTTCACTGAAAGGCCGTCATCAACAACCCTCATCTAGATGCTTCTAATAATGCCCTAATTCTTCTCCTTGTTTGCACCATCCCTCCAATTCATCACTGTCTTTTTCTCTGTTCTATCCATCTTTCACCCAGCTGCCAAAATAATCTTCCTAAGACATATTTCTCATTATATCACTCTCTTGCTCATAAAACTCTAGTGGTTCCTTATTGCTTTTAATGTTAAATAAAAGCTCCTTAACCTGACCTTTGAAATCCTTCTCAATCTGACATCAGTCCAGCATGCCAGACTGATATTTATAGTGTTCACTTGGCATTTTCACAAGATTGGCCTACTAGCTGTACCTTGAACTCAGATTTTGCATAGTGCTTTTCTATAAGATGACTCCCATGACTGGAATGCACTCCCCCTCAACATGCTTCTGGGACTTCTTCGTCTCCCCTTCAGGGAAGCTGGCTCAGATGCCACCAATGAAAAATGTTCCCTAATTCCTCCCAGTTGTCAGCATTCTTTCTCTCTCTTCTCAAATCACCATATATTTGTTTAACTGTGCACACATTGTATCCCCTTAGCCCCAGCAGAATGTGGACTTCTTGAAGTCAGGGACTGCTTTTTCTTTATATTTCATACCTAGCACTGCACTTGGCTCCTAATGGGAAGCAATCCAAAGCTTCTGGAAATAAATTGTGATGAGACAGCCTCTGGTGGTGGGCTGTATAAGGGCTATAGTCTTCCTGGCTTTGTTGAAAAGAAGTGGAAAAACTGCACCAGATATCATCTGGGTCCCTCACAACCTGAGCTCATCTCTTTCAGTCCTTACCTCAATGAAGTCAGCTGGCATCCAGAATGATGAGAGCCAATGCTGCTCTTTTCAAATAAAAGATGGAGCTGGGAAGGAAGAGAGAGAATGAGTGAGGTCCTGGACAGATGGAGGCTGGAGTCCCAGAGAGGAGGAAAGCAGGACAAGGAAGGAGGAATCTCACCAGATTCTATAGGATGCTCGCAGTGGCATTGAACTGGTTGGAGCCTGACCCGTGTCTGCCTCACAAAGCAGGTTGGCAATCGCAAAATCAAGAGTGAAACACTTCATAAGGCTTCTGGCTGCTTTGGGGGAAAGAGAAATTGAGCCTTGAATACATAGGATCACAGGATTATAGATTTAGACCTGGAATGGACCTTTTAATCCCTGCATCCCTGAGGCCCATGGAGGGTTCAGTCAAGACTCCATGCTCCCATATGTGGTGTCTGAGGTGAAACTTGAAGCTTGGTCATCGGGACTTGTAGACCAATGCCCTCTTCTCTGGAACATGCTGCCATCCCTCAACTCACCCAAGGGATACCCAACTGAAGTTGACCTATACTTTACTGGAAGGAAAACTGACCGTCCTGACTTCAATTTTGCATCTGTGATAGGCCCTCTCTCACTCCTCCTTCCCCTCCCTCTACCACTACCTTCCTCTCAAACTCCCACCTCCTCTGCTTAGTCACTTTCCCAAAGACACTCTTCAATTAAGACACATGTGATTGGTACCTGAGGAACTGGGTAAGCGCTACAGAGAAGAACTTTTAGAGTCAATGTAGACAGGAATTGACGGGGGAAAACATCAAGAATGAAAACTATTTTGGTCAACCTATATGAAAAGGGATTCTGCTGGGCTAGGTCACTAAAACATCCATGGAAACAGGATTAACATGCTGAGAGATCACAGGTAATCACTTGGCCCCTTCTTTTCCTTCTCTTTCAAGAGTATAGAGTAAAATAGGATGGGGAGGAGGATCAACTGTTTCCTCTGCCAGGTCGTGGATCCAAAGAGAAATCAAGTCACTGAATACTCACTGCTTTTTGCTGTGGTGGAGGACTGATGATTTTGAAAGAGGAAGAGAGACAGAGAGAGAGAGAGAAAGAGAGAGAGAGAGAGAGACAGAGACACAGAGACAGAGAGAAAGACAGAGACAAAGAGAGCCAGAGACAGAGAGACACAGAAACAGAAAAAGAGAAACAGAGAGACAAAAAGAGAGAAAGATACAGAGACAAAGAGAGCCAGGGACAGAGACAGAAATGAGAGAAAGACAGAGAGAGGGAGGGAGGGAGAGAGAGAGAGAGAGAGAGAGAGAGAGAGAGAGAGAGAGAGAGAGAGAGAAACTCTGTGTTAGGTGGCCCATATATTTCCTTGTGTGCCCTGCTTCTCTTCTGTGTTTACCTGCTAGTGGAAAGAGGATAAGGGAGGGAGAACTGGGGGCAGGCTATTTCTTGAAAAGGGACAGAATCAAGAATATGACCCAAAAGACATATACTGAGTGGGGCTACTACAAACAGCTTGAGGAGGTTGATGCTGTGATTAATTACCCCTGTCTGTTTCAATTTCTCATTTGTGAAATGAGCAGGAGAAAGAAACAGTAAATTACTCTGGACCAAGAAAACTGCAAATGTGGTCATGAAAAGTTGGATATCACTGAAAAATGACTCAACAGCAACACTATTATACCATCAGAAATAATGAGCAGAATGGCTTCAGAAATATCTGACAAGACTTATGAGAACTGATGCAAAGGGGAGTAGAACCAGAAAAACACTGTATACAGGAACAGATGTATTGAAAGGATAATCAACTGTGAAAGACTTAACTATCCTGATGAAAAAAATCATCCAAGATAACTGCAAAGGACCCCCCCAAAAAATACTATCTACCTTCAAAGAGAGAACTGATGAATTTTGAGTGCATATTGAGACACATTCTATTTTTCTTGCTTTTTTTCAACAAGACTAAAATGGAAATATGCTTTGCATGATTTCAACATGCATAATAGGTATCATATTGCTTGCCTTCTAAAGGGGTGGGGGACAGGCTGAAAGGAGGGAGAGGGTTTGAAACTCAAGATTTTTGAATGAATGTTAAAAAAAAAAAAAGAAAAAAATGGTTGGATCCACAGATCAGTAAGGTGAGACTCATGAGACAGTGGGAAAAATAGGTTGTCCCTATATGTAATTTTTGTAAAGCCCCAAATGCTTCTTTCTGTTCCCCTGCCAATTGGAAATGTCAGCATTCCATAAAAAAGAGAAAAATTAAGTTAGTACAAGGACAACTAGATCTGACTACAAGGGAATGAACAGATTGTCAGACTACTCAAGTCTAAAAATGGCCCAAAATAGAGGGGCCAAGAGAGAAATGTCAACACAAGGAAATTCAATTCTTTCCTTTTCTTTCTTTCTTTTTTGAAATTCTTGTGGAAAGTGTAGAGAATGCTAGATCAGGAATCAGGAAGATTTGAGTTCAAATATAGCCTCAGATTCTTACTACAATGGGTCAACCCAGGGAGGGTCACTTCATCTATGTCTGCTTCAGTATCCTCACCTATACAATGGGGATAAAATTAAACTTCCTTGTGAACCTAAATTAAGAAAAGATCTATAAAGAACTCTGTAAGCCCTAAAATACTAAATATGTCATCATCATCACCATCAACCTATACACAACTCTTATTTGTTGATCCAAAAGTATTTTCCAAAGTCAAATAATTATCCCTTAATGTAAGGTTTAATTACAAGTCTACTTACTTATGGACAAAAAGTAGAATGACTAGGTTCATGGGTTGTGGTATAGGATTGGGTACTTGTGGCAGGTAGGGTGGTGAGTGCAATAGATGTCCAAACAAAGTGTTAACACAAACCTCCCGGTAAAGCTTATTTATCCCTATTTGAGGAACTGTCATTAGGTAACTCACTATGACACTGTTTACATAAATATTCCAGTCCTTGATAAAGAAACCTTAAAGTCACAGCAACACCAAACTATCGGAGCAGTGTTGGCTTTCAGGATAGATGTACTTAGACTCTCGGAAGATCCTTGGGTCCCTATCCCTGGTGCTAATGCAGTGATTACAGGCAGCTTTGTGGAAACAGAGGCAGCTGAGTTAGTGCCTATTCCCCAGTGATTTCTGTTGGCTTAGTTAGAGCTGAGGCAGGACTAGTATCCTGGAGCCTTCTAATAGAGGGGATAAGATAAGGCTTCTATGCCTGAGATAGTGCCCAGGGAAGCCTTTAGTCCTGGGCTCAGAGTAAATGATATTATCAACTCTGCTCCAGAGGCAATAAAGATTCTGTGCCACTCTCCTGTAAAATTTGAGTGATCCATTTTGGTATGAAAACCTATCTTACAATACAGGAAAGTGGGAGAGAAGGAGATAAGCAGGGTGGGGGGGATGATGGAAGGGAGGGCAATGGGAGGAGGGAGCAATTTGAAGTCAACAGTCTTGGGGAGGGAAAGGATCAAAAGAGAGAATAGCAACAATGGGGGGCCGGATAGGATGGAGGGAAATATAGT
>CM053771.1:394584317-394612065 GCA_028658325.1 Potorous gilbertii | reverse complement strand
CAAATGGGGAGAAAATTTTGGAACCCAAAATTTTGTGAAAATGAATGTAAAAAGTTAAATAAATAAATTAAAAATTAAAAAAAAAATTTGAGTGATCACTAGACTTGGAGTCTCACATAGCTCAACCTGGGTAACATCAGCTAGATTTTTACCTGATCCAACATCCCGTGGTCTCTCTGGGCCACCTAGATGGAGAGTTTTCTCTGGTAGTCTGAACCTCAGAACTTGCTAAAATCTCTCCAAAGCTAGCACTGGGAGAAACAAAAGGTCTCATTTCAGTTTGGGTACTGAGCCTTGAAGGAACTGCAGAGATGTCTCTAGTCATCTTTATTACACATACTACTGGCCTCGGTCTGAGGTTTTGTCTCGGCCTATATACAGGATTGCACTAGCAATTTTCTCTAGGGGAATGAAGTCAGCAGAAATGAGTGATAAGGCTCCAGGAGTACTGTCTGACAACAATGGGGCTTTAGAAGAGGAATTGGTCAATGGGGCATCTGCCCTGCTCTCTGCCACTCTATTTAGGAGCTCAGGGCTATTAGTGACTGTATGGGAAGGAAGGACAATGTGATTTTAGTGCTGAGGATCAGATTTGGGTTTACAGACATAGGGAAAGCTGAGCTCATGTTCTTAGTCTTATATAGTTAACCCCAGATAAAGTTATTAGAGTTGAAGGAGAGTGTGTCCTTGGCCACAAAGAGGTGTATCTGCCCCAGTGATAACTGTGATTTTAGGTAAGGATAAGGACCAAGGAAGCCCGGTTCTTGTTCTAGGAAAAGTCACAGAGATACTGATGATGGAGGCAGCAAATGCTGGTGTAGTTAATAACAAGGCTGAGTCTACTTCTCCACCAAACCTGGTCCCTGTAGTACCTGGGGTGTGGGATGGTATCCTGTAGACAGGTGGCTCTGTGCTGGAATCTCCCACAGGACTTGACATGATGTTAGCAGGATGAAATTTTCCTTGGATGAGTGTGCTGGTATCTGAGGTTGCAGGGTTACCTGGTCTGCTAGTCTTCCACACTGAGTTGCTGGCAGAGGCCAAACTACTCTGTAATATTCCACTGCACCTGGCTCTGAATTCAGTCACTGGAGCAACAGAGGGAGTGCCCCTTCAGGGGGTGTGGGTTCCATGGTATCTGTGGGCTCTAGGGTAGATGATTCACCTGGGCTTGTCTGGGCTCCAGTCATGGCCACGCTTGTCATGCTTCCCAAAGAGATTGGAGGCATAGTTCTGGGTAGCTGGCTCCTTCAGTTAGGCTGTGCAAAGAAGAAGTACAGGCTCTGTCAGACCAGACACCTACTCCTGTGCTTGAGGAATGCATGTACTCTCTGTGAGTGCTTGCAGAAATATCTGTGTTCTCTGGGAAGGTGCTGAACACAATTAAACCTTCTTTTGGCCATTTTGTAGACATCTAGAAAGGACTTTGAGATGGTGCTGGGAGCAGTGAAGGACAAGGCAGTTGAAGCTGCCTCTGATCCTGCCTGATTATCCCATGACACTAGTGTGGTCTTTCAAGTCTCATCAGATCCTTGGCTGATTGTGAGCTCTGCTGGAGTCAAGGAACATGGAAGGTTTATGGGAGTAACCAAGGTCACTCCAAGGATCTCTCAGGTGGAATTGATGTTTCTGTATTTTTCTTCTGGGTGTCTCAGATCTGAGCCCATCTGTGACCATGGCCACCAGCATCCCCATACTAGCTCTATAGTAAGAGATTCTGTTTCAGGGACTGCCAGAGAGACAGATATCGAGGAAATCACTCCAGGCCCAGCTACAACATAGGGTACTCTTGTAACTGTGGCCATGGTCAAAGATGGGCTCAGATCTGAGACACCCAGAGGAATAATAAGTTTTCCTATAGAAACATCAGAAGAATACAAGAAATATAAAAATTCTCCCAGTAGCTCCTCATCCAAAGGCTGTTATCACAACATACTTCAAGGCAGAGAGTAATGTGGCAGATGAAGCTGCTAAGTCTCACAGTCTAATTAAAAAACTCCCCCATCAGGGTCTTCTTCTCAAGACTGTGAAGATGAGTTCCTACCTTTTCTCAAAACTGGAAGATAGGGATCCAGGAAGCACAAGAGAAAGAAAAGAGGCATTTCCTTACCCATAGGACTTACAGTGGACTCAGGTGTCAGTGGGCCACCAGTCAGTACTGCCATGCCTCCTGGTGCTCCATGATCTGCCATATGTTGGGCAGCCACTACACCAACCTAACTACCTATTGGAAAAAATGAATGCATATATCACATAAATGAATGCATAGGGTAGAAAGGATAATACATTATCTCTATCTGTTCTAATTGTAAACTCCAAAATTTGAGCTTTCTTTACTTCATCCTTCCCACAGCAGTGTTCCTCTATTGTCCCACTCTCTCACTTATCTTCAATCCTTGCTTTTCTACTGACTCTTTTCCTTCTCACCCATCTGCAAAAAATGAACCCCCCTCAAAAAAAAATCTTCATTTTCTTCCATCTGTCCCTGATAGCTATTCTTCCTTATCTCTCCTCTTTTGTGGTCAAAGTTCTTGAAATAGCTATCTACAAAAGGTATTTCTACTTCCCTTCCTCTCACTCTTTTTTTTTTAACTCTACAGTCTCGTTTTCAATCTCATCATAAGAATGAAATGGTCCTCTCTAATATTACTTACAATCTCTTAATTGGAAAAAAATTCTCATTTCTCATTCTTTGTAATCTCTCTGCAGCTTTTCATTTCATTACCCCATTTTCATTGATACTTTCTTCTCTTTTGATTATTATGACAATACTCTCATAGTTCTCCATCTGATTCTTGTCTTGGTTTCTTTTGCTGGATCCTTACCCAAATCATCAATGCTAACTGTGGGTGCTGAATATTAGGGCTCTGAGTTAGGCCCACTTTTATTTTTCTTTCTATGACATTTTGTGATTCTGTAAGCTCCTGTGAATCCATTCTGAGAATGGATAATTCTCAAATCTACTCATCCACCCTTAACCTGTCTGGTGATCTCCAATCTCATAACTCCTGTTGGACAAGTGCCTATTAGAAATCTTGAACTGAATGTCATGCATGTAGACATCTGAAATAGAAATGGAAAGAATTCACTGATCACCTTGTGAAAGAGATGCCAAAAGAAAAAGTCCTAGGAATATTGTAGCCAAATTCCAGAATTCCCAGGTCAAGAAGAAAATATTATAAGCAGCCAGAAAGAAACAATTCAAGAAACATGGAAATAGAATCAAGATAACACAGGATTTAGCAGCTTCTACAATAAGGGCTCAACAGACTTGGAATATGATATTCCAGAACTCAAAGGAGATAGGATTGAAACCTAGAATCACTGACCCAACAAAACTGAATATAATACTTCAGGGGAAAAAATGGTCTTTCACTCCATTGCTTTGCATTGTTACACATGTATGACCTACACTGAATTGCTAGTTTTCTCAATGAGGTTAGGTGGGGAGGGAGAAGATATGGAATTCAAAGCTTTAAGAATGAATGTTAATTGTTTTAGCATGCCACTGGAAATTAAGACATACAAGCAATGGAGTACAGAAATCTATTTTGCTCTACAAGAAAAATAGAGGGGAAAAGGGATGGAAGAAGGGTGGGTAATAGAAGGGAGGACAGACTGGAGGAAGGGGTGGATCAGGTACATGCTGTCTTGGGGTGGGGATGGAGAGAGATGGGGAGAAAATTTTGAATTTAAATTCATGTGGAAGTTAATGTTGAAGAACTGATAAATAAATAAATTACAAAAATAATAATGAATTATTGTCAGAAAAAAAGCTGAGTGAGTTAGGGGAATATACAGCAAAACTAGATACTAATGGAGGACCTCAATTTCACCATCTCAGAACTAGATAAATCTAACCATAAAATCAACAAGAAAGAAATTAAGGACATGAAGAGAATTTTAGAAAAGTTACCTATGATAGACCTATGGAGAAGACTGAATGGGGATAGAACAGACTATACCTCTTTCTTGGTGGTATATGGCACCTTCACAAAAACTGACACTTTATAAGGGCACAAAAATATTAATCCAAGAAAAAAATATTAAATGTACCCTTTCCAGATCAAATAAAAATTACATGTAATACAGGATTATAGAGATGCAGATTAAAAATTAATTGGAAACTAAATAATAATCCTAAAGAATAAGTGGGTCAAGGGGCGGAGCCAATATGGCAGAGTAGAAAGATGCATGTACTCTAGTGCTTCTCCCATAGCCCGGAAAATACGTGTAAAATGACTTTCAATAAAATCTAGAGCAGCAGAAGCCACAGAACAAGAGAGTGAAAGAGGTTTCAAACCTGGAAGGCTGACAGGCAAGGCTTATCTCATGAGACACTGTGCAGAGTGGAGCACAGCCCTGGCCACGCAACACTGGGAGGAACAGACCTCTGGGCAGAGCTCCTAATAGGGAAGGTCCCAGATACCTCAACCCATAAGTGACAAAGAAAGTGGGGGAGGGCTTTCCCAGCTGGGTGAGAGGGAACAGGGTTTCTCCCACAATAGCCTCAGGTGATGGCAGAGGCTGAGGCAGCAGACTAAGCAGCTACAGAGGCCAGGAAGCAATATGGATCCATTGTTCAAGCAGCTCAGCTTAAAGTCTCTGGTGGTAGGGAGCAGCTGATCTAAACCCCAGCCCTGAGTGATGGCCCCACTCCTACCCAAAGCCCAGGGGAACCAAGCAGCTGAGTCTAATCTCTTCACTAAGGATTCAGAAGTTAAGGAACCAGCTGGGAAAATGCCCAAAAAGGGGAAAAAATAAGATCATAGAAGGTTACTTTCTTGGTGAACAGGTGTCTCCTCCCATACTTTCAGATGAGGACGAACAAGGTCTACTGTTACAAGAAGTTAAGACATCTGCCTCCAGGGCCTCTAAAGTGAATTTAAACTGGAATCAGGCAATAGAAGAGCTTGAAAAGCATGTTAGCAGCTTGCTAAAGGAGAACCAAAAAAATGCTGAGGAAAATAACACCTTTGAAAAGAGGATAACTCAATTGGAAAAAGAGATCCAAAAAGCCATTGAGGAGAAGGAAGCATTAAAAAGCAGATTTAGCCAAAGGAAGGAGAAGGTTCAAAAGCTCACTGAACAAAACAGTTCTCTGAAAGAGAGAACTGAGTTCAGGGAAATGAATGACTATGAGATAAACCAAGAGTTAGAAAACAAAACCAAAAATTTGAAAAAATAGAAGATAATGTGAAATATCTCATTGGAAAAACAACTGACCCGGAAAATAGATGCAGGAGAGACAATTTAAAAAGTATAAGACTACTTGAAAGCCATGATCAAAAAAAGAGCCTAGACATTATCTTCCATGAAATTATCAAGGAAAACTGTCCTGATATTCTAGAACCAGAGGGCAAAATAAATATTGAAAGAATCCATCGATCACCTCCTGAAAGAGACCCGAAAAGAGAAACTCCCAGGAATACTGTGGCCAAATTTCAGAGTTCCATGGTCAAGGAAAAAATACTGCAAGCAGCTAGAAATACAATCAGGATAACACATGATCTGGCAGTTTCTACATAAAGGGATCAAAGGTCTTGGAACAGGATATTCCAGAAGTTAAAGGAACTGGAATTAAAACCAAGAATCACCTACCCACCAACACTGAGTATAATACTTCAAGGGAATAAATGGTCATTCAATGATATAGAGAACTTTCAAGCATTCATGTTGAAAAGATCAGAACTGTACAGAAAATTTGACTCTCAAACACAAGAATGAAGAGAAGCATGAAAAGGTAAACAGGAAAGAGAAATCATAAACGCATTCTTACATGGAATGAAAATATTTATAACTCTTGAGACTTTTCTCAGTATTTGGGTAGGTGGAAGGATTGTACATACACAAACACACACACACATACACACACAGACAGAGAGTACAGGCTGTGCTGAATCAGAAGAGATGATATCCACACACACAAAAAAAAGATTTAAAATAAAAATTAAGGGGTGAGGGAGGAAAATGCTGCAAGGAGAAAGGGAGAAATGTAATGGGGAAGGCTATAACTCATAAAAGAGATAAAGAAAAATCTTGTTCAATGGAAGATAAAAGGGAGAAGGGGAGAGGGAAAAAGTGAAGCTACTCTCTCCCCATAAGGCTTAAGGAGGGAGTAACATACTCACTAAATTTGGCATGAAAATCTATCTTATACAACAGGAAAATAGGGGGGGAGGTGACAAGTGGGGTGAGGGGAATGATAGAAGGGAGGGCAAATGGGAGAAGGGAGTAACTAGAAATAAACACTTTTGGGAAGGGACAAGATCAAATGAGGGAATAAAAAAATAAGGGAGGATAGAGTAGGATAGAGGGAAATATAGGTGGTTTATGGAAGTCTTTTGCAAAATGACACATATATAGCCTGTACTGAATTGCCTGCTTTCTCAGTGGGGATGGGTAGGGAAGGAGGGAGGGAAAGAAAGTGGAATTCAAAGTATTAGAAATGAATGTTGAGAATTATTTTGCATATAACTGGGAAATAAGAAATACAGGTAATGGAGTATAGAAATTTATTTTGCCCTACAAGAAAGAGAGAAGATGGGGATAAGAGAAGGGTGAGGTGTGATAGAAGTGAGGGCTCATTGAGGAAAGTGGTAATCAGAAGGCAAGGTACTGGGGATGGGGGGAGGGGAGAGATGGGGAGAAAAATTGGACATGTTGCTAGCTGATGTAAAAGCAATTAGTATTAAAACAACTGACAATTACTGAGACCAAATCAGAGACATCTTTAGTTTGGGGAAAAGAATTTTAGTCTAAGTTTCCTAGAGGCAGGTAAGCTCAGGTAAAATGTGGCATTGATGGAAAAGTTAATGTTTTAATGGTAAATTTGATTTTATGATTGTCATTTGAGCAGGAACTACAACAGGTATAGAAAGGCATGTAAGTCACTTAAGACTTGCCTCAAAAGATGTTCCTTAGCCAATGTGAAATTACAGTCATATGTGAAACCTGATTATTGGAACTTGCTATGTTAAGATGCTATGGGACTATTAAGTGACTGTTCTTCTGAGTCTAACTCCAGGTATGGATAGCAACAAAGGTGGTCTGAGCCTCCAATCCATGATGCCAGTAAACCTGTGAGAGGCTGGTAGGAAATGAAAAAGGTGATCTCATGGGAAGGGTGGGAGAGCAACTATTCAGCATGGGCTGAGGTAGGATTCTCCTGACTCAATTTCTCCACTGACACCTGGAAGACTCTAAGCCTCACTGAATGCAAACTGACAATCTACTGCCTGGAACTGACATGAATTTGAGGAGATATTGTTTCCCTGCAATGTCCTTACTCTTAGTGGCAATTTCCTGTAGTCAAAAGGTTTGTAAGCTTAATAGCAGATCTATCAAGTTATAGATTGTTGGAAGGGGAACATCTGAGGACAAGTCTAAAATTAGCTATTAAGCTTAGGACTTTAAACCAACAACAATAAGTTAGGGTCCTTTAGTTCTTAGTAATAGTGTGGAGACAATTAGGTCAAGGGCTTATGTATTAGCATACATAGCTATTATTTGTGTCTCAGTTGGTTAATGTTAAAAAAAAATCCATTTTTGGTCTATATTGTAAATTCTTTAAAAGAAATATCACCTGACCAAAAGTTGGAATTGTGTTATAAGATATGAACTGTGTTAAAAATGAAAAAAAATTATTTTAAAAAATGAGGTCAACTAGAAAATCATAACAACAATAAATAATCTCATGAAAGAGAGAATGACAATAATGAGACAACATACCAAAATTTATGAGATGTAGCCAAAGCTGTACTTAGGGGAAGATTTTTATCTCTAAATGCTTATATAATAAAATATAGAAAGAAGAGATCAATGAATTGGAATGCAACTACAAAAGCCAGCAAGAGAACAAATTAAAAATCCTCAAACACCAAATAAGAAATTCTGAAAATCAAAGGAGAGATTAATATAACTGAAGGAAAACTATTGAACCTAAATAAATAAACCTAAGGGCTTCTTTTGCCAAAAAAAAAAACAAAAAAACCCCAAGAAAATAAATAAACTTAAGGTTAATTTGAGTAACCAAAAGAAAACAGAAAACCAAATTACTAGTATCAAAACTGAGAAGGGTGAATTCACCGCCAGTGAAGAAGAAATTAAAGCAATAATTAGGAGCTTTTTGGCCAACTGTATGCCATTAAGTCTGACAATCTAAATGAAATGGATAAATATCAACAAAAAATATGAAATGCCCAGATTAACACAAGAGGAAATAAAATAAATAACCCCATTTACAAAAAGAAATTGAACAAGTCATCAATAAACTTCCTAAGGAAAATCTCCAGGGTCAGATGGATTTACAAATGAATAATACCAAACATTAAAGAATAATTAATTCAAATAGTTTGGATTCCTACCAAATTCATTTTATCACACAAACAAGGTGCTGATACCTGAACCAGGAATAATCAAAAGAGAGAAAGAAAATTATAGACCAATTTCTCTAACCAATATTGATACAAAAAATTAAATAAAATATTAGCAAAGAGATTACAGTAATTTACACTGGACAATAATACACTATGACAAGGTAGGATTTATCCCAGATTTATACCAGGAATACAGAGCTGATTCAATATTAGGAAAACTTATTAGCAAAATTGACCATATCAATAACAAAAGCAACTGAAATCATCAGATTATCTCAATATTTGCAGAAAAAGCTTTTGACAAAATACAACACTCACTCCTATTAAAAACACAAAAGGGCATAGGAATAAATGGAGTCTTCCATAAAATTGTAAGTTAGCTGGTTGTTGTCCTTCGTTTTTGAAGAGGACCAAAATGACATCACCACGATAAAGTGAAGTTTCAATGGGTATGACTGTGGCTGATCAGATCATTACAAGCTCGGAATGCTCTACCACAGATTTGGCACAGATAATCTATGTGAACATTCTGGGTGGTTACTTCAAATTTGCACATTCTACTTTTTCTTTGTGCTGTTTCAATTCTGCTTTACCCATAGAGTACAGCACCTTTGCTGATGTGGTCTGAGCGGACTTGTATTACTTCTTCTGACCACCATATGATCACCTATCCCAGGTGAGTTCTCCATAAAGTAGTCTATTTGGCAAGTGCACATTTTGCATTTGAATATCTTGGCCAGCCCATTGGAGTTGCACTCTGTGAGGCATAGTTTGAATGTTTGGCAGTTTAGTTCGAGCAAAAACCTCAGTGTCTTGGTACCTTATCCTGCCAAGTGATCTTAAGAACCTTCCTAACACAGTTCAAATGCAAGCTATTCAGTTTCCTGACATGGTGCTGGTAGATTGTCCATGTTTCCCAGGCATACAACAATGAGGTCAGCACAATGGCTCTATAGACCTTTCGTTTAGTAGTCAGTCTAACATCTCTACTCTCCCAAACTTTTCTTTGGAGTCTCCCAAACACTGAGCTAGCTCAGGCATCAACCACATTGTCAATGTGTATATGCTTGGAAACTATACTATCAATGTAACTGAAGTTACCCATAGTATTCAGAACTTCTCCATTTGTTGTAACTGATGGTTCCACATATGGATGGTGTGGTAGTGGTGGATGGAGCACCTGTGTTTTCTTGGTGTTAATTATTAGCACAGGCAGCAGAGTATTGATTCATACTTTGCTGCATCTCAGTTTCAGAGGCTGCATGGAGTGCACCATCATCTGCAAACAGAAAATCATGCACCAACACTCCCTCCACTTTGGTCTTGGCTTGTAACTTTTTCAAAACGAAGAACTTACCATTAGTACAGTAGTTGACTTTGACAACATGGCTGAAAACATTATGATAAAAAGCATGGGAGCAAGCACACAGTCCTTTTTCACTCCACTGGTGACTGGGAAGGCATGAGAGTACTGTCCATTGGGGAAAAACGTCATCATGAAATTGACATACAATGCCAACGAACTTCTAAGAGCAACCAAATTTTGAGGTAATTTTCCATAAGCCCTTGCGTGTAAATTTTCCATAAGCCCTAAAAGTGTAAAAGGCCTTGGTCAGATCTACAATTGTGTACAGACCTTTGTTTTGCTCCTGGTATTTCTCCTGGAGTTGTCGGGCAGCAAACACCACATCGACTGTTCTTTGGCCCTTTCTGAAACCACATTGGCTCTCAGTTATATGACCATATTTTACATGAAGGATCAGCCTTTTAAGGAGGACTCTAGCCAGAATCTTATCAGCAAAGACTTAGAGACAGATGCCTGTGATTGTCACAGGACAATTTATTCCCTTTATCTATGTATAGATGGATAATGGAGGCATCCTTGAACTTCTGAAGGATAACCTCCTCTTGGCATATAACTTGGAATATTTCAATCAGTTTTTGTATGACCAGTGGTCCCTGTACCTTGGCTATCTCAGCTGGAATAGAATAAGCACCAGATTTTTTGCCACATGAAAGGAGTCTAATGGCATCAAAATCTCTTCTTCAGTTGGAAGTTTAGTTAAGGAAGGATTGACCTGAGGTAAATGATTGACCTGAGGTAAATGATCAATGGCCTCAGCATTGATTGATGATGGTCTGTTGAGAACGCTATGGTAATATTCAGCCCATCTCTCTAGGATCATCTCCTTATCACTAATCAATGTGGCTCCATCAGCACTGAGTAGTTGTGATGCACCAGAGGTTTTTGGTCCATAAATAGTTTTAAGGGAACCATAAAAGCACTTTGGAATGTTACTATCAGCATAGAACTGAATTTCATCTTCCTTCTTACTGAGCCAATAATCCTGCATCTCTCTCTAAGCTTTGTTTGTACTTTACTTCTGATAGTTAAATGCTGCCTACCTAGAGAATGATGAACTATTCTACTGGTAAAAATCCTGTGGAGTTCTCGTTTTACATGTAGTAGTTTCTGAATTTCCCCATCATTTTAATCAAACCAGTCTTGGTTTTGCAAGTGTTCTGACCCAGATGAGCAAATGCAGTGCTGTACACCAAATCTCTGAAAGCTTGGCCCACTCCTTTTCTGCTCCACTGTTGCCAACTGTGTGTTCGCTCAACTTTTCCCTTCAAGTTAGCAAGAAACTGCTCACACTCAAAGAGCTTTAATTTGTGGACATTAATTTTTCTGGTTGTCATTTTGCCTTGAGAGCAGCACTTTTAATGAATGTGATTATTTAGCTTGCAAAGGATAAGTCTATGATCAGTCCAGTACTCAGCACCACACATAATCTTTGCCACTCTCACATCTTCTCCATCTCTTCTCCTTACAATCACATAGTCTATTAGATGCCAATGTTTGCTGTGAGAGTGCATCCATGAAGTTTTATTGTGTTTAGGTAAACAGAAAACAGTGTTGATGATGAGAGGTTTATGCGATGCACAAGTCTTGAACAATAAATGACTACATCTGTTGCTGTTTCCAACTCCATTTCTCCCTAGGACTCCCTGCCAAATCTGGTAGTCTCTTACTCTAGCATTAAACTCACATAGAATTATAAGCTTGTCCTCTTTTGACACATTGATAATAAGGGTCTCTAGTTCTTCATAAACTTTTTCTTTGATCTCAACAGGGTTCATCATGGTAGGAGCATAGGCACTGATGGTGGTGGAATGGAATTTCCCTACAAGTGCCAATCACATTGTCAAGGAGTGTTCACTCCTTTTGGCAGGCAAACCAGCCTGCTGACTAGATTAGTTTTGATTACAAAAGCTAGGCCAGCTTCATGATGCTCCCCTTCATTGCGGCGATTCCAGAAAAATGTGTACAGCTCTGACTTCAGTAAGCTTGCCTTCATTTGTCAGCCTTGTTTCACTCAGGACTGCTATTTGGATGCGATACCTGTTGAGTTCTCTTGCAATAAGAGTAGTTCGTCTTTCAGGTCTACTATATTTTGTATTGTCTATAAGTGTACATGTTCCATGTGTCAAAGGTGAGTGGAATAATCTTTGCAGATGCTTTTGTATATTTTGTAGGCTGTGTTCAGGGAGGACTAGCACCTTCGGTGTGATGACTGCCAAGTCCTTTTCTGGGCTCTTTCCACCTTTGGTGTCCATCTGTTATGCCTAACTATCACCTGTAGCTCCAAAAAGCTGCCACATGCCCAGTGGCCATGCCATGGTAAACTGTTTTGGCAGATGGGCCAAACCAGATTGAGGGCAACCAAGGGATCTCAAACCCATTGGTAAGTTAGGGGGATGTCTATCCCAAGCTTTTGAAGAGTTCTGCTGGTGGAATGGGCAAATGAGAACAATTTGTTCCAATGGTCATGAAGGCAGCTGAAGCAGGTGATATGGAGCACTTAGAGCTTGGTTAGACACTGAAGACACCAAGGTCATTCACTGCATCCTGAGCCATCATCAGCCATCTTGACTCTGTCTTGCCACTGGAGTATGATGACTCTGGAGGAAAGAATGAGGCTGATGACTTCCTGTACCTCTGCCTCACTTAAATCCACTTTACAAACAAATCAAAAGACATCACCCATACCATTTTTGCATTATAACTCAAAGTCTTGTGGTGACAGGCAAGTGATGAAGCAGCAGGTGCGCATACACTGGGAACTGTAGTCATAACCCTATACACAGGCAGTGCAGGTCATAGGGTCTTTTCTCACTGGAAGCAGCAGTGGGACTCAGAAGTCCATTCGGTGTCTAAGCAGTCTTTTAATGATTACACTGCTTACCTCCTGGTGTGAAGAAGGGGGCTAGAAAAGGTGCCCTAAAAATTGTCAGCTTATCCAACACTGGCCTAATTACTGAGGCAGACGGGGAATCCCACTCTGTGGTCAAAACACAAAAAAAGGATAAGTAGTATTTATCTAAAAACGATCAGCAGGGTTTATCTGTAATAGGGATAAACTAGAAGACTTCCCAGTAAGATAAGGGGTAAAATAATGATGTCCATTATCATCACAATTATTAAATGTTATATTAGAAATGTTAGCTTTAGCAATAAGAGAAGAAAAAGAAATTGAAGGCTAAAATTAGACCAGGCAATAAGGAAACTAAATTCTTACTCTTTGGTGGTAATATGATGGTATAGGTATCACTACACCCCTAGCAAATTGGCTAACATGACAGAATGCAAAAAGGAAAAATATTGGAGATGTGAGAAAACTGGAACACTAATGCATTGTTGGTGGAGTTGTAAACTGATGCAACCACATTGGACAGCAATTTGGAATCGTACCCAAAAGGCTATAAAATTGTGCATCCTACAATACCAGAACTAGGTCTGTATCCCAAAAAGATCATAAAAAGGCGAATCTATATGTACAAAATCTTACTAGCCTTCTTTTTGTGTTGTCAAATAATTGTAAATTGAAGAAATGCCCATGAACTGGAGCATGGCTGAACAAGTTTTGGTATATGAATGTAAAGGATAGTACTGTGCTACAAGGAATGGTGAGAAGATGGATTTCATAAAAATCTGGAGTTACATGACATAATGCAGAGGGAAGTAAGCAGAACCAAGAGAACAACGTACACAGTAACCGCAACTTTGTATAATGATCAACTATGATTGAGACAGCTCTTCTCAGCAATACTGAGATCCAAGAAAATTCCAAAAGACTCATAATGGAAAACATTATTGATATCTAGAGATAGAACTGTGGGGTCTCAAGGCAGATTGAAGAGTATTTTCATTTCTTTTGGTTTTTTTCCTTTTGTTCTGTTTCCTCGTTTCATGCAATGACTGATGTGGAAATATGTTTACATGATGTACACATATAACCTCCATCAGATTGTTTGTCATCTTTGGAAGGGATGGAGAAAAATTTGAACTCAAAATTTTATAACATAAAGAATGTTGAAAACTATTTGTAAACATAACTGGGAAAATAATATTTACAAAAAATTGAGCTCAATAATCTTAGAAAAACATGAAAAAACTTGCACAAAATCATGAAGAGCAAAATAAGCAGAACCAAAATAACCTTTTGTACAGTAACATCAGCAGTAGTGTTTAAAGAATGACTTGAGGAAGTCATTTTGAGAATTATAATTACCCAAATTAAATACAAAGGTCATATGAAGAAACACACGACCTGTATTCCAATAAAGAACTGATAAATAGAAATATGTGTGCACATTTGTATATATATTTATATATATACACATACATATACATATACTGTGTACATGTATATGCATATGTATATATAAATACTTATAAATACATACACCTATCTGTGTCTAGGGTGGGGGCTTGGGGGGAGGATTGAGAAAAAGAAATTTACAAGATAATTTTGTTGTATATTTGAAAGGAGTAGCATGTTGTGCATAGTAGAATTGCAGTTTCATGTACAATCATCTTTTTTATTTTACTACATTATGGAAATGCTTACTTTATTCCACAAGTATGAATTAATGTAATAAAAAAGGAGGGGAAGAAAAAGTTGAAAAGGCCACAGGCGTAAAACCTTTCTACTCTATGCCACCTCTCTCTCATCATGTCCAAAACTGAACTCATCTTTCAAAATCCACTTATCTATTCCTATCAAGTGAACCACTACCACTCTTCTAGTCACAGAGGCTTGCAACCTCACTGTCATCCTTGACTCCTTACTATGCCGTGCCCTATATATCCAATTACTTATCAAATCTTAAAGTTCTACCTTTATAGTATCTCCTTCATATGTCCCTCTCTCTCTACTTACACCCTAGTTGGCTCTAACTTCTGCTTGGACTTCTGAAAAAGCAATAGGTGTTTCTAACTTGTCTCCCCCTTTCCTATTCATCTTCCATATAGCTGCCAAAATCACCCACTTAATAAACTCCAAAGGTTTTCAATTACTGCTGTGACAAAAATCTACCATGTAAAGTCCTTTACAACTTGCCCCAAAATCTAAGTATCTGGGACTTACTGTGTTATTTGCCTTCACACACATTAAATTCTAGTTAGTTCATGATGTCTGACACATGATAATCCCTTTCCCATCTCTATGGCTTTCTACAGGCTGTCCTCTATGGCTAGAACAGCCTCTTTCTTTTTCTCTGCCTCTTAAAGTCCCCAGTTTCCTTCAGAGCTTAGCTAAAGTCACACCTTCAATATGAAGACCTTCCCTGTCCTCTTCAGCAGTTGTGGGTTATCTCTCATCTGGTCCTTTACAAATCTCTTTGTATTTATTTTGTATATACTTGTAGGTCTTTCATGATATAATGTAAACTCTAGGAAACCAGAGACAAGTTTCTTTTCAGTTTTTGTATACCCCAGCATCTAGCACAGTGTCTTGACATAGTACTTGCTTAACAAGCATTCGTTACTAGTTTAATGCTATGAGCTAATGAAGTATTTATAATTTACTCACGGAAATCTTAAATATCATAGAGAACCATGATTACCCAGGAGAGGAACTGTTTCTTTATGACATCAAAACAAATAATTTATAATGTTAGACAAACCAACAATCAATTAAAAAAGAAAACAAAAAAGCCAGCTAGTCATTTTAGCATCATACAGAAGGAAAAAATTGGCTGTTTCATTTTCAGCTAGGCATTGATGAGTAACCTGAAGTGAGCCTAATTATAAGAACGCTTTTGAAATGAAATTTGTAATGTTACTGAGAGGGACAAAAGCAGCAGCAAATAAAAAGATCAACACCATCCAACACTAAATAAGTGAGCACTGAGTCACAGCATTCAGAGGACCGTTGGGTGTCACTTTTCTTGGCTGCAAACTGTTAATTCCACCATCTTACCACAGTTTGTGAATTCAGAATAAAGGCTTTCTTGGCTGCTGCTGCTGATACAGCTCTGCGTATCAAATTGCTCCTGTTTTGTGCTAGGTTTCAGAAGAATTCTGTTCGTATCATTAGCCATCCTCTGCCTTTTTTTCACTCTGACAAAAAAGAAAGCATAGCATCTTTTAAACTACAACAAAACATTGTGATAGTCTAAAAAGCACAGTCTTAAAATAACCATTGAGAAAAAATAAAATTGGGATGTTTTAAATATGTTGATATTTCAAGAAATAAGAAAGTAAAAAAGAAAACACTCAACATGGCTACAATATAACCCAAGAAAGTGAAAATAAAATCCTTTGTATTTTTTCTTCCATTACAACAGTTTTAAATGAACATTAGCTGTTTCATAGATTCCTTTTAAACAAAGTTTTAGGAACAAAAAGCACACATCATAAAAATAAAACACATAATTACTTCAATTTATGTAAATAGAATTTAGAGGATTTACAACCTCAAAAATAAGGTACACATATTTTCCCATTTTAATGTATGATCTACTACAGGTCTGGCTATGTGTTGAATAGGTCTGATACATTAAGAATTGTTATTATAAACATACAATGTGTAAGTTCATCATATCAATAATCATCCTGAATTTTTAATGTGGAGCCTAGTTCACCATGTTCTATAGTAATGTTTCTCTTCTTTATACTGTGAGGTATAGCATGTTTTATGGGATGTATCATGGTACTCTCCACTCTGTATGGGAAATTTATTGGAATATTGCTTCTAAAAACATTTACCATAGTATACAAAGGCCATCATTTACAAGCTCGTCACACAAAACAAACGTCTGTCAAAGTATAAAATAATACTTCAATTTTTCCTTTTATGCAATATTTTCAAATGAACAAAAAATGAACATATTTAATAGGTATCAGACATGATAACTCATATTACAAAGGTTATTTTATTGTACTCATCCTTGCAAATAGAAATACCACTAAAAGAAATGTAACTAAAGCAATAGAAAACACAACTAAGTTTTACTAGCATGTACACATACACACACACACACACATATGGAAACTTGCACATTAGTGTAACCTTTGCCCCTAAAAGAAAATTGTATGGGACTCTCTACACTGGTATAAATCAATGCTGTGCAACTGTATGAGGATGGAGGGTGGCAAGAGGGTGAGAGAAGAGAAATCCTATCTTGTGTTCTCTCAGCTTTCAACTTTGAGAAAGATGAATATGCTAATCTCCTTTTAGGTCACTGAAGGGAGGGAAAGTCTATAAGAAGTTGAGAAGACATGACCTGGAAGTCTCTATTAGTTTTCTATCTACATCTTGTGACAATAGAGACTTCAGGGAACTGACCTTTGGGTGAGATCTAGAACTCTTGGTTAGTTGAACTGAGATATCACATACCTAATGGGAAAGTTTTTGCAATCTTTATTAGCTGAGATAGATAGATAGATTGGTAGACAGACAGACAGATAGATAGACAGATAAGTAGATAGATGATTAGATAGATATTCCTACATATATACTTTCTCTCATTTTGCTTTTACTATCAACTTAGATAAATGGGTTTTGTTCTGGAATTGGCATTTGATTGGAAGAGGACTCAAGACTAGGATATTGACCTTGGGACCTTCCTTTCCCATTAAATAAAAGTAATCAGGAGTTTAAAGTTGAAAATTATATTCCCTAAGCTAATATTTAAAGGAACAGAGACATATATTTCTATCCTGATAACGACCTCTCTTTGAAAGATTAAAGTGGGCAGCCTCTGGCCTCAACTTCCTACTAACCTTCCTGATAGGAAGCAAGGTCTCCCTTGGAGAAGGGTGGGAAGTAGGACTCTAGAATTATCTAGTCCTGCTTCCTTGTGAGCTGTATCAAGTCAGACCCATATGGACATACATAAGCTCTGGGCTTTGAACAAAACAGTCTCATTCATACCATCCTAAATTAGGAGACCAGCTGCTATGAAAATGAATTGCAACTCAGTATATTAGCATCCAAAAACAAGTATACACGCATGCATATGCATGCATGAATATGCATATGTATGTATACATATGTATACATACACATATGCATATTCATAAACATGTATGAATATATGTGTATGTATATGTATACATGAGTCCCCAAGGACAGCTAATACCAAAGGTATTATTGTAGGAAGGGGTGGGGGAAGCAAACAGAACCAGTGATAGAGTTACATGGCCTTAGAAAATGATACTGATCATGTTAAGAGCAGGGGAGTAGGATAAGGACTTCTGATATAATACAATGACTCCTACTTTTTAACAGTGCTTTCATACAACATTGCTTCCTTTATGAATTCATATTTGAAGAGAGAGGCAAGGAAGAAATGGGGACCAAAGATAATATTTAAAGACAAAAATATTATCAGAAAGGGAGCTATAATCTGGTACATTATGGGCATTACCTCCACAAAGGAAATGGAAAGAACGATGAAGGAAAAAATAATATTCTAGTATATGCAGATTGTATATGTAGATACTAGGAATCAGAAAATAAAAATCAAAATGTACTGGAACAGAAGAGAAATAATGAGGAAAAAGCAAAGAAAATCTTGGAAAAATATATATCAAAATAGAGGAGGAGAAAAGAGGATATAATTTTGAACACTTATTTAACTGGGAAGGAAAGAAGAAAGATAAAAAGGAGGAGGGGGAAATAAATGAAGAGACATTAACAATCTAAGGAAATTCAAGATCTTTGGATAGGGCATCTCAAAAAAAGCAAAGAAGGGAGTCAAATCAACCAGCATTTTTAAACAGTTTCTCTGTTGACTGACTGGGCAGAAAAAAAGGATGACGCAGAAAAGGAAACTGAGAAGAATTCATTAGATAGAAAGGGAAGTGAGAGAGCTGTGTCATGGAGGTTAAAAGGCGACGTAGAGGAGGACAGTCAGCAGTGTCACAACATGCAGAGAGGCCAATTTATCAATCAGAATTTAATAAGCACCTGCTATAGATCATTACTGTATACACTTGGCACTGGAAATATGAAAAAAAATTGCCCTCAACAAGCTTACAAATTAGCCACGGGAAAACAGAGTATGCAAATGTAAGTTTGTACAAAATAGGGTCAAGAGAATTTAGGGGCTATAGGGGGCTCAGGAAAATTTCACATAAAAATTTGTGCTTGAATTGAGTCTTGAAGGAGACCAAGGATTCCAAGAGCAGAGTTGAGGATGAATTATACTCCAGGAAAAGGAAAAAGTCATTACAAAGACATGGAGATGATGAATGTTGTGTATGAAAAACAGTAATTTGATCAGGTTAGCTGGGCAATACTGGACATGAAAGAAAGTAACGTAAAATAAAGCTGAAAAGACAGGTTGGGGCCAGGTCATCAAAGGTTTCAAGAAGCTAGATGGAGGTACTTATATTTGTTCCTAGAAGTCACAAGAAGTCATTGGGTTTATTGAATGGAGGACTGACGTTCTACATAAAGGCACTTGCTAGGTGGCTAAAGCACTGAATATATATTCAGGAAGATCTAATTTTAAATGTAGCCTAAGATATTTACTAGTTGTGTGACCCTGAGCAAGTCACTTAACTTCTGTCTGCCTCACTTTTCTCCCCTATAAAATTGGAATCTTACTTAATAGCACCTAATCCCAGGGTTGTTGTGAGAATAAAATGAGATATTTATGAAGTGCTGTATGTGAATGCTGGATCATAGTATGTTTGAAACCATGCCTTAAGACAAATCACTTTGGCACTGTGTGGAGGGTGGACTGGAGTGGGAAGAGACTTGAAGCTGGGGCACCAGTTGAGAGCTTTGGAATAGATCTGGCTAGAGATGATTTACAATCTGAACGACGGTGGTGGGTATGTGAATTGAGGGAAGAGGATGGATGGGGGAGATGTTGCAGAATGTGAAGTGACAAGATTTGGTGAGGAAGATGACAACAGTAATAGTAACAGCTAACATCTATATAATACTATGTGTCGGGCACTTTAGGAAACACTTTATCATTATTATTTCACTTGATGCTCACAACAATGTTGATGGGGGAGGTGCTATCACAATTCCCATTTTACATGAGGAAACTGAGGCAAAAAGACGTTTAAATGCCCCCCAGGGTGTCTAGGGATGGATTTGAACTCGAGTCTTCTTGACTCCTGGTCCAACACCCTATGTTTCACCTCAACTCCTCCTCATATACTGCTGAATACAGTTAAAAGCCACACAAATGAGGTAATTGAGTAAAAATATGTGAGCCTCAACTAGGCCAATACAGCAAAGAAATTCTTTCATCCAGCTTAACTGAATATCCACAACACTGCTCACAGAACCTATTCCAGACCTTCACTCCTTTCCTCAACACTATCATAATATGCAGAGAGGCCAATTAATCAATTTAACTCAACAGCTTTCTCGTACTCCCTTCTCTTCTTTGAAAAAAATCTGACTTCACCTCGCATTCTCCTTTTCCTCTACTGTCTGATAACAAAGTGACCTTTCGTGCCTTCCACATGTGCTGCTGATCCCATCCTCTCTCATCTTCTTCAAAGACTCTCCCTTAAATAATCCCCAGCACCATATTCAGTCTTTACCTACTACTCATTCCCTTCCTCCTTCAAACATGGTCGAATCTTCCCCATCCTTAAAAACAAGCAAAAACCCTCTTCACCAGAGCCTATCGTTCCCTCAAACTATCATTCTTTCTCTCACCCCTCCTATCTTAGCAAAACTTCTAGTTAAATGCTGCTTACATTTCCTCTTCTCTCATTCATTCATTCCTTTGAAATCTGACTTCCCACCTCACTATTCCACTGACACTGCTCTCAAAAGTTGCATAGGCTCTCTTAATTCCCAAACCTAATGCTCTTTTCTTATTCCTCATCCTTCCTGATCTGTCTCATTCAACACTAACTACTATCTCCTTCTCAACACTATCTTCTATTTGGCCTCTTCTCTTATGGGTTTACTTCCACCTGTCTTACATCTCCTTCTCCATCCCTTTTGCTGGTTGCTCACCATTATCATGCTCCACAGATGTAAATGTAAACCAAGGATCTGTCTAGAGCCCTCTCCTCCTATAATATGGTGATCTCATCAGCTCTCCTGGGTTTATCGTTCCATTTGGTGATGACTTTCCAGATATATAATCAGAGCCCATTCCACATGGTTAATGGTCTAGTAAATATTTAGGGTCCTCTGCTGGTTTTTCAAACTCATCACAGAACTATAGGAGGTGCAATGGATAGAACACTGTGCTTGAAATCAGGAAAACTCATCTTGCTAAATTCAAATCCCACTTCAGACACTTACTAGGTATGTGACACGGGGCAAGTCATTTAACCCCGTTTGCCCCAGTTTCTCATCTATCAAATGATTGGAGAAGGAAATGGCAAATCATTCCAGTTATTTTGCCAAGAACATCCCGAATGGGGTCACAAAGAGTCAGACAGAACTGAAACAATACAACATATTTTTTCTCAAACCCAGTTCTCCATTTCTGTTAAGGATAGCCCCATTCTTTCAGTCTCACAAGTTTATAATCTCAATGTTATATTCAGTTCCTCTTTCTCTTCATCTCATATATCCAATTATTTGGATTATGGGCCAGATCTTGCTGCAAAAGAAGTTTGAGATTAAAATCATAATGCAATGATGGGGATTCAGAGCTAACAGCACACATGGAGACGTCTTTAATGGTTTGCAATCAATTTGTAAAGAGGAAAACAGTGGATTGGCCCAGGGAGCTACACTTGGTGTCTCTTTCTACTCCATCTCTTTCATCTGGTTCCCTGCTTATTACTCACTTGACACCCTCATCATCCCTCATTTGGACTTTAGTTGATCTCCCTGGCTCAAGTCATTCCCCACTCCATTCCATTCTCACACAGCTACCAAATTTAAACACGGATCTAGCTATACTATTCTCCTACTCAACTCGAGTGACACCAGCTCCTTTCCCCAAAGGAAGTGATTTCTCAGTGGTCTTTAAAAAATGTCCCTGTGTTAATCTAACTTGCTTAGTAAAAATAAGAACATACTGGGAAATCACAATAATGACTATAGAGTATGGGGAAGAAAATGATGCTTTAGTTGATCTCTACACTGTACATTGTATCTGCTCACTTGATCCACATGGCACAGGAGGAGAAAGTGAGGTTGGAGACCTTGCACAGCCCTCCTTCCCTCAAAACAAAGTCAAATGCAAGTCATGTCATCATTTCTCTAATGTCATGATCTTCTTCGAAAATGCAGGATGAATACAACAACAGCACTCTACTCCCCTAAGACATTTATATTTATGGAAAAGAAAGTTTCCTTTTTGTTAGGTTTTTGGACAAAACTAAGCCTTTTCTTTGGTACAGGGAACTCCAAATAGGAAACCTTGTCTAACAATACAGGTTAACACCACTTCTGCAAATTTTTGTCTTGGAACTAAATTATTTGTACTATTATGAGGTCACAAAGGTATGACCTTTGCCCAGAGTCACACAACAAATATACACCAGAGGCAGCACTTGAATCTAGGTCTTCCTGATTTTAAGCCCAGCTCTCTATTTACTAATCTACAAAGATCATAACAAGAAACATGTAGATTATGTAAAAGGTCGAATTAAGTAATGGATAAGAAGAAGCCTCAAAGCCAGGAAGATGTTGGGTCAAGTAAGGGTAAATATTTAACAATTAATTTTCTGAAAATCTTCTTTTTAATTTGAATTTTTAACATTTTCTCCATCACTTTAAGTACTGACAATAAAAACAAATCCAACTCTGATTTGTAGCATTTGCCAATTTCTGAGTTATAAGCTCTTGCACTGAAAACTTAACAATCAGCTTTCATAAGCCAGTATAACTGGGTCCAATACACCCTGAGCAAGCCCTACTTCTTATATGTACCAAACTGATATAAACAAAGTAGAGAAAAAGAACTTGAAAAATTAATTCCAGATTTCTTGTGACTTCATCTTGCTCATATGCTTTTTTGTTTTTCTACTCTCATCTTTTTAATCACTTAACTAAAAGTTTATCAACATTAGTCTTTCAAAGAACCAGCCTTTAGTTTTATCACTTCTATAAGGTTTTTTTAGTTTCTAGTTCATCTCTTCTCTAATTTTTAATCTCATCCTCTTCCATGAATATCAGCTTTTTAAAAATGAAAATAGACATTGGAAAGCTAATAAGCCTTTATTTTTATTCTCTTTTCTTTGTGGATATTTAAATCAATCAACAGAGACATCAGGGGTAAAGAGAAGTGGAAAGAATGTAAAAAAGAAAGATATCGAATAATAAAAGTACCTGTCAATACATTCTGATACTAATTAATAAAAGGCATCAATGGCCAGTGACAGTAATGCTCATGCCAAAAACTGAAACTAGTTTTTCATAAAAGCACAGTATAAGAAAAATCTGGTATAACAAGTTGGTGAATTTTAATACAAAAAAAGATCTGGTCCAGAACTTAGTGAACAATTACATAGAGATGCAACACTTAGAAAGAGCCAGTACAATTTTATTAAAAACAGATCATGCAGACCTTTCCTTATTGTATAGAGTTGCTAAATTGGTAGACTATAAGAATGTCAGAGAGAAAATTTACTCGCATGTTAGTAAAGAAATTCAATTCAATAAGTATTTTTCGTCCTCTTCTTGTGGAAGAGATGGAGAGGTTTGTAATAAAAACAATACTACAATGGTGGGAGTTCAGAACTAAATCAATGCTTGGAAAAGTCATGAATGATTAGAGATCAACTTGCAAGGAGGATTTTAGTAGATTGCCCAGGGAGCTGTGCTTGGTCTTGTGCTATTATATTATATTACATTGTATTGTATTACATTACATTATATTACGTTATATAACATTACATTATATTATATTTTATACATTTTCATCAAGACTTTGACAAAGGCATAGAAGGCACACTTGTCTAATTTGCAAATAGTACAAAACTTGTAAAGATAGTTCCCAATGAATGATCCTGAGAATTAAAATTATCTTGGTAAGCCAAAACAGTGGGCTGAATTTAACAAGATGAAAATTGATAGAGATACAATGTACAAGTTCAAAAAGTCAACCTGACAAGTTACAAGCTAGGTTTCACAAATATATGGTTAGACAGATGTTTGGAAATGCTCTGGGGTTTGGAGTGAACTACAGACTCAATATAAATCAGGTGATAGTCCTCTCTGTACTCTGCCCTGGATGCAGAATTTTTTATTCATTTCTAAACAGCTCCTTTTGGGAAGGACATTAACAAGATGGAGAGTATCCAATGAAAGGCAACCAGAATGATGAAAGTTCAGGCAATCTCAGAATTAAAAAAAAAATAACTAAGAATGTTTTACCTAGAAAAGATTTAGATTGGACATGATAATAAGATTCAAATATACAAAGGACTCTCATCATGAGAGGGAAGATTTGGACTTGTTCCACTTGTCCCTGTAAGACAGAACTAGACACAATGAAGGAAAGTTGCCAAAAGGTAACCTTAGTATTTGTGTAAGAAAAAAAAATGCCTTTATTAAAGAAATAAAGTTATCTAAAAATTAAGAAATTCCTAAGGAGATAGTGGGTTCCCCTCAACAGGGAAATAAAGTCAAGGGACTATTTTCCTTTTTTTAAACATTTTATCTTCACTGTCTTGCATACAGTATAGGAGGGTCAATAAAGGCTTTTTAAATTGAAGGAAATTTATTGGATCTCCAGCTACCTAGAGTGCCAATCATTGAAAGATACAGAATAGGAATTAAGATACCTAGCCATCTATGGGGAGGACAGAAATGAAGACTTATAGTCCACCAGGTCAGAAAAAAGCACAGATCCTCCCTGGAAGGTTACAGTTGGTGGCTAGGTTCCGTGACTGTTGAGAGCTGGGGAACTTTAGTTGTACATGCTCTTTGGGAGAAACCAACTAAAGGAAAACTGACTCCTCATTATGTATTATTTCAATCTCAAACCATTAATGATTTTTTAAAAAAGCCAAAGCCAGATTCCTGTTGCTTTAAGATTCACATTACAAATCCAAGGAATTGAAATAAGATATCCAATTTCAAATGCTAAAGTTAGGTAGGGATAAGAGAGGAAAGAAAGAAGAATCATCGCCCTGCAGAAAGAAAATATATCTTAGCCTCAGATATAAGCTCACACTTCTGATCTGAACTTAAAAAGTTAATTTTTCTTCTCCCATTCTATAATAAATAATTATTTATAAAAGTGTGCAAAGGTGTAAAGTAGGTAAAATAGTGTAAAATAGGTGCAAAGAGGCAAAATTCAACTATGTATAAAGAAAATCAGTATTTATCAATAGAACTTCCTTTCTTTTTGGAGAACATTTATTTCTAATTAGTCAAGACTAATAGTAAGTTCCTACTTGATTCCTCTAAATCAAACAGAGAGGATATTTGGAAGCATATGAATTAGGAGATTTTTTCACAGTAGAAAATGTGAACAAAGATTAAAAAACCACATATAAAGGGACATATAAAGTTTACAGACAAGGAACTGACTTCTTTGAATTGAACTACCATCGCATTATCTATAGGGCCTAGAAAATTCTGTAGTATCGCCACCAAGTCAAAGAACATAAACAGAATTCCTTAAATTGGGGATAAATACTGTTTTCTCTCTCCAGTCTTCCCATTCTCATTATGACCCCAAGAATATTTAGGCTTTACCTTTTTCATTACTCTTAAGTTTTCCCTGGATTTAAACCTTGGGAAAGAAAGACAATATTCCTATCTGTGCTCCCATATTCAACTACCTGTCTTAAGGTTGAAGCTATATTGATACTACACTACAACCATGTCCATCATCATTCTAAGTGTTGTTTTATCTCTATTCTCAGAAAATTATATTTCCCTTTTTAAACCCTCTTTCTATAGTCTGTGAAAAAGATTCTTCAGTCTCTCAAAGCCTCTTGGACATTCTGTTTGGCTTTCCTTTGGCTTTCCCCTCTCTCAGCTATTATAGGCTCTCAGCTATTCTAGGCTTTGGGCATGTCACATGCTGTTATGTATGCAGATTTATTTGTACATAGCAGCATCTTTAATAAGAGTGAACATTACTCAAGTCATTTACCTTTATTAAGCACCAACTATGCAAACAATGGGGGACACAAAATAAAAAAACAAAACGAAACGAAACAAACAAAAAAAACCATCGGTCCCTGCTTTCAAGTTCATAGTTTAAAGGAGGAGATAGCAGGCAAACCATTAAAAACAAAAAAGATATATGGAGAATAACATGGGAATAGTCTAGGACAACAGATGGAAGAGGACTGAGAAAGACTTGCCGAAAGTGGGATTTTAGCCGAGAATTGAAAGAAGCCAGGGAAGTCATGGGATGACATTGAGGAGAGAGTTCCAGGCATGTATAAAACTGTTCTTTCTTGAAAACTGACTGAAGGAATTAGAAATGGCTATCCTGGGGAGGAAATGACCTAGAGAGGGAAGGTATAGCTGTCGTCAAGTGTTTGGAAGTCTTGTCACATTGAAGAGGGAGGTAATGGGTTTGGTTTAATCCTAAATAACAGGCATAGATGTAATAGGACAGATTTCAGTTATACAAAAGGAAAACATTCCTTTGATGACAAATGTCCCAAAGTAGAATAGGATATCTCAGGATATAATGTTCTTTCACCTAGAAAGAGAATCCATGTGTGAGGTGCTGGGCAGCTTGCCTCTCCCTTTCCTACCTGATGGGGTCCTTCAAGCTTTTCATCCAGTCAAAACAGCTGGTTAACAAATTAAAGAACTTGCAGCAGCTGATTCTGCCCATCTGCGCCAAGGCAGGGAAGACACGCTAGAGCCCTAGGGACCCAGATTTTCCAGAATTATGGCCAACCAGACAGGGGTAAAAAGAGGGGAAAAGGATGAAGGGGGAATGACCCAGAGTCAACCATGACTGACTCTGGGATATTCAAGTGACCAGTCACTAGAATGACTAAATCTACAGGAAGAATTCCTCACACACTATGGATGTTACGGTGTTCAAAGTTCTCCTGGTTCTGTTCCTTTCACTCAGCATCAGTTCATACATGTCTTTCCAGGCCTCTCAGAAGTTGTCCTCTTCATCATTTCTTAGAGGGCAAGAGTATTCCATTACATTCATATACAGAACTACTTGTTCAGCCATTTCTCCAACTGATGGGCATCTCTTCATCTCCAGTTCTTGGCCACCACAAAGAGAGTTGCTATAAATATTTTTGTTCATGTGGGACCCTTTCCCATTCTTATGATCTCCTGGGGATACAGAGAAGCGAAATTAATGGGCCAAAGGGTATGAAATTTTTGTAGCACTTTGGGCATAGTTCCAAATTGCTCTCCAGAACAATTGGACCAGCTCACAGCTCCACCAAAAACGAATCAGTGTTCCAACTCTCCCACATCTTCTCCAACATTTGTCATCTTCCTGTTTTGCCATGTTAGCCAATCCAATAGGTGTGATGTGGTACCTCAGAGTTATTTTGATTTACATCTCTCTAATTAATAATGACTTAGAGCATTTTTTCATAACTATAGATAGCTTAAATTTCTTCCTCTGGAAACTGCGGGTATATCCTGTGACCATTTATCAATTGGGTTATGACTTGTGTTCTTGTACATTTGACTCAATTCTCTATATATTTTAGAAATGAGGCCTTTATCATAGACACTAGTTGTAAAAATTTTCTCCCAGTTTTCTTCTTCCCTCCTAATCTTGGTTGCATTGTGTTTGCTTGGGCAAAAACTTTTCAATTTAATGTAATCAAAATTATCCATTTTCCACTTCATAATGTTCTCTATCTTTTGTTTGGTCAAAAATTTCTTTCTTCTCCATAAATCTGACAAATACACTATTCCTTGCTCCCCTAATTTGTTTATCATATCTTTATATGTGGATCAGGAATCCATTTAGACTTTACTCTTATGTATGGTGTCAGGCATTTGTGTATGCCCAGTTTTTGCCACAATGTTTTCCAGTTTTCCCAGCAATTTTTGTCCAATACTAAGTTCTTATCCCAGAAGCTGGGTTCCTTGGGTTTATCAAACAGTAGATTGCTGTATTCATTGACAACTGTATCTTGAGTACCTAATCTATTTCTCTGGTCTACCCTTCTATTTCTTAGC
>CM053771.1:394566175-394583817 GCA_028658325.1 Potorous gilbertii | reverse complement strand
AAGCAGGTGAAATGTTTCTTGTAAGAACTGAGGCCATCCATCCTAAACATCACCACGTGTTCCTTCATGATTCCTTCTCTATGTACCAAAATGGATTTATACCTTCAGCATTCTTCGCTGCTCCTGTGGAGGTGGCATGAAGCTCCCTAATCTGCCCTGAAAACCTTTCATTCTCTAGTTTCAGAAAATAAAATGCTCAATCCTTTGACAAAGCTGTTTCGTTTATGCCTTTGTTGCCAGTCCTCTCTTTTTTTAGGACTCTAGCTCTATCACTTGTTCCCTTTATCTTCAAATTATTTATAATCACTCCCTTTCTTCTCATAAATATGCTAGTGTCACCTCTCATGACAAACAAAACCAAAATCCTTCCCTTAATCTTGCTCCCCCGATGCTCAAGTTAAGTACCCACATGTCTTTTCCCTTTCACTCATAAAGTCCTAGGAAGAGTAATCTGAAGTGTCCACCTCACCATACACTCCCTCTTCAACCAGCTAAAACTTGGATATGATCCCCATTGAAAATGCTCTCTGGGATCTTTACTCGCTTCCATATTGTCAGTTCTAATGGTCCCAACTATGTTAGTTTCCATTGACACTGAGTACCTTTCCTCTTTGATACTTTCTCCTTTCATTTGCATGAAATCATTCTATCTTGATTCTACAATCTAGCATTTTGGCTCTTAGGTAGGGTGTTCAATAATTCATCTTTTCATGTCCCTAAAGGGTAGGAGGAGGTATACAAAGTGTTCTGTCAATAACCCTTTTCTCTTATTGATCCTATCCACTGCCATATTATCACCTCTATGCAAACATTGCTAACATCTACTTTTAGTCCAGACCTCTCTTTGAGATATGGATCATATATCCAGATGTCTACTGGATACATAACAAAGCTAGGAATAGGACCAGATGGTAAAAACACACACACCAAAACTTGTCCCTCCATCTTCTCTAACTTCTGTTAATGGCACTGCTGTGACCCAGGTTGTAAACTTTCAAGTCATCTTTCATTCTTCTCTCTTCTAATTCCTAATCACTTATCAAGACCTAGTGAGTCCACCTCAGCAAAATCTCTTGGAGCTGTCCCCTGCTCCACTCACATTGTCATCCCCCTAGTTTGAGTTTTCTTTCCTTCTCAGGCTAATAGCCCTAGGATCCATCAATTACTAATGATAACAGTAGCAACTCGAATTTACTTAGTGTTTATGTGCCAGGCACTCAATCAAATACTTAAATACTACCCCATTTGAACCTTACAAGGATTGTAGGAAGAAGGAGTTATTATTACCCACATTTTACAGATGAGGAAACTGAGGCCAAAAAAAATTAATGTGACTGTCCCGAGGACACACAGCTACCAAATGTCTGAAGGCAGATTTGAACTCAGATATTCCTGATTTGAAGCTCAGAATTCTAAACACTTTGCCACTTCTATATGATAAAATATCTTTAAAACATATCACAGCTCTGCAGAAAAATTTCAAGAATTTCACACTGCCTAGAAAGCATTTTCATTGGGGATCACTGCCTAGAGGGTACAAAGCAAATCTTTCAGTGTGCTGTTTAAATATCTTCACTATCTAGCTCCAAACCACGTTTCCAGCCATATTTGGCAGTACATAGATGCCTAATGATACCATTGTGCTTCCTTCCTGCTTGCATGTGACCAAACTGTGCCTAGGACATTCCCATGTTCCCATTCTGCTCTTGATGAATTTCTTTTCTTCCTTAAAGTTATAGTAAAAAGCTTAAAGGTAAATCGAAGAATATTCAGTGACAAAAAGGTATCATAAATAATGTGTAATCAATGGTGTACTAATGATGGACTCCTAAAAAGCCCTGGATTTTTCCTACATGGCCCAGGTTCTTGGCGTTCACCTGGGGCTTCGGCCCTTCCCAGTTTAAAATCCTTGTATTGTGGCCCTCTTCCTCTGTACTTAGCCCTACTCTAGAAGGCCCCTCCTTAATTCCATCTAGATCTCTTCATCATTACTTCCTAGTCACCCTAGACCACTTGGCCACTCCTGGCCAACCAGATCTTCCCACAATCTTACTGTATAAAAGGTCCATCTTGCCTCTGTTAAGGTGCTTGGATTACTTAACAGGTCTGGATGTCAATACAAGTGTCACAAAGGCTCAGGTTCTTAAAATCTGACCACTACTGCAGACTCACTAGGAACCTTGCTCATCCATCCAGTGTTTTAATAAACCTTTTCTCCAATTGAAAGAAGGCTCAAGTCAGATTCTTTCCAGGCAGGATCTCTGTTTTTGCCCCTGAATATCAGGGGTTCCCAGTATCTCTAGACTGTGACATAATGAACAAATACATATTTCATTATGTCCGTATATTATGTGACTGAGAAGATAAAATGAATGTAGGTTGTTTATGTAAAATTAATTCATTAAGTGCTATCTCTGACAAAGATTTAGATTTACCCTAAATGAGATCAAAAGAATGAAGCATTTTCTTTGTGAATCATTAAACAAAAACTCCATGAATTTCAAAATATGCTACTGGAATGGAAGGGAAATTTTATATTCCAGGGAAATTATATTACTAATACTTTTCTGCTATTACTACAGAAATGTGGTATTTTAAAAGTTGTTACAAATGATTTATTTTATAGTGGAAAATAAGGCATTAGAAACTGGTATGTATCTCTGATTATAAGGGTCCAGTAGTGAAAAGATTATTCCTTGGAAGGCACAATGAAATGTAAACTTTGGATATATTGCATATCTGTTAAATTTTCATTATTCTGTGCATTAGTATAAGGCTTGAGACCTGTCTTTCATTTCCTCTTAGATGGGGGATTAAAGGGAGAAATATCGCCTAGATTTGTATTTATTCATGAAAAAATAAAGTCAGTACTCCCAAATTCACAGTAACAATCTGTAACATAGAATGTTTTATTCATCAAAGACATTTAATTAGCACTGAAGACAACAATAATTGAGGGGAATAGCTAGTTTTACTTGATATATTTATAGAAAATAAAACTATATCAAATTTCCTGCCTTCTCAGTAGGGGGAGAGGGAAAGAAGAGGAAAGGAAGGAATGGAGGGTGAGAATGTGTAACTCCAAATTTTTTAAAATATATGTTTTAAGTTGTCTTCATATATAATTGGGAGAAGATTAAATTTTTAAAAAGTATTAACATAAAAAGGAAATTAATGTCAAGTAGATGTGCCTAGTATTTGAGGTATTCAATGTTTTCATGTTAAATTTCCTCAGTTTAAAAGGTCTTTGCCAATGCAAATTCAACATAGTGTAACTGCTTCAACATTTCTTTTCTACAAGTATTTAAAGTTAATTCTTTAATTTTTGGCAGTATCATAAAGCTTTTCTAACTTGGTAAGATTATATTTCTTTAGTTTGAAACAAGGTAAAGCATATGCACAATAGCCAGTTGGGAAAATTGTTGTCAGGTAAATAGAACCGTTTAAGAATCACTTCAAGTAAAGAATGGTATATTCTTAAATTAGGATATCTATTCTATAATTGGCTAAAACTTCATTTAAAATTGTTAAGTGAATTCATTCTTTTCAGTCAGCACTTTAAAAAGATAATTTAAAACTCTGAAGTATCTTTAAAATGACTTTAAAAGTGTGACAAAGACACCATAGATCATGAATATCATTTTAGTCATAGTTGTCAGTCGTTTCATGATCCCATTTGGAATTTTCTTGGCAAAGATGCCAGGGTGGTTTGCCCTTTCTTCATCTCTATTTACAGGGTTAAATGTCTTGCCCAGGATTATCCTGCTAGTAAGTGTCTGAGGCTCTTCCTGACTTCATGCTTAGTGCTTTACCCACTATGCCAAAACTCAAATAATAGACTCCTTAATTTTTCTAGAATTCTAAAATGGTGTGACGCCTTTTTTCACTTGGCTATGACAACAGCTTAGCTCTTTCTCCACATCTTTATAAAAAAAAAACAATCCTGGAGAAAACGTTTTAAATAACACAACAATAAATTAATATAACAAAGTAAACTCATTTAAACTGCATGACTAATGTTTTTATACTACAGATAAAATACAACAAAACAGAAACACCAAATTGACAAATATTGCTTTATTGTGTGTAACTATGATAGTTCATAATCTTAAGGAGTATAAATTCAGCACAAGACAATGAAACAAGCATTAATTCAAGTCCAATTACATTTACAAAACGTCTTTTAAAATAACTTGTTCCGTTAAACAACTAAATAACACTAATGTTATATATTTTATGTAAATAAAAATACTAAAAATACTACTAATAATATAAATAAATAATAGTAATAATAAAATTTTCAAACTCTATATTTCAGTCCATGACTGAATTATGTCTTACTGGATTTGGATTATTTCTCAGATTTAACATTGTATGCAAACAGTATTGAAATAGAAGGCTTTGTCCTTACTAAGTATAATATACATGACATCTGTTTTTTTAAAAAGTACAAAAGATCCCCCTCAAGTTTTTCTTAGTCAGGACTACAGTTCCATGAAGCTAGATCCATGACAATTGAAGAGACTAAGTAGTAATTAAAATGTGATACTATTGGTTATAATATTAAAAGTAAATTACTATCATATAGTAGTTTTTAAAAAACACCCACTAACGTTTTTGTGTCAGATAATAATGAGTTTCTACCTCATATACAAGCTATTAAAAAGCTCTAATTTTTCCCAAAAAGTGGTTTCAGTTTATATATAACTATACATTTAATTAACTAGAAAACTGATATATGCTGATAAAACATGTAACTGAATCTTGTCATATGTATGATGATCATAGAAGCATATGGAAAATAATATTTAACTTAAAGTATATGATATTATACAAATTTTTAATCTGAAAAATATATTGTGGTCTATTCATGAAATACTGTTTGAAGAATGTAATATTTCACCAAGATATTTTGTTTTTATTGCTCCAGATTTTCTCAATGTCATTACTACTGACTGGCTGTAAGACATGTCTTTGAAAGCTGCATTAGCTTCTGATGCAATTAAGGTACTGCAATTTTAAAAATTGTACTGAAAACGAATGAGGGATACCTCAAAAAGGTAATACAGCTTTGAAAGGAGGTAAAATGTTATCACACCATTGATCGTTGAAATACTTTGTTGTTTATAAATACATGAGAATTATTTAAATGACTTTTAATATGAGAATATAATTTTACTTAAAAAAGGTATTATCCATAAAATATTTCAAATTTCTTTCAAACCAAAGGAAACAGTTCACCAGAAAAACAGAAAATTCTCTGGGCAATCCATTCAGTTAGTATAATTTGGTGTAGAATAAGTTTTAGGTTTGTTATAAAAAATACAATATGCAAATATCAGGGCAAATAAGCAGAAATTCTTTAAGAATAATCTACTACTTTTACAATGCCATATAAACGTATGCTTCTTGTACAGCTATATTTGTCAAAATAAATCTATTCCACGAAACCAAAATATGGATACTGATAATCAACAGAAAACAGCAAAACAGAAAAAAAATTAACACAGCCATCAATATCTTGTCATTCTTGACAAAGAACAACACACAAAAATTAATCATGGGGTTGACTCATCAGTATCACTGCTAGATGTTTGATGTTTAGCCAGTGTTTGCAGAGGCTTTCCATCTATATAAAAAGGAAAGAAACCAAGACATAATTAATCCAGATTCCATACCTTAATTTCTAATTTCACATAACATTCTTTATCCAGGCAACCCTAAGCTGGAGAGGAAAGGAGTTGCAAAAAAGATCAACACATTTTCTTAAGTATTTCTACCAAAACAAAACAAAACTTTCAACCACTCTGATAAAAGCCCAACTCTGTATCTGGTGTTAAGTTTGGCTTGTTTGTTTGTTTTTAGGTTTTTTTTTTATAATATCAAAAGGTATACAATGAACCTGTATTATTTTATTTCAAGAACCAATTTATATCCTAGTAAATTAGCCTAGTAAGATACTACAAAATACATTATTTTCTCTTGAACTACAGTTATGCTGGAAGATGGTCTAGCTTTACTTATGTAAAATAACTGATTTAACATTAATACTTGCTTGCTATTTTAAGTGAATTCAATGCTCTCTAATACTGCCTCACACTTTGAGAGAAATGGTACAGCACTATCAGAGAAATGCAGGACCATTTGAGATAAAAGTGGAACATGTCTTATTTTGTACTTCATAATACATTCTTACTTACTGACAAAAGTGACTCCTTTATTTGAATTCAAATGGCCCACAGAGATGTTTAACACATTCACACAAAATGAATATATTAAAACATTATCAAGTAAAAATCTATTTATTCAAAAGTCATTGTTCTACAATGATAATGACAATGATGTTCCTTAATAAAGATGGCCTAGATTTAGTTTGGTTAACTTTACATCTTCCTTTTACTGGTCTCTTTTGAATCTAAAGTGAGTAATTTTTAATGCATGATAAATACATATAACTTATAATACAATTAATGTGCAAATAAACACAATGTTGTTTAATACATGATTGCCATTAATTCAAAGATAAATTACAATTTAATATTTTTTTCTTCAGACATTTCAAGATCAATCTACAAATGTTTATTAAGCCATCTAATGTGAAAGTACAAAGTACTTGTAACAAATACAAAAAAGAAAAACATCTGTATTCATAAAGAGCCAATTTCAAATTTGAGTTCCTTTTTTAGCACATAAGGGAAGTGGAAACAATTGCCTTTTTCCAACCGACTTTCTACGAAGTTAAATGTAGGTGCTTTTTTTTGTTAGAAAGTTAAAATTATGCAATGTTTTACTTTTTACTTTAAAGGAACTTTATTTATCTAATATAATACTCATTTACAATAAGCAGTTTCTCTAAAGTTCTTGATTGTGGAAGCCTCTGCTCTCTTCACATGACCATCTTTTTTTTTTTTTAAATTACTGACTGCTCTATATCTGTATTATGGGAAAATCTGTAAGCAACAGTTATAAATCCTAAACAAAACAGTAAAATGGTGACTTCAAGGGTCACATAGTATTTTCATGTTAGTACAAATAATATTTGCTTATGCTGCTAGAAATCATAACATTAGGGAATATGAAGTTTCAGTAATACACCTTGTAAAAGGTGCTAATAGTTCATGAAGTATAGATATATATATATATATATATATATATATATGTATATATATATATATATATATACATATATATATATACATATATATATATATAGTGTGTCTGATATACAGGCTTTAGGTTTTGCACTTGGCAGTCATGAATGGGAGAATCTGTAAGAAATGATAGCTCATAAATGGAAGAGTAATTTTCTCAGATGAGTTCGTAAAACTTATAGGACAAATTAGCTAATGAATAATGATTTCTCTCATGAAAAGTCTGTACTTTGACACACATTCACTTGTAGAAACACATGAAATTTATGAGAAATTAAGCCAAAATGGGGCTAGATTCACACTTTTTTAAGGTAAATGCCTAATATCAAAGCTCAACTGAGAATTTTCCTTGACCATGTATTTTATATTGGTACATATATAACCAATATAACTGTATATTGGTGATACACTAAATGACAAATCAAATAAATTAATTCACAACTATCTTTTGTACGTTGGTTCCGTCTTTAATTTTTCCACATGGAATTTACTGCTTTTTGGTAGACATCAGCAAGGAGTAAAAGAGATTTTAAAAAATGACTTTTTCAGCTTCTCTGGCAAATGAAGGTCTCATGGTAAAAAGTGGTGAAACTCATGTTTCAATTAGTATTTGGAGGTTTATTTCTTAACTTATATGTGCTGTATTTGTCCCCACAATCCAGTGATGGAATTGACTTTAGAAACATACATTAGAGACATTAATTACTTAAACAGTGTTTCCAGATTAATACAATACATGCACATATGCAAATTTAGAGATGTCATGAACAGAAATATATTGAAATTGAACATAAACATTTGAATCTTTCAATGAAAAATGTTATTTTTTTAAACTCAAATTTAACAATACACATTAGAAATTAAAAGATACATTATGATGTATTTAAAACCTAAATATCTTACATAATACTCTTTTCTTCATGTTCCCTTGCTTAAAATAACAAAATTCTCAAAAAGTAAAAGAATTTGTTTTCACTATGATTATATGATGCAAATGTATCATATATGTTAAAATGAAAATGTTACTATTTTTGAACTGCTACAGTACATGGAGTTCTGATTTATTCAGAAATATTATTCCTAACAACTCACAATGATTCAGATAAATTCTAAAACTGAAATACTATATTCATTTAATTTGTGATTTCGCTGGAAAAACAAATCTAAATGTACTTAAGATGGCTACTCTAAGTCAAGGTGCAAAGGAAAAACTTGGCCCTTAGAAAAATAAAGATTTCTGATTCTTTAATTTATATCCGTGCTTCTGAAAAAATTTTTGAAAGGCCAAACAATTGGTGATCTCTTTAAGATGACCAGAATGGCAAGAAAATTCCCTACTTTTAATATATTTTACATATTTTTATATCACTTCAAATTTGCCTGACAAAACTATATATCAAACATCAGACTTTTTTTGTAATAAAGACAAATCTGTATACCTATAGTTCTTGCACAGAACCAAATCAAAGACTTGGATGCTTTTAGTAGATACTTGAATCAAACTATGATGGTGTGCTTCCACAAATGTACATTTACAATGCTTCACTGTAGTGTAGAACTAGCTTTAGGTTTACAATTCAATCAACAATCATTAAGTGTTCTCCAACAAGTTGTCCTCCATGTATTTTTAAAGATATTTTCAAGATTTTTATATACAAGACACTGTGCTAAACGCTAGAATACAAAGAAATTAAACATTCCCTTGCCTCAAAAATCTAAGTATACAAGCTCTGGGGTTGTACTGTGCTGGAAAGTATGGTCTGAATAGCTGAATTTTATGTCACTCGAAAGCAAAATAAGTTTAGAGTGGTTTATCAAAAGTAGGTCAGCTACTAGATGTAAATGCTATGAAACAACGCAAAGTAAAAAGTAGGACTTGGTCCCTTACACTTCTGTAATAATGGTAATATATAGTGTCAGAAAAAAAATAGCAGAGGATGCTATGGGTCATGTCATTTTTAGAAACTAAATATGAGATCCTTAATCGGGGATCAAGAAGTCAACATTCTACCAAAGGAAATGAACCATGTCAACAAAATTTTACTATGAATGAAACTAGAAAATACAAGAAATGGGAGGGTGACACATAGTCTTTTACTTAGAGAGACAATTAAAAGAGGTGGTAAGATTTGTTTTATTAGGCACCCAACAGCAATTACAGCTATCCAAATAATCTTCTTGAAACTTCATCCTGACCTTCCCTGCTCAAGAATATTCCTGATTCCCTATTGCTTTTAAGATAAAATATGAACTCTAACTTGACATTTGAAACCATTCTGAGTCCAACTCTGGCCTACCTTGCTAGACTTATTTCACATAATTCCCTTTCCACATAATCTATGCCCCTTTCATTCAAACTAGTCTGTCTCCTTCCTCTGTGAATTTGTACTGTGCTGAATGCTGTGAACAGATGCTCTGTCTTCTGACTCCTGTAAAAATTCTCAGCTTCCTTCTATGCTCCATGCTCAGGGTTTACTTCCTGTAAGAAGATTTCCACATGCTTTTTTCCCACACAAATTATCTTAGACTTACTTATCTATGTATATATTGTAAGTTCTTTGAGGGCAGGAATTGGTTTTCATTTTATCTTTGTATCCTTACTGACTAGCAAAGTGCATTAAACATGGAACATATTTAACAAGTCCTTGTTATATAGTGGACCTAAGACAACTAGAGAATGATTTTTGTGCAAAAAAATGTACAAATGTTATTCAGATGTATGATAAGAAAACCATTTAAGGGCAAGTTGTAATGAGAGTTTGTTTATCCTTTTTTCTAAAAGAGGATAATGACATTAAGGAGGTGATGCCATGACATAGAAGTGAATTGAACTTAAGCGAGGATGGCTATGCAAATTCACCAATTCCACTATTCCCAAGCCATCTAGGTCCAATGGCCAGATACACACATCAGCATGACTGGACATGGCCCCAGATGCAGTGCAATAACTTGGTCTATTAAACTTGGTCTGATATAAATACAGTTTTATAGAATGTGGGAAGGGGAAGGGGGGAGATAGGAGATGCTTTTATCATACACATAAGGAAGGAGAATAGGAAAGGAACAGGGACTCTGCTGCAGAATCCATACAGATAAGCAAAGACAACAGGAAATGGAAGGGAACAATTTATTTTGGAAAAGGGTGGTTTTATGAAAGCACAGAATTAAGTCCATGGTGCAGGGTTTCAATGCATAGTTTCTTTGATCTCTTTTCTGGCAGTCACATCCTGTATCTTGTCTCATAACTCACTTACTGCATCCAGCTTGCTCCATCTGCCTGTAACACTCCTGTCTGCCTCACACCAATTAGTGTATCTCCTGCACCGTTTAAGGGAAAAAATTGTTTCCAGACTCCTAGAGCTGGTTTTTCGGATAAAATTACTCTTTCATAATCTAATTAATTTTCCTTTTCAGACTTTATTAGGACTTATTGTGGATCACTCAGGTTAGCCAGAATGATTGGGGTTTAAGGCACAGTTCTTAAGAAAGAAATGTGCCTGTAAACCTCATGGTATCGTGAGATCTCTGAGATGGAACAAAGGGAAAGAAAGAAAGAAAGGAAGGAAGGAAGGAAGAAAAAAAATGGAGAGGAAATGAGAGGGAGAGAAGAAATGGGAGGGAGAGAAAGAGGGAGAGAGAAAGAAAAGAAAAAGAAGAAAAACAACTGGTCTTAAACTCAAATTAACCACACGTCCCAGGGCAAATTTTATTTGGTCATTCTTTTGGCCCCAATTGCCTCAGAATGAATATAAATAGGAACTGTTTCTGTAGGGGCTAGTAACCCTGAAAGTCTTCCCCTTCCAGTTCGATTTTTTCTTTTACTCTGTTAGGTCACTTTTGCCTCTTTTTTTTAAACTAGTCATAATCACTGAATGGGAGTTGCCTCAGTCAAAATGAGAGCTGCTAAAGAACGTAACCTTAAAAGGCCAAGATCTTATACTTCCCTTGGGGCCATTTCCAGTCATCCTGGTGTGTATCTGGCCACTGAACCCAGATGACTCTGAAGAGAAAGTAAGACTGGTGTCTTTACATAGCCCATTCTTACTTAAATCCAGTTCACTTGCATGGCATGACTTCACCTCCCTAATGTCATAGTCCCTCTTCGAGAATGAAAGAAAAACAACTAGTGTGAGAGCAAAGACAAAATGTTTTACTAGCACCCAAATTTAAAGATCCCAGAGAAAGGAACATTGATTGGACTCTGTTTATGGATTTGAAAAGAATCTCACAGAAAAACGGTGAAAAATCTGAAGAAAATGATTAATTAGACTACCAAAGAGTAATTTTATCTGAAGAACTACCACTAGATATCTGGAAAAAAAATATTTTTGTGAGGCAGACAGGCGTGCTAGAGGCAGATGGGGCAAGCTTGATGCAGGATGTGAGACATGAGACAAGATACAGGATGTGACTGCCAGAAAATTGATCTAAGAAGCCTATGCATTGATGTCACCCATCATGGACTTATTTGTGTCCTTTCCTGATATTCCTGAACAACTTGTTCCCGCCCCTTTCTTGTTCTCTTTCCTTGTCTGGAGCACAATCCCTCTTCCTCCTTTCCTATGCTCTTTGCTAATATGTATGATAAAGACATCTTCTGACTACCAGATATCTCCCCTATCCCCCTTCCCACCTTCCATAAGAATGTATTTAAACCAGATCATTAAGGTGGCCAATCAACTTTCCCTCCTACAGGAATCAGGGTTGCCTGCCTCCCTAAAGGAAGTAGACTATACTCTGCCAGTCAAGTGGAGTAGAGCTTCTTGGTGCTCTACCTGACAGGACGCATCATCTCTCTTTACCTTGGAGAACTGTCTGAGTGAATTTTTTCGATAAGTAAGACCCACACCTCTATGCCTCATCACGAATCATTCCATATCTACAACATTGTCTTTTCTAAATTTCACACTGTAGTAAACTGAGAGTCATTCCCTGATTACCACTGGGCAAGCCCTCAGGTTAAGAATAATCTCATGCACAATAATATCTTAATTTGAGTTTATGTGTTTATATTAGTTTTAACATGAAAAACACTAATGTAGTGTTTATAAGAAAGTCCTATTTTAAAACTCCAGAGCTTAGTCTTGGATTCCTCCAAGTTCTTTTGATTAGGATTTTAGCTTAATATTTTGTATTCAAGACCCTTATAAAATAAGCTTCAGGCGGCACAGTTATTTAACAAAGATTCCTTAAAAAAATCGAGAAGCCTTTATACCGTTACGTAAAATCTTTAAAAAATTTTAACGACTTAAAGATTTGATTCTTTTTTCTTTTCCAGAATTATTGGAATAATTATGTCAAGTGCTGGCTGCAATATTTTTACAGCTACACTTGAAGAATAACAAATAAAACCGTACACTTGAAGAAAAACAAAATGAAACCAATATACTTAAGAGAAAAATTTTTTTTTAAATCAGAGGAAAAGAAAACAGATTTTCATAAATAAAATATTTGTTTAGTGAACTGAAATGTGTAAAAATGGAAGGAGGGAATACAGATGAGACATCAAATAATTATCTTTTTTGGTTACCATTTTGATGTGTTTCACCAAATGGTTCAAGCTTTGAAAGTGTAGTAACTGGGGGTTACCAAGCCAACTGAAGGAAAACAAAAACATTAAAAAATATCACAGTACTGTCAAGTGGTGGGTCTGCTCAGAGTGTCCTTTTTTCACTGGGAATTATGCATAAATGTCAAATAAAAAATAATGATTACTCTAGATATCGTTATATCTGTTTTAAGTGTTTTTCAAGTCACATTTTACTTAAAGGCAGTTAGGTACATTACATATATTTTATTCACTCAGAATTAAGACAAAAATTCAGCATAGTATTAATTAAAAATAATAGCCTTCAGATTTAATGAGGGATTGCTAAGAAAAATGTAAAAGGAAATCTACAGATTTTAAGTTCAATCATTTTGATGTCAAAGTAATACTCTAAAGTAAGAATCAGATACTTACAGAAAGTGCTTTAAAATATTAAATAACATGTCAAAATTATGCAGGAAAGTCTACATAACTGAGTTTGAATATATGGATATGAAAAATGGTATTCTAAGGGGTCTCAATTTAAAAATTCACCATTTTCTGCACAGATCTTTGAAAGAGAACTTGAAGGAAAAACACATTTCCTATTTTCACTATGAGAATTGTATTCTAAGGGTACCATGACTTACATTTTTTGGGAAAACCTGCTAATTTAAACTGAGACACTTTTCAAAAATGTTTTTGAAAAAAAAATCCTTTTTTCTTTCTGATTACTTAGAACCTGTGCATCAGATTTTCCTGTATTAAGTGGTGCTACTCGGTTACTTCTTATGAACCTGAATTTCTTATTTTTGCTTCTACTGTGATCTATATGGAATATAAAAAAATAAGAATATATGAATTGACTCATAAGAATAGTTACATTATATGAAGATGAGCAATAATTGTTTTAAAAGCCATGACTATAGGTATTCATCCACTATGCTATTCCTTCCATCAGGAAGTGAAAGTGGTCTTATAGCCATGAAAACAAAATTAAAATTACACTTCACCCTACCAAGCTGGGGAAGATTTTTAGGGCAAGTCTGGCAACAGGCTTTCTGGCTTTGAAGCTCACCTTACAAAGTCTGGAAAGGTTCAATACAAAGGTTAACTACCAGGTGATGAATTTAAATTTGGATATAGTAGCTCACTAAGTTACCTATTGCCATCATGGTAGAAAATGCCAACCCCAAATCTACCACCTTCACTGGCAGTCCCAATCTATGAGTAGCTCTCATCCATTTATCCAAATGTCTTATCAGGTTAAGCATATCAAGTCTTAATCTCTCTTTTATATAACAACTCATTCAAACTTTTCAATAAAGAGATCCCACAATTTTTCCTAAAAATTTTAAATCCTAAAATTCTTCCTAAAATCTTCTCTTATCTAAAAGCTAAATGACCACAGTTCATTCAACAGATTCTTGTGTGACAAAATTTTAGCGCTTCTCACTCTCCTGGCAGACTTCCTAGTGTGAGTGTTTAGCACTAAAGTAAGGTAGTATACTTCTATAATCCTATTTAAATGAGGAAGTGGGAACAGATATGGGAGGGCTGAGGCTGTCTGAACTAGAGTTTGAGAGTTCTGAGCCTCAGTGGGGTATGCCAATCAGGTGTTCACACTCTTCAGGATTAACAAACTGAGGCCTTGGGAATAGGGGCTCACCAGGTTTCCTCAGGAGGGATAAGCTGTTGCAGGTTAGAAAGAGCAGACCAAAACTATTGTGCTGATCAGCATGAGGATTCAACCTGTAAATAGTTGCTGTGTTTCTAGCCTAGTAAGAAGGGGAAACCCAGTCTTTTGAAACAAAAATGATAAGTAAAACTGAATGCATCCTAAAATATTATTTTTTTTAAATATTTATTTATTTTAAGTTTTAAATATTCATTTTCACAAACTTTGGAGTTCCAAATTTTCTCCCCATTGCTCCCCTCCTTCCACCCCAAAATGACTTGCATTCTGATGACCCCTTCCATCAATGTACCCTCCCTACTAATACACCTCCCTTCCCTTATCCCCTTCTCGCTTGTCCTGTAAGGCAAGATAAAATTCTACACCCCATTACTTGCATTTCTTATTTCTCAGTTGTAAGCAAAAACAATTCTCAACATTTGTTCCTAAAACTTTGAATTCCAACTTCTTCTCCTTCCTCCATCCCCACCCATCCCCACTGCGAAGGCAAGCAATTCAATATATGCTTTATACACATACCTTTGCAAATGGTTTCCATAATAGTCATGTTGTATAAGACTAACTAAATTTCCCTCCATACTATCCTTCCCCCATTTCTTCTATTCTCCCTTTTTACCTTGTCCTTCCCCAAGAGTGTTTACTTCTAATTGCTCCCTCCTCCCATATGCCTTTCTTTCTATCATCTAGCCCCCACTTGTCCCCTTCTCCCCTACTTTTCTGTATTGTAAGGTAGATTTTCATACCAAATTGAGTGTGCATGTTATTCCTTCCTTGAACCAAATGTGATGAGAATAAGCTTCACTTTTCCCCTCACACCTACCCCCTTTTCCCCTGTGTTGGAAAAGCTTTTTCTTGCCTCTTCTATGAGAGATAATTTGTCCCATTCCATTTCTCTCTTTCTCCTCCCAATATATTCCTCTCTCATTCCTTAATTTTATTTTTTAGATATGATTCTTTCCTATTCAATTCATCTTGTGCTCTCTGTCTCCATCTGTGTGTGTGTGTGTGTGTGTGTGTGTGTATAATCCTGCCAACTATCCAAATAATGAGAAAAGTTGCAAGAGTTACAAATAATATCTTTCCATATAGGAATGTAAATAGTTCAACTTTAGTAAGTCCCGTGTGATTTCTCTTTCCTGTTTACCTTTTCATGCTTCTCTTGATTCTTGTGTTTAAAAGTTCAATTTTCATGTCTCCCACCCAAAGTCTCTGGGGGAATTGAGCAGCTGATCTGAAGCTCAGCCTTGAGCATAGTACTGGGGGGATAAGGAGCACTAGGACCCTCCTCTTGACAAAGGATTCAGAAGTCAAGTAACTGGCTAGGAAAATGCCCCAAAATGGGGAAAAAATAAGACCATAGAAGGTTACTTTCTTGGTGAACAGGTGTCTCCTTCCATCCTTACACATGAGGAAGAACAAGGCATACTGTCAGAGGAAGTCAAGGCTTCTGCCTCCAGTACCTCCAAAATGAATATGAAATGGGTTCAAGCCATAGAAGAGCTTGGAAAGTGAGTTAGCAGCTTGCTAAGGGAGAACCAAAAATGCTGAGGAAAATAACCCCTTAAAAATAGGCTAACTCAATTGGAAAAAGAGGTCCAAAAGCCAATGAGAAGGAGTCTTTAAAAAGCAGAATTTGCCAAATGGAAAAGAAGGTTCAAAAACCCATTGAACAAAATAGTTCTTTAAAAGAGATACTGGAGTTCAGGGAAGCTAATGACTATGAGATAAACCAAGAAGTTAAACAGCAAAACTAAAAGATTGAAAAAATAGAAGATAATGTGAAACATGTCATTGGAAAAACAACTGACCGAGAAAATAGAGGCAGGAGAAACAATTTAAAAATTATGGGACTACCCGAAAGCCACGACCAAAAAAAGAGCCTAGACATAGTCTTTCATGAAATTATCAAGGAAAACTGCTCTGACATTCTAGAATCAGAGGGATAAATAAATATTCAGAGCATCCAGTGATCACCCCTTAAAAGAGACCTGAAAAGAGAAACTCCTAGGAATATTGTGCCCAAATTTCAGAGTTCCCAGATCGAGGAGAAAATACTGCAAATCAGGGGAGGAGCCAAGATGGTGGAGTAGAAAGATTCACATATGCTAGCTCTGAACACACAGCCCATGGATGTCTTGTAAAAAGAACTCTAAACAAATTCTGGATCAGGGGAAGCCATGCAGCAACAGAATAAAGGAGATTTCCATTCCAGAGAGCCCTGAGAAACTCACCCCAAAGGTCCATTGAGCACTGGACGGGAGTGGAGCCCAGCCCTGCCCTAGCCGCGTGGCACGGAGAGGAACAGATCTGAGCAGACTTCAGGGATGGAATCCCCAGTGGCCACGAATGTCCCTCCACCCACAGGAGCTACAGGTCAGTGAGAGAGACTTCTGGACTGGCTGAAAGGGGAGCAGGGTGTCTCCATAACTCAGGCCCCCTCGGGAGGCAGCAGCAGAGGGAGCAGGCAGGTGGCCAGAGGCTCCTGGAGCAGACAGGATCTCCATTACAAAAGGTCTCTGCAAAAAACCCCTGAGGGAACTGAGCCTGGGATGTGGGCCCCCACCTGAGAACGTGAAATTAATCTTACCCTGAATAGTAGCCCTGCCCGCTGAAAGCCCTGAGGCTGGGGAGCAGCATTTGAATCTCAGACCCCAAGCACAAGCTGGGAAGATCTGGGCGGGGTTGGAGAGAATCTCAGAAGTCAAGTAACTGGCTGGGAAAATTACCATAAAAGGGAAAAAAAATAAGACCATAGAAGGTTACTTTCTAAGGGAACAGGTGTTCCCTACCTTCCTTTCTGATGAGGAAGAACAATGCTTACCATCAGGTAAAGACATAAGAGTCAAGACCTCCGTATCCCAAATATCTGAAATAGATAACCAATGTGCTCAGGCCATGGAAGAGCTCAAAAAGGATCTTGAAAATCAAGTCAGACAGGTGGAGGAAAAACTGGGAAGAGAAATGAGAGAGATGCAAGAAAAACATGAAAAACGGGTCAATACCTTGATAAAGGAGACCCAAAAAACTGCTGAAGAAGGTGACACCTTGAAAAATAGGCTAACTCAATTGGAAAAAGAGGTTCAAAAAGCCAATGAGAAGAATGTTTTCAAAAGCAGAATTAGCCAAATGGAAAAAGAGGTTCAAAAGCTCACTGAAGAAAATAGTTCTCTCAAAATTAGAATGGAACAGATGAAGACTAATGACTTTCTGAGAAACCCAGAAATCAAAAAATGGAAGATGATGTGAAATATCTCATTAGAAGGGCAAC
>CM053771.1:394550232-394565675 GCA_028658325.1 Potorous gilbertii | reverse complement strand
AAATAGTTCTCTCAAAATTAGAATGGAACAGATGAAGACTAATGACTTTCTGAGAAACCCAGAAATCAAAAAATGGAAGATGATGTGAAATATCTCATTAGAAGGGCAACTGACCAGGAAAATAGATCCTGGAGAGACAATTTAAAAATTATGGGACTACCTGAAAGCCATGATCAAAAAAAGAGCCTGGACATCATCTTTCATGAAATTATCAAGGAAAACTGCCCTGATATTCGAGAATCAGAGGGCAACATAAGTATTCAAGGAATCCACTGATCACAGCCTGAAAGAGACCCAAAAAGAGAAACTCCTAGGAACATTGTGGCCAAATTGCAGAGGTCCCAGGTCAAGGAGAAAATATTGCAAACAGCTAGAAAGAAACAATTCCAGTATTGTGGAAATACAATCAGGATAACACAAGATCTAGCAGCATCTTTATTAAGGAATCGAAGGGCATGGAATAGGATATTCCAGAAGTCAAAGGAACTAGGACTAAAACCAAGAATCAGCTACCCAGCAAAACAGTATAATACTTCAGGGGAAAATATGGTGTTTCAATGAAATAGAGGACTTCCAAGCATTCTTGATGAAAAGACCAGAGCTGAAAAGAAAATTTGACTTTCAAACACAAGAATGAGAAGAAGCATGAAAAAGTAAATAGCAAAGAGAAGTCATAAGGGACTTACCAACGTTGAACTGTTTATATTCCTACATGGAAAGACAATATTTGTAACTCTTGAAACTTTTCAGTATCTGTGTAGTTGGTGGGATTACACCCACACATACACACACACACACACACACACACACACACACACACACACACACGCACGCACACACAGAGACAGAGAGCACAGAGTGAATTGAATAGGATGTGATCATATCTCTAAAAAATGAAGGTAAACAGTGAGAGAGAAATGTATTGCGAGAAGAGAGGGAGAAATGGAATGCAGCAAATTATCTCTCATAGAAGAGACAAGCAGGAGACTTTTTAGTGGAGAGAAAAAGAAGAGAGATGAGAAAAAAAGCATGAAGTTTACTCTCATCACATTCGACTAAATGAAGAAATAAAATGCACACTCATTTTGGTATAAAAACCTATCTTACAATATAGGAAAGTGGGGGAGAAGGAGATAAGCAGGGAAGGGAGGGCAATGGGAGGAGGGAGTAGTTTGAAGTCAACACTTGGGGAGCAACAGGATCAAAAGAAAGAATAGAAACAATGAGGGGCAGGATAGGTTGTAGGTAAATATAGTTAGTCTTACACAACATGACTATTATGGAAGTCATTTGCAAATCTTCACAGATAAGGCCTATGTTGAATTGCCTGCCTTCCCAAAGGGAATGGGTGGGGAGGGAAGGATGGGGAGAAGTTGGAACTCAAAGTTTTAGGAACAACTGTTTAGTATTGTTCTTGCTACTAGGAAATAAGAAATACAGGCAATGGGGAATAGAAAGTTATCTGGCCCTACAGGACAAAAGAGAAGATGGGGAAAAGAGAAGGGAGGGATGATAGAAGAGAGGGCAGATTGGTGATAGGGGAAATTAGAGGGCTCAGTGTATTGGGGTGGGGGAAGGGGACAAATGGGGAGAAAATTTGGAACTCCAAATTTTGTGAAAATGAATGTAAAAGTCAAATAAATAAATTTATATTAAAAAAAAGAAAATACTGCAAATAGAAAGAATTTGATTATTGTGGAAAATCAATCAGGATAACAGAGGATCTGGCAGCTTCTACATTAAGGGATCAAAGGGCTTGGAATATGATATTCCAGAAGTCAAAGGAACTGGGATTAAAACCAAGAATCATCTACCCAGCAAAACTGAGTATAATACTTCAAGGGAATAAATGATCATTCAATGATGTAGAGAACTTTCAATGATTCTTGGTGAAAAGACCAGAGCTGAATATAAAATATGACTTTCAAACGTAAGAATCAAAAGAAGTATGGAAAGTTAAACAGGAAAGAGAAATCATAAAGGACTTTCTAAGGCTGAACTGTTTACATTTCTACATGGAAAGATAATATTTCTAAGTCCTGAGGCTTTTCTCAGTATTTGGGTAGGTGAAGGGATTACACACACACACACACAAACATACACACACACATTCAGAGAGCTGAGTTGAATCAGAAGAGATGATATCCATAAAAAAAAAAATAAATTAAGGTATGAGAGAGAAAAATATTGGGAGGAGAAAGAGAGAAATGGAATGGGGTAAGCTATCACTCATAAAAGAGATAAGAAAAATCTTGTTCAATGGAGGAGAATAGGGAGGAGGTGGGAGGGGAACAGTGAAGCTTACTCTCCTCATATATGGCTTAAAGAGGGAATAACATGCTCATTAAATTTGGTATGAAAGTCTATCTTACACTACAGGAAAGTAGGGGAGAAGGGGACAAGTGTGGTAAGGGAGATGATAGAAGGGAGGGCAAATTGGAGAATGGAGTATCTAGAAGTAAACACTTTTGGGAAGGGACAAGGTCAAATGAGAGAATAGAAAAAAAAAGGGAGGGCACAAGGTAGGATGAAAGGCAAAAGTCTCACACAACATGACTATTATGGAAGTCTTTTGCAAAATGACACTTATATAACCTGTATTGACTTGCCTGTCTTCTCAGTGGGGATGAGTAGAGAGGGAGGGAGGGAGAGAAGTTGGAATTCAAAGTATTAAAAATGAATGTTGGGAATTATTATTGCATATACCTGGGAAATATGAAATACAGGTAAAGGGGTATAGAAATTTATCTTGCCCTACAAGAAAAGAGAGAAAATGGGAATAAGGGATGGGTAGGGTATGATAGAAGGGAGGACACATTGAGGGAAGGGCTAATCAGAATGCAAGGCATTATGGGGTGGGAGGAGGGGAGAGATGGGGAGAAAAATCGGAACTCAAAATTTCGTGGAAATAAATGTTGAAATCTAAAAATAAAGAAATTAATCAATTCTTAAAAAAAAGAGTAGAAAGGGGTCCTGTGTCCAAAAAAAGTTTGAGAACCTCTTCATTAAGTGCTTACTACATACCAGGCCTTGTGCTAAGTGCTGGACCCATACAGAGAGGAACAAACAGACTCCACCCTCAGGGACCTTACATTTTAAAGGGGGAAACAATGTGCATATAAATAAGTAAGATACATATAGGGTAGAAAGAAGGTTTTCTAAGAGAGGAAGGTTCTCAATTTAACAAGCAAGGAGTTAAGTGTCTGCTGTGTACCAGACATCGTGTTAGGTACTGGGAACACAAAGAAAAATAAAACTTGTTCCTGCCTTCAGGGAGCTTAGATTTTGAGTTGGAAGGTTAAGTGACTTGGCTGATGTTGCTAGGCAAGCTGCCTGAGGAAGGTTAAACAAGTGTCATTTCCACTTTTTTAGGGGCTACTGAAGCTCAGAGAGGGGGAAGAACCCACCTACTCCAATCCAGTTAGTAACTATTATGTAATCTCCTACATGAGTCCTTGGCTAACTAATCTTCTTGGCCACAAATTATCTTGTATTTATACTGTATATATCTGACATATACTTTTATATGCACATATTGTCTTTTTCAATAGAGTGTAAGTTCCTTGAGTGCAGGCACTGTTTTTGTTTTGGTCTTTGTATACCTGCCTCCTGGCACATAGTAGGTGCTTTAAAAATTCTTAATTGATTAGTTGACTTTGAGCAAGTTATTTTTCTGTGAACTTCAGTTTCCTTTTTGGTAACATGAGAGATTCTCTTTTCAGTCCTAAAATTCTATGACTCACAGTGACAGGACTTAGACCAGAATCCAGGTTTTCTATTTCTAAACCCAGGGCTCCACAAAATGTAACTTTTGCACATTTAAAATTTATCTTCTTGTTTTCACACAGGGTTATGATTTAAATCTAAGAAATGACAGCCACAACCACCTTTTGCTTAATGGGCTCCTAGCTATATAATTAGTGGATCACTTTCCTTTAAGACTGTCATTGCTTCTTAGTGATATAGGGCAGACTAAATGAGCAAAGAGGGAGGAAAAAACAATATTGATGGTGGTTTACAATGCATCCATCATCATTCAATTTCTAAATGCCTCCTAATGAAGCTTTAACATAGTCCCCCTCTTTAACTAGTTTCTAGTCTGCACAGCTACCTTTCAGACTCAAGCTCAAAAGATCCATAAATTTCCTAGTGTACAACAGGAAGGCCATATATCTCCAACCTGTCTGATCAGCCCCCTGGGGCAGAAATGAGGCCAGAGTTTCTACAACTTAGAAGTAGCCTAGGAAAGATTGTCAAGGCCAGTGAGAAACCTTCTCTTAGACTCCTGAAGGATTCAGTTTCTATTTGCTCTGGTTACATATAGCTTTTTCTCTTGGATCTTCCTTAGCACTCCGTTCTTTACCTATCTAATGTATTCAGCATATGTTATTGTGAATTACTGCCATCTCTATCATTATATCCTAACTGTACCAGTACTTTGTATATAGTAGATGTTAGGGGACAGCTCTGAACCTGGGCCTCCTGTGTGGAGAGTGAGACGCCTGGGGGCGCTGCCCTACGTTCCCTAACACCAGGAGGAAGGCTCCGCCCACGGGGAGGAACTGGGGAGGAGCAAACCCCACCCCTGGGAAGGGACTGGGGAGGAGCTTACCCGGAATAGGAGGGACGACTCGGGGTATAAGAATGCCAACCAAGAAGGGATCGGGGGGATGTTGCTGTTGCCAATAAAGAAAGTAACTGCCCCTCGGGTGCTCTGCCTGGTTTGTTCTGCCCTCCCCCACCCCGGGCGGGGAGCCAGAGACGTCTGAAGACCTCCGGCAGGTGAGGTGAGTAGAGGGCGGTGGTCGGGGAAGCAGACCCCGACAGCTGGCACCCGAACAGGGACCAGGGACTTGAAACGACCACCTACCTTTCCTGAGCAGGCTCAAGGAAGGTTGCCAGGCAGCCTCGGGTAAGACTACCCGGGAAGATGGGACAGGGGAGGAGTTTTCCCCGTTTAGAGCCCGAGGAGAAAGGGGTTATTGCCTGCCAGTTGTATAAACTTTGCAGGTTTAAAGTTACAATTGAGAACATGTAAGAGTTTCCTTGAGACGATTTGGGACGTATGCCCATGGATCCAACATTCGGGCATCGACCCAAAAAGGTGGAAAGTTGTGGGACAGCAGATGGCTTCCTATGAAGCGTCCCACCCCGGTGAGTTGACGCCGGACGATTTTAAGATCTATGGAGCCTTGAGTGCTCTTTTACAACCACAACCTCCGGCACTCCACAGGGAGGCAGTGGCACAGGTAGGGGCCTCCTTGCTAGGTTCCTCTGATGAGGAAGATTTGGAGCATAAGTCTCCACCGCTGTATCCTTGGTCTGATTTAGCTAGAGCAACTAAGGGGGAGAAGAAAGAGGACGTGCCGACGTGGCGCAAGAGCAGACAGGACGGTGGCGCAGTAGAAATTCAAAAGAGGAAGTGCAGACGGGCACAGTGAGAATGAAAAAAAGGAAGTACAGACGTGGCGCAGTAAAAATTCTGTCCAGGGTGTGGTTGAGAGAACTGAAGGAGGAGGAGGAGGATCGCTGGAGGACTGGTGGCCTCCTCCTCCACCACCCTCTCCACTATTGGCGGAGACCGCGTCCAATCTTCCCGCTGCAATGGCCTCCCTTTCCCTGAGACAACAGCCACTTACCTCCTTTAGTTATGGAAAGACTGAAGCTGGAAAGACTGGAAAGGGAGTACTTACAGCCAGCCTAGAGAAAGCGATAGAGGAAGGCACTGAGATAGACTGGGAGGAATGGGGAGCTTTTCCTGTCTTGATTGAAAACCAAGGAACAGACGATGAGAGGAGATTCCATCGCCCAGTGCCTTTCAAGTTAATAAAAGAATTGAAGGAGGCAGTGATGAAGTATGGACCATCCGCCCCTTATGTAAGGAGGCTGATCACAAATGCCTCCGCTGGATTCCCCTGGGCTCCCTTTGATTATAATGAGGTTATGGGTGCAGTATTAGATCCATCAATGTTTCTTGCCTTTCAGGCCGCGGCAAGACGAGAGGCTCAGCAATATGTAAAAAAGCATAATATTATAGGGGAGGAGGATGCCATACATATGATCACGGGCACGGGTCCATATGCCACTTTAGAGGCACAACTGACTTATGATGCCAATGTCCGTATGGCTGTAAAGAACTGTCATGAACAGGCTTTAGAGAGATTAGGCGCTGTGGGCGCCAAAGAGCCCACTAGAATAGTGGGTCTGAAACAGAAAGGTAACCAGACAGCAATGCAATTCATTACTGAGGTGCAAGAAACAGTAAAAAGGGTGATGGGGACTGGTCCTGGCACAGAGACCCTCACATACCAATTGGTTAAGGAGGGACTCCGCCCGGAGGTTAGGCCTGTAATCGCCGCCCTTCCTCCGTCTGCAACTCTGGAAGATCTAATTGATAAATTGCTAGATATTCCTGTCCAAGACCCATTGCAGAATATGGCTACCGCTTTAATGGAGTCGCAACAAACACTCCTGGTAGCAGTGCAGCAAACTAGAAAACCTCGGAAGTGTTTTAAATGTGGGAAGGAAGGACACTTCAAGGCGCAATGCCGCGGGTCCCAAGTACAACAGGCGCAACCCGTGTGTTATGGCTGTGTCAGACCTGGCCACATTGTGAAATATTGCCATTCCTTACCCAAAAGGCAGGGAAACGGGAAAAGGGGGTCTCCAGCGGCGGGAGGCTCCCTAGGCCAAGCCGCAAACCCCAGGAACCCACCATCTTTCAGGCAGTAACTGTGTGGCTTCTGAAGGGGACGGGCCCATTCGTTTGGCACCATGGGAAACCATGGCTGTTTCTGTAGAACCAAAGCCCGTTTCTCGGTTGATAGTGAGATTGTCAGGATATACCGCTCATATTACACATACTCAAGTGTTAAATGCGGGTGAGAGTGTTATTTGCATTACAAATCCTCACCCCTATGAAATTTGTTTCAACCCTGGAGAGAGTGTAGGAAAAGCATTACACCTGCCCTGGCTCAGTAAGGCTACTAACCCTGGGAGGCCAGATTTACAAGTGAACTGGGTGCGCCAACTGGAACTCGAGCACCCCATGTTGGAGATACGCGTAGAAGGCGTATCAGTCCAAGGGATGATAGATACCGGGGCAGATTGTTCTGTTATCAATGAGAGCCAATGGAGCCCCGCTTGGCCAATTGCAGCTGCGCCTCAGCTAGTCATGGGAGTGGGCGGAAATCAGGCTGCATGTCGCTCTGCCCGACACCTCCATTGGGAGTATGGAGGGGAGTCTGGTCTTTTTCAACCCCTGAAAGTTAGTGGCCTTCCATACGCCCTCTGGGGCAGAGATCTCCTTAGTCAAATGTCCCTCTCCCTAGCCACCCCAGATCAGTTGAAGGGAAATTACTAGGGGCCATTGCAGAGCCGGTGAGCTGCCCACCTATAACTTGGAAAGAAAAAAACCCTGTTTGGGTTGAGCAATGGCCCCTCCCACGAGAGAAGCTCACCGCCCTCCGCCAGCTAGTAGGGGAATTCCTGGCGGAAGGAAAGATAGAACCCACCACAAGTCCCTATAATTCCCCAGTCTTTGTTATAAAGAAGAAAAGTGGTAGCTGGAGAATGTTAATTGATTTGCGGGCAGTCAATGCAAAGATGGTGGTAATGGGTACTCTACAACCTGGATTACCCACACCAGCGGCTATACCAAAAGACTGGAAGATTGTTGTGATAGATATTAAAGATTGCTTTTACAGCATTCCCTTGCATAAGAATGATAAAGAGAAATTCGCCTTTTCAGTTCCCTCTTTTAATTACCAAGAGCCCTATGAAAGATATCAATTTATTATGCTTCCTCAAGGTATGGCGAATAGTCCCACTTTGTGTCAGATGTATATTCAGAGACTTTTGTTGCCTCTTCGAGAACAATATTCTTCCAGTATGATTATTCATTATATGGATGATATCCTTTTGGCTGATTCTTCGGAACAGTGATTACGGGATCTCCAGAAACAAGTCATAAATACACTTAGCTCTTATGGTCTCTGAGTAGCACCTGAGAAAGTACAAGAAGGACCAACATTTTCCTATTTAGGCCATTTTCTCAATGAGGGGCGAATTACTCGTCTTGCACCCTCTATAGATACTGCAAAAATAACAACTTTAAATGATTTTCAAAAAATTAATTGGCTCACTTCAGTGGCTGCGTGCTGTTGTTCCAATTCCTGACTCCCTCCTACGTCCTCTTTATGATATTTTGCAAGGGGACGCTAGTCTTTTGTCCCCTAGGAGGTGGACGGTTGAAGCTAAAGAGACCCTACAGGAGATTATAGGTCGCTTCAATTCTGTAGTGGTACAAGTTAATGAATTAGAGCCTATTATATTTGCTATCATAGACAATCCTACCCCCTTTGGGTGTTTTTATCAAAAACATGGAGTTTTAGAATGGCTGTACCCTGTTAAACAAAAGAGAAGTCTCCCAGATAAATGGGAACAACAAGCACAGTTTTATCTTTTAGCCATGAGAAGATCTTTACAAGTATTTGGATTATATTCAGTGATTGCCAATGAAATTGCAGAAACCGCCTTACAGCAATTGGCCTTACAATCTCCGTCCTGGGCTGCAGTGGTCGTATCGTGTTCATTTATAAGAGTAGCTTTTCTTCCCGCACTTCGAGCCTTTGCGCCCTTGCCGATTAAACGGCCATTTGCGATTATCTCGCCAGAGCCAGTTATAGGACCAAATGTGTTTACAGATGCCACCAAACATAAAAAAGCAGCCATCTATATTCCTAGTAAAAATTTATTGAAGGTGTTTACCACTCCGTACACCTCTGCTCAGAAGAATGAATTATATGCCATTCAACAAGCCTTTTGCTTATGCTCTACTGAGCCAATAAACTTGATTACAGATAGCCTTTATTGTGCCCAAGCACTTAATAAGTTACCCAATGCCTCTATTGATATCAAGTCCACCATTTCAGATTTGTTGTTTTCCGTGCAACAATTACTTTTAAACCGTCAACATCCCGTTTATGTAGTGCATATCCGATCACACCAATCTACACTAGGTCCGATATTTTATGGTAATTCAATAGTAGATAAAGCCTTACTAGGCTCAGTGTTTTTACCCGCTCAATTGGCCCATAACAAATACCATCTTTCTGCACGATCATTAAGGCACTTATATGGCCTCACTAAAGAGCAAGCTCGCCAGATTGTTAAACGTTGTACTGCTTGTGTACCTTTTCGCCCACCTCCCTCAGAAGCTGCAGTTAATCCTAAAGGCGAGCATCCAAATGCCCTTTGGCAAATGGATATAACCCATATGGGCTCCTCCCTCATACATGTCTCTATAGATACCTATTCTAATTTTCTTATGGCCTCCCTACAGAGTAAAGAAACCTCACGTGCTGCCATTGACCACCTATATCAGCAGTTTGCAGTTTTTGGTGTGCCCCAAGCCATAAAGACAGATAATGGTCCTGCCTATATTTCTTCCGCCTTTCGGACATTTTGTGCTGAGTTCCACATTCATCATGTGACCGGCCTTCCTTATAACCCTACAGGCCAAGCAATTGTAGAACGCGCCAACCGTACCCTAAAAACTGTCCTTGTTAAACAAAAAGGGGGAGTTGACTGCAAGCTTACTAGAGGAGATTTAGCACAAGCTGTATATACCATAAATTTTTTACAGTTCGTGACGATTGTACCTCGGCAGCCATGAGGTATTTAGGAGGCCTGGAGACTCATAAGGGAACTCCTGGCGGGACTAACCCGCCTCCGGATCTAAAAACCTGCTTATCAGGAGCCAGGGTCTACTGGAGAACCGCAGCAGGCACCTGGCAGGGTCCTGGTACAGTACAGTGTAGGGGTCAGGGTTTTCTTTCTATCCTTCCAGATGGATCCTCCGAGGAGATCTGGGTACCACTCCGGAGGGTCCGAGAAGCCCCAGATGATCAACAAAGCAGAGAAGAGAAGGAGTCGAGGAAAGAGATGAAAGAGGCAAAACAGGATGAGAAGAGCAATTAAAGCCCAGAACTTTTTAACCTTCCTCACTGCAGTCCAGCTACTCTCTGTGACACCTGCGACACGCTTCAATGACACCATCATACATGAGTCATTGTCCTCACACTGGGCCATAACCCCAAATCTCCCGATTTTCCAGATGGTGACTTGGCAGCATGGGGCCCTCCCTTTGACTGTGACCGGAAACGCCTCCCTTCTCACTGGGAGAGTGAAACACCCCCTGCCGGTCACCATGAAACAATATAGCACCACTCTATCCTGGCTTACGCTAGGCCCCAGCACACCCATTTGTCTGCGGCTCAATAGCACCGAGACCAACCACTCCGTAACTAATGCCACCTGCTTTCCTTTATTGACCCAAACGGTGGGTCAGAAGCCGCACCCAATCGACCACCCTGGAGCCTTATGGGTCCATCTGGCCACCATTCCTCATGAGGGGGACCTGACTCCCAACGGCACTGGCCCTTCTCCGTTGCCGCCTTGTCAACCTACCCCTTGGGTTTTAGGCCACTGCAACCTTGCTCCACCGGCATCCCTAAAAAGGGACCCACGAGGAACGGGACACGACTCGAGTTCTGGGATGGCGGGACTTTGCTCACGATGGTTGCACCGATACCAGTCCCACATCCAGGGAACCTGCAAACACACCTGTGGAAGGTTGGTCTGGCGCTCAACAAGACTGTAGTTGCCTTCGAGGGCAACTCCTCTGTTGTTCCTATCTGGGGCCATTCCGAAGTCTATGCAGCCTGGGAACCAGTATTTAAACAAGCCAAAACTTGTCATGATGGCACACCCCATTGGACCGAATGCGCCAACCTGACGGGGACCGTTCAGACGAGCCCCAATGTCATGTTCATGCTTTGCAAACCGGAGAATTTAACTAGAGACCCCATTTCGCCGGAAGGTTTTAATGTGTCCTGTGGCTGGCCGATCATCACTAACTCCCTTAATAGTTCTTATTCAGAGTACGTTGTCCTGCTGTTGCGTGTTCCGCCATTTAGTGTTCATCCAGTCAAGGCAGACTCCTTTGCAACCTCCCCTGCTGAGGACCTGTTATCAAAGATGTTGCGTAAAAAGAGGGAAGGCCCGGGAATTGGTGATGTTCTGTCAGTGGCCAATTTAGCACTAAATATTATTGAGGAGGTACAGATCCAGAGGCTGCAGAGCCAGGTATCATTTCTTGCGAGCTCTCTTCCAAAAATTTATGGTCCAATCAGGGCTTGCCTGGAGGCATCAGGAGAGAATCGACCAGATGCTGATGGAAGAGATACAATCCCTCTCAGAAGTAGTGGAAGTGCTGACAGAACAACAAGCCTTTATGTTGCGTTATATGAGAATGCGATGCCACTATAAGTATTACCCTGTGTGTGTAACACCCATCCCCTATAATGAGATGTTATATAAGAACCTTGAGGAGATCCTGAAAAATACTACCTATGCTACTAACTTTACCGGTGAATTGAAAGCACTTGACCTGGTGATTGGAGCCATGGAAAATGCTACGATACAGTTTAATCAGAAATGGGAAAGGCATCTTGATAATGCCCGTGACTGGTGGAAGAACTTGAGCTTCCATCAGCTGTTTCAATGGGTGGCCATTGGGGGAACAATTTTGGGTTTGTGCTTTCTTATATGCTTGTGTTTACCCTGCTTGCTTTCCTGTCTGTTAGGAGCCCTCCGTAGATCCCTTGAGGCTATAAAGGCGGAGATCGTCCATCCTCCCCATGTATAAAACAAAAAGGGGGAGTTGTTAGGGGAGAGCTCTGGACCTGGGCCTCCTGTGTGGAGAGTGAGATGCCTGGGGGCGCTGCCCTACCTTCGGGTATTGGAGCGAGGTGCCTAACACCAGGAGGAAGGCTCCGCCCATGGGGAGGAACTGGGGAGGAGCAAACCCCACCCCTGGGAAGGGACTGGGGAGGAGCTTACCCGGAATAGGAGGGACGACTCGGGGTATAAGAATGCCAACCAGGAAGGGATGGGGGGGGGGGGAATGTTGCTGTTGCCAATAAAGAAAGTAACTGCCCCTCGGGTGCTCTACCTGGTTTGTTCTCCCCTCCCCCACCCCGGGCGGGGAGCCAGAGACGTCTGAAGACCTCGGGCAGGTGAGGTGAGTAGAGGGCGGTGGTCGGGGAAGCAGACCCCGACAAGTAGACACAGTAAATGCTTGTTAAAAAGAAAAAAAGAAACAATTGAAGCCTTTATCACAGACACTAGTTGCAAAAGTTCTTTCCCAGTTTTCTGTTTTCCTCGTAATCTTGGTTGCATTGGGTTTTGTTGTGCAAAAACTTTTCATTTTAATGTAATCAAAATTATCCATTTTGCTCTTCATAATGACTTCTATGTCTTATTTAGTCAAACATTTCTCTGTTCTCCATAAATCTGAAAAACACACTGCTCTTTGCTACTCTAATTTGGTTATAGTATCAACCTTTATACCTAGATTTAGTTATATTTATATTTATTTATTCTTGTGTACAGTGTCAAGCATTGGTCTATGCCCAGTTTCCTCCACTCTACTCTCCAGTTTCCCCAGCAATTTTTGTCAGTGAGTTCTTATCCCAGAAGCATGGGTCCTTGAGTTTATCAAACATATAGTACATGGCTATATTCATCAACTATGTGTTGCTTGAGTACCTAACATATTCCACTGTTCTACCTCTCTGTGTCTTAGCCAGTACCAAATGGTTTTGATAATTAATACTTTATAGTACAAGTTGAGATATGGTAGGGGTAGGCCAACTTTCCTAACATTTCTTTTCATTAGTTCCCTTGATATTCTGGAACTTTTGTTCTTCGGGGTGAATTTTGATATAATTTTTCCTAGGTCTACAAAATAATTATCTGATAGTTTGATTGGTATAGTACTGAATAACTAAGTTACTTTACATAGCATTTTCATTTTCATTATATCAGCTCAGCCTACCCATGAGCAGCTGATGTCTTTCCACTTACTTAGATCAGACTTAATTTGTGCAAAAAGTGTTTTGTGATTGTGTTCATATAGTCCCTGGATTTGTTTTGGCAGGTAGATCCCCAAACATTTTATAATGGCCACCTCAGTTTTAAATAGGATTTCTCTTTCTCTCTCTGCTGTTGGGGTTTTCTTTTAAGTAATATATAGAAATCCAGATGATTTATGTGGGTTTATTTTGTAATCTGCAACTTTGCCAAAGTTGGTTATTATTTCAAATAGTTTTTTACTTTATTCTTTGGGATTCTCTATGTATATCATCTTATTATCTGCAAAGAGTGATAACCTAGATCCAAAGGTTAAAATAATCATCTAAAAATACACTAATCACCTTCTGAAAGATATTCCAAATTAAAAAACAAAAACTAGGGATATTGTTTCCAAATTCCATAACTATCAAATGAAGGAGAAAATACTGCGGGTAACCACCAAGAAACAATTCAAATATTGAGGAGCTACAGCTCCTCAAGACCTTGCAGCTGTTACATTAAAAGTTAAAAGGAATGTAATATTCCATAAGGCAAAGGAGCTGTGAATACAATCAAGGATCAATTACCCAGCAGATTTAAGCACAGGCAAGGAGATGAACATTAAATGAAATAAGGGTTTCCCAGACCATCCTGCTGAAAAGGCCAGAACTCAAACATAAGTCTCAAGAGAGGCATGAAAAGGTAAACGAGAGGGAAAACTTGTTATTCCTTATGGGCAAACTGTTTACCTCCCTATAAGGGAAGATGATACTTGCTAATCTTGAGAATTGTATATTTATCATGCTATATAAAAGTGATATACTAGAGATAATGAGTATAAATAAAATGATGTGATGATAAAAATATGATTTAATAGTACAAAGGGATTGTAACAGGAGATGTGAAAAGGAGGAGGCAGAAAATGGTAAATTACATCACAGGAAGAGGCACAAAAATATATTACACTAGAGGGAAAAGAGGGAAAGGAGATTAGTGTTGTTTCAGATTCACTCTCTTCTGGTTTGGTTGAAAGAAGGAACAACAATCAGTTAAATATAGAAATCTAACTGGTTCTATAGGCAGTAAGAGGGAAATGGTGAAAGAAAAGGGAGGGTAGGTTAAAAGGAGGAAGGAAGCAGTAAGGGTAAAGGGGAGTAAAAGGGAGGGCTGCTGAATGAAGGAAGGGAAGATTGAGGGAGGCAATGGTTAAAAATTAAAACTCCATTGTGTAGGGGAAGAGAGAATGGAGAAGTAAAAGCAAAAATGGGGTCAAGGAGGATAGAAGGAAAGACAAAGTAATCATAACTGTGAACATGAATGGGATGACCTCTTCCATAAAATGGAGATGGATAGCAGAATGGATTAAAAACCATAATCCAACAATATGGTGTTTACAAGAAACACAATTGAAACAGGGGAATATACACAGGGTAAAGGTAAAAAGTTGGAGCAGAATATATGATGCTTCATCAGATATAAAAAAGCTGGGGTAGCAATCCTAATCTCAAACAAAGCAAAAGCAGAAATAGATCTAATTAAGAGATATAAGGAAGGAAACTATATCCTGCTAAAAGGCACCATAGTCAATGAAGCAAAATCATTATTAAACATATATGCTCCTATTAGTAGAGCATTCATATTCTTAGAGGAGAAGTTAAGGGAGTTACAGGAAGAAATAGACCATAAAACTATACTAGTATGGGACCTCAATCTTCCCCTTTCTGAATCTAACTTCAAAATAAACAAGAAAGAAGTTAAGGAGGTGAGTAAAACTCTGAATAAGGTAAATATGGTAAATTTGGAGAAAATTGAATGGAAATAGAAAGGAATGTACCTTTTTCTCAATGGTAAATGGCACATATGCAAAAATTGATCATGTACTAGGGCATAAAAACCTTACAATCCAGTGCAGAAAGGCAGAGATAGTGAATGCATCCTTCTCAGATCATATTGCAATAAAAATTATATGTAATAACAGGCCATGGAAAGATAGAGCAAAAATTAATTAGAAACTAAATCTAATCCTAAAGAATGAGTGGGATAAATCAACAAATCATAGAAAAATTAATAACTTCATTCATGGGAATGATAATAATGAGACAACCTACCAAATCTTAGGGATACGGCAAAAGCAGTTCTTAGGAAGAGTTTTATTCCTTTGAATGCCTACAGGCATAAAATAAAGAATAAGGAGATCAATGAATTGGGCATGAAGCTGAAAAAGCTAGAAAAAGAACAAATTGAAAATGCTCAAGTAAATACCAAATTACAAATACTGGAAACCAAAGGAGAGAGTAATAAAACTGAATTAAGAAAACTATTGAACTAATAAATAAAACTAAGAGTTGGTTTTATGAAAAAAACCAATAAAATTGATAAACCTTTTATAAATTTGACTTAAAAAGGGAGAAGAAAACCAAATTATCGATATCAAAAATAGAAAGGGTGAAGCAATCTTCAATGGGGAGGAAATTCATAAAATAATTAGAAATTACTTTGTCCAACTCTATGCCCAAAAATTTGAT
>CM053771.1:394531649-394549732 GCA_028658325.1 Potorous gilbertii | reverse complement strand
GTGGGAGGAGAGAGGGTGAAATGGTATGGGGTAAATTATCTCTCATAGAAGAGGCAAGCAGGAGACTTCTTAGTGGAGGGAAAAAGAGGAGAGCTGAGAGAAAAGAAAAACATGAAGTTTACTCTCATCACATTCGACTAAATGAAGGAATAAAATGCACACTCATTTTGGTATGCAAACCTATCTTACAATACCTGAAAGTGGGGGAGAAGGAGATAAGCAGGGTGGGGGGATGATTGAAGGGAGGGCAATGGGAGGAGGGAGCAATTTGAAGTCAACACTCTTGGGGAGGGACAGGATCAAAAGAAAGAATAGCAACAATGGGGGGCAGGATAACAGGGAGGGAAATATAGTTAGTCCTACACAGCACGACTATTATAGAAGTCACTTGCAAAACTACACAGATATGGCCTATATTGAATTGCCTGCCTTCCCAAAGGGAATGGTTGGGGAGGGAAGGTGGGGACAAGTTGGAACTCAAAGTTTTAGGAACAACTGTTAAGTATTGTTCTTGCTACTAGGAAATAAGAAATACAGGGAATAGAAAGTTATCTGTCCCTCCAGGACAAAAGAGAAGATAGGGACAAGAGAAGGGAGGGATGATAGAAGAGAGGGCAGATTGGTGATAGGGGAAATTAGAATGCTCAGTGTACTGGGGTGGGGGAGGGGACAAATGGGCAGAAAATTTTGGAACCCAAAATCTTGTGAAAATGATTGTAAAAAGTTAAATAAACAAATTTATGTTAAAGAAAACTTTTTTACTCATGGAACTGAGCCAACTTTTTCTTATGTGTCTATGTGTTTTTGACACAATTGATTTACTTTATGTCCATCTCCGATACTTTTTAACTATATAGCCATGTGTAACAGCAATCAAATTAGGATGTTTTGCTCTTTCTGTTTTAATAAAAGTGCCTCTGATTGAATAATGTGAATTGAGAAGATCTTTCCCACCCATGGATGGGCCTCCTCATTGTGCAAAGCTTGATTAGGGGAGCTATTTTGGAGGTGTATCCCAAGTACCTTTTCTTTTTTTCTATTGAGGTATTGGGTAAGAGAGTTATGCCCTGTGGCTTTAAAAAGTGTATAAATATTCTGAGGAAGAGGTTTTACTTTGGGGACCTACATTTTGGAACAAAATCCCTGTGCCAGATGAGTCTCTGGGAAGCACTAAGGCGCACACATCCCCCTCCCGCGTTTTTTTGAAAACCGAGATGTTGGTGTTTCCCTCTCTGGTGAAGACGTATGTATGTTAGTGGTCAGGCAATTTGGAAGCTTGATTTTTGATTTCTCTGAAATTTTGACTGATTTTCCGTACTACCTGTGCTTGATTCAAGTGATTGTTAACCCCTTGAAAGTCGTTTTCCTTTAACGAATGCAGATCTAAGAACCTGTGGTAGCAGGTCCCTCTGCGTATGTTGGGGTGCTTACTGACAGCATGTCAAAACATTTAAATTTTCTGAGTCTCAATTTCATCTGTAAAAATGTATATAATAATACCTGTAATATCTATCTCATAGTGCCTTTATGGAGATCCCAAGAAATATTGTATTTAAATTATCTGAAAGTCTTAAGGAAACATATAAGTGTGAGCAAGTAATAAGGAACAAGCAACATCCCTGAAAAATCTAAAACACCAAAGAATAGCATATCATATTGATCTTAGTCTTTATTAATTCAAGGAGTTGAAATTAGCATAGACACTTGCTAATTACAGAATAATTAACAATGATTTGATGAGCGGATATCAACCTGGGCTCCTAGAATAGCACCATTGCAGGGGTGAGCCTGATAATTGTGATTCAAGTAGTATAATCAGAAAACAGCTACTATTTTTTTATCCTGAAATTTTGGTTTTATTTGATTGAAGAAAACTCAGAGTAGCGTGCTGTAGTGGGTGGTGGACTGAGAATCAGGAGACCTGGGTCCACATATACGAGTTTTGTCAATGACAAGTCACTTGTATGCCTTTAAGCACCCAATCAAAATCTATGACACAGAATTTAAAAAGATTCCATTTATTTCCATGACTTTTTGCTCACTTCTTGATCCTTTATGTCTAAAATGGAAATAATTCATTGATAAATTAATGCTGACCTTGTTAATTTAGCTTGTTCTGAATATCTTCCAAAGAAGTTAAGAATTATTTTGATAAAATTCTATGTGTGAAAATATTGACTTTTCAATTTGTTAAAGGGTAAAACAGTTGAATATGACCTTAATGAGAAATAGGGTAGTTCTGAAGCAGCAGAGACCTTAGGAGAATCAGAGACCCAAGAGATAAGTGTTGATAAAGGTGAGGATTTGTGATTAGAGAAATGACATACCTGGCTAAGTCCTGAATCCTCCTTTTGCTCAACTCTCTACCACTTACTACTGGGTGCCTATTTCATGACTGCCAGTCTAGTTTGCTAGTGAAACAGGTAAATACACCTTGAGACGTCTTAATTTTTTCAGATTGAATTGCAATGAAGATGTAAGGGAGCTACTCATATCTCTTTTTTGAAATTGATTTGTTTTTTAAAGTATATTCCATTACTTTTGGTCGACTTTTCCTCGAGGGAAGAACATATAAAATGATGGGTAGGGATCTGACAGAGTTCTATTGTAAATCCCTTTCATCTTAATTTCAAGGGACTTAGGAAAAGTCAGTGAGAATACTAGGCTCCAAACTTGAATGATTCTTTGTTTTAGTGTATTGGAGGGAAGAAGGTAGAAGAAGCTGTGGAAGAGAATGAACATGTGTGTACATGGTTATATTTCCTTCTTTTTCAAAGCAAGCTATTCCTATTAAGGTATAGTTCTCATTGTTACCCCCTACCATGCTAAACCTATTGATGTTGATGATACTTGCTCATGGATGACTTATGAAAATAGGGATGACTAAGGTAACCCCTAATCTGAACAGTGACAAAACTTAACTGTATAATCACAATGCCCTTATCTTTTGGGGTCTTGCCTCTTCTTACCTCTGTTGAATCTGTCCCAAGTCCTTTTTCTTTACCTCTGAATTTTACCCTATGCTTTCCATTTCTATCTATTTCAGTGTATTCAAGAAAAAGAAAGCTTTTCTTACTCCCTTTCTGATTTTACCAAAGCCTTGCAGGTAAACTAGAAAAAAATGAGCAGGGCACTTCACTCAAAGCTTACACCACTCCAATCTTTATTTTTGAAATGTTTGATTCATCTTCTCACTTCATCTTCATATGGAGCATGATTCCTTGGAAAGCTCAAGTCTTGCAGTTCTCATCACACATAGACAAGCACACACACGTACACACTAGTGAATTTCTACTTATAAGGGGGTTCTATTAAGCCTATGCCTTTCCTGGGTTATCTCCAGAGTTTTACGGTTGTCAAGGATAAAAGAGGCTCCATATCACATTTATACATCTGAAAAAAAGGAAGTTTTCCCTTGAATATGAAGAAGTCATTAAAAGAGTCCAGGAAGGTCAGGTTTTGACATTTGCAGGGACACCCTATATAATGACATATCAGTGTTTCTATTTTGATAGTTGAGAGTCACTGCTTAGATACAGCTCTGGGACTTTCACCACCTTATCTCGGATTCCCATCCATCATCATAAAGTTTTGTTAAAGAATTGGTTCCACTAAGGTAGAGGGTTGCAGGATCATGCTTCTCTCAGGCAAACAGAACTGGACTATATGGCTTCTGAGGTTTCTGTCAGTCCTATCACTATGATCTCACAAAATACTTGCAACATTACTTTTTCAACCATGCCTTATAACTAAATGGTGCTATTGCAGTTTACCAGCATAGACTATTGTCCCTTAACCATAGAACCTCTTCCCTTGATTCATTCAGCAAACATTTAACTAGGCATTGTGGTGAAAACAAGATAAATAAGACATAGCCACCACTGTTAAGGAAATGCATGCGTATAGGTTTAAGAATCAGACAGCAAACTCAGCATCCAAGAAATCACTTCACACTAGCTCTGAAGATCGAGTTGTGAGTTTCCACTTACTGTAGCACACAAACTCCCCTGCCTAGTTATAATTTTTCCAAGCATGGGCACACATTTAGTGTGTGAGAGAGGAGTCTGGTTGGATTTAGTATTCAGTTCAGGGCAAAATTACTAATTGGGTTAACTTTATTTCTTTAATTCCTTCCTCCTTCCCCATTCTGAATCTATCTTTATTTCCTTAGGATTCTTACTTTCCTCAGACTCCTTTCAAACAGACTTGTTGTAATTCCAAAGTCTAAGCTGATAAGTGCCACTTATCCTCTCCAAGGCATATTTACATTTTATAAATTTTTGCCAAAGAGAAATTAATCTAAAATGAGGACATTTCAGGAATCTAGGAAAGTGCTTCATGGATTTTGGAAGTTGAGATGGGTAAAGATCATTATCATAAGTTATTCAAGACTTAATGTGTATGCTGGATAACTTTTAGACAGATGCTATCAAAGGAAACAGTTCATAGTTCAGGGAAATAAAAAACGCTCATAATTTTGGTTGGTGCGAATGAAGATTATACAGTAGCTACTCAGTAAGGGATTGCTGAATTCTTTAGCTTCAACTAATTTATCTTTGATAGAAAATATATTATATGATATAGTGGAAGCAGCACTGACTCTGGTGTCAGAGGACCTGAATTCAAATCCCACTTCTGACATTTATTACCTGGGTGATTTGGGGCAAGGAAATGGGTTAAACTGGATGTCTTTTGAGGTGCCTTCAAGTTCTGTAACTTCAATTTCTATGGTCTCAAATTGTTTATCTCAAAAGTTCTGAATACAATTGAATCTCTTTCATTCTTTTCTTTTCTTATAATTTTAACAAAGTCATTGATTTGTATCAAAAGAGATATTTTTAAAAGACACTTTCCCATCCCACAAGGGTAATGAAGTAGAAAAGAGAAATTAATTACATAGTTAAATATAATACAAAGTAGGAAAATTTATAGGTGCACAAGAAATGTACAACTATCAGAGGAGATGGAGGTTATTTATAGAAGGATTGTGAAGAATAAATAAATGGACAAAGGGGAAGATCTCCACAAGGCCACATAGAGTGGTTGAATATTCCAGGCTAAGGAATGTTGTTAGCAAATATGCAGAGGTGAAGAAGCATGAGATTTTCAGGAAATGCTTTGTTGTCCTTCACAACTGAAGAAGACTAAAATGGCATCACTATGTCAGGGTCAAAGTACGGTGTGTCTGACTGTGGATGATCAGAACCATATGAGCTGAGAAGGCGCTACTGGAGGTCAGTCACAAATAGTTTGTATGAACATATGGAATGGAGATGTCTCCAAATTTGCTCATCTCATGTTTCTTCTGAGCTACTACAATTCTGCTTTCCTCATAGAGCAAAGTGCCTTCTTTGATGTGAGCATTCCAAGCAGTATGGTCCTCTGCCAATATCTTCCATGCCACACAATCATTTCCAAAGTTCTTCAGAGAGACTTTGAGGGTCCTTGTATTGCTTCTTATGATATCCATGGGAATGCTTGCCTTGTGTGAGTTTTCCATAAAATAATCATTCAGGCAAACAGATGTTTGACTTTCTAAAAACATGTTCAGAAAATAGTAACAGTCTTTTTGAGTATGGTATAAGATAGTTGAAGAAGGCACATAAAACAGTGTGTGAGTTAAAACTGATAAGGTAGGTTTGAGCTACAGTCTTGGAGGATTCCAAAAAGTCTGACTTTCTTATACCCTTCCCTTTAAGACAAAGCTGGAGAGGCATAAGCTAGCGTGGTATGAGCTCAACAACATGATATGACCCTAAACATCTCCTTTCCCTCCGTAAAGACAGGAGGACTTAAATGGAAAGGTGCGACATCAGAAAGAACTATCTTTTCACTGCTGCAAGGGTAAAGAAGTCTCCTTTTTGACCTGATGTGTTATATATCAGCTACTAAAAGATTTCCTTAAGTTTGACTCTTTAGGTAACATAGTATGTTCCTAAGTCTAATCATTTTTCAGTCACATAGATGGTTTTCGCCTTATAATTTCCTACTTAGCAATAATGTATTCAATAGACAATTATTGAATGAGTCCTGTTTATAGTTCGTTGAACAATCCTAATTGATATTATATTTTCTGTGAGGCATAAGGCAGGGCTATCAAATATGTAGCCCAGAAGCAGCAAAATAACCCGCAGCACTACCAAAAAATAGCTGAACCAAATTAAATTGTAATTGAGAAATATTTAACAAAGTAACAAAATACAATAGAACATAGGTTACAATAATATGGGGGTATTCTAGTTAATATGTAACCCACAGAGATCCTTACACATGGTTTAGTGCTTCCTTTTCTAATTGAGTTTAATCCCACTACAATAATGTACCCAAGAGAACATCTACGCAGAGGACAGAGTAGGAATTTCTTCTCCATATCCTGGAGTAGGGGCTATGTAGTTTCTTCTTTAAGACATTTAGTGAAACAATAGTATATCCTGAGATACCCTATTCTACTTTTGGACAGTTCTAATTAATGGGGTGTTTTCCTTTCATGTAACTGAAATAAGTCATTTTGCATCTATTTCTGTTATTTAGGACTAAGCCAAACACATTTCATCCCTCTTCCATGTGAGAGGACTACAAGTGCTTGACTACAGCTATACCTTCCCTTTCTAAGTCAACTCTTTCTCAGGATAGGCATTTCTAATTCCTTCAGTGAATTGTCAAGAAAGAATGTATTTGTACATACCTGGAACTTTCTCCTCTATGTCACCCCATGACTTCTCTGACTTCTTTCCATTCTCAACCAAAGTCCCACCTCCTGGAAGTCTTTCCTAGTCCACTTTAATCTTTCCTCCTAGACCATTCCCAATTAATCTCCTTATGTGTTGTTTGTGCATCATGATTTGCATGCTGTCACCCCCTTTAAACTGTGAACTTGAAAGCAAGGACTGGTGTTTTGTTTTTTCCTACTTTTCTTAGTATCCCCCATTACTAAGCATAGTTAGTGCTTAATCAAGCTAAATGGCTTGACTTGAGCAATATTCAGTCAAATTAAAGAAAATACCATGCATAAAAAAATCTGAACAGTAACAACACATAACTTGCACCAAGACTAGAAAGACTTTCCTATAATATCTGACAGAGAGGAAAGCCAAATAGAATACCCAAGAGGCATTGAGAGACTGAATCTATTTCACAGACTATAGAAAGAAAATATAATATAGGAAATGCCATTTTCTGAGGATAGAGATAAGACAACCCCAAGAATGATGATGGAGATAGTTGTACTAATATAGATTTAACCTTAAGACATGTAGTTGAACTTGGGAACACCAATAAGACTATGATCTTTCTTTACAAGGTGGAAATCCAGGGAAAACTTGAGAGTAGTGAAAAGGTAGCTATAGTGCTAGACCAGTTTTGACTTGAAACCTAAACAGACATATATAAATATGTTGGGGGCATAATAAAATGGTGTGTGTTAGGATGGGAAGGAAGAAGGGAGAGCAAACAGAACTTAACCCAAATTTAATGAATTTTTTATGTTCTTTGGCTTAATGGAGATAGTACAGAATTTTCTAGGCCATATAGATAATGTGATAATAATTCAAATTAAAAGAAGTCAGTAACTTGTTGGTGACCTTTGTATGTGGGATATTTTTTAATCATTGTTGCCATTTTCCACTGTAAAAAATCTCCTATTTCATATGTTTCCAAGGCTTTTTTTCTCTTTGATTTAGAGGAATCAAGTATGAACTTGCTATTAGTCTTGACTAATTAGAAGTAAATATTCTCCAAAAGGAGAAGAAATTCAAAGAAGTACTGATTTTCTTTATACACAGTTGAATTTTACCACATTGCACTTATCGATACTTTACACCTTTGAACAATTTTATAAATATTTCTTTTATTAAAGGAAGGGAGGAGAAATATTAACTTTCTAAGTTCAGATCAGAAGTAAGAGCTTATATCTGAGTCAAAGATCTATTTTCTTTCCACAGGGGGAAAATTCTTCTTTCTTTACTCTCTTTTTCCTACCTAACTTAGCATTTGAAGTTGGAGATCTTTCCTTATTTCAATACCTTGGATTTGTAATGTGAATCTGAAAGCAATAGGACTCTGGTCCTGACATTTTAAAAATTATTAATGGTTTTAGATTTAAATGATACATAATGAGAGATCAGTTTTCCTTTAGTTTGTTCCTTCCCAAGGACATGTACAGCTAAATTTCCCCACCTCCCCAACAGTCATGGAACCCAGCCACCAACTGTAACCTTCCAGGGTGGTTCTATACCTTTTGGTGACCTAGTGGACTATAAGTCTTCATTTCTGTCCTCTCCATAGAGATCTAGATATCTTAATTCTTATTCTGTATCTTTCCATGACTGGCAGTCTAAATAGCTGGATATCCAATAAATTCAATTCAATTTTAAAAGCATTTATTGACCTCCTCTTGACCTCTGTGCAAGGCATTGAAATAAAATGTTAAAAAATAAATAGTCTCTTGACTTTATTTTCCTATTGCGGGGCGAAGCCACTATCTCCTTAGGACACTCTCTCCACTTTTAGATAGTTTTATTTCTTTAATAAAGAAGGTCGATTTTTTCCACACCAATACTAAGATTGCCTTTTGGCAACTTTCCTTCCTTGTTTTTAGCTCTATCTTATGGGGACAAGTGGAATAGGTCTAAATCTTTCCTCCCATGAGAGTCCTTTGGATATTTGAACCCTATTATCACGTCCAACATAAATCTTCTCTAGGTGGTTTCTTAGTTTCTTTCTTAGTTTCATTCTTAGTTTCTTTAATTCTGATGTTGTCTGAACTTGAAGTCTTTCATCATTCTCATTGCCTTTCATTGGATACTATGTTCATGCCCTTTCTAAAATAAGCATGGAAGAGGAAGAGATTAAAAATTAGATAAGAGATAAACCAGAAACAAACAAAAAACTTGTAGAAATGATAAAACTAAAATTTGGTTCTTTGAAAGACTAATGTTGGCAAACCTTTAGCTAATTTGATTAAAAAGCAGACAGTAGAAAAGCAACAACAAAAATGAGCAAGGTGAAGTCACAAGCAACCTGGAATTCATTTTCAAGTTCTTTTTCTCTGCTTTGTTTATCTATGGCTTGGTATGTATAAGAAGTGGGGCTTATTAAGGGTATATTGGACCCTGCTTATACTGGCTTATGAAAACTGATTGTTAAATTTTCAATGCACAGGTTTATAACTTAGAAGTGGGTAAATGCTACAGATCAAAAGCCTGATTTACTTTTGTTGTCAAGACTTAAGAAAGTGATGGACAAAATGTTAAAAAGAAAGTTTTCAGAGAATTGTTAAACATTTACCCTGACTTGACTTCCTGGCTTTGAGGCTTCTTCTTTTCCACTAGTTTACATAATCGTCAGGATTCACTCAATAAGTATTTATTATGAGGACTAAGTGCACTGTGTTATTTGCAAGAGCTGTAAATACTTTCAAGAAAAGTGAAAGTTAGAAAAGGTGGCCATTATCTTTATGCTTGCCATTACTTTGATAATGATTAAGCATCTTATTTTGCTTATTGTTATGGTCTTTATAGCCAAGTGAATAACGAGCTGGACTTAAAGTCAGGAAGACCTGGATTCAAGTGCTGCTGCTGATGCGTATTTGTTGTGTGACTCTGGGAAAATATTTAACCACTCAGCAGCCCAGGTAATTCAGTTCCAAGGCAAATTTCATAGAGCTGGTGTTAGCTTATATTGTTACACAAGGTTTCCTCATTTAGAGTTCCCTCTACCAAAGGAAAAGCTTAGTTCTGTCCAAAAACCTAACAAAAAAAAAACAATCCTATTTACCGTAAATATAGATGACTTAGAGGAGTACAATGTAGAGATCAACTAAAACATCATTTTCTTTCCCATACTCTATAGCCCTTATTGTGATTTTCCACTGTTCTTATTTTGGGCCCAAAGAGCAGGAGGGAGGTAGGGTGTTGGGGCTGGCAGGACAGGGCACAGGAGATGCAGGAGCCCAACCTAGGCCTGGCAGAAGTGGAGCTTGCCTGGAACCAACCATGCCTCCAGCAGAAAAGGGCAGGAGCAGCTGCAGTCCTAGGACTGGGCCAATTTTGCTTTTGAAGGACCTTCTGGGACAAGTCCTTAAATAGCAGGAGCCAGGAGGAGAGTTCTCCCTCCAGGCCTCTTCCTGATAACTGCTCATTCATTTCTTCTACTACTCCTACATGACTGTGACCATATTTTGATTAGTTTTCCTTTCCTGAACTTCACCTCAAAACTAGGCCCCAAACTCCAGAGGTCTCAGGCCAAATGTCTGTCTTGCCTTACATAGAATACCCAAATCCTCCCCTTCCCCTCCACTCTCCTCCTGGATTTTGCAGCACTACTTCTACAGTGGCATCTCCTGGTCAGAGCTCCAGTGGAGCCTGGCTGTGAAAGTTCCTACCTGACATGCTGAATGTCTTTCTTTGCCTACTGCTGGCTCTAGACAGACCTCACTCAAGGGCAGTGGTTCAACTGCCTCTGTCTTGTGGGCAGTTGACACAAACAATGATCCCATGCCAGGAAAGGAACTCAACAAGGCAGGAGATGATGACCCAAGTCACCAAAGCTTTAATTATTATCACATTAATATCAAACAATGTTAATGTCACAGCTCTTATGCCTGAGACTTGGCAGCTGCTCTAGCTCTTATCTGGTTAGGCTTCCAAGGCAATGAGAGAACCTGCACTTCAGTATGTTCTGAAGACACAAAAGACAAGGATTTGTAGTCTGAAAACTTCATTTAGCATATAAGATGGTGGGTGAACCTCTAGGCGGGACCACTTAGCCTGGCAGATGGCACATCAATTTCCTAATGCACAAAAAGAAATAGACTAACCTTGTTCAAATGGCTGAGATTTTCCAATTTCCTCCCAAAACCTAGAAGCAAATAGCAGGGATGGTATTTGCTGTAGGAGGAAAGGGGACGAAATCATCAGTGAGAATCAGAAAATGTCCCAGAAAATGAAATTCTCATGTGCCACCCCTTTTCAAATGCAAAGAAATAGTTTTGCCTTTGTTTTCCAGCAAAAAATGTCTCTAATGCTGACAAGCAGTACAAGATACTGACACCTACCAATGCGGCAAACTATGAATCTTGGTGAATCTCAGGTCACATATGTGAGTTTTGCATTCTTTGTCTCCTTTAACAATTGAGCTTGTCTGGTGAAGGAAGAGACAGATACTGGGAGGATGTGTATGCAGCACAGTCCCACAAGATATCTTTTGTAAGAAAAAAAAAAGTGCTTACCAATTAGGAAAATACCATGAGGACACTGCCTTCTACCTATAGGGAGGCACAGAATGTGGAAGACCCAGTGGAAGATTTCCTGAACTTTGGAGAATACAAATCTATTCTAGACAGTTTCTTGAGGAAGGATCTATTGGAAAGAATCTGCTAAGAAGACAGTGGTCAAGGCAGTTCACCTTTAATATGTTCACTATGAAAAACTCTACTTCTCTTTTGGCTCCAGACCAAAGGAAAAAAAGTATTTAGATGAGCAAAAGAAGCAAATGATGTGGAAACAACTGTGGTAACCTTTGGGGCTATCAATCCTTATCAGTCTTAGGGATAGCATCACTATATAGCAGTACCAAAATTTCCTCTTCTTCCTCCTCCTTTTGCACCTCCCCCAATCCAACCATACCAGTATCCAAATGTTCTCAAAGCTACATTCCACTACCCTCAATCCAATTCAAGAACAGTCTAGGTCATTTGACTTTAAATGTGGCAGTCAAGGAATTTATAAAAAGGCAACCAGTTGGAAAAGCCTTGTTGTTTCCCATCACAACTAGGCCTTTGCTAGAATTAGTCCTATATAGATAATTTTGTATATACATATATACACTTTGGTAAATACATACACACAGACATTTTTGCATGTATTTATATGGGTATATATGGATGCATGGGTCAAATTCATTTTGTTTCAATGCAAGTCTACCAAAGAAATGGGAAATATTAGCCTTTCCTGAGGAGGCTCAGCCTCACCATTATAGCTTCCCAACACGCTCGCCCCAAGCCTCTCCTCCACCAGCAAGCCGTGCCTGCCCACGCCATCATGGCTGATGTGGAGGATTGAGAGGAGCCTGGCATGCCAGTCCCACACTTGGGCAGTTCAGGCTCCAAGGCCACAAGTGACAAGATGTTCTCCCTCAAGAAGTGGAACACAGTGGCCCTGTGGAGCTGGGACATGGAGTGCGATACATGAGCCATCTGTCAGGTCCAGGTGATGGATGCCTGTCTTTGATGTCAAGCTGAAAACAAACAAGAAGACCGTGTTGTGGTCTGGGCAGAATGTAACCATTCCTTCCATAATTGCTACATGTCCCTGTGGGTGAAAGAACAATCGCTGCCCTCTATGCCAACAGGACCGGAAGGTCCAGAGAATAGGCAAATGAAAGCCCAGGGCATCATTGAGTGACATGGTCTGAAGCCCTGAGTGTGGCACATAAGGGGTGAAGCCCTCCAAAAATGGCATCACTTCATTTGTCTTGCCTTCGTAAAAGGAATGAGTTGGACACTTGTTAGGGTGTGGCATTTGGTTCCCTTTCTTTTTAGAACTTCTCTACAAGTAAGAACAGTGTGTTAGAGATAACATTCTTTTCTCTTTCTTTGGTGTGAATTGTAGATACTGCTTAGAAATGCCATGTTAAAGAAAATAGCTTCAATATGAATGACTTTCCTGGTCTAACTAAAGTCTAGGAGAAGGGAAATCAGGAGAGTAAGTTACATTCAGACAAGAGAGTTTTACATGTTTATAGTTAATCATTACAAGTTATTGACATGAATGAAAAAGCATTCGAATCTAATCCATGTAAGGTATGGTTTGGTACTAATAATATTTTTTTCCCCCGAAAATAACTAATTTATGCAATGTTCATGTCACTAAGTTAGAGTTTTGGCTTCCATTTTAAGTTTTTGTTAAAAACAAGATTAAAAATTTTATAAGTAACTTAATAGTGACCAGGGCAACCAAAAATCGTATTTCTCTGTTTCAGAGAAATTGAATCTTAGTCATCTTATAAGGTTGTATCTTTAATCCTTTAGTGAAATCTATACCCATAACTCTATAAAGATCTATAAAGTCATTGAGTTATGGATGCATTAAATTTCTAGATCACACTTTGATTTTTGCCATGTTATAGTCCTTTAATGGTGATTTATATTGAATACCTACAAGGAAAAGACGTTTGATTCATTTCTTAGACCTTTAATGAAAAAATTATAATCACATAACACTTTGATAAAGATTAAAGATTTTATTAGATTGTGACATAACATTAATCTAATTTATTTTGTGAATATATGTTTCTTTTAGAAAACTATGCATATGGTCATTATTTTAACTGAGATTAAAATTTTGAAATACAGTATTTGAGTGCTTGCTAGCACCTGTAGCTTAACCTAAACTTGTTTACATTTGGGGAAGGTGTTTTAATGGAATTTGATGGACAACCCGGAGACATTTGGAATGTAAGACAATTAATTTCAGAGTAGTCAGAGAATTTCCCAAATGGAAGTTACTACTGTCTTTTCTAACAGGTACCAAAATACAAATAGATGTGAGGGCTCAAGAATGAATGTATGTATATACACAAACATATGTGCATGTATACATGCATACATACATACATGTCTGTGTATCTTAATATTTCAGGGAAGAAAACAACTATTTACTTCTCTGTATTCAGAAATCAGTAGTCCTGATCTTTATTTCAACAGTCAAAAAAAGAGTAGAAAACCAAAACGGATTTTGAGTAATAAAATTTTTAAAAAATTAAAAAAAAAGGGAAATATTGTGTGTCCGCAAAATTATCAACTCTGTTCCTTAGCTGCACATTGTCATTTCAGGTCAATATACCCTTTGGCCTTGAATGTCTTTTCTTCTTCTGCCATTCTTGCTTTTCTTGAGTATGAGTGAATGACATAAAAAGAGTCAGATCAATGTAAAGAGTCTTTTTCATCCATGCTAACTCTGTTCAAGTTCCTCCATTTACAGCAAAGAGAGGGATGCAGAGAAAATCTTCCTTATTGCTCAATGGAGCAATAGTGAAAGAGGTGGTTGCAAATTTCTCCAAGGGTGCTTGGATTTTTTTGGATTCCAAGCATTGATGTGGATAGATCTTCTGGAGTTGTACCTATTTCACATATCTCCTCAAAATTTTCTCTATCTGCCTTGCCAAAATGCCTTCATTTCATTCCTTATTGATGTCAAAGGAAGAGAAAATAAAGATTGCAAGAACATCAAAGAAAAATGCTAGAGACACAAACTAGGAAGGGAGTTGAGAATATAGGTAGAAAATGCTATGAATCTAGCAGCTTCATTGTATCTGAAGGAAGGAAGGAAGGAAGTTACATTTGTGTCATGCCATAAAGGAAGAGAAAAGCACAGCATTGCTTTACCTCTGTTAATGTGGTCCATTCCCTAGAGATCCTCAGTGATGTTATCTGGAATCCCTTTGTTATATTTATCTGAAACTTAGAAAATTTGTGGTGTCAGAAACAGCAGAACCTTCTAGACATACAAATAAAGCGCTACATTATTCACTTAAGCTGTGACTCATTCTTCTACTTTCATTCATTCTCTCTTTGACTCTGAAGACTTTGACTCTGGCTACCTCAATTCAGGTATTTTCATTGGTCTTGACAGAACTGTCCTTATATTTCACATAGCACTTCCCAGTTTGCCAACATTGTAGGTTTGCTTGACATTATTTGGCTGACTGATCTTGGGCCCAAAACAATGTTTTCTTTGAGCATCTCTTCAATGCTGATGATAACCAGACCAGCCCCCATTTAGATAGTGCCTTACTATTACAAGTGCTTTAGATGCTTGAAATGAAATAGGATCATGGAACAGCCTTCAATAAGTGTCAAGCTCTGTGCTAAGTGCTGGGGATACAAACAGAAAGGAGGGGAAGTACCTGCTCTCCAGAAGCTCCCATTCTAACGAAGGGAGAGTCCAGTTTCAAAGTAGATGGAAAGCCCCAGGCAGGTCATGGGGTGGAATGTAAGGCCTGGTCAACCTTGAAGAACAATGGCAGAGCAGGAGATCTTTGACCAGTGAGGGTGATAAAGATGAAGGAGATGATGGGTCTGAAATTTGGTGGGGAGCTCAAAGTATTAGCTCAGGAAGAAGCAGAGACAGTCACGAGGTCTAGTGGGGAGATACAGTGTAGATATGGAAGAAGGGGTATGCAGTGAGTGCCTGCTCAGGACTGAGCAGTGGGAGCTAGTGTTGAGGAAGAAGAGGGCTCCCTGATGCACATGCCTGCTGGGATCTTGGATACCCTTTAGTATGTGAGGGGCTGGTGATCTAGAAAGAGGAAAAGAAAGGTGACCAGTTGCTGGGAGGAACCCCTCTTGCTGTGCCCTTGGGCTACTGCTTCTTTTCATAGATCCTCCCAGCTGGTCCTTATGAGAAATCCATGATATGGGTAAATCTGAAGGATAAGGAAAGGAATATCTGTGCTTTTCTTCATGTACAGCCATCCTGAACAAAAGACTCCCTTTGCCCTTGAAAGTCAGGAAAACTGGTTTTCACTCATTTCAAACCATTTGCAGTTTTCTTGGCAAAGATACTGGAGTAGTTTGCCACTTCCTTCTCCAGATCATTTTACAGATGAGGATATTGAGACAAACAGGGTCAAGTGACTTGCCCAGGGTCACACAGCCTGTGTTAGTCCTTTCTCACTCTGAAGTCAGTAATATTTCCACTAGACCATACTGTCTCTTCAGCAGGAATAAGAATTGAAATGTATAGAGTACATTAAGCTTTTCAAGGCAATTGATTCACAACCCTTGGAAACATGTTCCATGTGTAGAGTTATGTCCATTTTCCAGAAGAGAAATGAAGACTTAGAGAAATGGCTAGAAATGTCAGAGGCAGGAGTTGAATCCACATCTTCCTGACTGCAAATTCAGCATGCCCTCTCCTCTATCCATACTGTCTCTCTAGGTGGCATGAGCATATTGCTCCTCTCTTAGAGATGAAGGACTGCGGTCCAGATGGGAGAAATTTCAATCAAGCTACTCAAATACTGTCTAGTTGCCTACTCTGAATCTCACTGTAGTGCTGTTTCCAGCACACTTCCTGTCTCTTCCTGCAATTGGGCCCCTTCTTATTGGTCTTGGTGCAGTGCAGAGAAAACCTTGGAAATACTCTCAACTTAGGCATTTACCTGTGTGCCTTAGGCAAGTTCCTTCACCTTTGTGCTTCAATTTCTTCAAATGTAAAAAGAGAAGTTTAGGCTGAATGATCTCTATAGTGTTCTCTAGATGCAAATCTATGACTCCATCAGCCCATTATAGAATTTGATGCTCACTATTGCTTAGGAAAGACTAAAGGGTATAGGGTGTGTTCAGGACAGACTAATACCTCTGGTATGAAGACTTCTGAGTCTATTTCATGGCTGTTTTCCACCTCTGCTGTTCACTTGTTCCACCTAATTCACTTCTGTGGCTCCAAGAAACTGTAATGGGCAGAGTCGTCACACTCCAGCAAACATTTTTGACAAACAGGCTAAACCAGGTTGAGGATTACCATCAGGAATCAGGTTGGTGAATTAGAGGGTTCTCTACCCAAGGATGTGAAGGATTCCTCTAGTGGAATAGGCAGATGAGGACCCACTGTTGCAATGGACATGAAGGTGGTTGAAGCAGGTGCTGTAAAGAACTTAGAACTTGGTTAGACATTGCAGATGCCAAGGTCTTCCACTGCATCTTGAGCCATCACCCATCATCTTGACTCTGTCCTGACACTGGACTGTGATGACGTTGGAGGAGAGACTTTGTATAACTCTGCCTCACTTAAATCCAATTTATGCATGTATCAAAAGACATCAACTATATCTTATCATTTTTACTTATTTTAAAGTAGATATCCTGAGAGAGGTGGTCACAGTATTACACACAGGTGGCCCAGGTTATAGAGTCATCCTCTCACTGAAAAGAGCTGTGGGATTCAGCAGCCCCCTGGGTATCTGAGTAGTCTTTTAAGGATCCCACTGCTCATCTCCTGGTATGAAGAAGGTTCTAGAAAAGGTGCCCTAAAAATTGTCCAATTACTTAAACCTGGACTGATATCTTTTTTTTTTTACTGAAAGTTTATCAGTATTTTATTCAGTAGTAATAATACCCATGATTATTTACAGGTAGTTTATCTTCTCCCTTCATTCAAATATCCTTTCAGTTGTGGATCCCCAGTGCCCTGAAAATCATATATTTTTCCAGCCTCCTCTCTGATTCTTTGATCTAGGCCAAGTGCTGTGACAGTAAGCAATGTGGCAATTCTTTTCATTAGTATCTTCTCAGTCAGCTCCCTCATACAGCAAGCATTTTGAGGAATATGAGGTTTGAGTCCAAATAGGACTTCTCCATTGCCATTCATGAAGAAAATAATTTCTTACATTGGTACTGACCGATATTTAATGCCTCAGAGTTGTTTTGTTTTGCTTTTTTGTTTTAGTCTGTCCTTCCAGTTTGTCCTTCCAGTAAATGCTCTTGGAATTTTCTGGCTCAGTTGCATTTTTTTTTTAATTTTTAATAAATTTATATATTTAACTTTTTACATTAATTTTCATAAGATTTTGGGTTCCAAAATTTTCTCCCCATTTGTCCCCTACCTCTTCCCCAATACACTGAACATTCTAATTACCCATATCACCAATCTGCCCTCTCTTCTATCATCCCTCCCTTCCCTTACCCCATCTTCTCTTTTGTCCTGTACTGCCAGATAACTTTCTATTCCCATTACCTGTATTTCTTATTGCCTAGTAGCAAGAACAATACTCAACAGTTGGTCCTAAAACTTTGAGTTCCAACTTCTCCCCATCTCTCCCTCCCCACCCATTCCCTTTGGGAAGGCAGGCAATTCAATATAGGCCATATCTGTGTAGTTTTGCAAATGACTTCCATAATAGTCATGTTGTGTAAGACTAACTATATTTCCCTCCATCCTATCCTGCCCCCCATTGTTGCTATTCTCTCTTTTGATCCTGTCCCTCCCCAAGAGTGTTGACTTCAAATTGCCCCCTCCTTCCATTGCCCTCCCTTCCATCATCCCCACCCCCACGCTGCTTATCTCCTTCTCCCCCACTTTCCT
>CM053771.1:394486197-394531149 GCA_028658325.1 Potorous gilbertii | reverse complement strand
TATTTTCTCCCCGTTACTCCCCTCCCCCCACACCAAGATGGCATGCATTTTGATTACTCCTTCCCCCAATCTATCCTCCCTTCTTTTACTCCCCCCTGTCTTATTCCATTCTCTCCTATTTTCCTGTACTCCATTGACTGTATATCATATTTCCCAGCTGTATGTAAAAACAATTTTTAACATTTATTTTTAAAATCTTGAGTTCCTCATTCTCTCCCTTCCTCCCTCCCACCCATCCTCTTTGAGAAGACAAGCAGTTCAATGTAGGTTATACATGCATAGTCATGTATAAGACTTTCATTAACAGTCATGTTGTGAAAGACAATACTTCCCTCTATCCTGTCCCACTTCATTTAATCTGTTCTCTTCTTTGACCCTATCCCTCCTCAAAAGTTTTTGCTTCTGATTATCCCCTACTCCCATTTGCCCTCCCTTCTATCATCCTTCTCTTATCCCCTTCTGCCCTACTTTCCTATAGGGTAAGATAGATTTCCATAACCAATTGAGTGTTATTCCTTCCTAAAGCCAAATCCGATGAGGGTAAGGTTCACTCATTGCCTCTCTCTCCTCGTCCCCTCCATTGTGAAAGTTTTTACTTGCCTCTTTTATGTGAGATAATGTATCCCATTCTACCCTTGCCTTTCTCCTTCTCCCAGTACATTCCTCTCTCACCTCTGAAATTCCTGTTTTAGATATTATCCTTTCATATTCAACTCACCCTGTATATTCCTTCCATCTACCCAATACTGAGAAAGGTCTCATGAGTTACAACATTATTTTTCTTTTTTTTTTTCTTTTTTAAAATTATTTTATTTGTTTTCATTTTTCTCCAATCACTTGCATGTATCTTAGATTTTTTTCCTCCTCCTCCTTCCCAAACCACACTGAGACAGCATGCAGTCTTATCTAGGTTCTACACATTCATTCCTTTTTTTTTCCTATTTAGATTTATTTAAGTTTTCAACATTCATTTCCACAAAATTTGGGGTTCCAAATTTTCTCTCCATTTCTCCCTTCCCCCCACCCCAAAGCTCCAAGCATTCTAAGTACTCCTATCACCAATTTGCCCTCCTTTCTAACATTTCTCTAACCCTAAATTCATCTTTTCTTTTGTCCTGTAAGGCAAAGTAACTTTCTATACCCTATTACCTGTATTTCTCATTTCCTAGTTGTATACAAGAACAGTACTCAACAATTGTTCCTAAAACTTTGAGTTCCAACTTTTCTTCCTCCCTCCCTCCCTGCCCATTCCCTCTGGGAAGGCAAGCAATTCAATATGGGCCATATCTGTGTAGTTTTGCAAATGACTTCCATAATAGTCTTGTTGTATAAGATGAACTATATTTCCCTTCATCTTATCCCACCCCTCATTTCTTCTGCTATCTCTTTTTACCCTGTCCCTCCCCAAGGGTGTTGACTTCTAATTGCTCCCCCCTCCCACTGTCCTCCCTTACATCATCCCCCCCACCCTCCTCATCCCTTTCTCCCCGACTTTCCAGTATTGTAATATAGGTTTTCATACCAAAATGAGTGTGCATTTTATACCTTCTTTTAATTGAATATGATGAGAGTAAGCTTCATGTTTTTTCTCTCACCTCCCCCTTTTTTCCCTCTACTGAAAAGTCTTTTACTTGCCTCTTTTATGAGAGATAATTTGCCCCATTCCATTTCTCCCTTTCTCCTCCCAATATATTTCTCTCTCACCCTTTAATTTCATTTTTTTAAGATATGATCCCATCCTATTCAATTCACCCTGTGCTCTCTGTCTCTGTCTCTCTGTCTCTGTCTGTCTCTCTCTGTGTGTGTTTCTCTATCTGTCTGTCTGTCTGTCTGTCTTTCTCTCTGTCAACAATTGTTCCTAAAACTTTGAGTTCCAACTTTTCTTCCTCCCTCCATCTCTGCCTATTCCCTTTGGGAAGGCAAGCAATTCAATATGGGCCATATCTGTGTAGTTTTGCAAATGACTTCCATAATAGTCTTCTTGTGTAAGATGAACTATATTTCCCTTCATCTTATCCCACCCCCCATTTCTTCTGCTCTCTCTTTTTACCCTGGATTTCTGGATTTTTTTAATTTTTGCTGGATAGGTAATTCTTGGTTTTATCCTAGTTCCTTTGATTTCTGGAATATCATATTCTACTCCCTTCGATCCCTTAATGGAGAAGCTGCTAGATCTTGTGTTATCCTGATTGTATTTCCATAATACTGGAATTGTTTCTTTCTTGTTGCTTGCAGTATTTTCTCCTTGCCCTGGGAACTTTGGAATTTGGCCACAATGTTCCTAGGAGTTTCTCTTTTGGATCTCTTTCAGGAGATGATCTGTGGATTTTTTCAATATTTATTTTGCCCCCTGGTTCTAGAATATCAGGGCAGTTTTCCTTGATAATTTCATAAAAGATGATGCCTAGGCTCTTTTTTTGATCATGGCTTTCATATCGTTTCATAATTTTTAAACTGTCTCTCCTGGATCTATTTTCCAGGTCAGTTGTTTTTGCAGTGATATATTTTACATTATCTTCCATTTTTTCATTCTTATTGTTTGTTATGTGATTTCTTGGTTTCTCCTAAAGTCATTAGCCTCCATCTGTTCCATTCTAATTTTGAGAGAACTATTTTCTTCAGTAAGCTTATGAACCTCCTTTTCCATTTGACTAATTCTGCTTTTTAAAGTGTTCTTCTCCTCACTGGCTTTTTGGACCTCTTTTGCCAATTGAGTTAGCCTGTTTTTAAAGGTGTTATTTTCTTTCAGCTTCTTCAAAGTTATTTTCTTTGGGTCTCCTTTAGCAATGGGTGTTGACCTACTTTTCATACTTTTCTTGCATCACTCTCATTTCTCTTCCCAATTTTTCCTCTACCTCTCTTACTTGATTTTCAAAATCCTTTTTAAGCTCTTCCATTGCCTGAGACCATTGAATATTTATTTTGGATGTTTGGCATACAGAAGCCTTGACTTTTATGTCTTTCCCTGATGGTAAGCATTGTTCTTCCTCATCAGAAAGGATGGGAGAAGATATCTGTTCACCACGAAAGAAACCTTCTATAGTCTTATTTTTTTTTTTGCCTTTTTTGCCATTTTCCCAACCAGTTACTTGACTTTTGGGTCCTTTGTCAAGAGTAGCGTATACTCTGGGAATCTGTAAGATCTCAGTTTCTCTAAGGTGGCACAATTATGCATGTACACTGGTCTGGGAGGTTTTTGTGCCCAGAAACTTAGCAGAGTTTCCTCTCCACAGCCAGTTGGCCTCCAGTTCCGCCAGGCTAGCACTGGTGGCTGAGATTCAGTTAAACTGTGGGGACAGGGCCGCTGTTCAGTGTGAGATGAAGATCAGCTCCCTCAGGGCCTCTCCACAGGGCTGAGGTCATAATCAGCTCCTCAGTGCCCCCAAGCTGTTTACAATCCAACAATGAATGTGGGATGCTGTAGGGGTGCTGTGGAACTTGCCTGATGTGACCTCTGTGGCCACTGCCTAAGGCCGGGGCTATGGAAGGTCCTCCCTTCCTGGCCAGCTGAAAAAACCCTGTCACTGATCTTTGGCGCCTATGGGTTGAGGGAATCTGTGAACCGCTGCTACTGGGACTGGAGATTCCACCTCCAAGGGCTGTTTGCAAGCCATGAGGCCAAGGCTGGACTTGGCTCCTCTACATGTCAGGAGCAGCAGACATTTCCTGTCAATCTTTCAGGTCACTCTGGGCTGGAAATCTCCTCCACTCTGTTGTTCTCCACTTCTGCTGCTCCAGAATTTGTTGAGAGTCCCTCTCTCCAGGTATTTTATGGGTTGTATGGGGAGAGCCTGCATATATGTGTCTTTCTACTCTGATGTCTTGCTCCACTCCCCATACATTAATTCCTATTAAATATATTTTCACCTTAGTCATGTTGCATAGAAGAATTAAAATGAATGGGAGAAACCATAAAACAAAACAAAACACAACACAAGAGAAAATGGTCTGTTTCATTCTGCAGTCCAGTTCTATAGTTCTTTCTGTGGATGTGGAAGGAATTTGCCTCAAGGGTCCATTGGGAAATTTTTAGATCCTTTCGTTGCTGTGAAGGATTATGGTTGTTGCTATGTACAAAGTTCTCCTGGTTCTTCTCCTTTCACTCAGCATCAGTTCATATAGTTTATCCAGGCCTCTCTGTAGTCTTCCTATTCATTATTTCTTATAACACAATAGTATTCCATTACACTCATATAGCACAATTTCTTCAGCAGTTCCCCAGTTGATGGGCATCCCCTTGATTTCAAGTTTTTGGCCACCACAAAGAGAGCTGCTATAAATATTTTTGTATGTGTGGCACTCTTTCTGATTTTTATGATCTCTTTGGGATACAATCCTAGAAGCAATATTGCTGGGTCAAGGAGTATACACATTTTTGTAGCCCTTTGGGCACAGTTCCAAATTGCTCTCCAGAATCGTTTGATCACCTCACAGCTCCCCCAGCAATGAATTAGAGTTCCAACACTCCCACATGTTCTCCAATATTTATTATCCTCCTGTTTTGTCATGTTAGTCAATCTGATAGGTGTGATATGGTACCTCAGTGTTGTTTTGATTTGCATCTCTCTAATCAGTAGTGATTTAGAGCATTTTTTCATGTGACTATAGATAGCTTTAATTTCTTCCTCTGAAAACTGCCTATTCATATACTTAGAACATTTATCAATTGGCAAATGGCTTGTATTCTTGTAAATTTGACTCAGTTCTCTGTATATTTTAGAAATGGGGCCTTTATCACAGATACTAGTTGAAAAAATTCTTTCCCAGTTTTCTGCTTTTCTTCTAATCTTGGTTGCATTGGGTTTGTTTGTGCAAAATCTTTTCAATTTAATGTAATCAAAATTATCCATTTTGTACTTTATAATATTGTTTGGTCAAAAGTTTCTTCATTCTCCAGAAATCTGACAAATACTCTTCCTTGCTCTCCTAATTTGTTTATAGTATCAATCTTTATATCTAGATAATATATCCATTTGGACTTTATTCTTATGTGCAGTGTCAGGCGTTGGTTTATGCCCAGTTCCCGCCACACTGTTACCCAGTTTTCTCAGCAATTTTTGTCATACAGTGAGTTCTTATCCCAGAAGCTGGGGTCCCATTTGATAAACAGTAGCTTTGCTATGTTCATTGACCACTGTGTCTTGAGTACCTAACCTATTCTACTTGTTCCCTCTGTTTCTTAGGCAGTACCAAGTGGTTTTGATGATTGCTGCTTTATAATACAATTTGAGATCTGGTAGGGCTAGTCACCTTCCCTGTCATTTCTTTTCATTAGTTCCCTTGATATTCTGGACCATTTTTTCTTCTCGATGAATTTTGATATTATTTTTTCTAGCTCTAGAAAGTAATTATCTGGCAGTTTGATTGGGATGGCACTGAAAAAGTAAATTAATTTTGGTAGAATTGTCATTTTTATTAGCTCGGCCTACCTATGAGCAACTGATGTTTTTCCACTTACTTAGATCTGACTTTATTTGTGCAAAAAGTCTTTTGTAATTGTGTTCATATAGTCCTTGGGTTTATTTTGGTTAGGTAGACTCCCAGATAGTTTATCGTGTCTACTGTACCTTTAAATGGGATTTTTCTTTGTATCTCTTGCTGTTGGGCTTTGTTAGTAGTATATAGAAATGCAGATGATTTTTTTTTTGGAACCTGCAACTTTGCCAAAGTTGTTTATTATTTCAAGTAGTTTTTTCTCTGATTCCCTGGGATGCTCTATAACATCCTATCATCATATCATCTGCAAATAATGATAACTTAATTTCTTCTTTGCCTATTCTAATTCCTTCAATTTGTTTTTCCTTTCTTATTACTAAAGCTAACATTTCTAGTACCATCTTGAATAACGGTGGTGATAATGGACATCCTTGTTTCACCCCAATCTAATTGGAAATGCATCTAGGTTATCCCCATTGCAAATAATGGTTGCTGATGGTTTTAGGTAAATACTGCTTATTATGTTCAGGAAGAATAAATGTATTCTTATGCTCCCCAGTGTTTTCAGTAGGAATGGGTGTTGTATTTTGTCAAAAGCTTTTTCTGCATCTATTGAAATAATCATGTAGTTTCTGTTAGTTTTGTTGTTGATATGATCAGTAATGTTGATTTCCTAATATTGAACCAGTCTTGCATTCCTGGTATAAATCCTACCTGATCCTAATGTATAATTCTCATGATAAGATGCAGTATTCTTTTGTTAATATCTTATTTAAAATTTTTGTATCTATATTCATAAGGTAAATTGGTCTGTAATTTTCTTTCTCTGTTTTAGCTTTTTTTAGTTTAGGTATCAGAACCATATTTGTATCATAAAAATAATTTGGTATAACTCTTTCTGTCCCATTTTTCCTAAATATTTTATGTAGTATTGGAATTGACTTCTTTAAATATTTGCTAGAATTTACTTGTAATTCCATCTGGCACTGGAGATTCATTGATGGCTTCTTCAGTTTATTTTTCTGATGTGTGCTTAGTTAAAAATTCAACTTATTCTTCTGGTAATCTAGGCAGTTTATATTTTTATAAATATTCATCCATCTTATTTAGATTGTCATTTATGGGCATACAGTTGGGCAAAGTAATAGCTAATTTTTTTTAAATTTCCTCCCCATTGGAAGTGAGTTCACCCTTTTCATTTTTGATATTGGTAATTTGGTTTTCTTCTTTCTTTTTTTTTAATCAAATTGACCAAAGCTTTATAAATTTTATTGTTTTTTTTCATAAAACCAAGTTTTTGTTTTATTTATTAATTCAATAGTTTTCTTAATTTCAATTTTATTAATCGCTACTTTGGTTTTCAGTATTTCTAATTTGGTATTTACTTGGGGAATTTTCATTTTTTTCTTTTTCTGGCTTTTTCAGCAGCATGCCCAATTTATTGATCTCCTCTTTCTATATTTTATTCATCTAGGCACTGAAAGATATAAAACTTCCCCTGAGAACTGCTTTTGCAGTATCCCAAAACATTTAGTCAGTTGTTTCATTGTTATTATTCTCTGAGTGAGGTTGTTGATTGTGTGATTTGTTATTTAACCCACTCCTTCTTTAGGATTAGATTACTTAGTTTCCAATCATTTTTGATTTACCTTTCCATGGCCTTTTATTACATATAATTTTTATTTCTCTAGAGATCTGTCATGTCTGCCTTATCTAAAGTTTTATTCACTTCCTTAACTTCTTTCTTGTTTATTTTAAGATTAGATTTATCAAGTTCAGAGAGGAGGAGGTTGAGGTCCCCTACTAGTATAATTTTGTTTTGCTGTCTATTTCTTCCTGTAACTCCCTTAAATTCTCTAAGAATTTGGATGCTGTACCATTTGGAGTATAAATGTTTAGTAATGATATTGCTTCATTGTCTGTAGTGCCTTTTAGCAGGATATAGTTTCCTTCCTTATCTCTTTTAATTAGACGTATTTCTCCTTTTGCTTGTGTATCCCCCTGTTTCAGATGTGTTTCTTGTAAACAACATGTTGTTTGATTATGGGTTTTAATCCATTCTGCTAGCCATCCCCGTTTTATGGGAGAGTACATCCCATTCACATTCACAGTTATGATTACTATCTTTGTCTTTTCCTCCATCCTTTTTCCCCCCGTTTAAGATTTTCATTCTCCTTTCTTCCTTCCTCTTCGCAGTAGAGTTTTAATTTTTGACCACTGCCTCCCTCATTCTTCCCTTCCTTCTTTCAGACCCCCTCCCTTTTACTCCTCTTTTTCCTTCCTACTTCTTCTCTCCCTTTTAATCTCCCCTCCCTTTTTTTCTCTTTCTGCTTCTATTGCCTATAGAGCTAGTTAGATTTCTGTACTTAACTGAGTTTGTTGTACCTTCCTTGAATCCACTCAGATGAGAGTAAATCTCAAACAGTGCCAATCTCCCTCCCCTCTTTCCCTCTATTGTAGTATATTTTTGTGCCTCTTCCTATGATGTAATTTACCTTTTTCTGCCTCTTTCTTTTCACATCTCTTCATTGGCTTTCTGAACCTCTTTTGCCAATTGAGTTGATCTATTTTTAAAGGTGTTATTTTCTTCAGCATTTTTTTGGGTTTCCTTTAGCAAGTTGTTGACCTTCTTTTCATGATTTTCTTGCTTCTCTCTCTCATTTCTCTTCCCAATTTTTCCTCTACCTCTCTTACTTGGTTTTCAAAATCCTTTTTGAGCTCTTCCATGGCCTGAGATCATTGAATATTTATTTTGGATGTTTGGGATACAGAAGCCTTGACTTTTATGTCTTCCTCATCAGAAAGGATGGGAGAAGATATCTGTTCACCAAGAAGGTAATCCTCTATAGTCTTATTTTTTCCTTTTTTGGGGCATTTTTCCCAATCAGTTACTTGACTTTTAGGTCCTTTGTCAAGAGTACTTGTACTTGTACTTGTCAAGGACATACTCTGGGAATCTGTAAGATCTCAGTGTATCCAAGGTGGCATAATGCAAGCGTGTACTGGTCTGGGCGCCAAGAGGGATTTTTGTGTCCAGAATCTTAGCAGTTACCTCTCTTGACCTGCAGTTCTGTGGAGTCAGCACTGGGGACTGATTTTCAGATAAGCTGGATGGTCAGGGCTGCCATTCACTGTGAGACAAAGACCAACTCCCCTAGGGCCTCCACACAGGGCTGAGGCAAGAATCAGCTCCCCAGTGCCCCCAGGTTTTTTATGCTCCATCAATGTATGTGGCTGCTGAGCCTGCGATGTGATCTCTACAGCGGTTGCCTAAGGCCAGAATTATGGAAGGCTTTTCTCCCTTCCTGGCCAGCTGAACAAACCCCATCACTGACATTTGGCACCTATAGGTTGAGGGATTTTCGAACCTGCTGCTGCTGTAACTGGGGATTCTGTGACTGGGGATTCCACCCCCAAGGGCTGTTCACAGAGCTGTGTGCTGTGACCAAGGCTGCGCTGGGCTCTGCTCTGTGTCTGGTGCAACACACATTTCCCATAGGCCTTTCAGGTCACCCTGGGCTGGCAATCTTCTCCGCTCTGTTGTTCTTCACTTCTTTTGCTCCAGAATTTGTTGAGGGTCCCTCTCTCCAGGTATTTTATGGGCTGTGTGGGGAGAGCCTCTGTATCTGTGCCTTTCTACTCTGCCATCTTGACTCTTCCCCCCCTAGAATGCTTTTTTACTGGGGCTTGGGGGAGAGCTCAAGAAAGTCCCCAGTTTTACTCTTTTATCTTGGCTCCATCCCCTCTATTTTTTTTCCACAACATAACTAGCATGGAATTATGTGTCTTGCATGACTGCACATATATAACCTGTGTCAAATTGCTTGTCTTTTTAGGGGGAAAGGGAAGAAATTTGGAAACAAAATTTTAAAAAAAGAGTATCAAAAGTTGTTTTACTACTAATTGGAAAAAAAGAAAATATCAGTAATTGAAATAAAAAAAAATATGGTAATTGTTTTGTTCTTATAAAGTGTTATATTGGGTCTAGATAGTTCAAAGCATCTAATTTTATTAAAATATTATTCCTGGGATATAGGATGGTATAATCATTTCTATTTTCAGAAATAGAAATTTCTAGTTCCATAAATAAATATGTAAAACAGTCATAGAACTGGCCAAAGGCACAAAGTACCTCATCTAAAATCACTGACAGAACCAAAAATAAGATGGAGTTGTCTTTTAGCTCACTGCTTTTTTTGTGGAATTAATCTGATTCCTTTCTATTAAAACAAAAACAACAACAACAACAAAACTAAGTTCTTCTCTAAGAAATTAAAACTGTGTAATTGCAGTGTGATCTCATGAGAGTTCTTTTTCCTTTTTCTTTTATTCTTTGGAGATAAAATTTTAGGATTTAATTTATTGTAGTTAATTTAAGCAGTAAATTGACATAATGCATCAGATTGCCAAGTCCATATGCATTTCATTGGGATCATACATAGTGCATAGTCAGTTCCCATACTCTTATCAAATCAGTTTGACATATATACTATAAACAATAAAAAAAATGCTTAATTTCTTCAGTTAATTAACCCAAATGAGAAAAAATAAACTAAGAAAATTTAAAAATATAATGTGTACAAGTAGAATGACTTCTGTTTAGTATTTCAGCCTGCCATTTAAAGTCCCTCATTAACAAATCTTAACTAAAGCTATAATTTTAATGAAAATGCTTCCGATTATCAGTTGTAGCAATTTATCTACTATGTTACTATGCATCTCAAGTAATAACTTGTTTAAAAATAAGCAGTATATCCAAAGTTGAAGTTTTTCTGAGAGAAAAATTTATATAGGAATAAGAACACCACTTGCTATTGAGAATACTTAGAGAGATCAGTCATTCAGTGATAATTTAGCACTTATTATGTGACCCACACTGTGGTAGGCACAGAGATGTGTTTAATAATAATTTATTAGAAGTTCTGAAGTCTTGACAAGTTTCTATCTTCCAAAGAACTGGATTGAATAAAGAGAAAAATGTGTGAGAATTTATTTGAAAAGGGCAAAAAATGTGCATAGCTTTGTTTCTTTTGTATTTTTTCTCTTCATAGTGATAATAATAGTGCTCAGAAGTAGTAACTTGCCATCCTGATAGCTATAGGAAACTTTCATCTGTGATAGCATGAATATTTAGCATTTATGTAAAATTATGCTTTTAGCATATGTAAATGTGAAAAACTAGATTATGAGAAAAGAATTCACTGAGAAAAGAATTTTTCTTAAAGTCATATTATCTTCAACACTTAATCAAAACATCTATGATCTCAGTGATAGTGATTTTGCTTTCCATTGGTGCAGAAGCAACCTATCCATGCTTTTGTTTTGTTTTTTTATTTTTATAATCCTTTTGTTTTCCCTTTTTTACCCCCTCATGCCAGTTATTTTTCCTTAAACAGCTTTACACGTTGAACTCCTCCTTGTAACAAAAAAAAAATCATTTAGGAAATCCAAATGATGTAGCAGTCATATCTGATAGCGTAAACTGAATTCCACATGTGTAAAATCCCTAAAAGAAGTAAATGTTGTTTCATCATCAGTTCTCCAGGACCATGACTGTGCATCATTCTTCACCAAAATTTGCTTTTTAGTGTTATTTTTTTGTACTGCATTTTAGAGAAAAAAAGGTGTACTTTTGTTGTCATCATGTATTTTGTTTTTTTGCTTCTGTTTTCTTTGCATAATTCTTTCCATGTTATGGTGAATTCCTCATACTTGTATTTCTTACAGTGCCATAATATTGTTAACATTTCTATACACTATTTGTTTAGCCATTTCAAAATTGATAGGTATCCATGTTGTTTTTGTTTTTTCTACCACAAAAGGCTGCTATCGCTAGTTTGTTTTTACATTTAAGATCTTTTGTTCTATCATTGATCTCCTTGCTGTATATGTTTAGAAGATCTGAACAGTTGAAGGACTTTACTTACATAATTCCAAACACTATTTTCTAGAATTATTGCACCAGTTCATAATTTCACTAGTTATGCCTGTCTTCCCACAGACCCTCCAAAATTAAATATATCCCTTTTTAATTTGGTGTGTTAGAGGGTAAACATCAATTACTACTTTGCAGTTTGTACAATGTGGCATTATTTCATTATATTCACAGTTCCAGGAGGAGTAGCTTGTCCCAATAGTGCCTCAGAGCCTTGGGTGGTAACAACAGTAGCTGTGCTTCCAGCACCAGCTCCCCCAGCCCCTTCCCCAACTGCTGTACTGGGGAAGTAGGTGTAGTGTGTTTCTGTGGCTGCCCCCTCTGTCTCCACTGCATCCACAGCGTTTACTGTGCAATTAATAGGTACCCACTTTGTTTCCATTTCTTTGCTAGAGCAAAAAGTGTTCCTGTGAATACATTGGTGTGTGTGTGTGTATCTGTCATGTATCTCTGTTTATAATATTGCTGTTTTTTACTTTCTTGGTCTCTGTGCCTAACAGTGAGACTATCATGGTCAAACAGTTATAACAGTTTAGTCACTTCCTCCTGCCCCATAAATCCAAGTTATTTTCAGTTTGGTAGATCAATTTTACTGATCCACCAATAATGTAATTAGTTGTGACTTAGATGTTTTTATGCACAGAAAGGTCATTATATTGACAATGAAGTCTTTTAGTACATTAAACAGTATAACTGTAATGCTTTATATAAAACGTGCATAGCAAAGTTAAAAGTTTCAATAACTATAATGTCATGGTTTAAAAACTTTGTCTTAAATTTTTTTAGGGTATTTTCACTGTAATGAGTATGATACGCTGAGATCAAGGTGGTTGAAGCAAACACTAGAATCCTTCATCCCAAGACCCATGACAAATATAATAAAAGTGTCTGAATTAGACGGCAGAGAGATAGGAGATACTCAGCCAGAAATGTTTGACAAGGTAATAGTATTGGGAAAACTAACTCCAAATATCACTACTATGTTTCCCCTCCTACTTAAACTCCCTACACACACACACACACACACACACACACACACACACACACACACACACGAAAATAGAAGTATCTTTATTTGCAGTATTTTCATTTTTATGGTAGTCTTTATTTAATGTTCTATTTGGCTCAGTATTTGATACCATTGGGGTTGGGAGATTAAAGAGCATTTTGTGTTTTCCATGTACTTAACTTTGAAAGACCAGATTTTATGTAAATACACATGTGTGTGTCTCTGTGTGTCTGTATAGTTAGGCATAGTAGTGCACAACTATGATCCCAGCTATTGGGAGGTTGAGGTGAATCTCTTGAGGTTGGGAGTGATGAGCTTCAGTGGTCAGTGGCTGTTAGCTGTCCTCTCTCTCTTGGGAGCAGCTGGCCACCATTTTGCCCAGATGGCAAATTGGCTCAGGTCAGAAATGGACATGGCAAAGTTCCCATTCCAATCTATAATGGGGTTGGGCCTAAGGGCAGTCCCTATAATTCCAGCTTGTCCAAAATGGGAGACACAGTCTTTAAAAAAGAAAAAAAGTACAATATTTCTTCGATTCAGTGGTATTTTAAAATAATAGGTCATGATAATTAAAGATTAAAAGGATTTCAAGAGACAAAATAGAAACACTGTTTTAAGAAAATTAAATGCTTAAAAAACAGAAATAAAATAGCAATATTTTTAAGATGAATTACTTTCATGCAATGTTTTACTCTAGGAAAAGGAATGGCAAATCTTATTAGTAATTCTTATCAAGGATCTCCAAAGCTTTGTGGTATGTAGAAAATGATTCTCAAAAACAATATAGTAATAATAATAGCTTTTCATTTACATAGCACTTTGAAATTTATAAACTGCCTTGTCTATCATTTCAGGTTTTCTGTCATTTATTTTCTGCATGATTTTGTATTGTCTTCTGTCTTTTTTTATCTTTAGGTGTTAGTTGATGCCCCATGTTCAAATGATCGAAGTTGGCTATTCTCTTCTGATATCCAGAAGGCATCCTATAGATTAAACCAAAGAAAGAAATTGCCTATTATGCAGATAGAACTACTGAGGTGAGGAATAGTAATACAAATGTTTCATATGTGCTTGTTATCACTTCAAATAATATGTGTCAAAAAGTGGTACTGACTTGTAGACCAGAGGTGTCAAACGTGCTTGCTACACTTCTTAGTGTGGTCTAAGCCATATTAAAATATAACTGGAAAATATTTAACAAAATAAGCAAAAATACACTAGAACATAGACAATGTAAATTTGTGGTTGATCCAGGAATCTTTAAGTATAGTTTAGTGGTCCCATTTCTCTTTCAGTTTGACACCACTGCTCCAGACACCCTTCAGGAAAAGTTTTTGTTTTCCCTTCGGGCATGTTTAAGCTGATACCATTTTGGGCTCTCATAAAAATTTATCTTTTGGATACCACACACCTAAAATTCAGGAATTTTGTTTTGCTCTGCTACTCTTTCCCTACTGTGTCTATTATAGTACAGTAAAAGCAAAATATTGTCCATCAACAAATGGTTATTTAGCACTTGCTTATGTGTGAGGCATGCTAGGAGCTATGTGTACAAATACAAAGAATGAAATAATCTCTTCTTTTAGGGAATTTATATTCAGACAAGTGTGCATACCTACATATATATGTATACACATACACATGATAAATGTAAAGAGAATAAATACACTTGCACTCACAGTTAGGGGGGAAGTATCAGAAAAGTCTGTTTCTAGCATTGAAACTGTTTTATTGTGCTGTTAGGTAATTTTGGGATATCAATCATTGAAAAGTAGGTAGGTTAGTTATGTTGTCTCATGTCTTGGTTCAGATTAAATAAAATTTGAGTTATTTGCTTAGTTTCTTCTAGGTTCTTCCTGTTTTAAACACTCCCCTTTCATTTCCCTCCTCTCATGGGCTCTGTCCTTCAGAATCTTTTCACCTTCATTGCTGGTTTCCTCATATTTTCACCTAAGGCATGAGATAGTGATCTCCACTCCTTTGTCAGTAGGAAATCATTATCCTAGGCCCAGGATAGTCCCTCAGTTTCAAGTAGAAACTTCTTTCTTTTCTTTTCCACCAAACCACCTTGGTCATATCACTGAATCTTGTCCACACAGTTTCTCTGAACTGAATTTTCTTTCTCCTGGCACACAGCATCCTAACCATTTCATCTCAGCTGCCCCTAATTTTTTCACCACTTTTATTTCTCTCACCTCCTACAGTTTCTCTTCAACTCTTCATTTTTTTAAAGTATATATATATATATATATATATATATATATATATATATATATATAAGGACAGTTCAGTAGAATACTGGCCCTGGAGTGAGGATCACTTGAGTTCAAATCCAACTTCAGACACTTGACACATACTAGCTGTGTGATCTGGACAAGTCACTTAACCCTGATTGCCTCACAAAATATATAAATAAAATATGAAAATGCTTTCTTAAAAAAAGATTTTTTTAAAAAGTATATATATACTACACATATGTATATACATATACGTATGTATACATATATATGTATCCATATATATACATACATACATATGGATATACAATTTTTCCTCAATTACGTGTAAAGACAATTTTAACATTCATTTTTGTACAATATTGAGTTTCAGATTTTCTCCCACCCTCCTTCACCCCCCAGGATGTTAAGCAATTTAATATGCTATATATGTTCAGTCATATAAAACATATTACCGTATTAGTCATGTGGTGAAAGAAGACACAGACCCAAATTTGAAGAAACAACCTGAATAAAAATACAGAAAGTGAAAAATGGTATGCTCTTATCTGCATTTAGACTCCTTCAGTTCTTTCTCTGGAGGTGAAGAGCATTTTTCATTATGAGTCCTTTGGAATCGTCTTAGATTGTTGTATTGCTGAGAATAGTTAAATCATTGACAATTGATCATCATATAATATTGTTGTTAATTGTATACAGTGTTCTGGTTCTGCTCACTCATTTTGCTTAAATTCATATAAGTTGTTCCAGGTGTTTTCTGAAATCAGCCTATTCATCATTTCTTATAGCACAGTAAAGTCCATTACAATCACCACTGCTTGTTCAGCCATTCCCAAATTGATGGACATCCTCCAGTTTCCAATTTTTTGCCACTACAAAAGGAGCTTCTATAAATCATTTTGTACAAGTAAGTCCTTTCCCCTCACTCCCTGCCCCTTCCACCCTTTCTTTTAACCTCTTTGCGATACAGACCTAGTAGTAGTTTTATAGCCCTTTAGGCATAGTTCTAAATTGCTCTCCAGAATAGTTGGATAAGTTCACAATTCTACTAAAAGTTCATTAGTGTTTCAATTTTCCCACATCCCCTCCAACGTTTATCATTTTCATTTTCTGTCAAAATAGCCTATCTGATAGGTATGAGATGGTACCTAAGAGTTGTTTTTATTTTCATTTCTCTGATCAATAGTGATTTAGAGCATTTTTTTTATATGACTATAGATAACTTTGATTCCATCATCTGAAAACTTCTAGTTCATATCCTTTGGCAATTTATCAATCGAGGAATGACTTGTATTGTTATAAATTTGAATCAATTTTGTGTGTATTTTAGAAATGGGAACATTATTAGAAACACTGGCTATAAAAATTGTTTCCCAGCATTCTACTTTCCTTCTAATCTTGGTTGCATTGGTTTGGTTTGTGCAAAATCTTTTTATTTAATACACAGAATTACCTATTTTACATCTAGTAATGCTTTTGATCTTGTTTGGTCATAAAGTCTTCCTTTTTCCATAGATGTGACAGGTAAACTATTTCTTGTTCTCCTTATTTGCTTTATAGTATCACCCTTCATGATTAAATCATGTACCCGTTATGACCTTATCTTGGTATGTGGTATAGGATGTTGGTCTCTACTTGTTTATGCCATACTATTTTCTAGTTTTCTCAGCAATTTTTATCATATAATAAGCTCTTGTCACTTGGAATCTTTGGGTTTATGAAACACTATGTAGTGTGAAATACTACAATTTAGAACTATGCCTAAAGGGCTATAAAACTACTCTAGGTCTATATCCCAAAGAGGTTAAAAGAAAGGAGGAGGGGTGCAGGGAGTAAGGGAAAAGGACTTACTTGTACAAAAAGATTTGTACAAGCTCTTTTTGTAGTGGCAAAAAATTGGAAACTGGAGGATGTCATTTACTACTGTGTCTTTTGTACCTAATGTATTCCATTGATCCACTACTCTATTTCTTAGCCAGGACCAGAGAGTTTTGATGATTACCACTTTATAATGAAGATTGAGAACTGGGATGCCTAGACTACCTCACTTCACATTTGTTTTCTTTAATTCCCTTGATACTCTTGACTTTGTTCTTCCAGATGAATTTTGTTACAATTTTTTGAAGCTCTATAAAAGGTGTTTTGATAATTTGATTGGTATGGCATTGTATAAGGATATTAATTTAGGTAGAATTGTCATTTTTATTATATCAGCTTTTATTTTATTTATTATTTTATTATATTATATTTATTATATCAGCTTTTATTTTATTTATTATTATATTATATTATATTTATTACATTTATTATATCAGCTCAGCCTACCCATGAGCAGTTAATAGTTTTCCAATTGTTTAGATTTGACTTTATTTGTGTGAAAAGTGTTTTGTAATTATGTTCATGTAATTCCTGGGTTTCTCTTGGCAAGTAGACTCCCCAGTGTTTTATATTGCCTACAGTTATTTTAAATGAAATTTCTCTTTTTATCTCTTGGTGCTGAGTTTTGTTGGTAATATATAGAAATGCTGATAATTTCTTTGGATTTATTTTATATCCTGTAACTTTGCTAAAGTTGTTAATTATTTCAAGTTTTTTTTGTTGATCCTCTAGGATTCTCTAAATATACCACCTTATTATCTGAAAAGGCAGATAGCTTTGTCCCCTTATTGCCTAGTCTAATTCTTTCAATTACTATTTCTTTTCTTATTGCCATAGCTAATATTTCTGGTACAATATTGAATAATTGTGGTGATAATGAGCATCCTTACTACACCCCTGATCATATTGGCAAGACTTCTAGTTTGTCCTCATCATAGTTAATATTGTTGATGATTTTGAATAAAACTAGTTATCATTTTAAGGAAATCTCCCTTTATTCCTGTACTCTCTAGCATTTTGAATAGGAATGAACATTGTATTTTATCCAAAGCTATTTCTGCATCTATATATTTCTTTATATATAATCATGAATTTAATTGGGATTTTTATTGATATGGTCAATAATGCTTATGTTTTCTTAAACTAAACCACCCCTGTAATTCCTGATATAAATCCCACCTGGTCATAGAGTACGATCCTGGTAATATGTTGCTGTAAAATTTAAATTTTTGCATCAATATTCATTAGGGAACTTGGTCTATAGTTTTCTTTCCCTGTTTTGGCTCTTCCTGGTTTAGTTATCAGCATGTTTCATAAAAGGAATTTGGTAGGTTTACTTCTTTTCCTGTTTTTCCAAATCATTTGTATAGTATTGGAATTAATAATTCTTTAAATGTTTAGTAGCATTCACTTAGAATCCATCTGACCCTGGAGATTTTTTGATCATGACTTTGATCTTGTCAGTACTCATATCATTAGGGCTCTTGCACTCTAGTCTAAGGAATCCACTTCCACCCAGTAAATGAACAATGAACAACGGTGAGGTAAGAGTGGCACCTAAATAAGATGGATCTGAGTGGGATGAATTCTTTGGTCAAGGCCAGAATGTCTTTAAGAGACTAGACTTTTAATGAGGTGAAGTAAGCCAAAAGAAAAGATCCTTAGGTTCCATGTGTAAAATTGGTCATAAATATAATAAGAAAATAATAATTTTTCTCACGTGTAATGCTTCTGCCCTTCTGCATTTGATTTTGAGGTTTTTATTGCTCTGATACAAATTTTTGTGTAGGTGCTATTTACCACTGAGAAAAAGGTTTATTCCTTTCTATCACCATTCAATTTTCTTCAGAGGTATATCATATCTAACTTTTCTAATATTCTGTTTACACCCTTAGCTTCTTTCTTGTTTATTTTGTGGTTAAATTTATCTAATTCTGAAAGTGAAGTTGAAGCCCCCAACTAGTATACTTGTACTGCCTGTTTCCTCCTGTAACTCATTTAACTTCTTCTTTAGAAATTTAGATGCATTTAATGCATGTATGTTTATTCCTTGATTTTCTGTGGTACCTTTTAGCAAAATGTAGTTTCTTTCCTTATTTCTTCTAATTAGATCTGTTTTTGCTCTGCTTTGGCTGTGGTCTTGATTGCTAACCCTGCTTTTTTTTATTAAAACGTAATAGATTCTGCTCTAGCCCCTTATTTTTACTTTGTGTCTTTCTGTTTTGGCTGTGTTTCTCATAAACAACGTTACAAGATTCTGATCTTCGATTTACTGTGATATTTGCTTCTATTTTATAGGTGAGTTCATCTCACTCATATTCACAGTTACGATTACTATGTATTTTCCTTCATCCATTTTCCCTTTTTTACTTGTCTCACTTTCTCCTTGCCCTCATCCCAGTGTTTTGCTTCTGATCATTGCCTCTCCCAGTCTACTCTGTTTTGTATTACCTCTTTCCTCTTTTCTTCCCCTTCCTCCCTGCCCAATTCCCTTTAGGGTAAGATAGATTTCTGTACCCAACTGAGTTGAGTTATTCCTTCTAAGCCAAATTTAATGAGAGTATGGTTTAAGTGATGATCACCCCTTTCCCTTCCTCCCCTCTGGACTTTAATATTTTTTTCATGTCTCTTCATGAGATAACTTACTCCATTTTTCCTCTTCCTTCCTTCTTATCCCAGGGCAGTCCTCTTTCTTACCCCTTCATTTTTTTATATTGTCACATCATATCAACTTATATCCATACCCTCTGTCAAAGTACACTCCTTCTAACTGCCCTAATAAGGATACAGTTCACACATCATCTTTCCGTTTATGGTTATAAACAGTTTAGCTTTATTTCATTGAATCCCTTATTGTTTTCTCTTTCTGCTTTCCTTTTTATGCTTCTCTTTATTCTTACATTTGAAAATTGAATTTTTTGTTTAATTCTGGTCTTTTCATTAGGAATGCTTAATAGTCCTCTGTTTCATTGAATGACCAATTTTGCCTCTAAAGTATTCTGCTCAGACTTGCTGTGTAGGTGATTTAATTTTTGTTTGTAATCCAAGTCCCTTGCCTTCTGCATATCATATTCCAAGTCTTCTGGTCCTTTAATGTAGTAACTGATAAATTCTGTGTAATCCTCATTGTGGTTCCTCAGTATATTGAATTTTTTCTTTCCGGCTACTTCCTGTATTTTCTTCTTGATGGGAGAGTTCTGGAATTTGGCTATAATATTCCTGGAGGTTTTCATTTTGGGATGTCTTTCAGGAGGTGAGTTGTAGATTCACTCAATTACTATTTTATCTTCCAGTTCTAGGATATTAAGGAGAGTTATTTTGTGATAATTTAGTGAAAAATTATGTGCAGACACTTTAAAAAAAAATGATAGCTTTCAGGCCATCCAGTAATTCTTAAATTATCCTGGATTTACTTTCCAGGTCATTTGTTTTCCCATGAGATATTTCACATTTCCTGTTTGATTGATGTCTCATAAGGTTCCATAAGCTTCCACTTGCCACAGTTCTAATTTTTAAGATATTATTTTCTTCAGTGAACTTTTGTACCTCCTTTTCCATTAGACCAATTCTACGTTTTATGGAGTTGCTTTCTTCAGTGTATTTGTGTGTCTTTTTATATTTTTTGTAATTCCATTACCAACCTCTTCTCATTTGATTTTTATAATCTTTTTTGAGCTCTTCCAGAAAATTATTTGGGTCTGAGACCAATTCTTATTCTTTTTTGAGTCATGGTATGTAGGCTTTTTGGCATTTTTGTCTTCTGATTTTGTTTTGATGTTCCTTGTTACCATAGTAGCTTCTTTGATTAGAACTTTTGTTTATTTATTTGTTTTGGCTTATTTTGCAGCCCATTTATTGATTTTTGAAATTGAGGTCTGTTTCTGGGATATTGACTTTTTGTGCCAGCACCAAAGAGCCTGGCTCTTGGCCTATTTTGCTGGGCCCTCTGAGCCTGGTACTTTGTTTGCCACCCTAGTGGCCAGAGGTGTCACAGCTGGCCTGTTGTGCCAAGGCCACAGGGCCTCAATTGCTGTGCTGTACCAGGCTTAGGAGTCTCTCACTGACTATGCACTATGTGCGCTATGCTGTGGTACCCCCTTTTGTACCTGAGTGAGATAGACCTTCCTTGCAGTCTTTGTAAGTTGCCTTACTCTGGAAAATTGTTTCACTCCATCCTTTTGTGGATTTTGTTACTCCAGAATTCGTTTTGAGGTGTTAAATTATTTAAAGTTGTTTGAGGGGAATTTGGGAGAGCTCAGGCAAGTTCCTGACTGTTCTCTACCAGTGTGGCTCCCTCCCTCCCTCTGTGTTCTTTCAAAACTCTTCTTAAATATACCCTTCTAGGCATTCCACACACATAGCCTTTGTCACTCTTAAGGCTTCACCTATCTACATGCTCATTTTTTGCCTTTTATCTTTCCCAAAATATCTAACTAAAATTCACTTTACACTTGAGTACAAATAGCTTCTGATAGTTCTTAATACTAATGTGATTTTGGTGGGGCTTAGAAGTTTTACTTTAATAGTAATATATGCTCCGTATGCATCCTTATATGTCTTGTTGAGAAGCAATATTTTTCATGTTTTGTTTATTAGAAATTAAATATAATACTCTCATAGTTACTGGCTCTACAATCATCTTGGGCAGAGCTTTTTCATGTAGGGGCCCATGAAATATCTCGAGGAGGTCCATTGACCTTTCAAGGGAAAAAAAAATTACATCTTTATTTAAATATAATTAGTTTGCTTTCTAATCCTTTATGTTATTTTTATGCATTTAAAAACCTTATTCTGCATAGGGAATATTTCTTCACTAGATTGCCAGAGGAGTCCATGACACAAAAACATTAAAAATTCCTCATCTGAATTGTTCATAGCTGTTGAAAACGTAATTTTGTATACTGCACATTTCATGTTGAAATAAATCATAAATTCACACATTCAGTTTAGAGTTGCAAACTTTAATTTTCTTTTTCTAAAATTAATTATTAACTGTGGAGAAGTATCATGGTTATAAGGTAGCAAAAGTGCTGGTTTATCACTTACTAAGCTTCTGACCTTGGAAAATTGTTGAAATTCTCTAGGCCTACATTTTCTCATTTGTAAAATGAGGGGGTTGTACTGTATAACCTCTAAGGTTATCTGTAAGTATATGATGTTCTCTAGTAATTAGGGATAAGCTTGAATGACATAATGCTATAAAGTGCAGACCTAAGAATGTATGTTTTATTTTTTTTTTTAAATATGAATGGGGAAAGGGAATAAGTATTTATATGGTAGCTACTAGATGCCAGGCACTGTGTTGTGCCTTTTACAAATATGTCATTTGCTTCTCACAACAAACCTTGAGGTAGAGGGTTTTATACCTATTTTACTGAAACTGAAACAAATAGACGTTAAGTGATTTGCCCAGGGCCATACAACTTGTAAGGGTCTAAGTCTGGATTAGACATCAGGTTTTACTGACTGCAGGCTCTATCCACTCCAACCATTGTATCACCTGAAATATTTTTCACTTTGAGTTCAAAGGACTGTGAAGACAGCATATATATCCCCAAAACCATGAGTTTAATATTGAATATAATGAATATCTTTTATCCATTTACTATAATAGTAGGCTTTCCTATTAAATTTATGAGATGTGCTACAGATAAAACTATTACATGTGGGTGCCACAAAAATTTTTTTAAAAGATGAGAGAGTTGAAAAAAGAGAATAATAGAGCATTATTATAATTCTACATGTGGAATGTCTTGGAATGTGGAAAACTTTTATCTTGATTCCAATAACAATACAGACAAATCATTTTCCAAAATGGCCTATGATCAGGGAATTTTGTTATATACTGTATTGTGAATAAGTGACATAATGTATCACCTCACTACTCTTTAAATATTAGTGGCAATTAAGGGGAAATAATCCTATAATGATGTAAAGGTTGTTATTCTTCAAAATGTTGTACAGGAGTAGTGCAAGGAAATTTTACTTGACTTCAAGTGAAAAGGACCTAACCAAAACTTTGGCATTTTTAATAGAAATGTGAGTGTCTTACTATAGTAATGCATCATGTCACCCATTTCCTTAAGAAATGAATCACATTTAAAATATGGATCATTTCTGGTTTTCTCATTTCTGTATTTGACAAGCAAAATTTAATTTGTGAATTATGGGAATGAGGAAATACAACTCATTTGGGGACATACAAATATGTGTGAATCATACAAAATTAAAATCTTTAAGTGGCATATTCTTGAAGCAGGATCATGCTTAAATATGAATATTTTTTAGAAATCAGAATTTCTTTTTAAAATTGTTTTTATTCTATACTTAATAACCATAGCAAAAACAGTGAAATAAACATGCAAAATGTGGGCAAAATCTTACCCATGTCTCTCAACCTTTAACATAGAAGAGCCAAAAGAAAAGAAACAGCAGACAAATAAAGTTAATACTTTTATTTTTTGTCCCTTCTGGGTTTTGCTGAAATTTTGTTCTTGAGATCTGTTTTCTTTCCTTCTTTCTTTTCTTTTAAAAAATATATTTCTATCAGTGTATATAAAATTTTACTTTGTAGTCATCATGTATAGATTACTTACATTTCCTTCCATATGCTATGTTCAATATTTTGATTTGTTCTCCGGTTTTAGAAACTGTTCTCATCTGTGTCTCTTTCACGGCAGATCCCTGGTAGTTTATGTTCCATGTCATATATCAATTAACAAAAGACTGACTTTGCCATAACAAGAGAAAGATATTCATTGGGGTTATAAATATTGAGAATCCCTTGAGTTTACATTGATCAAAGCTTCCATCACTATCCAATAGACAAGTCTCTGAGCACCTCCAGATCCTCTTGGTTGCTTTTTACTCAGCTGATATGAGGAAATGAATTGAATAACCCCATGACAGGAGATTTGAGAGAGAATTGAGAGTATGAAATTTCATCAGTTGGAGTTTGAGGGAGATTTTACTATTGCTTTGGTGAACTGTAAGAGAATAGATACAATCATGACTCAAGATTGTTTTAGTGGACTTTGGAGACATCCTCAATTGAAGCTGCTTCTGCTACCTGTGATAAGATGAGACAAGTCTGGGACAGAGGTGAGAAGTGCATCTGATGATAATGAACTATTCTCCCCTTCAGAGAATTCATGCTGATGAGCATATTCCACTTTTCTTTTTCTGGGAGAGGGCACATATATATTTTATGATTTTCCTGTTCTTTAAAATTATATTTAAAATTCTGTTTTAGTTTTGAATTTACTGGCTTTATAAAATGATTATTCATAATTGGCCCTGCGGGTAGGCATGTCCCACATCAGCAAACCTGGAGGAGAGCCTTAATCCTTAATCCCTGGGGTGATGGAGCAGGCAAACACCAACACCAGGACCCCATCTTCTCCCCCTTTTCGCCCAGTACCTCAGCATAGGCAGGAGAACCAGCAGACACCAGCTTGGATAACCACCACATATGCCAGTGTTCTCCAGGAGTCAAATCTCTCAGTACTTCAGCAGAACTCAAAGAGGCACATCTCCAGGCTGGCAGGCATCCTCCAGCAGCCAAACATTCAAGTGCTTTAAGTTGAACAGGGGCCAAACTCCCCACCCCCATTCCAAAAGTTCCATCGTTGTTGACCCTAGATTAGCACCAGGTAAGCTGCCAGAAAAAACCCTGTAGCCTCCAGCTGCCGGCACCTGAAGCCCAAGCACACAAAACCAGTGACCAAGTCCCAGGCTGCCAGCACAAGAAGCTTGGGTCAGTACCCCACAGTGCTTCAGCAGGAGGGCTCTACTTTAAAAAAACAGGAAATAGGCAAACACCATGAGCAAATAGCAGAAATGGATAATGACCATAGATTCTTTTTTATGGGTACAGGGAAGATCAAGACACAAATTCTGAAGCAGACAGCACTGTCTATATACCACATCCAAAACCTCAAAGGGGAATATGAACTAATCACAAGCCCAAAAAGCCTTCGTGGAAGAACTTAAGGAGAATAAGAGAGATAGAGGAAAAATTGGGAAAAGAAATGAGAAATATTTAAGAGAAAGTCTGTAGCTTGGAAAAAGGACAAAAATGGATTGTAGAAAACAATTCCTTAAAAAATACAGTTAACCAAATGGAAGAAAAAAAATCCATTGAAGAAAACAGCTCCTTGAAAAACAGAATTGTCCAAATGGGAAAAGAGGCAGCAAAACTCACTAAAGAGAAAAGCTCCTTAAAAAGTAAAGTTGGCCAAATAGAAAAGGAGGTAGAAAATCAATTGAAGAAAACAATTCATTAAACATTGCATTTGGGTAAGTTGAAGCTAATGACTCCATGAGATATGAAGAGTTAGTCAAACAAAAACAAAAGAATGAAAAACCAGGTTGAAAATGTAAAATATCTCATTGGTAAAAACAACTGACATGGAAAATAGATCCAGGAAAGACCATTTAAAAATTATTTGTCCATCTGAAAACCATCTTGCAAGAAATCATTAAGGAAAGCTGCCTTAATGTCCTGGAAAAAGAAGGTAAAATAGTCCCCAAAAGAATCCACTGATTGTGGCTTCTTCGGGGTCAGTGGTGTGCAGAGGTTTCTGTTGCATGTCCTTCACCTACAGAATTCTGGTGGGGACTGTTGACTTCGAGTTTTATTCCCTAACAGGGCACCTGGTTGCCTGCCTGCTTCATGCCCTTTGGAATTCCCCTTCCCTTATTTCTGGCTGGCTGAGAAGAACTTTTGCACTGAGTTTGACATTGGCTCCCCTGGACTCTTTGCCTGGTCTGTCCTTGGAACTTGGAGCCAGCAATGGAGTGAAGGACCGGCCTTATTTCTGTCAGAGTAAAGTGGTGAGGGACTTTGGACATGGCTCCAAGTAGCATGGCCTCCCTACAGCTAACTTTCCTGACCAAGTAGTAGATAATTTCCCAAGTGATTTATCTACTGGAATTTACTATGATTCGGCCTCTGTTGGAAATGGAGAAATCTATAAGATAGTTTTAAGCATAGGATGGCACCCATATTACTAGACTACTAAAAACTCTGTGGAAACTCACGTTATATACATACATACATACATACATATATATATATATATCCCTTTATAGAGGACTTCTATGGAGAAATTTGTGTGCATTTTATGAAGCTTTGGCAGTCCAATGCCCTGAAAGAAATGGTAGGATTCGTATTTGGTATGTGTACTGTAATATATTTTCTTTGTTAAAGATGAGATTTTGTGAAACTTAGTTTTATTTGGGATTATTTATTATAAAGAAGTTTCATATTAGGGTCATATTATTGCACTGTTCCCATTTTATATTTTCATGCCCTGAATTCTAAGGGTTTTTGAATTTTTAAAAATCATTCAAAACTATAGCTCTCAATTTTCCATGTATTTTCTGTCCCTTTATGACAGATAGTATTATTTGTATTCAAAATGATTTAAACCTTCTTTTACTCCTTAAACATTGATTTCTGTTCATAATATTCTTTCTAATTCATGCTCTTTATGCACAGGATTGTATAGTTCTTTCCTCCCACTACCATTAACTGTGAACAGTAATAGATATGGAAAAATTATTGGATTCCATTTCAGAAAAACAAAACTTTAAATATTTCAACAACCCCAGTTTTTAAAGGAACTCATTAAGGAGGGTTGGGGGAATAGTCACAATTAACCAGTTGGATAGAAGAAGCCAAAGTTCAGCTAATGTTTCCTAGAGAGAAAACATTTAAGGTCAAATAAAATTAGAGAACATACTTTTAAAGTTGTTTGACTTATTTTAAATGTAAATTATGTATGTTAGGCATGTGTAAGCTCTGCTGTAATTTTGTAATTACAGTGTTAATGCCAGTCTTACTAATACTTATAACCTGAAATAGGATTTAGAAGATTTATAGCTTAAAATTTTTGAATCTTCCCCTTTTTATCTCATGTACTTTTCCTTTTTTTAAATATCTGAATTTTTGACTGAATTTTAGTTTTGTTTTTTTTTTTTTAAAGAAATGATATTACAAGGATTGGATTTTTAGGAAAATGCACTTGAATGTAATTTGCTTTAGGCCCTTAAATAACAGATCCCCTGTAGTTTATAAAGCAAAATAGAAGAGATAATTTAGAAGATATCTTAACCATCCCTCAGTCACTTCTGTTAATTTGTTTTAAAGGAAACTTCATTGTGTACTGCCTTAAATATCAAAATGTTCAAGAGTAGACATTCTAAGAATGTTAAAAGAAAAACGAAAGTTCAGGCTTTATAAACAATGATATTCCTTAAGGAAAACTACTGTCTTTTTTTTAATGCAAAAACTAATGGAGGATGAGTGGATAACTCACTTAAGTTAAGTGTTTTCGATTACTTTGTAAAGGACTTGTTTTGACAAAACAAAGCAGTTCTTGGAATTATTGCTTTTATTTTCCTTATTTAAATATTTAAGTGCCATTTAATTAGCATAATTTATTGGCTAGTGATGAAATATGTGTTTTTTTTTTTACAAAGTAAAGATTCAAAGCAAACAATAATAAAGTGCAGCATGCACTCATGCTTATTGTTGGAATAATTTTAAAATAGCATTGTACTTGACTCACTTACTTGCTGTTATAACATTTGTGAACTCTGAAAACTTTTATGTATTTTACTGGTGATTAGTATTTTGTTAGGTGTTCGCCATAACATTTTGATTGGATGTTTATTTTTCATGTTTGGACTTAACTAGGGATTAGTTATAAAACATTGACAGTTCAGTATAGTACAGGAAATGTTACTTGTTTGGGGGTAGTTTAATTGAAATTAATTAAGCACTGTTTTCAGAGATTGAAATCTTTATTCAGTAAAAAAACAAACAAACAAAAAAAACCTTCACCAATCTTCTCCTGAAAGAGATCCCAAGTTGAAAATGCCAAGCATATTGTAGCCAATAAAATTACCAGGTCAAAGAGAAAATACTGCAAGCAGCCAGAAAGAAACAATTTAAATATCATGCAGCCACACTCAGAATTACATAGGACTTTGCAACTTCTACATTAAAACATTGGAGAATATGATATTCTGTAAGCAAAGGAGCTTGAATTATGACCAAGAAGGAGCTGTCCCACAAAATTGAGCATAATCTTTCAGGGGAGGAGATGCATTTTCAATGAAATAGGGGACTTTCAAACCTTCCTGATGAAAAGACAAGAGATCAACAGAAAGTTTGGTCTTCACATACAGATTCAAGAGAGGCATAGAAAGGTAAACAAGAAAGAAAAAACAAAACATGTTATTAATAAGGGCAAACTGCATTCCCTGCAAGGGAAGTTGGACACTTGCAATTCTTGAGAACTCTGTCACTATTAAATTTAAAATGGGTATGCATAGACAGATGGTGTAGGTATAAGTTGATTTCCATGTGATGAGAAAAAATCTGATTAAGTGGTGAAAAGGGACTATACTGAGAGAAGAAAGGAGGAGACAGACAAGGGTAAATTACATCACACGAAAAGACAGGAGAGAGATGAGCATTGTGTGAACCTTACTCTAACCAGATTTGACTCAAAGAGGGAATGATGTACTCAGTTATAGAACTCTAACTTACCTTTAGGAATTAGGAGGGGAAATGCTGCAGGTGGCCTGCATCTACTGACTACTTTGGTGCACGATGAAAAAGAAAGTATTGGGACAGGCGAGATGCAAGAGAGCAGTCCATTTATTAATCTGAGCATGAGGGTTTATATGGATTTTCTACAGGCAAGCAAGTTTATTCCCATGAGAACATTCAAGCAAGCAAGGTTATTCCCATGAGAATATTTTTAGTTTACTTCTAATACTTCTTAATATCTAGTTCCTCTGGTGAGACAGTCTCAGGGTTACACAGGCAGGGTCAGGATGTTCTCATCCTTGCATATCAAGAGTACAAGTTTCAAGTAAAACTTGGACAGTACTTCACATTCCAGACTCCATCAGTACTGACCCCCTACAGGGAAAGGGGAAAGAAAAGGAAGGTAGTGGATAGAAGGGAGGGCAGACTGAGGGAAGCAGTGGTTGAAAGCAAAACTCTAGTGAAATGAGGGAAAGGGGAAAAAAGAGAGAGACGCATGAATGGGTTGGGGGGGGGGGATAGGATGGAAACAGACACAGAAAGTAATCATTATGTGTGAATGTGAATGGGATGAACTCCTCCAATAAAACAGAAGTGGAGCACAGAGTGGATTAAGAACCATAGTCCTACAATATGTTTATTTACCAGAAAACATGAAAACATGTTTAAATCAGAGGGATACACACAGAGTAAAGGTAACAGGATGAAGGAAAGTATATTATGCTTCAGCTTAAGTTAAAAAAAAAAAAGCAGGGATAGCAATCCTGATCTCAGACAAAACAAAAAAAAGAAATGGATTTAATTAAAAGAAATAAATAAGGAAATTGCTTAAATTGCTTTATTACATTACCTGTTAAAAAGTACCATAGACAATGAAGTAATATCATTACTAAATATATGTGCACCAAGTGGTATAGCATCCAGATTCTTTTTTTAAAATTAATTAATTAATTAATTGAAGTTTTCAACATTCATTTCCATAAAATTTTGGGTTCCAAATTTTCTCTCCATCTCTCCCCTCCCCCCAAAAATGCTGTGCATTCTGATTGCCCCTTCCAGCAATGTGTCTTCTCTTCTAACACCCCTCACTTCCCTTACTCCCATCTTCTTTCTTGTCATGAAGGGCAAGATAAATTTCTGTATCTCATTACTGTATTCCTTATTTCCCAGTTGTATGTAAAAACAATTCTCAACATTTGTTCCTAAAACTTTGAGTTCCAGTTTCTCTTCCTTCCTCCCTCCCCACCCATCCCTAATGAGAAGGCAGGTAATTCAATATAGGATATATATGTGTAATTTTGCAAATGACTTCCATAATAGTCGTGTTGTGTAAGACTAACTATATTTCCCTCCATCCTATTCTGCCCCCCATTGCTTCTTTTCTCTCTTTTGATCTTGTCCCTCCCCAGGAGTGTTGATTTCAAATTGCTCCCTCCTCCCATTGCCCTCTTTTCCATCATTCTCCCTACCAAGCTTATCCCCTCCTCCCCCACTTTCCTATATTGTAAGATAGATTTTCATAGCAAAATGAGTGTACATTTTATTCCCTCCTTGAGTTGAATGTGATGAGAGTAAACTTCACGTTTTCCCTCTCACCTCTCCCCTTTCCCTCCATTGAAAAGGCTTTTTTTGCCTCTTTTATGAGAGATAATTTGCCCCATTCAATTTCTCCCTTTTTGATCTCAATATATTCTTCCCTCACCCCTTAATTTCATTTTTTTAGATATGATCCCATCCCATTCAACTCACACTGTGCTCTCTCTGTCTCTGTTTCTCTCTCTCTCTCTCTCTCTCTCTCTCTCTCTGTGTGTGTGTGTGTTTAATTCCACCAAATACCCAGATACTGAAAAAAGCTTCAAGAATTACAAATATTATCTTTCCATGTAGGAATGTAAACATTACAACTCGAGTAAGTACTTTATGATTTCTCTTTCCTGTTTACCGTTTCATGCTTCTCTTGATTCTTGTGTTTGAAAGTCAGATTTTCTTTTCAGCTCTGGCCTTTTCATCAGCAATGCTTGAAAGTCCTCTATTTCATTGAAAGACCATGTTTTCCCCTGAAGTATTATACTCAGTTTTGCTGGGTAGGTGATTTTTGGTTTTAGTTCTAGCTCCATAGACCTCTGGAATATCATATTCCAAGTCCTTTGATCCCTTAATGTAGAAGCTCTTAGATCTTGTGTTATCCTGATCGTATTTCCACAATACTGGAATTGTTTCTTTCTAGCTGCTTGCAATATTTTCACCTTGACCTGGTAACCCTAGAATTTGGCTACAGTGTTCCTAGGAGTTTATATTTTGGGATCTCTTTCAGGAGGTGATTGGTGGATTCTTTTAATATTTATTTTGCCCCCTGGTTCTAGAATGTCAGGGCAGTTTTCCTTGATAATTTCATGAAAGATGATGCCTAGGCTCTTTTTTTGATCATGGCTTTCAGATAATCCCATTATTTTTAAATTGTCTCTCCTGGATCTATTTTCCAAGTCAGTTGTTTTTCCAATGAGGTATTTTACATTATCTTCCATTTTTTCACTTTTTTGATTTTGTTTTGTGATTTCTTGGTTTCTCCTAAAGTCATTTGTTCCATTCTAATTTTGAAAGAACTATTTTCTTCAATGAGCTTTTGAACCTTATTTTCCATTTGACTAATTCTGATTTTTAAAGCATTCTTTTCCTCATTGGCTTTTTGAACCTCTTTTGCCAATTGAGTTAGCCTATTTTTCAAGGTGTTATTTTCTTTAGCATTTTTTTGGGTCTCCTTTAGCAAGTTGTTGACCCACTTTTCATGCTTTTCTTGCATCTCTCTCATTTCTCTTCCCAGATTTTCCTCCACCTCTCTTACTTGATTTTCAAAATCCTTTTTGAGATCTTCCATGGCCTGAAACCACTGAATATTTATGTTGGATATTTGGGATCCAGAAGCCTTGACTTTTTTGTCTTTCCCTTATGGTAAGCATTATTTTTCCTCATCAGAAAGGATGGGAGAAGATATCTGTTCACCAAGACATAACCTTCAATAGTCTTATTTTTTTCCCTTTTGGGCATTTCCCCAACCAGTTATTTGACTTGGGTCCTTTCTCAAGAGTAGGATATACTCTGGGGAGCTGTAAGATCTTAGTTCCTCCAAGGTGGCACAGTCAAGCACATACACTAGTCTGGGAGCAACAAGAAATTTTTGTGCCCAGAATCTGAGTAGTAGAGTTTCCTCTCCACATCCACCTGGCCTCCAGCACCAAGTCAGCACTGGGGGAGATTCAGAGAAACTGCTCAGTTCCTCAGGGGCCTTCAATGGGGGCAGGGATGCCATTCAGTGTGAGATAAAGATCAGCTGCTCAATTCCTCCAGGAACATTATTGATGGGGGCAAGGCCACCACACAGGGCTGAGGTAAGAATCAGCTGCTCAGTACCCCCAGAGGTTTTACAATCCAACAATGGATGTGGCTGCTGTAAGGGCTCTTGTGGGAGCTGCTGCTGCCAGATGTGGCCTCTGCTGCCACTGCCTGAGGCCAGATCTATGGGAAGCCCCTTCTTCCTTCTTGACCAACTGAAAAAACCCAAAACCCAAACTGACCTTTGACACCTGTCGTTTGAGGGATCTGGGAATTGCTGGTACTGCCACTGGAAACTCTGCCCCCAAGGCTGCCTGTGTCCTCCCATGCTTTGCCATGAGTGGCCAAGTCATGGGTGGGTTCCGCTTAGATTCTACTGGTCTTTCAGGTCAGCCTGGGCTGGAAATCTCCACTCAGCCATCGTGTGGCTTCTGCTGCTCTAGAATTTATTGAGAGTGTTTCTTCATGGGTATTTAAAGGGCTGTTGGGGAAGAGCTAGTGTATGTACATCTTTACACTCTGCCATCTTCCATCACTTTCTTAAATCTAGACAATCAGTAAAACAATAAGACAAGTCATGATTTGTGGCATTTGTCCATTTCTGAGGTGTAAATAGTTACACTAGTTATTTAACAGTTGCCTCCGAAAGGTTGGGTTGAGCTAGCTTCAGTATATCCCTGACTGTAGGCCTATATGTGTGGGAAAGTTTGTATAGTTTGTAAAACATTAGTTGCTAAGATGAAAAATAACAAAGTTGCAAGTAAAAAAGAAAGTAGAATATGCAGTTTCAACAAAAGAAAATTGAATTATGATAGAATTAACCAAATAAGAACTTTTACATTAATTTCAAAAATTGGAAGGGAAATAATTATGTAATATGTTAAGGTGTAACTTAGACTAGAATTAAAATTTGTTTTTGTTACTTATTTTTATAAAGTTAACTTAATTAAGAAATAGATTTTCAATATGTTAATATTTTCACTTGATAACTTCTTGTTTTCCTGTAACTTAAACCAATTTTATGTATGTGGTTTTCTGATTATTTGTAGATCTGAAATTAAGGCATTGCGTCCTGGAGGATCACTGGTTTATTCTACATGTACCCTTTCCAAGGCAGAAAACATTGATGTAATCAAGCAAATCCTAAATTCTCATAGTAACATAATCCCAGTGGACATGAAGGAAATGGCTAGTGCATGGTCTCATGAGTTTACATTTGCTCCTAGTGGACAGGAATATGGCTTGTTGGTGCTTCTAGACAAAGGTAAACCCTGGGGCCCAATGTTTGTAGCAAAATTAAAGAAATCAGCACCCTGAACATAAGTTTTATGAAAGATATTGACAGATTGCTCTTTTTGGTATGAGCTGTATGTAGGAATATGTAAACAATTATGCTGATACTATTCTTAGGTATTTGGAATTTTAGCCTATTAGATTAGCATTTTATCCCCTCAGAATCTATACTTGAGGTTTTTTTTTTTCTTGGAAGTAAGTAAAAATTATTTAAAGTGACTGACTGCAGGTTGTAATTTATTTTGCCCAGTATTTTTCTGGATTTTACTTGATTTTTTTTTGTGGTAAAAATGACCTAACCATTTAAGTCTGATGTTTTTAACCTTGTGGAATATTAATATATTTCTATTAATTTTTTAGTTTTCAACATTCACATTAAGTTTTAAATTTTTTCTACCTCTCCCCTCCGCACTCACCAATACAGTGTGCAGTCTGATATAGGCTCTACATATACATTCTTGTTGTACAGTTTCATATTAGTTATGTTGTATAGAAGAATTAGAATGAGTTGGAAGAACTGTGAGAAAGACAAAACAAAAAAATAGCAAATAATGTTAAGTCCTTGCATTGCTGAGAAGAGCTAAGTCTATCAAAGTCAGTTATCTCACAGTGTGACTGTTACTGTGTACAATGTTCTCCTCGTTCTGCCTGCTTCACTCAACATCAGTTCATATAAGTCTTTCCAGGTTTTTCTGAAGTCTGCCTGCTCATCATTTCTTATAGCATATTAGTATTCCATAACATTTATATACCACAACTTGTTCAGCCATTCCCCATTTGATGGGCATTCTCTCAGTTTTTCATTCTTGACCACCACAAAAAGAACTGCTATAAATATTTTTGTACATGTAACTTCTTTTCCCATTTGTATGATCTCTTTGGAATATAGCCCTAGAAGTGGTATTGCTGGATCAAAGGGTATGCATATTCTTATAGCCCTTTGAGCATAGTTCCAAATTGTTCTCCAGATTAGTTAGATCAGTTCACAACTCTACCAACAATGAATTAGTGTTCCAATTTTCCTTCATCTTCTCCAGCATTTATAATTATCCTGTTTTGTCATGTTAGCCTATCTGATAGGTGTGATATAGTACCTAAGAGTTGTTTTGATTTGTGTTTCTCTAATCAGTAATGACTTAGAGCATTTTTCATATGACGATAGATAGCTTTAATTTCTGAGGAAAATTAATATTAATTTCTGATCACTTTTTTGTCAAAGACCCCACTCCTGAAAAGGCAACCAGTCTTTTGTTATCATTTCAAACCCCCAAGATTTCTCATTGTTGACTATCTTAGCCTAGGCCCCACCAGAATGGGACCCTGGCTTCTGTAAACAGAAGCTTACCTGAGCTAGCTCCTCCCCCAGGGATATGTTCTTTTGTCCTTGTTTTTCTCCTCATCAAAGTTGGCAGTAGGCTGGTCTGTGAAGGGAAGACTAAACAGGGAGATCCTGATTCGGGTGGTTTTTCTAGCCAAGATTATACATGCAACTAGGTTTTACAATTAGCCCACTTTCCCCAGCTGCCTCTCCTCACTCCTGGCTTCCACTAGTTGGTTGTTTGTTGTCTTTTGTTCTTGAAGAGGACCAAAATGACATCACTACACTAGGGTCAACTTATACTGCATCCAGCTATGGCTGATCAGAGCAATAGGAGCTTGGAATGTTCTGCCACAAATCATCCATATGAACATTTGGGGTGGACTATCTAAATTTCCAAACCTCCAGGTTCTCCCATCTGTAGCCTTGGTTCCCAGTTTTCAGAGTCCTATTCTTTTAGCCCATTCTCTAGCTAGGGAGGAATAAAGAAAATCTTCCCACCCTGGGACATCTATTTCTTCCTCTAAAGGCTTCCTGCCTTCAAATAGAGGTCTGATATTTTACAATTCCATCCCTATCACCATTGGTAGCGCCAGTCCAATATTCACACTGTCTATGGTGTTCTAAATATCCTGGAACAATTCTGAATTGCAAAATACAACAAACTCTCCATATGGAAGAAAGAACTAAAACATTTATTCAGACACCAGAAAGACAAATTCATCACAATTTATACACAATAACAATGCAGAGGATTTCGCCAGTCCCCAGCCTTCCCCTGTTACAGTTCCCACAACCCAGCTCCATTAAACAAATCACGAGCAGGCTCTCTTAAACAAAACCACAAACAAGCTCTTTCCCTCACACTAGCCAGCTGTCTGCTTGCTTGCATCCTTCCTAGCTCTGACTGCTTTCATGACTAACTTCCTCCTAGCTCTGTTCTAGCTCCACCTTATCCTGTTACACCGTTCCTGCTCCACCTTTTCAGCAAACTCCTCTTCCTGCATAGACTCCATGTGACTCAGACTTCCATGTGCCCCAGTCAGGTCACATGGACCTATTAATAAATGGGAAATCTTCCTATTTAAATTACCATTACAGTATTGAACAAGTCAGCAGTATTACTTGATACCAATGATTCTTTTAAAAACCATTGTTGAAACCACAAGGCTTAATACATTACCAGGTGTGCTGTTTTGCAGCATTGCAAAGTCCCAACAGTTTAAAACCCTGGTTATGCATATCTAGGAAAAAAATTGAAAAGCTTTATGCTTCTGGAATCCATTTTCTAAAATAAACTAATGTGGTTTTTAGCTTTAAATACTCTGATGTAATCACCAACAGACTAGGTTCTTTGTTTCCTATGTGTGCCTGTGTTGTACTTGACCAATAAATGCTTCTGACTTTGTACTTGAATGGTGCTTTTGTTTAGGCAAACATACACTGTGTCTCTATTAATCAGATTGCCAATTAATCATTTCTAATTTGTTTTTCCCTGTATTTTCTCAGGCCTATACTTCTACTTGAATTTAACTTTCTTTCCTTCCCAGTCTTGATCTCACAATTAACTAGTACAACTTTACATTGTTACGCATTCCCTTATCCTTCTCTGCTATGTTCCTCCCCCACTCATCCTTTGCCAAATTCTGGTGTTATTGAAGGCCTACCACATGATTCTACTCCTACTCACTTGCTGTTGTACAGTCCTGAATGAAGTCACACAACCTTGTGAAATGGGTACGCTAGAACCTTGTGTTATCCCTGTTCAAATGGCACTTCCTACAGCAAGGCAAACCTTTTATTCCTCTACTTAAATCCATCTCACTACCTGAAGAAAAGTATCTCAAGCCTTCTCAAGCCCCCCACACCTAATGCTCTCCACACACTCTCATCTGAGGACCTTGTTTTTTTATTGAGAAAATTGAGGCTAATTGCCATGAGTTTCCCATTTTCCTCTTCCCTTTGTTTCAAAACCCCTTGATGTTATTCCCCTATTCTCATATTTCTCTCAGTCTTTCATGAAGTGGACCTCCTTGCCAAAGTCAATCCACTGTATGTGCTTTGATCATATTTCCTCCAATCTTTTCCAGCAGATTGTCCCTTCAGTAATCCCTTCTCTTTTCAACTTCTTTACCTATTGATTCCTTCCCTACTGCCATTGAATACCTTGGAGAGAGTGTTAGGCACATGTAATTTGGAGGGCAGTCCCACAGCAGGGGAGAAGAAACCCTCATGTTTTTGCTGCTCATGGCATAGTGGGCATCATTGGTTGTGCTCACTTTGTTCCTGTTCAATGCCAGAAATGACCAAAAGCACAGCAAAAAGATACAACTCTTGCCTTTCTCAGACTAGAGACAAAATAACAATCATTGTTTGCTGCAGGTCATGTGAAAAACAGGGGAGTGTGCAGTGGCAACACACCCACCAAGTTACATGATGGGCACAACAGTGACTAGTGGAAGGCAGGTTAGTGGAGCATAGAAAAAGCATGTGTTATAGCTTTACTTTTACAAAAGTACTCTACGTTTATTGTGGGCTGCCCAAAGTCATTTGGTGGATTGCAAGTAGCCGGCATGCCGTATGTTGTATAGGCTTGGTCTAAGGGAACTGAGGCAAAGAATCCATGATCTGTTTCTAAGAATTAGCTAACTCAAGTACAGGATCCAGACAATGACCATACTGGGAAACTGTTTAGGTCGTTGAGAGTGGGAGTTACCTGTACTTAGCTATACAAAGATGAATTCCCATTGCAGCATCTGCATGGGAGGCATGAATTCCTAAAGGGAGTGGGTGTAGTGAATTGGACCTATATATCCTTCTCTACTTTGGTCTCTTCATCCTATTGCCAGGTGCCTTGGGGGCAGTTAAATGTGTTAGGTTTTATCCCTATATTGGATTGTCAGCCACATATACCTTCCCTAAGTAGGCCAGTGTCACTTTCTAGCCCCCTACATGTGCCTCTCCTAACTCTTCTTCCCTGATTATTGACTTCCCTTACAGTCGCACACATGTTACGTGTTCCTTGGCCTGAGCTCAGCACAGCCCTGGGATAATATGCCTCCTATGGGCTGGACACAGCCAAGTGCTTTATAATTCTTAACTTAATTGATCCTCTCAAAAACTCCTGAAAGTGGTAGGTGCCACTGTTATCCCCATTTTACCTAGCGAAGGAAACAGACAAACAGGGTTAAGTGACTTGTTCAGGGTCACACAGACGTATCTAAACCCAGATTTGAATTCAGGTATTCCTGACTCTTCAACCTATTGCTCTATGCACTCTACCACCTAGCTGCTTCCCAAATCATAGAGCTCTCAAATCATCATCCCTGATTCCATGAAACTGCCCTTAACATCAGCTAACTCCAAAGCAAATTAAGGACATCCACCACTAGGAAGCCATGGCCTATCTGGGGAATTTGCCATCTGCCCTCTGCCTTGTTGCTGAAGTGGCTTAAGTGACAGTTGTTTGGGAAGGATAGCACGCTATTGTCTAAAACTGCACCCACCCCCTGCCAAATACCCTGAGTTCTATTTACCTACACCCCCACCCCCACCCACCCACCCTCCTGTCCGCTTTAGTCTCTCTTCAGAGGATACTTCTAATATCGGGCCATTCTCAGATCTCTGAGGAGCATATTCAGTCACATTGCTCTTATTGTTTTAAAATATTTAAAAATGAAAGTCAAAAGAGTGGAGCCAAGATGGCAGAGTAAAAGGAGGAAATTGCTTAAGCCCTCCCCCAGACCCTCCAAATACCTCTAAAAATGATTCTAAACAAGTTCTAGAGCTGCAGAACCCACAAAATGACAGAGTGAAGCAAATTTCCAGCCCAAGTCAACCTAGAAGGTTGATAAGAAAGGTCTGTTGCACCAGGATGGGAGAAGAGCACAGTGCATCATGGGCTGTGTGGCACAGATGGGCCAGAGCAGGCCTTAGGACTGAATCACTGGCATCTGTGGTAGTTTCCAAACTTCTCAATCCAAATGCCAAAGACAACATAAAACTCCAGGGGGAAAATTTTGTCTGGACCTGGGTGAGACAAGAGCAAGGTCTAGTCCCAGCCCCAGGGTGATGGAGGTGGTGGTAGTGGGTAGGGGTGGTAGCAGCAGCAGCAGCTGCTTCTTCCACAGCTCAGCCCGCACATAGTGGGGGATCTAGCAGCTCATCATAGATAACGAGTATTACAGGGATCTCTTTGCTAGTGCAGAAGCAGGATTCTCTTGTTTTGTCCTGCTTGGATCTGGGTTGCAGTCCTGAGTAGAAGTCCTGCAGTGAGGAGGAGTTTGTGTCTGCAGTGGAAATAGTTCCAAGGCAGAAAAGAGCGCTTATGATCATTCACAGACAAGAGCACAGGCTAGTTAAGGAGTAAACACCTCTCTTTGATCATATCACCTTGGAGGAACTGAAAATTTATAAAATTCTAGAAGTTTGTAAACAGCTACATAAAATCCCTGAAGTACATGGTCCACATTGGAAGCAGAGTCCCACCTTAACAAAGAGTTAGAAAGTCAAGTGTTGGACTGGATAAATGAGCAAATGAAGTAAAAAAAAAAAAAAAAAAAAGAACAAAACAAAAAAACCCAGACTATAGAATCTTACTTTCATGTAAAGAAGATAAAAACCAGAACAAGACAACAAAGTCAAAGCCCCTAAATCAAAAGCCTCCAAGAAAAGTATGAATTGGTCGCAGGCCATGGAAGACCTCAAAAAAGGATTTTGAAAATCATATAAGTGAAGAAATGAAAAGAAAATCCAGAAAAATGAGTCAGTAACTTGCTAACAGAGACTCCCCCAAAATACTGAAGAAAATAATACCTTTCTAACATGAGAGAGTAATAGCATGGGCTTACTACTGCTCTCCTCCCAAACACAGCCAAATACCAGTAAGAAAATATTTTAAATAAATTCTTGAGCTGCAGAACCCACGTAATGACAGAATGAAGCAAATCTCTAGCCCAAGATAGCCTTCAAGGTTGCTGGGAAGTGTCTATCATGCCATACTAGGAGCAGAAAGCAGTCTAGTGTGGGCTGCACCAGCACAGATGGGATATGAGCAGACCTTTGGGGGATTCAAACTCTGGCACCTGTGGTCATTTCCAGACTTCATGACCCCAAAATGTGAAGGACAAATTGGGAGGTCAATGGAAAAAACCTGTGGGACCTGTGTGAGACAAAAGAATGGTTGGGTCTCAGCCCCAGGGCAGTCTGGGGTGGGGGTGGAGCCCATTAGAGGAGGAGCCAATGGCAGCAGCACCAGCAGTGGCAACTGTTTCTGGAGCTCTAGGCTCACAGATTCTGGGGAGATAGAACAATGGATAGTACACCCCCATCACCACTGGAAGCAGAGAACTACCTTGACAAGGAGCTCAAAAGTCAAATAAATGACCGGGGAAATGGGCAAAAACAGGAAAAAAGAATCCAACTATAGAACCTTACTTTGGTGACAAAGAAGACCAAAGCATACTAGTAGAAGACAACAAAGTCAAAGCTCTTACATCCAAAGCCTCCAGGAAAAATATTACTTGGCCTCAGGCCATGGAAGAGCTCAAAAAAGATTTTGAAAATCAAGTAAGAGAAGTAGAGGAAAAATTGGGAAGAGAAATGAGAGTTACACAAGAAAATCATGAAAAATGAGTCAACTGCTTCCTAAAGGAGACTCCAAAAAATGCTGAAGAAAGTAACACATTAAAAAGTAACCCAAATGGTAAGAGATCCAAAAAGCCAATGAGAAGAAGAATGCCCTTAAAAGCAGAATTGACCAGATAGAAAATGAGGTCCAAAATCTCGAATAAAATGATTCCTTAAAGATTAGAATGGAGCAAATGGAAGCTAATGACTTTATGAAAAATCAAGAAGTTATAAAACAAAGACAAAGGAATGAAAAAAATGGAAGATAATGTGAAATATCTTATTGGAAAAACTACTGACCTGGAAAATAGATCCAGGAGAGACAATTTAAAAATTACTGGGCTATCTGAAAGCCATGGTCAAAAAAAGAGCCTAGACATCATCTTTCAAGAAATTATCAAGGAAAACTGCTCAGATATTCTAGAACCAGAGGGTCCAATAGATATTAAAAGAATCATCTGATTGCTTCCTGAAAGAGATCCCAAAAGGAAAACTCCTAGGAATATTGTAGCCAAATTCTAGAGCTCCCAGATCAAGGAGAAAATATTACAAGCAACCAGAAAGAAAGAATTCGCAGACTGGTAATACAATCACTGTAATACAAGATCTAGTAGCTTCTACATTAAGGGATCAAAGGACTTGAAATATGATATTCCAGAGGTCAGTGGAGCTAGGATTAAAATCAGCAACCACTTTCCCAGCAAAAGTGAGACTCCTACCTCAGAGGAAATAATGGTCATTCAATGAAATAGAGGACTTTTAAACATTCTTGATGAAAAGACCAGAGCTTAATAGAAAATTTGACTTTCAAACACAAGAATCAGGAGAATCATGAAAAGGTAAACAGGAAAGAGAAATCGTAAGTGACCTCATAAAATTGAACTGTTTACATTCCTACATGAAAAGACCATATTTGTAACTCTTGAGACATTTCTCAGTATTAGAGTAGTTGGAGGGATTATATATAAAAAAAATTCAGGGGTGAGAGAGAAATATATTGGGAGGAGAAAGGGAAAAATAGAATAGGGCACATTATCTCACATAAAAGAGGCAAGAAAAAGTTTTTTTTAATGTAAGGGAAGAAGTGAGAGATGAGAAGGAAGGAGTGAACCTTACTCTCATCACATTTGGCTTAAGAAGGGAATAACATGCACACTCAATTTGGCATGACAATCTATCTTATACTACAGTAAAGTAGGAAGAAAGGTGATATGGGGTAAGGTGGAGAGGATGATAGAAGGGAAGGCAAATGGGAGGAGGGAGTAATTGGAAGTAAATACTTTTGAGGAGGGATAGGGTCAAAAGAGAGAAGAGAATAAATGGAAGTTCAGATCCTACAACAGGCATAAGTAATTTGAGAAAATAAGGTTGAACTTTTGGTCTCAATGAAGCCTCTACATCTGCCCCACCAGAGTTCAAGCATAGATTCCACATCAGGTAGTCAAATAAGGGATTATTCCCATATGTATTAGTCCTCACTATTCAACAAACATTTATTAAAATCCTTTTAAGCAGTATGCAATTAATAATTACACATAGTATATATAGATGTATATATAGGCAATAAATTTACATATATACTCTATTACATATGTATTCGATATTGTTATTATATATTATTAATACTCTTTCTGTAGACCAAAACATATTGTACTCAAATTTTGGCTCAAAGTTGTTACATTTTATTGAGGTATTAAAAAATGTACACCAAGAAGCAAATAGATAGCTAGTAACTGGAGTGGAGTTGGGGGATGTAGGGATGAATCAGGAAAAACCTTTTTGTTGCAGGTAGTAGCTTAGCTGTATTTTGAAAAAAGCTAAGAATTCTGGGAGTTGGAGGTAAGGGAAAAATTACAGTTCATGTATAGATATTGGAGACCCTCATGCAAAGTCATTAAAGCAGAAAGAACAAAGGGAACAATATAAAACATGTTTGGAAAGGTAAATAAGAGTCAGATTATAAAGGACATTAAGTGCTAGGCTAAAGGGTTTGTGTTTTGTCCTATGGGCAATAAGGGAGCCACAGAAGATTTTTGAAATAGGAAGATTCATGGTTACATTTATTTTAAGAATGTAGACTTAATAGCTATATAGATTGTAGAGAGGAAGAAAGTGAAGGTAAGGAGACTACTTAGGAATCTATAGAAATGGTCCAGGTTAAAAAATATTTAGCTAGATAGCTTTCTAATTAAGCATTTACTCGGTATCTGGCAGGTTCTGTGTCTGGGGATACAAATACAAGCAAGCAAGACAGTGTCCAAAAGGAGCTTATACTTTTCTGGGGAAAAGCAATACATAAGGCAGTGGGGATAACTGAGGGGAACACCATTTATCTGCTGAAGGAAACCCCAAAATGACATCATATTCAAAATGGGTCTCTTCCAGATAAAAGGAAAATAGTACTATAAGCAACAAGAAAGAAACAAGATCAAGTAGTAAGAAACTGTAATCAGTCAGGATCACACAAAACCTGTCAGTTTTTACTAGAAATGAAAAGAGAGCTTGGAATACATTGTTTCAAAGGATAAACCAAATAGAAAATTATAATTAAAGATAACAAAATGCATACCTGAGTATAATCTTACAGGGAGAAAGTAATGAATTTTTAATGAAAGTGATGACTTTCAAGGATTCCTTATGAAAAAAAAACACAAGAGAATAGAAACTTTTAAATGCAAACAGAAGAGTGAAGGGAAACCTAGAAAGATATATGTATCTAAGTAATTGGATAGAGCTATGGGATGATGAACTTATAGCATTCTAAATAATAGAGAAGAAGAAAATATTTTTGTAGTTTTGTTTTAACCTTAAGCTTTTAATAAGGAAGGTAAAAAAGGAATTGTGTAAGTCGATAAAGGAAGAAGGATACAAAACTTAATATTCTCATAATTGGAGAAAGAAGAAAAACATACATAGAGGAAGGGGCAACAGTAGTAGATAGCATAAGAACCTCACTTTTTATTGAAAAAAGTTTGAACACACACATTTTGTTGTAGAAATGCATCAAAATTGAGAAATCTCCATAGGGGAGTGGAGTAGAAACAAACAAAATTTAACTGGGAAAATTGGACAAATGGAAAAAGAAGAATAAAAGCCAACTGAAGCAAACAGTTTATTAAAAATTAGAATTCGACAGGTAGAAGCTAAAGACTCTATGAGACATCAACAATTAGTCAAACAAAATCTAAAGAATGAAAAATAGAAGAAAATACAAAATATCTCATTGGAAAAACAACTGCTCTGGAAAATAGATCCAGGAGAGAAAAATTCTAAGAATTATTGGTCTACCAGAATGCCATGATAAAAAAAAAGGAGCCTGGATAATGTCTTTCAAGAAATCATCAAGAAAAACTGTCCTGAGTTCCTAGACCCAGAAAGCAAAATCTGTCTGGCATCCACCAATCCACTGGAAAGAATCCACCAATCACCTCAAAAAAGAAACCCCAGATTAAAAATGCCAAGGAATATTGTTGCTAAATTCCAGAACTATCAAGTTAAAGAGAAAATACTGCATGCAGCCAGAAACAATTGAAATATGGTGGAACTACGGTCAGAATCACACAGAAACTTGTTGCTTCTACATTAAAATATCAGAGGGATTGAAATGTGATATTCTGGAAAAAAAGGGAGATTGGACGACAACCGTGGATCAGTTACCCAGCAAAAGTGAGTGTAAGCTTTCAGGCAAGGAGATAGACATTCAATGAGATAAGGGATTTCCAGAGTTTCCTGATGAAAAGACCAGAGTTCAGTAGGAAATTTGATCTTTAAATAGAAGACTGAAGGGAGACATAAAAAGGTAAAGTGAAAAAAAAAAACAGGAAATAAAAACTCATTATGGGCTAATTGTTTACATCCCTATGAGGAATGATGATGCTTGTTAATCTTGAGAATTGTATATTTATTATGGCATCTAAAGGGGATGTGCATAGATAGAGGGAGTGGCTATAAATAAAGTGATGTGACGATAATAAAAGAAATTAAAGGGTGCGAATGTGTTGTAATGAGAGAGGAGAAAAGGAGGAAGCAGGAAAAAGTAAATTACATTGCAGGAAGAGGCACAAAAAACATTATAGTAGAAAGAATGAGAGGAGGGGGATGAGCATTGTTTGAAATTTACTCTCATTGGATTTCGTTCAAAGAGTGAACTAGAACCAGAATAGAAATCTAACTTGTCCTACAAGCAGTAGGTGGGGAAAGGGGAAAGAAAGAGATGGGGGTTAAGGGAAGAAAGAAGTAGTAAAGGAAAAGGGAAATAAAAGGGGGAGGTGTTGATAGAAAAGGGGAAGATTGATGGTGTGGTGGTCAGAAGTAAAACTCTTAAGTAGGAGAAGGGAGAAGGGAAAAAGAAAAGCCTAAATGGGGGGAAATAGGATGTAGAGAAAAACACAGATAGTAATCGTAACTGTGAATGTGAATGTGATGCACTCTCCCATAAAATGGAGGGGGATAGCAGAAGGGATTGAAAACTGTGAAACTATGTGTTGCTTACAAGAAACATATTGGAAACAGGGGGATAAACACATGGTAAAGTTATAGGTTGGAGTATAGAATATATTATGCTTCAGCCAAAAAAGCAGGGGTAGCAGTCCTAATCTCAGACAAAGCAGGAGGGGAAATAGATGTAATCAAATCAGATAAGGAAGGAAACTATATCCTGCTAAAAGGCACCATAGACAATGAAGTAGTGTCATTACTAAACATGTATGCTCCAAGTGTTACAGCATCCAAATACTTAGAGTAGAAGTTAAGGGAGTACAGGAAGAAACAGACGACAAAACTGTACTAGTGAGGGACCTCAACCTCCCCTTCTCTGAACTTGATACTTAAAACAGGAAGAGCCAAAACAGAAAATTATAGACCAACTTCCCTAAAGAATATAGATGAAAAAATTTTAAATCATCTTAGCATAAGGATTACAGTAATATATCTTGAAAATAATACAATATGATCAGGTAGGATTTATACCAGGAATGCAAGACTAGTTTAATATTATTATTATTACTATTGTTATTTTAATATAAATTTATTTAACTTTTTACATTCATTTTCACAAAATTTTGGGTTCCAAATATTCTCCCCATTTGTCCCCTCCCCCCACTCCAATACACTGAACATTCTAATTTCCTCTATCACCAATCTGCCCTCTCTTCTATCATCCCTCCCTTCTCTTACCCCATCTTCTCTTTTGTCCTGTGGGGCCAGATAACTTTCTATTCCCCATTACCTGTATTTCTTATTTCCTAGTAGCAAGAACAATACTCAATGGTTGTTCCTAAAATTTTGAGTTCCAATTTCTCCCCATCCCTCCCTCCCCACCCATTC
>CM053771.1:394461967-394485697 GCA_028658325.1 Potorous gilbertii | reverse complement strand
TGTCTTTACCTGATGGTAAGCAGACCTCTTCGTTGTCAGAGACAAATGGAGGAATCATCTTCTCAAGAAAATAACCATCTATGGTCTTAGTTTTTTTCCCTTTTCTGGGCATTTTCCCAGCCAGTTACTTGACTTCTGAGAGTCCTCTCCACCCCCTGGCCCAGATCCGCCCAGCTAGTGCTTGGGGTCTGAGATTCAAATGCTCCCAGCCAGTTACTCGACTTCTGAGAGTCCTCTCCACCCCCTGGCCTAGATCTGCCCCGCTAGTCCTTGGGGTCTGGGATTCAAATGCTGCTCCCCAGCCTCAGGGCTTTTGGTGGCAGACCTGACTGCTCTTCAGTGGGAGCTTATCTGCTGGTTCTCAGGTCGGGGCAGGGCCGTCTCTTAGGCTCAGTTCCCTCAGGGGATTTATGCAGAGATCTTTTGTAATGGAGCTGGGGTGGAGCTCCTGCTGGCTCTGCGGGCCTGTGGTGGAGCCGCCTCTGCCTCTGCCGGGGCCGCAGCCTCCCGAGGGAGTCTGAGTCCCAGAGATACCCACTTCCCTCTCAGCCCGTCTCTCTCACTGACCTGTGCGTCTGTGGGTGGAGGGACCTTCGTGGCTGCCGGAGATTCAGGTCCCTGATGTCTGCTTGGGTCAGCTGGCTCCTCAGTGAGGTGTGACCAGGTAAAGCTCCGCGACTGGGGTAGGGGGAGGGGAGGACTCTGCAGGGCAGGGCTCCGCTCCTGTCTGGGGTACCTTTGCGGTCGGTTTTTCAGGGCTCTCTGCAACGGAAATCTCCTTCACTGTGTTGCTGCGTGGCTTCCACTGTTCCAGAATTTGTCAGGAGTTCTTTTTACAGGAAATCTATGGGCTGTGGATTCAGAGCTAGCAAATGTGAGTCTTTCTACTCTGCCATCTTGGCTCCGCCCCTGTTATGAGCTACCCAGTTATTAATGAGTCTTAGTCATATATTTCACATCTGTAAAGGGTAAACTGTCATTTTGAATCCTTTATAATCAGTCTGTGGTATATACCTTATATTTCTCTTGTTTCTTGTATGTTGAACCATCTATTAAATATTCCAGGAATTTTGATAACTAAATCTTAAAAGTCAGAGAGTTTATCAAATATTCTTTTTTTTTTCATTCCGAATAATATTTAACTTTCAGCATATGATAATTTTGGCTGGAACCGAAATTCTTTCGTTCTTTGGTACATTGTATTCCAAGATCTGTGGTCCTTTAATGTCTCTGCTGCTGGTCTTGTGTAATGTGGCTTCCTCATATTAGAATTGTTTTTATCTTTATGCTTTTAATATTTTATGCTTGAGCCTAGGGGTTTCAAAATTTGACATTCTCATTAGTTTTCTTCAAAGGATCACTTTTAAATGATGATCAGTGGATTTTTTTCTATTTTTACTTGTTCCACACACACTTTTTGTAATGTTTCAGGACAATTTACTTTAATTATTTCTTGTCTTTCTGTATCAGTTCTTTTTTACCGTAATTTTCAGTTAGTTCAGTTATTTTTGTATTTTCTCTTCTAGATCAGTTCTCCAGATCTGTTGTTTTTCTTATAAGATGTTTCACTTTCTCTTCTAGTTTTTCATATTTTGTTTAATTATTTCTTGATCTCATAGCTTCCCTGACTTCACCTTGCTCAATTCTAATTTTTAAGGTGTCATTTTCTTCCATTTTTTAAAAAGAATATTTACTTTTAAGTTTTCAACATGCATTTCCGCAAGATTTTGAGTTCCAAATTTTCTCACCATCCCTCCTCTCCTCCCCAAGACACCTTGCATTCCCTTCCCTCAATCTGCCCTCCTTTCTATCACACCCCTCCCTTCCCTTATCTTTTCTCTCTTCTTGTGGGCAAGATAGATTTCTATACCTCATTACTTGTATTTCTTATTTCACAGTTGCATGCAAAAACAGTTCTCAGCATTCATTCCTAAAACTTTGAGTTCCAACTTCTCTACTTTCCTTCCTCCCTACCCATCCCCATTGAGAAGGCAAGCAATTCAGTATAGGTTGTACATGTGTAGTTATGCAAAAAACTTCCATAATAGTCATATTGTGAAAGATGAACTATATTTCCTTTCTATTCAGCCCCCATTTGTTATGTTCTCTCTTTTGACCTTATCCCTCCCCAAAAGTGTTTACTTCTAATTACTCCCTCCTCCCATTTGCCCTCCCTTCTATCATCTCCCCCACATCCTATTTAACCCCTTCTCCCCTACTTTCCTGTATTGAAGGTAGATTTTCATGCCAAATTATGTGAGCATATTATTCCCTCCTTAAGCCAAATGTGGTGAGAGTAAGCTTCACTTTTTCCCTCTCACCTCCCCACTTTTCTGCTCCATTGAAAAAACTTTTTCTTGCCTCTTTTATGAGAGATAATTTGCCCCATTCCATTTCTCCCTTTCTCCTCCCAATATATTCCTCTCACACCCCTTAATTTTATTTTTTTATATCATCCCCTCCTATTTAACCCACCCTGTGTAATTCTTCCAACTACCCAAATACTGAGAAAAGTCTCAAGAGTTACAAATATTACCTTTCCATGTAGGAATGTGTAAACAGTTCAACTTGAGAAAGTCTCTTATGATTTCTCTCTCCTGTTTACCTTTCCATGTTTCTCTTGATTCTTGTGTTTGAAAGTCAGATTTTCTATTCAACTCTGGTTTTTTCATCAAGAATGCTTGAAAATCCACTATTTTATTGAAAGACCATTTTTTCCTCTGATGTTATACTCAGTTTTGCTGAATAGGTGATTCTTGGTTTTAATCCTACGTCCTTTGACTTCTGGAATATCATATTCTTAGCCTTTCGATCCATTAATGTAGAAGCTGCTAGATCTTGTGTTATCCTGATTGTATTTCCACAATACTTGAATTCTTTCTTTCTGGATGTTTGCAATATTTTCTCCTTGATCTAAGAACTCTGGAATTTGGCTACCATATTCCTAGGATTTTCTCTCTTTGGATCTCTTTCAGGAGGTGATGGGTTAATTCTTTCAGTATTTATTTTACCCTCTGGTTCTAGAATATCAGGGCAGTTTTCCTTGATAATTTAATGAAAAATGATATCTAGGCTCTTTTTTTTCATCATGGTTTTCAGGTAGTCCCATACTTTTTAAATTGTCTCTCCTGTATCTATTTTCCATGTCAGTTGTTTTTCCAATGAGATATTTACATTGTTTTCTGTTTTTTCATTCTTTTGGTTTTGTTTTGTAATTTCTTGGTTTCCCATGAAGTCATTATCTTCCATCTTTCCCATTCTCTATTTTAAAGAACTATTTTCTTCAGTGAGCTTTTGAACCTCCTTTTCCATTTGGCTAATTCTGCTTTTTGAAGCATTCTTCTCATTGGCTTTTTGGACATCTTTTGCCATTTGGGTCAATCTATTTTTAAAGGTGTTATTCAGCATTTTCTGAGGTTTCCTTTAGCATGGTGTTCTCACTTTTCATGATTTTCTTGCATCACTCTCATTTCTCCTCCCAATTTTTTCTCTACCTCTCTTAATTTGCTTTTCAGAATCCTTTTTCAGCTCTTCCATGGCCTGTGACCACTGCGTATTTTTTTTGTGATTTTGGATGCATAATTTATATCTTCCTCTGATGGTATCCTTTGTTCTTCCTTATCAGAAAGGATGGAAGAAAATACCTGTTCACCAAGGAAGTAACCTTCTAGAGTTTTATTTTTTTTCCCTTTTCTGGGCATTTTTCCCAGCCAGTTACTTGACTTGTGAGTCCTTTGTCAAGTGGAGGGTATACTCTAGGGACCTGTAAGTTCTCTCCTCCAAGGTGGCACAATCAAGGGGGAGGAGTTTATTCCTCTTCTGGCCTGCACTCTGGTCTGAGAGCAACTACAGTCTTTTCTGTCCTGGATTTTTGAGTAGAATTCCCACAGTACCTCCACCAGCTCTATCACACCAGTGCTTTTCCTTACTCCATGACTTCCCCTAAGGGCTGAGATTCAGATCAGCTGCTCAATTCCCCCAGGGTCTCTAGGCTGAGGGCCCCATAAATGCTGCAGTGGCTGCTGTTGCCTGGGGGTGGGGCTAGGGCCTTACACTGCTCCCTTTTCACCCAAGTGAAAGAACTTTCTCACTGACCTTTGAAGCTGTTTGTGGGTTGATAAATCTGGGAACGGCAGCCACTACCTGGTGTTTCGTATCCTGAAGCCTGCTCCAGTCCTGACCCTGCCTTGTGTGGCCAAGGCTGTGCAATGCACCTTTCCTGTCGGGCTTCCAGGCTGCCTTGGGCTGGAAATCTGTTTTACTCTAGTTTTGTGACTTCTGCTGCTCTAGAATTTGTTTAGAATCATTTTTACAGCAATTTTATAGGCTATGAGAGTAGAGCTAGAGCAGGTCCCTCCTTCTACTCTACTATCTTGGCTTCGCCCTCCTCATTTTCTTCCTTAAGGTTTTTTCCTAATTGGTTGATTTTCCCTTTCATAATTTTGTTTTTCTTGAAATTCTTATTTATTTATTTTAGTTTTTTTTCCATCTCTTTTTTAAAAATTTTTTTATTTTTAAAGTCTTTTAAGACTGTCTTTGCATTCTTTTTGGCAGGTAACCATTTGACGTAACTCTTTGGGGGTTTGTATACTTCAGTATCCTTCTCTGAAGATGACCCTCCAGTCTTATCTATTTCCATATTATGCTTTCTATGGTTGGATTCTTTCTTCTTTGCCTGTTCATTTTTTGTGGTAATATCTTGAATCCCTAGGGTATGGGAGATACCTCTTACCCCAACTCTTCAGATCTCCCTTTTAGCCTGGAACCAAAACCAAACCTCTAACCTCCTGTAAGTGCTCACAACCACGGTCTTTTAGCCCCGCTGCTTCTGTGCTCACTGGACCTCTTGATTCCTTCTTACCCCAGCTTCTCTTTGCAAGCATTTTTGGGACTGGTGTTCCTTGTCAGCAGAGGTTCCATCATTCTTTCCAAGCTGAGACACCCAACTTCCCCAACTGTTCAGGGGATAAAAGTTCCTGTTGCTAGGACTGAGGCAGCCCCCCAAACCAACTAATCCCAGGGCTTGCTGGTTGTTGTTAATGTGGATCCTAGCCGGAAGGTATTTACTCTTTGTTGGGACCAAACCTCTTCTTGGGAATTTTCTTATGACCTCGGATTGTCCAGGAAAACCTTGATTGTGCCTTCATTCTTAGTTTACCCATACTTCATTCATCCTAAGGTACTATTTTATCTCTTTAAAGTGGGGGAAAATCTTGAAAGCTTGGAATTTTCTGACCTACTCCACCATCATCTCAGAATTTTTCTGGAAGTTTCTAAAATTTGTAGTTAGTGGATAAAAACTTAGTATATCTTAAGATATTTTTGAATGACTTGATTTTTGAATTACTTGTTTATGAGTTTGTTATAAAACCACCTCTTATTTTTGTTTTCCAGGTTAGCAAATAAACAAGACAAAAAGGGGGCATTAGCAGAAACAGATTTAATTGACTGTTTATCTCTAGAAAAACTTGTCAACGAGAAAAAATGTCTATGCCATATAGTAAGTTTCTCTATCCCTCATTCTATCTTGGCTAATTATTTTTATGAATAGCTTTTTTTTAATGAAAAATGCTAGTCTCTTCAGATAAAAGTCATTATATAGGCACTATAATTTGACAAGTGATATTTTCTCTGTCCCTACACTGCTTTGTGTTGATAAATGCTATAACATTTTTAACTTTTGCAAACTGTCACATAAGTATTATAAATTTTTTAAAAATAATTTTAGTTTTTCACTAGTGTAGACTAACTTTGATATAGACAGGGAAAATTTTGTGAATATACTTGCAGCTCTGTCATCAGCCAATCCATGCCGGTAGAAAAGTTTCCTTTCATCAAGATCTCTGTGTCAGTGAAATCACAGTTGTAAAAAAAATGTTGATTAAAAATAAACTCTGTCCAACCATCTATCTTTCTATCTGTCTCTCCCTCTATTTGTAGTGTTATATATCATGTAAATTGGATCCAGTAATTCAGCTTCATATTACATAATGAATTGAGGATTTCAGGCAATTTTTACAAGAGTTTCACTCTTGCCTTGAGATATTCCCAGATACTGCCTGTGACACCTGATTGATATGTAGGCCAAGCTCTCAGGAAGGTACCAGTAGCAGAGAGAGAGAGAGGGGGTGTGTGTGTGTGTGTGTGTGTGTGTGTGTGTGTGTGTGTGTGTGTGTGTGTGTGTGTGTGTGTGTCTGTGTGTCTGTGTGTGTCTGTGTGTACGTGTGTGTACATACTAGTAAAGCTTACATCGGTTTTTGAAATTACAAATAAATATAAGTAGAAGTTATAATATTTTTCCCCCATTTCAGTAGATTGACATGTCTAACTTTAAAGATCTAGATCCCTGATCCACTATAATATTTGTTGTTGTAAATAGCATATGAAAGTTGTCAAAACAATCTAAATATCATCCAAAATCTTGTAAAACTGTTAAAACCACAGTAAGGCTTTTGACCTTCTGGTATTTCAGTTTGCTGTGTGCAGACAGATTAGTGATGATGGTAACAGTAGTAAGAGCTGACACATGTATATTGACGTTTATAAAGCATATTAGTTACATTTGATTAACCTGATGTAGTAGATAGGTGCTGGACTGAGAATCAGGAAAACCTGCATTGGAATCCTGCCTGTGTAATTATGAACAGATCACTTAACCTTCTGGCCTTCAGTTTCCTTATCTACAAAATTAGCAGTTTGGACTAAATTGATGATCCTGTAAGCAGTACTTTTTGTAAGTTAAGTGTAAAGATAAGTTCTTTTTCTTTTTTATTTTGTACTTGTGCAGTTATTTTGAGAAAGTTATCTTAATATGGGTGAATGCCTTTTATTCTGTGTTTAGGTATTGTTCATTAAACAGTTGTTTATCGTGTTTTTAGGAACGTTGTTCAGCAGTGTTGGGCTTTGGGAAGAAAATTGACAAGTCCATAAAAAATGGTCTCTGGTGGTTGCTGTGTAGCATTGCAAAAGACTTTGACGCCTTAAATGATCGTGTTGAAAAAGACACAATTGCTCAACACCTTTTTCAGGAAAAAGAGAAAATGGAACGAGCTGAGCGAGTGAATAAACTACGAAGAGAAAGGTACTGACTAACTAAAGTATATGGCCAAACGCATCTCATATCAGAAATGCCAAAATGGTGGGAGTAATTTATATTTTTATCCATTCAGTTTCCTCTCTCTGTATGAAGGAAGCCATTGGGTAAGAATTTGTTACTTCTGTGAGTCTTTCGCAGTTGCAAGTTTGGATGATATATTTGTAAAACTCCTTGTAATACTACAGAATTATCATTATTATACAAATACTATGTTGTCGGCAAATTTACACACAAAAAATATTTTTTGCTTTATGAGCCTTCATCCTCAGAGTTTTATAATTTTATCTGTCCTTGTCAACTTGGAGAAAAGGTGGATTTTCAAAGGAATTGTTAAGACTAAAGTCTGTTTATTTGCTTTTCTTTTGTGGAAGGGTAAAGAAAAGTTGCATTCTTCAAAAAAAAAAAATATTGCCTGAATCAAAACATTCAAGGTTTAAGTTATTAAATGCTGGATTAAAAATTAATCATATCTTTTTATTCTTAAGTAATGCACCAATATAAACATTAGTTGAAATTTAAAATATGAATAAAAATTCATACAGTATTACTGCATTTAATTTATGTGTCTCTGTCTCTTGATGTCAAGGGAAGTAGGAAGAGGCCGTTGTTCTCTCCTTACTTGTTAAATAGTAATCTTTTACAAGAAGGTGGCACATAAGTTGCATGGATCTGAAAAGCTATAGTAGACATTATGATAGGATGGGGCTACTAGGTTCTGATTTTTCTGGGCCTTGGCCAGAAACCAGGAAAAGATGAGTTTTGACCATAGGGAAACAGATCCATGTTTTTCACAGTCTTACGTTAATCCTGTTCTCTAGTGATAAATTTTTGCTTTAATCCACATATAGATTTGATTCTTAGGAGAAATATTTGTAAAGTGTTGATTTTTTAATTTTCCTTTTCCTAAGAACATCAGGAATGAAGCAATGTCTTTATTTGTCTTCAGGGAGAATTAGGTTTCATCATTTTACTAGACTTATTGATAATTGATAAATAACACAATCATGAGGATATTAGTTTCCATAGAAATCTTGAATTAAATTTTGGCTTTAATCAAGCTGTTTTGTATATTCTAACTTTTAAACCTTGAATGTTGTATTGTTTTAAAAGCATAAAACACCAGTAATACGTATAGATTAAACTTGGACAAGTTCTATCAAAAAATATATATATTGCTGAGATTCTTTGAGTCTCTTCTTTTTCCTGTTGTACACAAAGCAAGCATTTTGATGAGTGATTTTTATGAAAAAATTAGTAATTTTTTCCAAAGTATTTTTATTCTTTCTTTCCAAGAATCTATAGGTATTTGGTAGGCAGCTTTCCCTGTAACCTTCCTCTTTTTTTTTTTTTCTTTTTTGCTTCCCCATGCAGACCCAACCATACTTGTGTTCCAAGGCCCCTTCTGGTGAGCAGAGCCTCTATGATTAACAATACATAGGTGTAACTTCGTGAGTGATACAGAAACTTCTTCATTTCCTACCATTTAGTCTCATTGATCTAGTTGCTCATTTCTAGTATATTTGGAAAACAAAATATTATTTTTAATATTATGGTCATAGATATACTTGATTATAATTTTGAAATGAATACTAAATGAACAACTTGAGAAATGAGGCCAAATTAAGGTGAAGCATGAAAGATTATATTACATTAGTCATGTTTCATCATTATATATTTAAGCATTAAAAGTTTTCAGCTATGGCCCTTAGTTTCATTATTTTTTTATGATTCCACCATTAGCTAACTTTTCTTTTTAAAGGCAAGGCAGTTAGGGTTAAGTAACTTGCCCAGGATCACACAGCTAGTCAGTGTTAAGTCTCTGAGGTCTGATCTGAACTCAGGTCCTCCTGACTCCCAGAGGAGTCCCTGTGCCGCCTAGCTACCTCTTAATAAACTTTTAAATGTTCTTTATAATATTTCAGACTGTTTTGTTTCAGGAAATGTTAATTACCTTTCATATATGGTATTATTTGCCATATATCACAAACAGTCAACATACCTTTGAAAGCTAGTTTTCTGAAGTGCTGCTTTATTTTATTTACATGACATAAAAGCAAATTTTTAATAGGTCCTTATGCTGTTGTTCCAGAATACAACTATTATGCAGTCATTTAAACATGAATTCAAATGGTGTATCTTTTTCTACTTGTTTTTCTCTTTTAAACATGTGAACAAATTCTATCTATAGCTGTTCATGGTCAGTTTTTACATAAATATATTCAAGAAACTATATATGTCAAACATGAGTTATGTCATAGAGAAGATAAAAGACTTTTGGGAAAAAGTTCTTTGTGTCTTGCACTCCAGTGCTAATGCAGAATTTTTTTTTTAATTTGAGAAAATTGGCAAAGAAATTATTGTCAGTTGGAATAAACAGTAATTTTTTAAAACTTTCATGAGGTTGGAAGTCAGTGAAGTTGCACCTAAGTTAAAGAAAAAATAGATCCATAAACAAGCATTTGTTAAAAACGTATTGTTTACTAGGTTTTATAGGTTCTGAGACAGAAAGATAAAATCAAAACAATCCCTTAAATTCTCATGGAACTTGCATTCTATTGACGGAAGCAGCATGTGCGCATTTATGTATATACTTGTTATACACAAAGTAATTTTAGCAGGGTACTAGGAATTAGGGTAACCAGAAAATGTTTCATGAGTTTAGCTGTGAAGAAAACCTGGGTTTCTAAGAGGTAGAGGTGAAGAGGAATGTGTTTTAAGCCTAGGGACCAGCCTATTCAAGGGTAGGGAAACAGAAATAGTCATGTACCGAGGCCATCACAGGTTTTAGTTAGGCTAATGTTTGAAGTCCTGAAAAATGACCAAAGATCATTTACACATAATATTTATTTTGAATTATTTGCATTTAAAAAATTAAGTTATTTGCAAGTTACTTATTATAAATGAAAACTTTTGAATAAAACTTTTTTTTTTTTTTTTGCTGCTTCATCTAACAGAGAACAAAAGGAAAAAGAGCAGGTGGAGAGAGAACACGCTACAGAACATCCTGAATTTGACAAAAGTAATGATTCTGATTGGGATTCTGATCAAGTTGTTGTCAACCCTTTTCAGCCCATAAACGTAGTAGTTCTAGAGGTATGTGTGATGATAAATACAATTTTTGTTTTTAAGCCACAGTTCATAAGAAGGTATTTAGAGAAACATTGAAGGAAAGCCAGAGAAATAGTTACCAAGAGACATCAAGTGGGTCTGATGGGTGAATAACCAATATGATTTTCTCCCTCTTGTGCAGAGATAGTGTGGTGTAAGTGAATAGATAGTTGGTCTCAAAGCCAAGGAGACATATTCTTGTCTCTGATATATAGTAACTGTGTGACTCTGGGCAAGTCACTTAACTTGTAAGTATTCAGGCAACTCTGAATGATTCTGAGTTGCAGAGAAGGTGCTGCCCTGCTTTAGTAGAAGAATTTCCTTGCTCAGTGGAAGATCTCTCTCTGTACTAATGAAATAAATTACAAGTTCTGAACCCATCCCTCTCTCTGTGAGTGTGAAAAGCATAGTGATCAGAGATGAGAATGAACTGATGCAAAATGAGGGTATGAATATAACAAATATAAACTGCTGTCATTGTTTCTTACATTTCAGAATTGTTATTCTTGTTAGGACATTGATTTTTAAATGTTATGTCTCTTCTTTCCCTAGGTCTTGCTGCTATTAGCTCATTGTGCTAATATGTCAGTGCATTTTAGGATTTATAAATTGTCTTCTGACCATATTCTAAGTCCAGTGTAATGTATTGTAAAATACCATAAGTACTCATGTGTCTCAATATTAGTTGCCTAGATTTTTACCGAAATTAATTTATAGATTGAAATCTTAGGGGTATGTGTGTGTGTGTGTGTGTGTGTGTGTGTGCGCGCGTGTGCGTGCATCATGTCTATGTGACATCTCCTAGGACTGAGAGCTTACCTGATCTTTTGCATGTCTCAGCAACTCCTTAGTCTTGGCAGCTTCTGGGCTTATATTCTGTTCCCTGGTGGACTACTTATATAGCCAAGTTGTTGCTTCTGCTTATGCATATTGTCTTCTGAAATCCTCCTCATTGCTTCCTTACAGTTTCCCATTGGGCAGCAGGTAATGATTGATTTCATCCCAGTAGCTGCTGTTGCTGATAGGAGAAGTCAGTTTGCGGAAGAACATGTTACTACAACTTAGTTTCCATTATATCAGAGTATTCGGTTCTTCAGATATCAGAGAGTTTCCTATATTTTCTAGTGCTTTAGTTCCATTTTCTTTAATGGTATTCCTGGTTGCAAGGATGAGTATAAGAAATAGCCTCAGTAACATGAGTTATCATTTCTGATTTCTATTAAATACATTCATTTTTTTGTTCATTTGAAGATATTGTATAAAAGGAAACGTTGAAGCATTTTATACTTTGATGTAGACATTTATTTTGTGTGAGGAGCTTGTAAATAATGACTTTTGTATACTATGGTAAATATTTTTATAAGCAATATTTCAGTAAATTGCCCATAGAGAGTAGAGGGTACCGTGATAGCATCCCATAAAGCTTGCTACATCTCACAGTATAAAGAAGAGAAACATTACTGTAGAACGTGGTCAAGTAGGCTCCATGCTAAAAATCCCAAATGAGTATTGATATGATGAAATTACACATTGTATGTTTATAATAATAGTAGATCAGGCCTGGGCAACATATAACCAGGCCTGTAGTAGATCATATGTTAAAATGGGAAAATATGTGCACCTTATTTTTTAGGTTATAAAACTTATATATTCTCTTTATGTGCATTGAAGTAGTTCTGTTTTGTTTTTATGACATGTGACTTTTTCTTTCTAAAACTTTGTTTAAAAAAAAAAACCTATCCAACAGCTAATGTTCTTTCAAAACTTGTCATGAAAAAGAAATAAACTCAATTTTATTTTCACTTTCTTGGGTTATATTGTAGCAATGTGGAATCTTTTTTTTTGGCTTTCTTATTTCTTGAACTGTATTAACATTTTAAAAGATTCCAATTTTACCTTTTTTCTCAATGGTTATTTTAAGACTTAATGCTTTGGATTTTAAAACTACATCAAACACATTTTGATAGTAAAGATACTATGCTTTATTTTTGTTAGAGTGAAAAAAGAAGGCAGAGGATGGATAATGATACAAACAGAATTCTTCTGAATCCTGGGACAGAACAAGAGCAAGTTGATATGCAGAGCTGTATCAGCGGCAGCAGCCAGAAAAGCACTGATTATGAATTCGTAAACCCTCATAACACGGCGGCATTAACACAATTTGAAGACAAAGAAACTGAAACAGAACAGTCCTCTGAATGCTATGAGTCAGGTGATAACTTATTTACTTGTTTGTTTGTTTTTGATCTTTTTATTTGCTTACTCTTTTTTCCCTCTTAGTAACATTACAGACTGAATTTCAAAAGTATTCTTACCATTAGGTTCACTTCAAGTTACTCAACAATACCTAGCTGAAATTGAACCAGCCAGTTTTTCCTCTTGTGTGATGCTAAAATGATGAGCTGCCTTTTTTGTTTTCTTTTTTTTTGATTTGTCTAACATAAATCAGTTGTTCAGATGTCATAGAGAAACAGTTCCTCTTCTGGTTAATGATATATCTCTGTAATATTTAAGATTTACATGAGTAAATTATCATACTTTGTTAGCTCATACCATTAATCAAGTGATGGATGTTTGTTAAGCAACTGCTGTGTGAAAGACACTATGCTAGATGTTGGGGGATACAAAAACTGAAATGAAAATGACTCTTGTTTAATAGAGTTTACATTATATCATGGGAAGACATACAAGTGTATACAAAATAAATACAAAGTAATTTGGAAAGGACCAGACAAGTGAGAAAAGCCACAACAATTGGAGAGAACAGGGAAGGTTTTCATATTAAAGGTGTAGCTTTAGCTGAGCTGTGAAGGAAACTAGGGATTTTAAGAGGCAGAGAAAAATAAAGAGGCTATGCTGGCCATAGAGGGCAGCCTGTACAAAGGCATAGAGATTTGGAAGGGATTATCATGTGTCAAACATCAAGAGCTAACTAAACTTTGTAGTGTGTGAAGGCAAATAACACAGTAAGTCCCAGATACTTAGATTGGGGGTAGGTTGTAATAAATATGCCATGTAAAGACATGGTATATTTTATCACAGCAGTAATTGGAAACCTTTGGAGTTTATTAGATGGATGATTTTGGCAGCTATATGGAGGATGAATTGGAAAGAGGGAGACAAGTTAGAGACACTTAGTGCTTTTCCAGTAGACCAAGAAGAAGTTAGAGCCAGAACTAGGGTGTGAGTAGAGAGAGGAGGACATGTGAAAGAGATATAGTAGGGGTAGAATTTTAAGGTTTGATAAGTAGTTGAATGTGTGGGGCACAGGCTACTAAGGAGTCAAGAGTGACACTGAGGTTGCAAGCCCAACTGATGGTGGTTCACCTGATGGGATTAGATGAGTGACTTTTGAAAGATGAGTTCAGTTTTGGGCATGAAGAGAGAGAGGTGGCATAGAGACATTTATCAAGCCTATGGCAATACAATTTTTTTTCTTTTTCTTTCCTTCCTTTTTTTTATTACATTAATTTATATTTATGGAATAAAGCAAGTATTTCCATAACATAGTGTTTATATACCTATGTATGTATATGTATATGTATATGTATATGTACATATGACCTTTATAGTAAATCTGGGTTAGGGTTCGATTATAATAGTCAACTCATTCCAGTCATTTTTAAAACAGCATTGCTGTTGTTACTGTGTAAAATGTTGTTTTGGTTCTGCTCAGTTTTCTCTTCATGATTTTTTGCAAGTTTTTTCATGTTTAAGACTGTTGACCTCAACATTTTCTTTGTAAATAGTATTTTTTTCCAGTTATATGTAATAATACTTTTCAACATTTGCTTTTTATAAGATTTTGAATTCTACCTTTCCAAAAGATGGCAACAATCTTATATAGGCTATACTTGTGCAGTCATGTAAACGTATTTCCACATTAGTCATGTTGTAAAAGAAGAAAATAGAACAAAAGGAAAATGGCAAAAAAAACCCCCAAATGAAAGTAGTCCTCTTCAATACGCACTCTGACCCCAAGGGTCTTTCTCCGAATGAGTCTTGGAATTTTCTTGTATCTCTGTGTTGCTGAGCAGAGCTGAGTCAGTCCTACTTGATCATTACTCAAAGTTGCTGTTACCGTGTGTCATGTTTTCTGTTACCGTGTGTCATGTTTTCTGTTACCGTGTGTCTTGTTTTCGTGGTTCTGCTTACTTCCCTGAGTGTCAGTTACGGTAACGCCAGATTTTTCTGAAGTCTACCTGCTCAGCTTCCAATTCTTTGTCCCCTTTAAAGTGCTGCTATTAATATTTTTATACATATGTGTCCTTTTTTCTTTTTTAAAAATCTCTTTTGTGATACAGACCTTGTAGTGGTATTGCTAGGTCAAAGGGTATGCATGGTTTTATAGCCCTTTGGGCATAGTTCCAAATTATTTACAGAATGGTTGAGTCATTTCACAACTCCACCAACAATACATTAGTGTTCCAATTTTCCCGCATTTTCTCCAACATTTATTTCCTTTTCTTTCATATTAACCAATCTGATAGAGATGAGCTGGTATGTCAGAGTTGTTTTAATTTGCATTTCTCCAATCAGTAGTGATATAGACCATTGCTTTCATATGGTTCTACCTAGCTTTAATTTTCTTCATCTGAAAATTTCTGTTTATATCCTTTGACCATTTATCAACTGTGAGTTGGAGTTTTTTCACCCTCTGGTGGCTATAGATAGCTTTGATTACTTCATCTGAAAACTGTTTATATCTCTTGATTATTTTTCATTTGGGGAATAGATCATATTTTTATAAATTTCACTCAGTTCTCTATATGTTACAGAAATGAGGCTTTTATCAGAGAAACTTGTTTCAAAATTTTTCACAGTTACTATGGCTAACTGTATTTCCCTCCATCCTATCCCCCCTTATTCCTTATATTCTCCTTTCACCCTGGCCCTCCTCAAAAGTGTTTTGTGTCTGACTACCCTCTCCCCAATCTGCCCTCCCTTCTATCATCATCCCCCATTTTCCCCTTTTATCTCCTTCCCCTCCTGCTTTTCCTGTAGGGTAAGATTGATTTCTATACCCAATTGAAAGTATATGTTATTCCCTCTTTGAGCCAGTTTTGATGACAGTAAGGTTCAGTCACTCCCTCGTCACCTCCACCCTCTTCCCCACTAGTCTAAAAGCTTTTTTTGGCCTCTTTTTATGTAAGATAATTTACCTTGTTCTACTTCTCCCATTCTCTTTCTCCTAGTACATTCCTTTTCCCTCTTAATTTTATTTTTTCGATATCATCCTTTCATATTCAACTCACATCTGTAGCTACTCCTAAGTACCCTATTAATGAGAATGGTCTTATGAGTGACATATATCATCTTCCCATGTAGGAATGTAAGCAACTTAACCTTATTAATGATTTTCCTTTCCTATGTATCTTTTTATGCTTCTCTTGAGTCTTACATATGAAAGTCAAATTTTCTATTTAGCTCTGGTCTTTTCACCAAGAACACTTGAAAGTCCTCTGTTTCATTGAATTTCTGTTTTTTCCCCTGAAGGATTATACTCAGTTTTGATGGGTAGGTGATTCTTTGTTGTAATTCTAGCTTTTTTGCCCTCTGGAATATCATATTGCAAGACCTCTGATCATTTAATATAGAAGCTGCTAAATCTTGTGTTATCCTGACTGTTTCTCTACCATATTTGAATTGTTTCTTTCTTGATGCTTGCAGTATTTTTTCCTTGACTGGGAGCTCTGTAGTTTGGATCTATAATATTCCTGGGAGGTTTGTTTTTTTTCCCCTTTGGGGATCTCTTTCATGAGGTGATGAATCGATTCTTTTATTTTCTACTTTACTATCTTATTCTAAGATATTAGGGCAGTTTTTCTTGATGATTTCTTGCAAGATAATGTATTTTTTTTTTTGATCATAGCTTTCTGATAGTCCAGTACTTTTAGTCATCGCTCCTGAATCTCTTTTCCAGGTCAGTTCTTTTTCCAATGAAATATTTCACATTTTCTTCTGTTTTTCATTCTTTTGGTTTTGTTTTTATCATTTCTTGATTTCTCATTAACTCATTAGCTTCCATTTGCTTGATTCTAACTTTTAAGGAATTGTTTTCTTCAATGTGGTATTGGAACTCCTTTTCCATTTGGCCTCTTATACCTTGTAAGGCATTTTTCTCATTGGCTTTTTGGCCCTCTTAGTGTTTGGCGGAGTGTTTTTAAGGTTTTTTTGTCTTCAGTATGTTTCATATCCTTTATCAAGTTGTTGACTCGTTTTTCATAGTTTTTCTTGTATCACTTTCGTTTTTCTTCCCCGTTTTTCCTCTAACTCTCTTGATTTTCCAAAAACTTGTTGAACTCTTAAATGGCCTGAGAAAAATTCATATTTTTCTTGGAGGCTTTGAATGTAAGAACTTTGATTTTGTTGTCTTCTTTTGAGTATGTGTTTGGATTTTTCTTGTCACCATTGTGACATTTTTTCCCATATTCCTTCATTGTCTATGGTGCCTTTTAGCAGGATATAGTTTCCTTTCTTATCTCTTTTGATTAGATCTATTTCTGCTTTTGCTTTGTCTGAGAGTAGGATTGCTACTCCTGCTTAATCCTGTATGTATCCCCCATTTCAAATGTGTTTCTTGTAAACAACATGTTGTTGGATTATGGCTTTTAATCCATTCTGCTATTCGTCTCCATTTTATGGGAGAGTTTGTTCCATTCACATTCACAGTTATGATTACAATCTGTGTATTTCCCTCCATCCTCTTCCCCACCATTTGTGCCTTTAGCTCTCCTGTCTCCCTTCCCCTCCTCAATAGTTTTCACTTTTCACCACCTCCTCCTTCAGCCTTCCCCTCCTTCTTTTAGCCCCCCTCCCTTTTACTCCCCTTTACCCTCATTGCTTCTTCCCTCCCTTTTAGCTTTTCTTCCCTTTCTTCCCCCTTCCCTTCCTACTGCCTATAGAGCTAGTTAGAATTATCTACTTAAGTTTATTGTTCCCTCCTTGAAACAAATCAGATGAGAGTACCTCTCAAACAATGCTCATTTCCCTCCCCTCTTTCCCTCTACTGTAATTTTGTACTTCTTCCTGTGATGTAATTTACCATTTTCTGCTTCCTCCTTTTCATACCTCCTGTTACATATTTAAATATTTTTAACATGACATCATTTACTTTATACCCGTTCCCTCTATGTATATCCCTTTTATATCTCGTAATAGATGCACAATTCTCAAGATTAACAGGTATCATCTTCCCTTATATGGAAGTAAACAGTAAAGTAAAAAAATATGGGAAGTTTGCCCAAATTGAGTAACAGGTTTTTTTTTTGCCCCCCTGTTTACCTTTTTATGATTCTCTTGATACCTGCAATTGAAGATCGAATTGTCTATTAAGTTCTGGTGTTTTTGTCAGGAAGGTATGGAAGTCCCTTACTTCATTGAATGACCTTCTCCTTGCCTGAAATGTTATGCTGAACACTGCTGGGTAGCTGATCCTTGGTTGTAGTCCCAACTCCTTTGCCTTACAGAATATCGTATGCCAATTCCATCAGTCTTTTAATGTAGAGCTGCAACGTCCTGTGTGATCCTAACTGTAGTTTCTTGATATTTGAATTGTTTCTTTCTGGCTGCCTGTGGTATTTTCTCCTTCACTTGATAGTTTTGGAATTTGGCAATGATATTTCTTGGGGTGTTGAGTTTGGGATCCCTTTCAGGAGGTGAATGGTGAATTCTTTTCGCGACTATTTTGCTCTCTAGATCTAGCACTTCCTGGCAGTTTTTCTTGATGATTTCCTGGAAGATATTGTCCAAACTCTTTTTTTCATCATGGCTTTCTGGCAGGCCAATAATTCTTAAATTTTCTCTCCTGAATCTATTTTCCAGGTCAGTTGTTTTTCCAATTAGATATTTTACATTTTCTTCTAACTTTTCATTCTTTAGATTTTGTTTGATTCTTGCTGTCTCATTGAGTAGTCATTAGTTTTACTTGCCCAATTCTAATCTTTATCAAATTGTTTTCTTCAGATAACTTTTGCATCTCCTTTTCCATCTGTCCAATTTTTCCTTTTAAGGACTTATTTTCTCCACTTAATTTTTGTACTTCCTTTTCCATTTGTCCAATTTTCCTTTTAGGGAGTTATTTTCTCCATTTAATTTTTGTACTTTTCCATTTGTTCAATTTTCCTTTTCAAAGAGATGTTCTCATCAGTGAATTCTTTTTTTTTTATACTTTTAAAATCATTGGCCAGTTTTTCTTCTATTTCCTTCTTCAGCTGTTCCAGGAGAGCTGTTTGTGCATGTGAGCAGTTCATAGTCCCTTCTGAAGTTTCAGACCGAAGTACAGTCTCAGTGCTGACCTCTTTAGTATTTGTGTTTTGGTTCTTAGCCCCACAGAAAGATTCTATGGTTTTTTTTTTCCATGCTTATTTTGCTTTTTTTTATTCATGATGGTGATTATGTGTTGTGGCTTCTGGTTTTTTCAGTTAGAAAACTGCAGAACTTCGTGTTGAGCTGACGTGTGACAAAGCTAAGAACAGATTTTTGTTTTGTGTTTCCTGGATCAGCCCTGGGGTTAGCTTGTTAAGTGTGGTGGAGGAGTGGTCTGGTCATGGGAGATCTCCTCAGCTGAACTGGGGCAAAGGCAAGCTCAGGGGATGGTGATCCCAGCTGCCCTATTGTCTTCCCATTTCCCCTGGAGTGCTAAGAGATACCTATATGCTAGTATGAGTTTCCCCCACCCTCCCCCCCAGGGCTCTTCTCCTGGAGCTGAGGCTTGCCTGGGTCCTAGTGCGAGTTTTCTCCACCCTGGGTCCTCTGTCCTTCCAGTTTGCCTTCACCACAGTAGGAGGAATCCCCCTTATCTATTTTCCTAGCCTCAGGTGTTATGAGACTATTTGCTCCCTCTGCTGTTTTCCCTGATCCAGGATTTTTCTGGAGAAATATTTAATGATTCTTTCATGGTCATCAAGTGCAGAGGAGAGAGCATTTACTGATCACTCCACCCTCCTGGCTCTGAGAAGTTCATGTAAGTGACTTACCGATGTTTAATATGCGGGCTGAAAGTCTCAGGAGCTGCTGTGCTGATATCTGGCACTTAGGGGCCGCCACTCCCTCAGCTCTGCTGGTCTCCCAACCTCAGGTGCCTCTCCACTGGTTCCGCTTGCTGCTCTCAGGTTTCCCCGGGCCCTTCCGCCCAGTTGCAAGTGCACTGTGGTTTCACCCCCACGGAACAGATCTTTTCCTGTGGACCTTCCAGTCTGTCCTGGGCTCCGTATCTGCCACAATCTGTCTCCCATCTCCAAAATTTGGTCAGATTCTTCTTTTAGAGGTATCCGAAGGAGTTTGTCCAAGAGCTTAGAAGAGTCATTGCTTTCACTCCGCCATCTTGGCTCCGGCCCTGTAGAACTTGTTTAGAATATTTTTAAAGGCTTTTGGAGGAGAGTTCAAAAAAGTCTCTGCCTTTATTCCTCTATCTTGTGTTGACTGAACAGTTCTTCTACTTTTAAAGAAGATGTTTTCTTCAGTGGACTTTTTCCCCTTTTCTCAGTTTTATTTTTTAAGGAATTGTTTTCTACAGTGAATTTTTGTGCTTCCTTTTCCAGTCTGCCAATTTTTAAAAAATAATTCTCTCGCATAATTCGTTTCTTTCCTCAATTTTTCTTCTTCTTCTAACTGGTTTTTAAATCCTTTTTGAGGTCTTCTAAGAGGTATTTTTGTGCTTGAGACCATTTCATATTCCACTTTGGGGCTTCACATGTAGGCATTTTGATATTGTTGTCTCATCTGAGTTTGTGTTTTGATTGTTTACTTATGATTTGTCTGAAAGGGTTATTCACGACTCATATTGTTTCATGGGTATTCAGTCACAGCAATTTCTAAAAGACATCTATCAAGTCAAAAGAGGGTGTTTATTGTCTATATTAGTGGAGAGATGAATGAATGAATTTCATTCACCAATGAAATTCATAATTCCCCAAATACTGATAGGAATTTAAAATCAAGGCATCCATGTCACAACATATGTGAATGACATTTTTTTAATCACCTGAGCTAAACAAACTTTAAACCTGTTTTCAGAATGGGTAATAATAGTATAGTAAGACCACAAATGGTCAGTCATATTCCTGATTTTCTAAAACAGGATAAGAAATCAGTTCTATGACTATAGCCAATGATCTTGACACCTAGAAAAGAATCTCAAATGAATCATCAAAGTGTAGTAGTTTGTGTCCACTTTGAGGAGATGTCAGTTGGAGCTAGTGTAAATCCATTAAGAAGAAGTCATCACCACTAACTTCATTTCATTTTTTGCCAGTTACTGTATTGGTTCATTTGATACATCAGGAATTCCCACAAACATTATATGTCTGGATTTTAGCAAAGCTGTTTTGACATTATCTCTCATAATATCCTCTTGGAGATAGAAAGATGTGGACTTTGATGGTAGTGTGCAATGATGCAAAATCAGAACTAAGTTAAATTATCAAAATCAAAGGTATTAATGTAGATTAATATAAGCATGGAAGATTGTCTTCAGTCAAGATTGCCTCAGTACTCTGCCTTTGGCCTTTTCAATTTACTGTTTTTTTTTTAATGATTTAAAGACTTAGGTGGAGTGCTTAATCTCATTTGTAGATAACATGATGCTAATATGAAAAAACTGAGATCCATTATAATCTCAGTAAAGTAGCAAGTATGGGGAAATCTAATAAGATGACACTTTCAACAGATAGGCCTGGAAAGTCTTGTAATTGAATTCAATAAACTCTACAAGTACAAGATAGCATTGTAAGAAGTTTAAGAGTTTGGGAAAGATTTTTTTTGTTTGTTTTGTTAAACACTTTGGGAAAAAAATTAAGAATGTTTTAGGATTCATTTCAGTTTTGCTAACCATTTTTGTTTCATAAAACTGGATTTCCCTTTCTTACCAGGCTAGAAGCACAGGAACTATTTACATAAGGTTGGGTCCTCCTGCTGATCAGCACAGTAGTTTTGACCTACTTTTTCTAACTTGCACCAGTTTAATCCCTCTTTAGGCAATCTGGGGACACACCCCTGTTCCCAAAGACTCACCATATTAATTCTGAAGAGTGTGGACACCTGATTGGCATACCCCACTACAACTCAGAACTCCCGAACTCAAGAGTTCAAACAGCCTCATTTCTCCCCTATCACTTCCTATTCCCTTATTTAAATAGAATTATGGGAGTATACTACTTTATTCTAGATACTGTCCCTAGGAAGGCTGCCAGGAGAGTGAGAAATGGTAAAATTTCATCGCACAAGAACCTGTTGAATGAACTGTGATTGTTTAGCTTTTAGATAAGAGATTTTAGGAAGATTTTTAGGATATAAGATTTTTAGGAAGAATTGTGGGATCTTTTTATTCAAAAGTCTGAAGGTTGTTATATAGAAGAGATATTTAGACTTGTTATGCTTAACCTCATAAGACATTAGGATAAATGGATGGAAGTTACTAATGGATTGGAACTGCCACTGAGGCTGGTAGATTTGTGGTTGGTATCTTCTGTCATTATGGCAGTATGTGGCTTAGTGAGCTACTATATCCAGATTTTAAATTCATCACCCAGTAGCACCTCTTCAGCATTGAATCTTTCCAGACTTTGCAAGGTAAGCTCCAAAGCCAGAAAACCTGTTGTTTTTAAATGTTCTTTGTTTTTAAAACGTTCCTAGCTTGATAGGATCTAGTACAACTTCAATTTTGTTTTCATGGCTTGTAAGGCCACTTCTATCTGCTGATGGAAGGAATAGCATAGAGGATGAGTATCAGTAGTGATGGCTTAAAAAAAAATTATTACTCATTTCATGTAATGTTACAATTCTTATAATAAGTCAATCAACCTATTCTTAACTTTTTGTATGCCTTATAGATCACAGTAGGAAGAAAAATAAGAAATTCAAGTTCAAAAGAAGTTATCGGGTAGCACCACTTAATACAGGAAACTCTGATCCAAAGATTGTAACATCACCCAAATGGCCTCTCCCTGGTGAGTAATCAGAAAAAAAAAAAATTTTTTTCCAAAACATTTTTGAACAATTTTTCAGTTTTAAGTTACAGAGTTTTCACATTTTCCAAAAAAAATGCCAATCATGGTAACCTTAGTGTACAATTCCTATAGTGAAAATATGAAGTGTGTTTTACTCTCAAGTTCTCTTTTAAAGATCTGTGCACAAAATGGTGAATTTTTGAATTGAGAACCCTTAGAATACAATTTTTCACATCTGTAGACTTCCTTGTATAATTTTGACATATTGTATAATATTTTTAAAGCAACTGCTGAAAGTACCTGATCCTAAATTTATAGTATTACTTTCACTTAAAATGACTGAACTTAAGATATATACATTTCCTTTTACATTTTTCTTAGTAATCCCTAACTAAATCTGAAAGCCATTATTATTAATTAATATTGTGCTGAATTTTTTCTCTTTGTTCTGTGTGAATAAAATTTGATATATAAATAATGAACTTCACTACTTTTAATTAAAAATATATAACTTGTGGGGAGGAGCCAAGATGGTGGAGTAGAAAGACACGCTTATGCTAGCTCCGAAACCACAGCCGATAAAATATCTGTAAAGAAGTACTCCTAACAAATTCTGGAGCGGTGGAAGCCACAGAACAACGGAATGGAGGAGATTTCTGTTCCATAGAGACCTGAAAAACCGATACCAAAATCCGTCGCGTATCGGAACTGTAGCAGAGCCCAGTCCAGCCCTGCCCTGGCCATGTGGCCCCGAGAAGAGCAGATCCGAGCAGGCTTCAGGGATGGAATCTCCAGTGGCTGCAAAGGTCCCTGTACCCACAGACACTACAGGTCAATGAGAGCGACTGTTTGGTGGGCTGAGAGGGAAGTGGCGTGTCTCCATAACTTGAGCCCCTCCAGAAGCAGCGGCGGAGACAGCAGCAGACTGGGGCTCCCAAAGCAGGCAGGAGCTGACATCCATTAATGAAGGTCTCGGCATAAACCCCCTGAGGGAACTGAGCCTTGTGTGGGAGCCCTGCCCCCACCTGAGCACCTGAACTTAATGTCACACTGAATAGCAGCCCCGCCTCCTTTGAAAGCCTGAGGATGGGGAGCAGCATTTGGATCTCAGACCCCCAAGCACTAGCTTGGTGGATCTGGAGCCGAGGTGGGCATGGAAAGGAATCTCAGAAGTCAAGTAACTGGCTGGGAAAATGCCCAGAAAAGGGAAAAAAAAAATGACCATAGAAGGTTACTTTCTCGGTGAACGTATGTTTCGTCCTTTCCTTTCTGATGAGGAAGAACAATGCTTACCATCAGGGAAAGACATAGGAGTCAAGGCCTCTGTATCCCAAACATCCGAAATAAATATTCTGTGGGCTCAGACCATGGAAGAGCTCAAAAAGGATTTTGAAAATCAAGTTAGACAGGTGGAGGAAAAACTGGGAAGAGAAATGAGAGAGATGCAAAAAAAGCATGAAAAATGGGTCAATACCTTAATAAAGGAAACCCCAAAAAATGCTTAAGAAAATAACACCTTGAAAAATAGGCTAACTCAATTGGCAAAAGAGGTTCAAAAAGCCAATGAGGAGAAGAATG
>CM053771.1:394443451-394461467 GCA_028658325.1 Potorous gilbertii | reverse complement strand
ATATTGCAAGTAGCTAGAAAGAAACAATTCCAGTATTGTGGAAATACAATCAGGATAACAGAAGATCTAGCAATTTCTACATTAAGGGATCGAAGGGCATGGAATAGGATATTCCAGAAGTCAAAGGAACTAGGTGTAAAACCAAGAATCACCTACCCAGGAAAACTGAGTATAATACTTCAGGGGAAAATAAGGTCTTTCAATGAAATTGAGGACTTTCGAGCATTCTTGATGAAAAGACCAGAGCTGAAAAGAAAATTTGATTTTCAAACACAAGAATGAAGAGAGGCATGAAAAGGTAAACAGCAAAGAGAAGTCATAAGGGACTTACTAAAGTTGAACTATTTACATTCCTTCATGGAAAGATAATATCTGTAACTCTTGAAATTTTTCAGTATCTGGGTAGTTGGTGGGATTACACACTCACATACATGCATGCACACACAGAGACAGCACAGAGTGAATTGAATAGGATGGGATCATATCTTAAAAAATGAAGTTAAGCAGTGAGAGAAATATATTGAGAGGAGAGAGGGAGAAATGGAATGGGGCAAATTATCTCTCACAGAAGAGGCAGGCAGGAGACTTTTTAGTGGTGGGAAAAAAGTGGGGAGCTGAGAGAAAAACATGAAGTTTACTAAAAGTGTAACTTGGAAAACATTTAAAACAGATATAACAATACCTAGAATTATTATTCATTATTTTTTATTTGGCCTATAACAGGGGAGTTCCTTGTAAAACAGGGATACACTGAGCAGACCCACAACTTTACGGTAGTGTGATGTTTTTGAGTATTATTGTTTTCCTTCAGTTGGCTGGGAAACCCACAGTTACTAGATTTTCCAAAATTGAACTTCTTAATGAAACACATTAAAATGGTAATGCAACAAGATCATTATTTGATGTTTCATCTGTATTCCCTCCCTCCATTTTTACACAAATATTTTATTTTTGAAAATGTATTTTCTGTTCCTCTGATTTCAAAAAATATTTTATTTCATTTTTTTTCTGAAGTACTTTGGTATCTGTATAGTTTTGACATGCTTAATGTGTAGTTGTAAAAATATTCCAGCTAGCACTTGACCCTCATAATTATTCCAATAATGCTGGAAAAGAAAAAGAATAAGATCTTTTAAGTTCTTAAAATTTTAAAGGATCTTATATAATGGTATGAAGCAATCTTAAGTTTGTTAAGGAATCTTTGTTACATAACTGCCACATAAATCTTCTCTCAAGGCTCTTGAATACAAAGTATTAAGATACAGTTCTAGGAAAAGAAGTTTGAGAAATTAAGGATTAAACTCTGGAGGTTTAAAATAGGATTTTCTTACAAACTCTACTTATTTTTTATGTAGTATTTTTCTTATAAACACTATCTATGCCCCACATATGTAGCTGAGTGGATATGAAGTTGTAGAATTCCTTAATTTGATAACGTGTTGAACTTTGTGAATCAGGTAAGGACATAAATTAAGATATTATTTTGTGTGAAATTATCTTAAACCTGAAGACTTCTCAGGTGGTAATCAGGGAATGACTACAACTCGTGTAGTATGAAATTTAGAAAAGAGAATGTTATCGTATAGAATGATTAATGATGAGGAATAGATGTGTAAAAATTGGGATGAGCTCCAAGGATCTCTACTACCCTTGAGAATCAGATCATAGGTTACTTCCCTTAGGGAGCCAGAGGCAACCCTGCTTCCTGTAGGAGACAGTGGTGATTGACCTCCTTAAAGATCTGATTTAAATACAGTTTTATGGAATGTGGGTAGGGGGATGAGGGGGGTATCTGATAAAACTAGAAGTTTTAGGAACGAATGCTGAGAATTGTTTTTGCATGCAACTGGGAAATAAGAAATGCAGATAATGGGGGATAGAAATCTGTCTTGCCCTACAGGAAAAGAGATGAGATGGGGATAAGGGAAGGAAGGGTTGTGATAGCAGGGAGAGCAGATTGGGGGGAAGGGGGTAATCAGAATGCATGGTGTCTTGGGGGGTAGGGAAGGGGAGAGATGGGGAGAAAATTTGGAGCTCAAAATCTTATGCAAGTGAATGTTGAAAACTGAAAAGCTTCAAAAAACCCCCTCAAATTTAACAATACACACTGGAAATTAAAAGATACACTGTAGTGTGTTTAAAACCTAAATAAAAAAAAAAATAAAATCTAAATATCTCAAATACTACTATGTCTTCATGTTCCCTTCCTTAAAATAATAACAAAATCTTCAAAAGTAAAAGATTTTGATTTCACTATCTGATTATGTGATGCAAATTTATTATATTTTATATCTTAACAATGAAAATGTTACTATTTTTGAATTGCTGCAGTACACCCTTAGTTCTGATTTACTCAGAAATACCAGATAAATTCTAAAACTGAAATATTGGATTCATTTAATTTGTGTTTTCACTAGAAAATCAAATCTAAATGTCTTTAAGATGGCTGCTCTAAATCAAGGTGTGAAGGAAAAGGTTGGCCCTTAAAAAAATAGGTATTTCTAATTCTTTAATTTATATCCATGCTTCTGAGAAAAATTTTGAAAGGGCAAGCAGTTGGTGATCTGTTCGAGATGGCTGGAATGGCAAGAAAATTCCCTACTTTTAAGATTTTTTGCATATTTTTGTATCATTTCAAATTTGCCTGATAAAACTATATATCAAACATCAGATTTTTTTCTGATAAAGACAAATCTATATCTATACCTACAGTTCTTGTAGAGAACCAAAACAATGAGTTGGACACTTTTAGCAGATACTTGAATCAAACTGTGATGGCTTGCTTCCACAAACATACATTCCCAATGCTTCATCTTAGTGTAGAACAAGCTTTGAGTTTACAATTCAATCAACAATCATTCATTAATGGTTCTCCAACAAGTTCTCCTTGATGGATTTGTTAAGACTTTTCTATACAAGACATTGTGCTCAGTGCTAGAATACAAAGACAGAAATTAAACATTCCCTGCCCTCAAAATCTAAGTATACAAGCTCTGGAGTTCTACTGTACTGGAAAATATGGTCCCAATAACTGAATTAGTATACCACTGGAGACCAAGATAAGCTAAGTGTAGAGTGGTGTAGCAAAAGTAGACTAGCTAGTAGATGTAAATGCCATAAAACAATACAAAGTAAAAAGTGGGACTTGGTCCCTTACACTTCTGTAGTAATTATAATATATATAATCAGAAAAAAATACCAGAGGATGCTAGGAATCATGCTATTTTTAGAACTAAATATGTGATCCTCACTCAGGGACCAATAAGTCAACATTCTACCAAAGGAAATGAGCCATGTCAACAAAATTTTACTATGAATAAAACTAGAGGTACAAAAAATCGGTGGCTGGCACATAGGCCTTTCCTTAGAGGGACAATTAAAAGAGCTGGTAGGGTTTATTTTATTAGGTACCCAACAGCAATTAACAAGAAAGCATCAAAGATTTGGCCATCTTTCCTGTCTGTGCTGATAAAGGAGGTAAATTCTACAGAGATGTCAGTAAGATCCCGTAAACTGCAGTAACATTTTAATACTCAGTAACTGATTAATAGAAGAGGATGATAGGGAAAAGCTTGTTGGAAAATAGGGTTAAAATATGAAAAGACCAAATGTTTTTGAACTACACAAAGGCTCAAACTTCTGTGAAGCATGAACACTTCAAAAAACAAACAAACAATGCATTTAGAAGATGGCAAAGGATGACCACTGAAAATTACGACACACAAAAATCAAAAATCCCCTTAACCATTTTGTGAGTAATTTCTGAATGAGCAGTCTGTGCAGTCAGATTGATTTAGTAGAGCAAAGATCAGAATCAACACCAAAGGCAGAAGAAAGGATAAATATAAAAAACATGTTGCAGCATCAAGTTACTAATGGATACCAAGAAACTCAAAAAAATGGGAGTATCTCTATTTCCTATAAAAGTTTGCCATGACAAAGAGATCAAAGAGTTTAGAAGTCATTTTGGCAGACCTGCCAGTACCCTCATGGATGCCATTCATGCAATATAATACTCAATATTTTGGATGACCCAAAGGATCTCCAAAATTAGTTTTTCTCTTTCCATACACTACTTCTCTAATCTTATACCTCCATACAGCTATCCAAATAATCTTCCTGTAATTTCATCATGACCTTCCATGCTCAAGAATATTCCCGGGTCCCTGTTGATTTTAAGATAAAATATGAAGTCTAACTTGACATTTAAAACAATTTTGAGTCTAACTCTGGCCTACCTTGCCAGATTTATTTCACACAATTCCCTTTCCACATAGCCTGTGCCCCTTTTCATCCAAACTGGTCTATCTCTTCCTCTGAGACTATGAATAGTGTCCTCAATGCTATGAGCAGATGCTCTGTCTTCTGACTCCTGTAAAAACTTTTGACTTCCTTCTCTGCTCCATGCTCAGGGCTTACCTCCTGTAAGAAGCCTTCCATGTGCTTTCTTCCCATACACATTATCTTGGAGTTACTTATCTGTGTATATATTGTGAGCTCTTTGAGGGCAGGAATCAGTTTTCATTTTATCTTTGTATTCTTGGTGGCTTGCAAAGTGTATTACAGGTAGAACATGTTTAATAAGTCCTTGTCATATAGGGACCATACATAAAGTACAGAATGATTTTTGTGCAAAAATTTATAAAAATGTTATCAGATACATGATAAGGAAAGTACAGGCGCCAGTCATATAATGAGAGCTTGTTTATCCTTTGTTCTAAAAGAGGACCATGACATCAGGGAGGTGATGCCATGACATGCAAATGAATTGGATTTAAAGGGAAGGCTGTGCCAAGTCACCAAAGTCACTTCTTTTCCAGAGCCATCTGGGTCCAGTGGCCAGATACACCCATCAGGATGACTGGTCATGGCTGCAGATGTAGTGCAATACTGTGCTTTCTTAAAGGTCTGCTTTAAATATAAGTTTATGGAATATGGAAAGGGGAAGGAGGGAGATAAAAAGTACCTTTATCATAAAGATAAAAAGAGTAGGAAAGGGGGAAGAGGGGCTCTGTTCCAGAGTCCATACAGATAAGCAAAGAAAATAGGAAAGGGAAGGGGACAAGTTGTTCTGGAATAACAAGTTGAAGGGGGGCTTCAATCCATAGTCTTCTTTGATTACTTTCCTGTATCTTTCCTTGTATCTCACATCCTGCATCCAGCTTGATCCTTCTGCCTCTAGCACTTCTGTCTGCCTCACCTCATCAATTAGTTCATCTCCTGAACTATTTAAGTAAAAAAATATTTTCATCTCAGACTTCTACTAGTGCTGGTTTTTCAGATAAAATTACTCTTTGGTAGTTTAATAAATCATCCTTTTCAGACTTTACTAGGACCTCTTGCAGGTCAATCAGGTTAGCAAGAGTGATTTGGGTTTAAGGCATAGTTCGTAAGAAACAAACTTGCTGGGAACATATATTTTGGGATGCTTGAGAAGGGACAGAAAGAAAAAAAGAGGAAATGGGAGGAAGAGAAAAAGAAAAGAAATAGAAAGAAAAGGAAGAAAAAGTTAAGAAATAAGTGATATTTCCCAACTGACCTTAAACCCAAATCAACAATAGGTCCCAGGCACCATTCTTTGGTCGCTAATTGACTCAATTAATATAAAAAGAATCTTTTTGGTTAGAAATCCTGAAAGTCTTCCCTTCACAGTTTTGTTTTGTTTTGTTTTTTTTTTACTAAAGAGGCCATTTTTTGCCTCTTTTTTTTTTTAACCTAGTCTTAATTACTGAATATGAGTTGCCTCAGTCAAACTAAGACCTGTTAAATACCTTAACTTTAAAAGGCCAATGTCTTATGCTGCATCTGGGGCCATTTACAGTCGTCCTGATGTGTATCTGGCCACTGAACCCAGATAGTTCTGAAGAGAAAGTAAAGCTGATGAGTCTGCACAGCCCTCTCTTACTTAAACCCAGTTCACTTGCATGGCATGGCATCCCTGATGTCATAGTCCCTCTTCCAGAGTGAGGGAAAAACAACAACCTGTGTGAGAGCAAAGACAACATGAATGCTATACTAAGGGCCAAATTTAAAGATCCTAGAGAAAGGAACAGTGAGTGGACTCTGTTTATAGGAAGATCTGAAGAGAATCTTACAGAAAAAAAAATGTAAAGTCCGAAAAGGATAATTAATTAGACTACCAAAAAGTAATTTATCTGAAGAACTAACACTGGGTGTCTAGAAACAAAATATCTTTTACTTAAATAGTACAAGAGATAATACTAATTGCTGAGGTGAGGCAGACAGGAGTGCTAGAGGCAGAAGGAGCAAGCTGGATTCAGGGTATGAGACTTGAGATAAGATATTGGGTGTGACTGCCAGAAAAGTGATCAAAGAAGACTATGCATTGAAGTACTCCACTATGGACTTATTTGTGTGCTTTCACAAAGTCCCCCTTTACCTGATATTCCAGAACAGCTTGATCTCGCCCCTTTTCTTATACTCTTGTACTCTTGTATCATCTGTATGATAAAGGCACCTCCTGACAGAGTTCGATCCCTTAATGTAGAAGCTGCTAGGTCTTATGTTACCATGATTGTATTTCCATAATACTCAAATTCTTTCTTTCTAGTTACTTTCAATATTTTCTCCTTGACCTGGGAACTTTGGAGTTTGGTTACAATATTCCTAGGAGTTTTCCTTTTGAAATCTCTTTCAGGAGGTGACCAGTGGATTCTTTCAATATTTCACCCTCTGGTTCTAGAATATCAGGGCAATGATCCTTGATAATTTCATGAAAGATGATGTGCAGGCTGTTTTTTCATCATGACTTTTAGGTAGTCACATAATTTTTTAAATCATCTCTCCTGGATCTATATTCCAGGTCAGTTGTTTTTCCAGTGAGATATTTCACATTGTCTTCTATTTTTTTCATTCTTTTCGTTTTGCTTTGTAATTTCTTGGTTTCTCATAGAGTCATTAGCTTCCATATGTTCCATTCTAATTTTGAAAGAACTATTCTCTTCAGTGAGCTTTTGAACCTCCTTTTCCATTTGGTTAATAATTGCTTCTTAAAGCATTCTTATGGCTTTTTGGACCTCTTCTGCCATTTGACTTAGTCTGTTTTTAAAGGTGATATTTTCTTCAGCATTTTTTTGGGTCTCCTTTAGCAGGCTATTGACTTGCTTTTCATGATTTTCTTCCATTACTCTTATTTCTGTTTCCAATTTTTCCTCCATCTCTCTTACTTGATTTTCAAAACCCTTTCTGAGCTCTTCCATGACCTGAGACCACTGCATATTTATTTTGGAGGTTTTAGATGCAGAAGCCTTGACTTTTATGTCTTCCTCCGATGGTATACATTGCTCTTTCTCATCCAAAAGGATGGAAGAAAATCTTTTCACTAAGAAAGCAGTCTTCTGTAGTCTTATTTTTTCCCCCTTTTTGGGGCATATTCCAGTCACTTGACTTTTGAGTCCTTTGTCAAATGGAGGGTATATGGAGAGACCTATAATTTCTCAGTTCCTCCAAGGTGGCACAGTTAAGGGAGAGGAGTTTATTCCTCTTCTGACCTGCACTGTGGTCAGGAACCAACCACAAGCACTTCTTTGCCCAGGATGTGCGATTAGGATTCCCTGTCCAGAGCCTCCACCAACTCCACCAGCCACTGTTCCTCCTCACCCCGGGATGGCCACGCACTGCTGAGATCCAGAGCAGGGGCTCAATTCCCCCAGGATTTTTAGGTCAAGGGTTCCTAAATTGGATGTTGCTGCCTCCTGGGGCCAGGACCGGGGCTATGACGGGATCCTGCTCCCTTTTCACCCAGGTGAAAGAGCTTTCTCACTGTCCTTTGAAGCTGTCTTTGGCATTTGTGGGTTGAGAAATCTGGGAACTGCAGCTGCTGCCTGGGATTCTGAGCCCTGAAACCTGCTCCAGTCTTGTCTGTGCAGTGCTCTGCGGCCAAGACTTGGCTGAGCTCTGTGGGCTAAGCTCCACACCAGTGTAATACACCTTTCCTGTTGACCTTCCAGGCTGCCTTGGGCTGGAAATCAATTTCACTTTGTCATTTTGTGGCTTCTATTGCTCTAGAATCTGTTCAGTCACTTTTTACAGGTATTTCATGGGCTATGGGAGGAGAGCTACAGCAGATCCCTCTTTTACTCTGCCATCTTGGCTCTGCTCTCTAAATTTGAGTTTTGAAAAAAAAAACATTTTTCATTGAAAGATTTAAATGTTTATGTTTTACCATCAGTGGATTTCTGTTCATGACATCTTTTAACTATGCATATGTGCATATGTTGTATTAATGTGGAAATACTGTTTAAGTAATTAATGTCTGTACTATACTGTACAACACTGTGACCAGATTGTGGGGATAAATACAGCACATATAAATTAAGAAATAAATCTCCAAATATTAATTTAAGGATGAGTTTCACCACTTTTTACCACTAGACCTTCCTTTGCCAGAGAAGCTGAAAATAGTTTTTTTTTCTCTTTTCCTCATTGCTGGTATCTACCAAAAAGCAGTAAGTTGCAAGTGGAAAAATTAAAGACAGACCTAACACCAAGAGGATGGATAGGAATTAATTGGGTTTGTCATTTGGTGTATCACCAATATTCTGTGGTCACTTTAAGAATTAATGGTCAAGTTAAATTCTTAATTGAGCTGTGATGTTAGGTATCTACCTTGATAAAAGTATGACTAGCCCCATTTTGATTTAGTTTCTCATTAATTTCGTTTCTACAAGTGAATGTATGTGTGTGTGTTTATATGTACGTGTGTATTGAAATCAAAGACAGATTTTCCATGAGAGGAATCATTATTCATTAGCTAACTTGTCCTATAAGTTCTTCTAAGACTAACTTGTCTAAGAAAATTGCTATTTCCATTTATGATCGATCATCACTTTTACAGATTCTTCCATTCATAACTGCCAAATACAAAAGCTAAAATGTTTGTCATTCTTTATGACGAAGAAGACACAATGTATATATACTCAATGAATTACTAGCACCTTTTACAAGTAGTATTACCTACACTTCATATTCCCGAATTTTATGGTTTCTAGCAGCATAATCAAATGTTATTTGTAATAATGTGCAAATATTATGGGAACCTTGAAGTCATCTTTTATTGGTTTTATTTTTAGGATTTATAATTGTTACTTACAGGTTTTCACATAATACAGAAATAGAGCAGTTATTTAAAAAAAAGATGGCTATCTGAAGAGAGCAGCAGCTTCTACTACTAAGTACTTGAGAGAAACTGCTTATTGTAAATGATTATTATACTAGACCAATAAAATTCCTTTGAAGCAAAAAATGAAACATTATGTACTTTTAATATTCTAACAAAAAAAGCATCTGCCTTTAACATCATGGAAAGTCAGTTGGAAAAAGACTTTCCTTATGTGGTAAAAAAAGGAACACAAATTTTGACTCTTTATGAGTACAGATATTTTTTCTTCTTTATATTTGTTACAAGTACTTGCACATGTTAGATGGCTTAATAAATGCTTGTAGATTGATTGATCTTGAAGTGGCTGAAGATAAAAATATTGTGTGTGTATGTGTATTTGTCCTTCATTGCCAAAGAAGACCATGTCATCAGAGAAATGATGACATGACTTGCACTTGACTTTGTTTTGAGTGAGGGAGGGCCGTGCAGATCACCAGCCTCGCTTCTCCTCTGGAGCCATCCGAATCCAGAGACCTGATATTCATCAGGATGACTGGAGATGGCCCAGGAGGAGGCAGGTGGGGTTAAGTGACTTGCCCAAGATCACACGGCTAGTGAGTGTCAAGGGTCGGAGGTGAGATTTGAACTCAGGTCCTCCTGGCTCCCGCGCTGGTGCTTTGTCCGCTGCACCACCTCGCTGCCCTGTGTAAAGTGGTGTGTTCTCAGTAATGCTTCTTCCGTCTCCTCCTTTCAGCCGTCTAGTCAACATTCCAGCTAAAGGAAAACCTCATCCGTACTGGGAGTCCTAGTCCGAAATCCTTCTTGACATCTCTTCCAAAACCTGACCCGTCATTAAAACCAACTCAACTTTTCTCACCCTATTTCCTGATTTTGAACTTTATGTTCAAGTGGCGCTCTGATCAGAGCACCTGTCAGGGAATGGTCACTGTCTAAAGCTTTAAGTTTTTTCCATGCTGTTGTTTCCAAATTGGAATTTAGAAGTTTTCAGGGCTTCCAGGGTGATGTGATCTGGGGAGAGTTGTGTCACTGCTCCGGTGCTTGCCCAGAAGGGACCCTTAATTTCTTGAAATTACTCTTAAGAGATATTTTTATTAATAGAATTAATCAAAGACTTCTTTCTCATAGTCTTTTTCTTGCTTTCATCAAGGCTTCATTCAATAAGCCCTCTTTATAAAGTGGGTTAATCAAGGGCATCCCAGTCCTTGTTGGTTCATTCTTCTGTGTCTTAGAAGAAAAGAGTTCCTCTGTGAATTAAGTTGTAGTTTGTCTTTGGCTATATGGCGATTCTGATTACAAGTTACTCGCATGACATTCAAAAGAACCCACTAGTAAAAGGAAGGTGTAAAGTTAACCAAACTAATTTAGGTTGTCTGATGTTTATTGAAAAGATATCATTATCATTGCAGAACAATGACATGGATAAATAGAGTTTTACTTCATAATCTTTTGATGTTTTCATCTTGTGTGAATGTATTAAAACATCCCTGTGGGCCATTTGAATTGAAATAAAGGAGTCGCTTCTTTTGGGAAAGGAATAAGAATTTATTATGAAGTACAAAATAAGACATGTTCCCCTTTTATCTGAAATGGGCCTGCATTTCTCTGATAGTGCTGTACCATTTCTCTCAAAGTACGAGGCAGTATTAGAGAGCAACTTGGGAGCAGTTGAGAAAGTGGATAGTTACTTGTCTCTTCATTAGCAAGTTTTAATGTTATGTCAGTTATCTTAAATAAATAAAATAGACCATCGTCCAGGATAACTGTAGTTGAAGAGAAAATAATGTATTTTGTGCTATCTTACTAGGCTAATTTACTAGGATGTAAAATTTAACCTTGAAATAAAATAATACAGGTTCATTGTCTATCTTTTGATGTTGCTAAAGAATCCAAGCCAAACTTTACACCTGGTATAAAGTTTGGCTTTTATCAGAAGGTTCAAACTTTTGTTTTGTCTTGGTAGAAATACATAATAAAATGTGTTGAGTTTTTTTCCCAATCCCTTCCCCCTCAAGCTTAGACTTGCCTGGGTAAAGAGTGTTATGTGAAAATAGAAGTTAAAGAATGAAATTTGGATTATTTATGTCTTGGTTTCTTTTCTTTTGATATAGATGGAAAGCCCCTTCCACCACTGACTAAACATCAGAAATCTAGCAGTGATACCAATGAGTTAACCCCATAATTAATTTTCATAAGATATTCTTTGTCAAGAATGACAAGTTATTGATGGCTGAATTAATAACTTAAGGACAATTTTATCTTTGCAAAGAAGAATACATTCTGAACTCTGGCAATCTGCAGAAATAATATCTTCTCGGTTTATTGAGATTCCTTTCAGAGATCTGATTGATTCCACAGGACCGAATTTCATCAACTTTTCTATTTTCCAGCTATATACTTGCTTTCCATTATTTAAAGAGATGAAGGGATCCTAAGATAGGCTGAAAAATTCTGAAACCAAGTAAACTTTTGGAACAAAGTCAACATAAAATATTGACCATTACATTGAACATTAATGGCAGTAGACCTGAAGGAAAACAACTTCAGGCAAAAAGCATTTGGACTTGGAACACTTTAATATTTTGTTTATAATAATCAGTATTTTGATAGTTTACACTTTAAAAATATTTTTGTAAGATACATGTGCATGTTGGGGTAAATCCTGGGAACTTTAGTTATATGACAAAACTTTAGTTTTAAGCTATATTTTTCTAAAATTTTATTTTGCCATTAATATAATTTGTTTTGCTGTTTTCTATTAATTGTCAGTATCCATATTTTGTTTTGGTGGAATAGATTTATTTTGACGAATATAACTGTACAAGTAGAATATGTTTATTATGGCATTGTAAAAATAGAAAATTATTCTTAACATAATCCCTCCTTATTTGCCCTGATATTTGTATACTGTGTTTTTTTTTAAAACAAACCTAAAACTTACTCTACACCAAATTATACTAATTGAATGGATTACCCAAATAGAAGTTTCTGATTTTGTTGAACTGGTTGATTTGGTTTGAAAGCTATTTGAAATATTTTATTGATAATACCTTTTTTTTTGTAAGTCAAGTTATATTCTCATAAAGCCATTTAAATAATTCATATATGTTTAACATATAAACAACAAATTATTTCAATGATCAAGGGTCTGGTAACACTTTGACTCCTTTCAAAAGCTTTATTACCTCTTTCGGGCATCCTTCATTTTTCAGTAAAATATTTAAACTTTTCAGTACCTTAATTGCATTAGAAGTTAATGCAGCTTCCAAAAGATGTGTCTTACAGTAGTTATGACATTAAAAAAGTCTGGAGCAATAAAAACAAAAAAGGTTGGAATACTACATTCAAATAGACCACAGAAATAATATATTTTTCAGGTTAAAAATTAGTATAATATTGTATACTTTAAGTTGAATATTTTTCATATGATGATCATACATATGACAAGATTCAGTTATGTATTTTATTGGCATTTATCAGTTTTATAGTTAATTAAATGTATAGTTACATTTAAACCTAAATCTTTTTTTGGGAAAAATTAGAACTCTTTAATAATTTCTACATAGAGAGACAAACACATTGTTATCTGATATAAAATAGTATGAGTAATGAGTATTTTTAAAGTAATATTAATATGATAGCAATTTACTTTTAATATTATGACCAATAGTATCAGCATTTTAATTACCATTTACTTTAATCTCTTTAATTTTTATGTATCTAGCTTCATGGAACTCTAGTCCTGACTGAAGAACTTGAGGGGCATGTTTTGTACTTTTTTTAGGAAACAGATGTCATGTATATCATACTTAGTAAGGAAAAAGCCTTCTATTTCAGTACCATTTGCTTCACATGTTAAATCTGAGAAATAGTCCAGATCTAAAAAGACATGATCCAGGCATGGATTGAATTAGAGAGTTTTAAAATTTTGGTATTATTATTTATTTGTATTATTATTATTAGTGTTTTAAGTATTTTCATTCTTATTTCATAAATATATAGTTTTAGTATTTAGTTATAAAAAGTATAAGTACTTTTAAAAGGCATTTTGTAAATGTAATTGAATTTGAATTATTAACGCTTGTTTTATTGTCCTGTGCTGAATTTGTAATCCTGAAGACTGCATCATAGTTACACACAATAAAGCAATATTTATCGATTTGGTGTTTGTTTTTTTGTTTATTTTTGGTATAAACACTAGTTACTCAGTTTAAATTAGTGCACTTTGTTATACTAAATTATTGTTGTGTAATTTCAAAATAATTTCTTCAGGCTTTTTTTGTTTATAAAAATGTGGGTAAAGAGGTAAGATGCTGTCATAGGCAATTGAAAAAGGCATCACATCATTTTAGAATTCTAGAAAAATTAAGTGTAATTATTTGGATTTTGGAACAGTAAAGCATTGAGCCTGAAGTCAGAAAGACTCATCTTCCTGGATTCAAATCTGGCCTCAGACACTTAATGGCAGGACAATTCTGGGCAAGTCATTTAACCCTGAAAAAAGAGGTGGAGAAAGAAATGGCAAAGCTCTCTAGTATCTTTGCCAAGAAAATTCCAAATGGGATCATGAAATGATTGAATAACATGACTAAAGCTATATTCATGAACTGTGGTGTGTTTGTTATACTTCTAAAATCATCTTAAAGGTAATTAAGAGTTTAAATTTCCTTTTGGAAGTGCTGACTGAAAAGAAAGAATTCGCTTAAAAATTTAAATGGGCTTTTAGCTAGTCATAGAATAGATATCCTAATTAATGAATGTTACCACTCTTTACTTGAAATGATTCTTAAATGGATCTATTTACCTGACAACAGTGCTCAACTGACTATTGTGCTCCAGGTTCCATACTCTTTACTTTGTTTCGAACTAAAGAAATATAATTTTATCAAGTTGGAAAAGTTTTTATGGTATTGCCAAGAATTAAAGAATTAAAGTTTAAATACTTACTGAAAAGAAATGTTGAAGCAGTTACATTATGTTAAATTTGCATTGGCAAAGACCTTTTAAACTGAGGAAATTTAACATGAAGACATTGAATACCTCATTTAACAGATGCCTCTGCTTGACATTATTTTCGTTTTTTATGTTAATACTTTCTTAAAATTTAAAATTTTATTTTCCCCAATTACATGTGGAAAGATTTTAACATTCATTTAAAAAGTTTTGACTTTCATATTCTCACTCTCAATCCCTTCCCTCCTCTTCTCCCCCTGCTTTCTGCCTCCCCCATTGAGAAGACAGGCAGTTTAATGTATAACATGTGCAGTCATGCAAAACATGTTTTGACTTAATTTTCTATAAGCAAGTAAAACTAGCTCTTGCCCTCAATTGTTGTTGTCTTTAGTCCTAATGTCTTTGATAAATAAAACATGTTATTTTATAGATTGTTACTGTGAATTTGGGAGTTACTGATTTTATTTTTTCATGAATAAACACATCTACTAGATATTTCTTCTTTTAAACCCCCACGTGACAGGAGATGAAAGATAGGTCTCTCAACCTTTATAGTAAAGTACAGAATAATGAAAAGTGAATAGATAGGCAATAAGTTCAGAGTTTACATTTAATCGTTCTTTCCAAGTAATAATCTTTTCACTTGTGGGACCTCTATAATCAGTGAGTATGTACCAATTTCTAATGCTTTATTTTTCCACTATAAAATAAATAACATGTTACAACTTTTAAAATACCACATTTCTGTAGCAAGAGTAGAAAAGTATCAGTAATATAATTTCCCTCAAATACATAATTTCCTTTCCATCACAGTAGCATATTTTGAAATTCTTGGAGTTTTTGTTTACTGCTTCAAAAAGCAAACGACCTCATTTTGGATCTCATTTATGGTAAACCCAAACCCTTGTCTGAGATAGTACCTAAATATATTAATTTGACATAGGCAGGGCTACATTCATTTTATTTTCTCACTGATATAATGCATGTACATAATAAAATAGGATTATGTTGCAATCTGTAGATGCTGGGAACCCTGAAATTCCGGGGCAAAAGACTGGAAAAAATTTGACTCAAGCCTTCTTTAAGTCAGAGACAATGGTTATTAAAACACTGGTTTGAAAGGAAGATTTCTAGTGAATCTGCACTATTGGCCAGATTTTAAGAATCTGAGCCTTTGTGACACTTGTATTAACATCAAAGCCTATCTTTTTTATTATTTTACTTGTTTTCAATGTTCTACAATCACTTTCATATGTCTTAGATTTTCCTCCTCCCTTCCCCCCTTTCCTCCTTTTTCCCCACTCCCTTCCTGAGATGTCATACAATTTTATATAGGTTCTACACATATATTCCTATTAAATACATTTTCATCTTATTAGTCATTGCATAGAAGAATTAAAATGAATGGGAGAAATCATAAAACAAATCAAAACGTAATACAAAAGAAAATGATCTGCTTCATTATGCAGTCGAGTTCCATAGTTCTTTCCCTCAATATGGAAGGCATTTTGCCTTAAGAGAGCACTGGGAATTTTTTAAGTCAGCATTACAACGAAGTACTAAATGTACCAGAAAAATTCCTTGCACACTGTGGTTGTTGCTGTGTACAAAGTTCTGGTTCTGCCCCTTGTACTCAGCATCAATTCATATAGTTTATTCAGGCCTCTCTGAAGTCTTCCTGTTCATCATTTCTCATAGCACAACAGTATTCCATTTCATTCATATACCACAATTTATTCATCCATTCCCCAATTGATGGGCATCCTCTTGATTTCCAGTTTTTGGCCACCACAAAGAGTGCTGCTATCAATATTTTCGTACATGTGGGACCCTTTACAATTTTTATTATCTCTTGGGGATAGAGACCTAGAAGTGGTATTGCTGGGTCAAAGGGTATGCACATTTTTGTAGCCCTTTGGGCATAGTTCCTAATTGCTCTCCAGAATGGTTGGATCAGCTCACAGTTCCACCAACAATGAATTAGTGTTCCAGTTCTCCCACATCTTCTCCAGCATTTATCAGGGCCTCTTAAATAATCTGAGCATCTTAATGAAGGCAAGGTGAACATTTTATACAGTAAGACTGTAGGAAGATCTAGTTATGGTCTAGGAGCGGCCAAGTAGACTGGGGTGACTGGGAGGTAACAGAGAAGAGATCTAGATGGAATTAAGGAGGGGCCATCTAGGGTGGGACCAAGTGCAGACTAAGAGGGTCACAATGAAAGGATTTTTATCTGGGAAGGACCAAGTAGCCCAGCTGAATGCCAGGGACCTGGGCCAAGTGGGAAAATCCATCATTGATGCCTCATCAATTAGACATTGCTTTATCTATGATATCTTAATCACTGAATATTCTTCAATTTATCTTAAGCTTTTTTACTATATCCTGAAGGAAGAAAAGGAATTCATCAAGAGGAGAATAGGAACATGGGAATGTTCTAGGTATAGTTAGTTAACATGCAAACAGGCAGATAGCAGAAATCTTGGTACCATTAGTCATCTGTTTTAGAACATATACGTCATGAAAGGGAGTACTGACTGGAAAGGTGGTTTGGAGGTAGTTAGTGGAGATATTTAAACAGCACACTAAAAGACTTGCTTTTTATCCTCTAGGTAGTGATCCCCACTGAAAATGTTCTTTTGGTAATGTGAAATTCTTGAAATTTTTGTGCAGAAGAATGAAATGATCACAATTACATATTTAAAAATTTATTTGAATATCTAGAGGTGGGACAGTGGATAGAATGCTGAGTCTAGAGTCAGGAATGCCTGAGTTCAAATCTGCCTTCAGACACTTGCTAGCTGTGTGTCCTTTAGCAAGTAGCATTAACTTTTTTGGCCTCAGTATCCTTAACTGTAAAACACGGGCAATAGTGGCTCCTACTCCCTGAGATCGTGGTAAGGCTCATTTTTTTTTTTTAAGTGTTTGACTGAGTGCGTGGCAATAAGCAGTAAGTAAATGCTAACTGCTGCTGTTACTATTAATTGATGGAAACTAGAGCTATTAATCCTGAGAAGTAGAGAAGACCCAAGCTAGGGTGATGGCAATGTGAGTGGAGCAGGGGACAGCTCCAAGAGATTTTGCTGAGTTAGACTCGACTAGGTCTTGATAATTGATTAAGAATCACAAGAAAAAAGAATGAAAGATGACTTGGAAGTTTACAACCTGGATAATGGCAGTGCCATTAACATAAGTTAGAGAAGATTGAATGGTAAGTTTTGGAGGGTAGATGAATTATTTTGTCATACTCAGTTTAAATGTTATCAAGAAAATGAAAGTGGAAAAGCTCAAAGAGGCAAAATCATTGTTGTTTTGCAGTGTGTGTGTCTGTGTGTTACCACCCAGTCCTATTCTTGTCTTTGTTTTGTATCCAGTAGACATTTGGATATAAGATGCATAGCTCAAAAGGAGAGTTCTGGACTGAAGATAGATTGTAGTATTGTCTGCAGAGGTGATAATATGGCCATTGATGGGATCAATAACAAAGAAAAGAGTTATGGATGGAACACTTTAGATACCTCCACTCACCTCTCTCCTGTCCCATTTAGGGACAGGTAAAGGCGAATTACTGAACACCCTAAGAGACAAAATGTTAGATTGTAGAACCAATATACAACGTTTTCATGCAAGTGAAAGGAGATGGTATCAAGGTGGAAAGTTACTCAACGTCAGATGTTGAATAAAGGTCGAAGAAGGTGAAGAATAATACAGTTGGGATCATTGGATTAACAATATGGAATTGAGCAAAGGTCCTGGAGAGCATTTTCAGTGGGGATCGTAGCCAAGTGTTAGCAGATTGAGGATGGAGTGGATAGTGAAGTGGTGTCTAGGTTACTCTTCACTTTACTTTTGTAGATTACTTTTCACTTTATGAGTGAAAGGGAAAAGAGATGTGGGACTTTATCTTGAGCATAGGGAAGGGAA
>CM053771.1:394399332-394442951 GCA_028658325.1 Potorous gilbertii | reverse complement strand
AAATGGGGAGAAAATTTTGGAACCCAAAATCTTGTGAAAATGAATGTAAAAAGTTAAATAAATATATAAAAAAAATAAAATAAAATAAAAGGAGGGTGTTAAATAAACTTCTAATAAAAATGAAGGGAACAAGGAAAAGGTGTGTTTTTAAGGAAACAGTGTCGACTTTAAGTCAGAGATACTAGGTTCAAAAGCTACTTGTGATATAACCTTGTTTTCTCTCATCTAGAGAATGAAGGGGTCAGACAAGATGACCTCTGAGGTTCCAGTTTCAATTGGAAAGCTCTGCTCTTATGGTCTATTCTAATATGAAGGAGTGGGCCTGGGGAAGATTTACGGAGAATAAATTAAGTGAACTCATTACAAACTATGTAGATAAGAAATAGAGATATATTTCCATTCTGTCTCAAACTCTAGTATATATACTAATCAGTTAGTTGTGTCTCTCTTAGATTCTCTTAAAGTCTCTGTCAACAGCTTATTCCCCTGAAGGGGATCAATCTCTCACTCTCTGGGCCCACCTGAGTGTTAACACCCGAAAACATTCCCAAATATAGGTTGACAAACAAAGGCAGAAACTGGGAGCCCTCACATAACCAATCAACTACCAGGCACTAAGTACCTACTAGGTATTACCAAGTCTATAGGAGGCAGAAGAAGAATGGAAAAACCAAGTTCCTAACTGAACCATGCCATCATGTGGTGACCTGAGGAGTACACAGAAGGAAAACAAATGCTTTGTAAGACATAGCTAATCAGAATTAAGGATAATTTAACACTGATATAAATATTCATAGCTCACCTCCTTGGATTCCTTTCACTGCTGTGCTTTTACCAGCATTATCAAGTCCAACAATCAGAAGAGTCACCTTTCTGAAAATAATATTATTTAAAAATCATATTAGGATATGACAAATTGACCTTTTTAAAGTTTTCATTTCTGTGACACAATTACGCAAAATCGCTTTCTGATAACCTATGAAAATAGAAGTAATGTAATGAATAATTCAAAATGGCAGCTAAAAAGCAGCAACAAAACCATCCAATAATCATATATGACTGTATTAAATAAAGTTGTGAGCCTAACAGAAGTTGAAAAAAGGGTTAAGTGAGAAGACAGTTTTGTTTATTTTGTACATGTTGAATTTCAGATGTCTATGGGACCTCCAATCTGAAACGTCCAATACGGGGTTGATAACATGGGACTAAGCCTCAGTAGACTCTTGATATCTATATTTGAAAATAACCTGTGTAAAGATAATTGAACTCATGGAAGCTAATGAGGTTACTGAGAGATCCAAGATAGAAGTTTTGAAGGTATGATTCAAACCCAACTCTCTGGACTCCAAGTCCAGTGTTCTTTCTCTACTACTCTACTCTCCCACAATGTTGAAAATTGACTAATAAATAATATACTTTCCAGAGCAAAATTCCAACATGACCTATTTAAACAAGTGACTAACATCTTGAAAATAGGAAGTGGTTAAAAGGAAAGGCTATTTTTCAGTCATCTTCATGTCATGCTCATGAAATGTAGGTTTCTAATGGTGCCCAACTAGACCCATTGCCACCACTGCTTCTCCTTCTCTCATCTGCCATATCTTACTTAAGGTAAATCTCACTTCTCTTTCCTTCTCTTCACTGCCCTTCCAGTCCCACTCCTCCTCCTTATAATTTTGCCCAAAGGAATGTAGATTTTGATGGTTGAAACCTAGCAAAATATCTTGAGGTTACCGAGCTAATATTTTTTTTAAGGGCCAAGTCTTATACCCAAATCACTCAGGCCAGTGACTGGCCAACAAGAGGTCCCTGGTCAATACTCACGTGGTCACGATTTGGGCCTAACTAGCTCAGAGTATATGTAAACAGCAATTGGTTCTGTTTTGGCCAGAAATCCTGAGAGGGTCCTCCCCTACTGGATTTTTTTTTTCTCTGGACTACATAAAAGAGGCCATTCTTGGGCCTCATTTCCTACCTAGCTTTAATCACTGAATGGCAGTTGCTTCAGTCAAAATGAAACCTAACGAGTTTAGTTTATAAAAGTCAAGGGTGACTTATTCTTAAATAATTTAAGATTTAAGAATTTTAATAATTAAAAAAAATTTCCCCTTAATATACAAAGACTCTTGATGCAAAATGTCATCCACACCCAGAGAAAAACTATGAATTAGGACTCAGAATGAAGCAGACTGTTTTTTCTTTTATGTTTTGTTTTTCTCATGGTTTCTCCCATTCTTTATAATTTTTCTACACAGCATGACTAAAGAGAAAAAGTGTTTAATAGGAATTTATGTGTAGAGCCCATAGAAGATTGCATGCCAGGTCTTGAGGAGGGAAGGAGGAGGGAGAGGAAGAAAATTTAAAACTTAAGCAAGTGAATGTTGAAAACTAAAAACAAATAAAACTGGGGAAAAAAAAAAGAAATATGAAATTTTAGGGGATTGTAATTAGGACTACAGATGTAGAAGGTTAAGTCATTAAATAGTGTATGACTATTTCTCATAAAAATAAATCTAAGAAATATATCATCACATAAAATTTATAAGACATATTAAGGATATCCAAATCAGTTTTCATAAGGGAGAGAAAAACATCAACAATTGTTTTAAAAATTATTTACAAAGTTCTGGATGAAATTAATCAATCTTAATTTTGCTAGAGGTATAGACAAGCATTTGAAATTTACCAGAAAACTTTTCCTCCTTAAAACAACTTGCTACCATCTTGAGTCATACACACACAGTAAAATAAATTGAATTACCTGGCGTAAACTGCAATTCAAATTAAGGTAACTTGCTAAATTAGTGAAAGAATGCTATGGTGCACTTAAGTTGCAAACACCTATGACAATTCTATCCAATGTAGAAAAATATTTTCTTCTGCCTTTGGTATTATGCTATGGTCTCAAATATGCTTATTAAAAAATAGATTGGCACATAAATTCTGAATATGAAACTTCAATGTTACACCTTTCTAGAAACCTTAGTAAAATATTCTTATGCCTAAAAAAAGTCAAACATTGATTCTCAAAGGTTTGACTTCTTTCTTCTGTATCATGGGATAACTGTTTTTTTAAAAGAGGTCCTTTCCCCATTTGCGATAACTGACTTTTTAGGGGTGAGACTGCTCATGGTAAAGGAAATCAATGTGAGGACTCTTCACAGTTCTAGAATAATGTTATTACAGTTTTCACCTTTCAAGAAAATTCAAGAGAAAATATATACATCTCCAAAAAAACCCAAATGGGATAAAAAAAAAAAAACAAAAAAAAAAAAGGCCAAGGAAAGTAACCATGGCCAATTTTGAAGGCTCAGAAAGGACTATGAAATCAAATCAGAAGTTATAAAAAAATCTTAATCTTACAGCAGAGTAAAACATCAAAGGGCAGAAATTAATCTCATGAAAATTCAGCGTATCACAAGTACCTGAGTGAAAGTGAAAGCTTTCCATTTCTTTGAATATTAAACATATTATAAGTCATTTCCACAGAAAACAAGGTCCCTTCAGTCTGATTACAGTATGTACATGAAGAAAGAAAAAATTCAAAATAGTTCTTAAAAATAATTATCACCAGGCTGGGGCCCCAGGGAGGAGAGAAAAGCACACCTTCCTATCTTGCCCTCTCCCTGGAAGGGGCAGAAGGCAATGGATATGAAAGTGAGTTTTTTACCCTTCTTTTTAAATTTTTTTTGTTTGCTTTAGAATGTATAGGGGGTACGGAAGTGGGGGAAGAGATTTATTAGAAAATAAAAGTGATGTAAAAAAATATCAAAAAAATTTACATCAAAAATGTAAATGTCCGCCTCAAACATGTTTGTTTGTTTTGTTAATATAAAGCACAGCACAACATGAAGGAAAATATCGTGGTCTGAAAGCATGAAGGTTTTCCAAGGTTACAACCAGATTTTACCTTCTTCCCGGTTCCAAAAGACAATGAACATTTCGATATGTAACTGCAGCCTAGGTGTTTAGGGAGTATTTTCTCTGGGTAATTCCCAGAATCTCTGAACATTCCCTGGAGCTCACAGACACACAGACACACACACACACAGACCCGCACACGCCCGACCGCTGGAGAAGGCAATGCGGCTCCTAAGCAGGACAACGTCCACAAAGACAATGAAACAGGCCATAAAGTGCAGAAAACTGCCAGGGGAGGGAGAAACTTCTTTAAAAAGCTATTTCTCGTCTGGTTCTTTTCCAACCCCCTTTTTTCGGTCCGCAGCGGGAGGCCTCTCCGGATTCAGAAAGGGTTCCAATTTCGAAAAACAAAGTTTTCCGCGACGGGCCAAGGATGCAGCCCTGGCCTTCCGGGCCCGGCCTGCCCTCCCGGCTCTAGGCGGCCCCGACTGCGCCACGGACCCCGACCCCAAGGCGGGCCCAGAGGCGGCCCCAGCGCAGGGCTGGGCGCCTCGCCTTCTTCCCCGCTCCTACCTGACGGGGTCCTGTAAGCTTTTCAGCCAACCAAAGCAGCTGGTCACCAGACTGAACAGGGTGCAACGGCCCACGGCGCCCATCTGCGCCCGGCCCGGCCCGGCCCCACGGACAGAGGCCTCGGGCCCGGCCAGCGCCAAACCTCGCCGAAGCGCCGACGTCACGATGCCGACGGATCGCAGGCCTCGCTACGCCCCGCCCACATCCCTGCTCCAATGGTTGCCCCGGGATCCTGGGCTGGGGCGCTGTGAGTGGCTGGCTATCGTAGCTCCGCCCCCCCGCCCTAGGAGGAAAGAACGTGGCTGGGGGCGGGGTAGTTGGGGGAGTTGGGGGAAGGGGACGTGCAGCTAGGCAACGGGAGCGTCCCCTGTTGCCAGGCTGCGTGTGCTGAGAACAAAGCGAGCTGGGCGGCGCAGAAGATGGTTCCGCCCGTACTCTGGCGGCCTTCGGTAGTTATTTTCCTCTTGCCTCCTACCTCCCAGATCTGAGGCCCTCGAGGGCCCCGCCTTTTGTTCTTGGTTGTAAACACCGAGGCTCCTTCTCCCCAGCCGCTCTCTTCTGCGGCGATCTGCGCAGCGCGGCCGGGTACTTAGGTGTGTCTGCACCCCGCCGGGGCTGTGGATGAGGCCGCCGCCGCAGGGCAGGGGAAGCTCGGGGTGACGGGCTGGTTCTGGGGACCTCGGGGCCTCCTTGTCACCTCCCACCGCTGCCCTTAACCCGAACGTCCCTGAGATGGGCCGTGGGATAGAGTTAAACAGCACAGACGTTTACAGCCGCAGAACCTTCTGTGATCCTCAGGGGAGGAAGTAGATAGATGGAAGGATCTCTACAACGCAAGGCCAGCTTGGCAGTGCCCTGATAGGTCTTTCCTTCCTCACGGATTCTTCTTCAAACCAAGGCACCAGGGGCACCCCAGCCCAGGGTCGTGCTTTTCCTGGGCTCAGATTCAAGCCAGCACCCATTACTACTTACCTCTCCATTGCATCTACATTCTGTTGAGGTTCAGGGGTGCTGGGGACCCCAAAATACCCACACGACAAGTGCTCTTCGAATGAATTCAACTCAAGACTTCTTTAAGCCAAAGAAAAACAAAGTTTATTAAAGATGCGCCATATTGGGTTGACTCTTAAGGAGCCTAGGCATTTGTAAGGCTTGTATTCACAAGCGGGCCAGATAGAACCTCAGCTAGGCAGATTGAGCTGAATGGGATCTGAACACCTTCAGGGAGGCGAGATGGAACTTAAATAGTGAAAAGACTGTAGGAGATATCTGGGGGTGGTCTGGTAGTCCAGGGCCATGGGAGGAGGGATTTAGGGAGGGTCTTGAGGAGAAGTCCAAGGAGAACCTCAGTGGGACTGATCAAGGCTTGGAAACAGCTGGAGGCAATCAGGAGATATCAGATGATGGAGAGCCTGGGCCAGAAGCAGATGTCCCCAGGTGGTCTGGGGTCCCAGGGATGGTCTGGGTAGATCAAACTCAGGGGAGATCCTGGTGGGAGTGGTCAGCAGTCTGGGAATGAGGTTTTGATAGGATCAAAGGTGGGGAGTGCAACAGAGACCTGGGCGCAGTGATAAAGAAAAGCCTATATATATGTATATATATATATATATATATATATACATATACATACAAATACATCCATATATACACACATATATATACAAATACATCCATGTATACAAACATACTACACATATATAATATACACATACATAAATACCTATATACACTTACATATATGTGTGTGCATGCAGCATGTGTATATATATATATATATATATTCCCTCTAATTACCTTAACACTGGAAAAAGTCTTATGAGTTACAATATCATCTTTCCATGTAAGAATGTAAGCAGTTTAACTATAATGAGTCCCTTATGACTTCTCTTTCCTGTTTACATTTTCATGTTTCTCTTGATTCTTATATTTGAAAGTCAAATTTTCTATTCAGCTTTTTCTATTCAGACTATTCTAGTCTTCTTATGAAGAATACTTGAAAGTCCTGTTTCATTGAAATTCCATTTTTTCCTTGAAGTGTTATCCTCAGTTTTCCTGAGTATGTGATTCTTGGTTTTAATCGCATCTACTCTGACCTCTGGAATATCATATTCTAAGCCCTTCAATTCCTTGGTGTAGAAGCTGCTAAACCCTGTTTTATCCTGGTTATATTTCCACAATACTTAAATTGTTTCTTTCTGACTGCTTGTAATATTTTCTCCTTGACCTGGGAATTCTGGAATTTGGCTACAATATTCCTAGGAGTTTTCCTTTTGGAGAATCTTTCAGGAGGTGATCAGTGAATTCTTTCCATTTCTATTTTACCCTAGGGGTAAACCTGGGGACTCTAGCTTCTGGGATAAGAACTCACTATTTGACAAAAACTGCTGGGAAAACTGGAAAACAGTGTGACAGAAACTGGGTGTGACCAATGCCTGATGTGGTACACCAGAATAAAGGCACACAATCTAGGTATGAAGGCCAATTCTATAAATAAATTGGGGGAGCAAGAAATCATTTATTTGTCAGATTTTATGACCCAACAAGAGATAGAGAACATTATGAAATGCAAAATGGATAATCTTGATTACATTATATTGAAAAGTTTTTGCACAAACAAACCCAAAGCAACAAAGATTAAGAGGGAACCAGAAACCTGGGAAAGAATTTTTACAACTTGTGTCGGTGATAAAGGCCTCATTTCTAAAATATAGAGATCACTGAGTCAAATTTACAAGTATACAAGTCATTTCCCAATTGATAAATGGTCAAAGGATATGAACAAGCAATTTTCAAAGGAGGAAATTAAAACTATCTATTGTCAGATGAAAAAATTCTCTAAATCACTATTGATTAGAGATGCAAATCAAAACAACTCAGGTATCACATCACACTATCAGATTGGCTAACATAAAAAAAACAGGAAAATGCTAAGTGTTGGAGAAGATGTGGGAGAGTTAGAACATTAATTCATCACTGCTGGAGTTATGAACGATATGGAACTATGCCCAAAGGACTATAAAAATGTGCATATCCTTTGATCCAGCAATAGCTCTTCTTCATAAAAATGGGAAAAGGACCCACATGTACAAAAACATTTATAGCAGCTCTTTTTCTGGTGGTCAAGAACTGGAAATCCAGGGAATGCCCATCAATTGGGGAATGGCTAAGCAAGTTGTAGTACATGAATGTAATGTAATACTATTGTGCTAGAAAGGATGAACAGGCGAACTTCAGAAATACCTGGATAGATTTATATGAACTGATGCTGAGTGAAGTGAACAGAAAACATTGTACACAGTAACAGCCACAGTGTGTGAGGACTGTTTTTGATGAACCTGATAGAATCCAATTCTAAATCTGATTCTCCTTCACAGCAATGCAGGGACCCAAAGCATTTCTAGGGGACTCATGATGCAAAGTGCCATCCACATCCAGAGAAAGAACTGTGGAGTTGAAACACAAAATGAAGCAGACTATTTTCTCTTCTGTTACATTTGGTTTTGTTTAATTTTATTCATGCTTTCTCCCTTTCATTTTAATTCTTCTGTGTAACATGACTAATGTGAACATGTGTTTAATGAAAATGTATATACAGAACCCACATAAGATTGCTACCATCTTGGGGAGGGAATGTGGAGAGAGGGAGAGAAAATTTAAAACTTATTGAAGTGATTGTGGAAAATTAAAAACAAAATCAACACTGAAACAAAATGAATGAGCAGCTTTCAGAAGTGGCCACTTGTCCGATACCTGGTAGTGGGGATTTATTTTCAGAATGTATTGGACTAATGGGGTTAAGATGCCTTTTAACTCTCATATTCTCTCATTTAGTGAATCAACTAGGCTTTGCTTGAAGACTTCACTCCCTCCAAGAGCAAATACTCCAATATACTCTACATGTAGTCTAACCAGGGCAAGGTATGGTAGACTCATAACCTCATTCATTAAAAACAGTGTATTTCTGTCTAGTTTTCTGTGGCTACCACACACACTGTTGAGTTTTTCATTGACTAAAATTCCCAACTCGTTTGGAAAGTATGAAATACCTACAATTTTGACATTAATCCCAACTGCTGTATTAAAACATCAATGTTCTGTTCCTTCCTAATTCTATTACTTTCATTGACTAGGAAGTTGGAAGGAAAAAATCTTTCATCACAGTTCCATGTCAAAGGATATTCGTCACAGTTCTCAAGCACTATACTCAGTAGTAATGGTAAGTCAGTCTATTAACAAGGTTGAAAAGAGAACAGAATCTATGTAAAAAAAATATTTTATGGCTTCTCTTTTTGTGGTAGTAAAGAACTAGAAAATGAAAGTATGGCCATTATTTGGAGAAAAGAAGAAGCAATGATATCTGAAAGGAATAAAATCTCATTGTGTTATAAGAAATTATGAAATAGACGGTTTCAGGGAAATCTGGGAAGACTTGTATGAATAGAGAGGGAAATGAGCAGAACCAGCAAAACAATTTATACTATAACATTGTAAAAATGAACAATTTTAAAAGACTTCAGATTTTTTATCAGAAATATCATCAGTCGTGGTTCTAGAAAATTGATGATATTTTGTTGGAATAATTATATTTATCATCACAATTTTCTTTTATGTATGGGTGATGGAGTAGGTAGGAAGAAGAAAAAATAAATCTTTTTAAATTAAACACTTAATTTTATAAAACAAAAATAGTATAGACAGTCTTAAGTCACAGAATTTAAAAGCCAACAAGATCTTACTGAGATTGATTACAATGGCATCACCAATTTTTTTCATAATCAGCATCCTGTTTTAACAATTCTGCAAAATAAGTAAATATGTCAACTTTAAAAATATATGTATATATACATATACACACATATGTATAAATGCTGTTACACACAGGATTAATTGGAGTAGTGGGGACTTTGAGCAGGAGATATATAGATTTCTGATAGACTGATAATAGTATTCTGAGTAAGTTGGAATTTTTGTAGTGTAGGTCTTTGCCTATACTTTCGTGTGTTTTCAACAATTTAGCAAAACTGATGTTTTTATTTTGTCTCCTTTTCTATATACTGATAATGTTGATCATTTCCATATCTGTTTCTTTCCTTCTTTTCCTTGCCTAAATATTCTACTGCATTGTAGGTAGGACCCGAAGCAGTAATTCAGTAGCTTAAAACACTACTTTGAGATGAAAGTTTTAGTCTTTTAATGCTGACCTATGCAAACTACAATGTTAATGAATCAGAAATTTCCGTTTCTTTGCCAATAATGAAGCCAATAAATTAGCATACCTAAAGGGGATGTTTTGTGCAAAATACTGACTGACCTCTTCCTCGGTTCAATTTCAAATGCCTCTCAGGACTATCTATTTTGTTTCCATGAACGCCTTTACCACTACAAGCTGTGAAATCACCAGATTTGGTAGCCTTGGCAAATTCTTCCTGCTGAAATGTTTCCAGTGTTCTGTTTACTTTTTTAAAACTTCCCTTTGCAGCGCTCCTTTCATATAACCAAACTTAAGAGAGGCATGAGGGAAAAGTAAGTGCCCAGACTGCTTTCAGAAGGAAAGATAGCGGGGCTGTTTACTGGATCACTTTCCCCACGCATGTCCACCCCCACAAACTGAACAGCTTCCCGGAAAATGTCCTTTTCTGGGATGGAGCCCGTCCCACTGTTATCAGGGGCTGGGGGACCCAGCTGGCAGCCTCTTCCCTCCCTCCCTCCCTCTGGCTCGGGCTCGGGGACAAAGTAAATAGAGAAGAAGCTGGAGCCGAGCGGAGGCAGCGCAGCAGCTGAAGCAGCGCAGGCGGCCGCGGCGCAGACACGCAGGGCACCCCATCACGCGAGCTGCTGGGGAGCCTTCTCGCAATGAGGATCCCGGGAGGGCGCTGCGTGGCTTTGCTTCTGAGTCTCGTGTTCGTGATCCAGATCTCAGAGGCAATAAACTGTGAGTAACGGGCCCCCAGCCCCGACTCTCCTGCCGAGTCTCGGCGCTGTTTCTCGGTCCTCGGGACTTCTGCTCCTGGGTCTCTCCCCAGCCCTGCCTCCCTCGCCCCATCCTCCCAGTAGGAGTTCGTGCAAGCTCAGCTGAATAGATACAGGGAGTCGGGCAGGGTAAACACCTGCAAGCTCGTGGCAGCCACTTACTGCCCACTTGGCTTCTCCGAGAACAGATCCAAGGGATGTTGGATCTAATCCAGAAGAATGGAGCGAGCGGTCTCGTCCCGCACCTATCTCCCACTTTGGAAGCTGAAGCTCCCAGTCTGGGCAGAAGGTTGTGTGAAAGCCTCCTTCTCCATGCCCCGCCCCCCACCAGGAGCCATCCCCAAACCTCCCCCCCTTTCTGCTCAGCCTTGTGCAATGTCTGTACTTTGGACTTCTATTGACTCACGTTGCCACACTCACTAAAGTAGGATGACGGTTAGCTCTTTGGGAGATCAAAAGAAGGCTTGTTAAAAAAAAAAGGTTACCTAAATCCCTTGGTACCACACGTTTTAACAGGAAATATATTAAAATAGTTAATTTGCTTTATTGATGTATTTACAGTAGTTTTCCATACATTTATACTTTGAATTGTTTCCTAGTATCTTTTATGGGATGCATGATACACATCTTGTAAGAGTAATGCATTTCCACACATGCAGTGTTAATTTGGTTTCTAAAATCGTGCTACTGCTATCTAAAGGATGCCTGAGGTGAATTATCTTAAAGCTGATTACCTATGTGATGTTTTCTAGTTAGGGGGGATCCAAGTTTTTCTCTAGGTAGGGCAGGAGACATAAACCTTGGACTCGACATAGCTTTTGAGGTTTTTGGTAACTAAAAAGAAAAGATTCCAAATTTAGTAATCTCAAATTAAGAATTAAAGAGATTACCTATAAATTCGAACAAAACAACACTCATTTTGCATAAATCAAGATTGTTATTAATTTTTTTTAAAAAATCCAAATGCTGAAAGTTGATGCAGTGTCTAAGAATCAAAATGGGAAAACTTCAACACAAAGTGACTAATTTATAAGATTTCTTTAGTTTTTAAAAACCTAGATGGGATTTATGTAAGTCAACAGGAATTTGGGGAATTTTCCTGGGAATTTTTTTTTTGTGTTACAAAGGTAAAAAAAGCAGAAGTCCCTTGCCTTTTCCAGATACTACTTATTTTCCTGTTATTATGGAAATTTGCTAGCCTCTTTTTCAGGACAGTAATTGACCTTGAATATTAGATAGACATAGGGGTTTATAGTTATAGAATGATCATCCTTCTCTTCAACTATTGGTTCATTTGCCTCCTAATTCTCATACTGGGTTCTGTCTGTCAATCAGAAGGGTACATTCTCCTCCTTCCTCAAAATTTACTTGAACTGCATAGCACCATTAATAAATTAGTTAGCTCTAAGTCTACTCCAGTTTATTAAGTAAACTGAAAAAAAACCTTTTTTTAAGCCTCTCTGTAAGATATTGGATGGAAACCTAGGCTTGGAATCAGGAGGAGTTCAAATTCAGCCTCAAATACTTACTAGCTGTGTGACAATGGGTGAGTCACTTGAGAATTTTTCTCAACTGCAAAATGGTGATAAAAATAACACTCTCTCCTCATAATTTGTTGTGAAGGTCAAATGAAATAATTTTTGTAAGGTTCTTGCCACACCTCCTGGAACATGGAAGGCACTTCCCTTCTCTCCCCTCTGCCTTTCTAAAACCCTGACCTCTTAGGTTTAGACAAACATCAGTGTTATCAGTTATGCAATGTATTAACAACATAACAAACACTAGAAAGACATTTAATACTTCATCAAAGCAGTAGCCATAAGATCATAGCCAGATTCACCTCTAGCCATTCACTGCAACTGAGGACTTTTCCTGAATTCTGGAAATTAAGCCCAACTCTCTCTCTCTCTTTCCAGGCTAAGTAAAGCCAGTCAAGAATTTTCTTCAGGATACCTTCAACAAAGCTTAACAGCAAAATTCAGTTCTCTCAGCAAATCTCTCTTGAGTCTTTCTCCCATATGACAGCTAGCTACTTTAGTCTTCAAGAAATTCTATGACTTCTGTTTCTCTCTTTAATAGTTTCTCTCTACTTATGACAGCAACAGTATCCAAAATTACAATTAAAGTTCCTTTCTTCCATGATTTTATACTTTCTTTTAATACATACTTTCTTTTAAAACACATACACGCACATTGACATTTTTGAGTTGTCCCATTCTAGAATGCCCTACCCATTTCCCCTTTCCTTTTGACTTCTACTTGAAACTGTTAGTGTTAAGTTCATCTTACCCTTATTTTCTCTGTCTCTTCAAAGTCAGTGTTAATGTGTTAATGAGTGGGGAAGTAGTCAGGGATGAGTTAGGATTAAGGTTACTGGTTGAAGTTCCCACTATTCATCTGAAGACCAATTCAACTCTCATTTATTATGGGACATATCTATATTTTTGAACTGTTATTGTTGAAACACAAATGCCTTTGCCTGCAGATTACATCTAATAACCTCTAGGTGTCATTAAGGTTAAATGTTCTATTTACTTTAATAATTTTATTTTTTGTGGATTTTAAAAATTTTAATGTACTTTCATTTATTTTGTTAAATATCTTTATTACATTTTTAAAAGATTTTAACCATCAGTTTTTAAAATTTGAGTTCCAAATTATCTCTCTCCTTTCTGCTCCTCTCTCACCCCTTGAGAAGGCAAAAGATATGATATTGATTATACGTATAAAGTCATGCAAAGCACATTTCCAAATTAGCCATGTTGCAAAAGACAAGAAAATATAACAAAAATAAACTGTAAAAAATACGTTTCAATCTGTACTCAGTTTATCACTTCTTTCTATGTATGTGGATAGCATTTTCCATCATGGGTCCTTTGGAATTGTCTTAGATCATTTTCTTATTCAGAATAGCTAGGTCTTTCACATATGATCACATTTGAAACATTGTTCTTACCAAGTACAGTGTTCTCTTTGGCCTTTTCACTTCACTTTGCATCAATTCATATAGGACTTCTTAGGTTTTTTTTCTTTTTCTGTACCCATTCTACTCATCATTTCTTATAGCACAACAGTATTCACTGCTGTCATGTTACAACTTGGTCAGCCATTTCCCAATTGATGGACACCTCCTTAATTTCAATTTTTTGTCACCACAAAAAAGCTGCTATAAATATTTTTGTACAAATAGGTTCTTTTCCCTTTTTAAAAAAATCCCTTTGGGATACAGACCTACTAATGGCATTTTTGTTTCAAAGGATATGCAGTTTTATATTCATTTGGGCATAGTTTCAAATTGTTCTCCAGATTGGTTGGACCTGTTCATAATTGTACCAACGGTGTATTAGTGTCCCAATATTTCCATGTTTCCGCCAGCATTTATTAGAACTTTTAAAGAGTCCAATATCAATTCTCTCTCCACTGAAGTAAAACACATTTCTACCCCCTCAATACATTAATGAAGAGTTTTTGTGAGTGGTTCTGTCTCACAAAATTCATCAAATGGCAGACAATCTTCTTATAGACAAGCTTGTTCAAACTTAGCTAAACTTGTTCTCTGATTACAGGCATAAAAAGTATCTTATAAATTCTATAAACAAAACCTATCCATCTCCTACTCTGTTAGCATAAACTCAAAAAACCAGAGTGATTTCCATGTCATAATAAGGCATATAAATAAGACTTTTGTAGAAGTATATATCAATATTTAAAGCCTCATAATATGCCTGTCTATTGTAAGGCTATATGATTAGGGGTAGAAGGGAAGAAAATCCATAAATGTTTTATGAAAATTGACTTTGAAACATGAAGACTGAAAATTGTTTTAAATTTGTTGAAGCGAATAAACTATCAGATTCTGTTACTAGTGCTCAAATCACATATGCATGTATATTTATACTAAAAATATTTCAATAGTAAAATTTAGGTATAAAGTCTGACAAACATATTATTCATAGAAACAAAAAAGTGGAATTTTTCATGCAAGAATCTGTTGACTTTTTAGTTTGAGTCTATAATAGGTAATCATTCTGGCAGAGAATATGTATGATGTTGGAGAAAGCCTGCTTGTATTTTGAGTTAGCACAGACCTGATTTCATATCTTGGCTTTACTATGTGACTTTTCTATGTGACTATGTGACTTTACTATGTGACTATTCATCACTGTGAATATCAGTTTCCTCATTTCTATATAGCAAGGGCCATCCTGTGAGTCTTTTCAGAGTTGACATAACTGACTCTTGCCATGTTGCCAGTTAACGCTTGCTTCTTGCAATGTGTGATGTATTTGTAGAGTGTGCACATGATGACAGTTTCCTTATTGTCTTTGGAGAATTAGGAAGAGCTAATAATTCATCTGGTAGAGTTAGATTGCACTGGATCTCTGGGAAGGAGTCTACAGTAACTACTCTATGACATTTGAAGAAGACATCAAAAAATGGTCCAAACCTGACCATTTTACTAGCAGATGTTTAGCAGAGGTTGTATGGACAGTGACAAGCCAAGGGAGAATGCAAAGTCTTCTATCAGTTGCCAAGCATTACCTACAGCATGGCAGTATCCAGACTATGGGCTGAGAATCCTTTGCAGACAAAAGCACCATTTCAGTGGGTCTGTAGATTCATGCCAGCACCAAGAAGTATCATCCTAATCATTACTTAGCTCCATACAGCCTGACTCAGTATAATAAGTATGCAACGTTCTAGGTTAGTTCAGTGATTTAGCATTAGGATAGGAAGTCAATGAGATACCTGGAGAATATCCGGCACTGCGTAGGAGGTTTAATTAAATATAGCTTGGAAAGGGATTTAACAAAAATACAGAATTGTTTCTTTTAGGTATAGTTTCTTCTGACTACATTTGCCATGATAATGTAACAGGTCAGAGATACATGTCAAGGCTGAGCAACCCTGATTCTTCATAAGCTGTCTTTTTTCACTTAAATGATTAAGAAGCTATATTAGTGGTTTGGACAGTAGACCTTGAGCTATCTAAATCTCTGAGATGGTATCATCACTTTTTTAGCAAGTGTTTTAAAAATTAATTTATCCTCCCAATTCCCCCATACACATTTTAAATGGACTATTTTTTAAAAATCCCTCAATACAAATCTTCATACTCTAGCAAAACAAATATTCACATTATTCATACTCCAAAGTTTGTCTCTTTCTTCATTTTAAGTTCATTAGATCTCTCTTTCAAGAGCTTAAATAGAGTATTTATCATCATTCATTTAGACCCATTGTTTATCATGGTGTTTCCCAGAGTTCTAGAGCCCTTTGAAGTGGTCATCTGTAATGTTTTCATTGTATAACTTGTTCTCTTAGCTTTGCTCATTTTGCTCAGAATCAGTTCATAAAAGTCTTCCCAGTTTCCTCTGAAATTATCCATTTCATATTTCTTATGGTATAATAGCAGTCAGTTATGTCAGTTATATTCATGTACCACATTTTCTTTAACCCCAATAGGAAGTTACTTTACTAGCTTCTAATTTGGGGCTACCATGGAAAAAGCTGCAGTAAATATTTCTGAACATCTAGATCCTTTGCCTTGTTCTTTGATTTGTCTGGAGTTAGCCCTTGAAGGAATAGCTGAAATGAAGGGTATGCACAGTTTGATAACTTTCTGGGCATGGTTCCAAATTGCTTTCCAGAATATCTGCACAAAATCATAGTTCCACCAGCAATGTCCCTCGATTGCCACAGCTCCTCTAATATTTGTTATTTTCTCTTTTGTTATCTTTGCCAGGATGATAGGTATGAGTTAGAACCTCAAAGTTGCATTTTTGTAATTGTAATTTGTAATTGTAATGGTTAGTGATCTAAATAAAATACTTTCATAGGATTGCTAATATCTTGGATTTCTTCCTTTGAAAAGTGCCTGTTCACATCTTTGGACCACTAACATTAGGGAATTGTTCTTTGTCTTAATACATTTGAAGAAACTCCTCATGTATCTTGTAAAGAAGACTTTTGCCAGAGATACTTGTAAAGATATTTTTTTCCAGTTATCTATTTTCTTTTAACTTTTACTACTTTGGATTTATTTTGGCAAATATTGTTTCATGTTGCATAATCAAAATTGTTCCTTCCATCTTTATCACTTACTTGATTATATATGTGATCCCTAATCCATAGATATGAAAGATAATGTCTCCTTTGCTTCTTCAATTTATTCGTGATGTGACCTTTCATATCTAAGTAGGTTTATTAGTGTGGAATTTATCTTGATATATGATGTGAAGTGTTCATCTAAATCTAGTATCTACAAAGATGGCTATCCATTTTTTCCCGGCAGTTTTTTGTTAAACCGTACTCCTTCACCGACTAGCTGGGGTCTTTGGTTTTATCACGCAATATTCAGCTGTCTTTGCTGCCTTGTCCTGTGTACCTCATGTGTTTCACTGATACACCTCTTTTTTAACCAGTACCAAATCCTTTCATCGACTGCTTATTCCTTTTTTATTATTGAAACTCTTGATCTTTTGTTCCTCCATATGAATTTTATTGTAATTTTTCGAGGTCTAGGAAATATTCTTTTGGGAGTTAGAATGATATATTACTCAATAAACAAATTTATGTATTACTGTGATTGTTTAAAATATTGGCTTAACTTACTCACTAGGAATTAATATTTCTCCAATTACTTATGTCTATATTTCTGCAAAGACTGTGTGTGTGTGTGTGTGTGTGTGTGTGTGTGTGTATGTGTGTGTGTAGAAAGCCTATGAGAACAGAGTTGCAACACAGTTTAAAGAAAACTAATTGTAAGGGCAAAATATTTTATTTGGAAAAGGAAAGGGATTAAGATAATCAATGAAATAAACCAGTCTAAAGAAACAGAGAAAAGCTCCAACCTTATTGTCATAAACTCCAAAAGTGAATAGAAATAAAAGTCCAATAAAAATGAGACTGCTTGAATGAATTAAAAAATTAAACTTCACAAGTTATTGCTTACAAGAAACATAACCAAAGCAAAGACACACATACAATCAAAATGAGTGGCTATAATTTTTTCTCTATACATCAAGTGAATCCAAAATAAACTACAGACAAACAAAAAATAACAATTCATAATATTGATGGAGAAAAACAAGGTTATGCTTAAAGAAACCATGAGGAACAGATATCAATACTAAACAGTTATTCACCAAATGGCACAGCATCTAAATCAATAAAGAAAAAATTAACTGAATTAGAAAAAGTCATGGATAGTAACACAATAATAGAGATTTCTTTCTTCCTCTCTCAGAGTTGGAGCTCTCAGAAAGATTGCAACCTCACAATCCTCTGTCTCTACTACTTCCTTCCATATTGCCTTTAAACATGCTTAGGTCTCTCTCATCATTATAAAACCTTTAATGGATCCTATAATCCCTTCAAGCTATTATCCTATATTTCTCCTCCCTGTCTCAACCAAACTTTAGACAGAAAAAAAGCTGTCTACACATGTTGCCTCCACTTCTCCTATCACTCATTCATCAGCTCTGTAGTCTGACTTCTGACCTTATCATTTAACTGAAACTGTCCTCTCCAAAGTTACCAATGATGTCATAAATGCCAAATCTGATGGTTCTTTTTTCATCTTCATTCTCTCCAACCTCTCTCATGACTTCCAGTCTTTCATCTCCAGCCTTCGCTTGAACATTTCAACATTGTCCCATAGACATCTTAAACTTATTCACCATGTTCAAAAATGAACTCATTCTCTTTTCCTTCCCAGTCCCTCCCACCCCTCTTCCAAATTTCTCCATTATTGTGATAGGTAATACCATCCACCCAGTCACTAAGGTTTTTTTATAATTCAAGTTATAATTACTAGTTTTCATTTTTTACAATGTGGCATTATTTCATTATATTCACATACTAGAGTTTATTATGCAAATAAGAGGTGTCCACTTTCCTTCCATTTCTTTGCTAGAGCAAAAAGTGTTCCTGTGAATATATTGGTGTATGTATGTCTGTCTTCTATCTCTATTTATAATACTTCTGTTTTTTACTGTCTTGGTCTCTATGTCTAACAGTGGGACTATCACTGTCAAAGTGTTTTAACAGTTTAGTCACTTCCCCCTGCCCATAATTCCAAATTATTTTCAGTTTGGTAGATCAATTTTACTAATCCACCAATAACATAATTAGTTTGTGAATTATATTTTTATGAATAAAAAGATCATAAATAGTGATGAAATCTTTTAGTACATTAAAACAAAGTCAAGTGCGAGTCATGTCATCATTTCTCTGATGGCATGGTCTTATTCGACAATGAAAGACTAACGCAATAATCTGTGAGTAGACCCAGCTGCCTGAATGGGGACCCAGCTAGCTGGGTAACTCAGCTCCTCCTCTCTTGTCTGGCTCCCCCTCTCTTTCCTTCTCTTATCCAAAGGAAGGCAAATTAGGATGACCAGAGGATACCCAATTAACTTGGGGTTTACTGGTTAGATTTCTTCCTTTCCTTTGCTTTTTTCTTCCCTCCCCTCCCTTCCTTTCCCGTCTGTTCCCTTCCCTTTTCCCTTTTCTTTAAACCTACTACATTCTGAAGCCCCTGCCCAAGCTCCACTTAACAGGCTTTTTTCTGCACTCTCCTGACTTGAGTGATTATCAATGGTAACTGTTGCTGTTTCCCTCCCAACTTGATTTAGTTGTTTTTTCTTAGGCTCATTAAAAGGGCCATCTCCTGACAACCTTTTAAACAGGTCTATTAATTGAATGGGCATTACCTCACCCTAAAGTGAATACCTGAATAGGCCTTGGCCTAAGGGGCCCAGGTCTCCTTCTGCATCCTGTGCCATCTCCGGTCATCCTGATGAATATCTGCTCACTGGATCCGGATGGCTCACCAGGAGAAAGTGAGGCTGGTGACCTTGCACAGCCCTCCCTCACTCTAAACAAAGTCAAGTGCGAGTCATGTCATCATTTCTCTGATGGCATGGTCTTCTTCGGCAATGAAGGATAAACGTAAGTTTTATAACCTATGTGTTTTCGTTCTACTTTTCACTCTCTCTCACTAATCATGTCCAATATGTTGCCAGGTTCTATTGATTTTTACTTTCATAACACCTCTTGTATACTTTCCCTCTGATATCGCTACCACCCTCATGCCTGCATTATTGTAATAGCTTATGGTCAGTCTCACTGCCTCACTCTATCTTCCACATAACTGTCAAATTGATCTTCCTCAATCATAGATTGACTGTATCACCCCCTATACAGTAAACTGGAGTGACTCTCTATTACCTCTTGGATCAAAATATACAATCCTCAAAAGAACTTTATAACCTGGCCGCTGCCAGAAAGACTATTTATTGAAGAACTGGCAGGGGGCAGGCGATCACATGGTGTCCAGAAGAAGCGATACAAGGATACTCTCAAGGTCTCTCTCAAGAACTTTAGGTTTGACTGTGCAATATGGTAGACACTGGCACAGGACTGCTCAGCATGGCATGCCCACATAAGAAAAGATGCTGTGCTCTTTGAGCAAAGCAGAAATGAGACAGCACAAAGTAAACACAGTGTGTGCAAATTTGGGATATCCACCCCAAATATTCACACCGACTATCTATGCCCAACCTGTGGTAGAGCATTCCAAGCTCATATTCGTCTGATCAGCCACAGTCAGACATGCTGAGAATTCACTTTATCATGGTGATGTCATTTTGGTCCTCTTCGAAGACGAAGGACAACAATCAACCAACCAGCCCTTCAGTGACACTGACCTCTTTTCTATTCTTCAAAAGTGAAACTATCCTCACTTGAGACATTTTCCCTGGTTTGTTCCGCATGTATATCTCCTTCATATCTCAGCTAAAACCCTACCCTCTGTAAGAAACTTTTCCCAGTACTTTTTAATCTTAATGTCTTTTAGACTTTCACAATTTATTCTGAATATATCCTCTTTGCAGTGTCTTTTTCCCAATTAGACTGTGAGTTCCTTGAGAGCAAATATTGTGTTTTGCCTTTCTTTTTATTCCCAGCCCCTAGCACAGTATGTGGTACAAAGTAGGAGCTTAATAAAGGCCTGTTGACTGACTAGCTGACCATTCTTCAATTTCCTAGGTGCATAATCATGGTATTGCCTTCAACTTTTCACTCAGTGTCACACCACATATCCAGTAAGTTTCTTAATCTTGCAATTGCTACCTCTGTACCATTTCCAGCATCTGCCCCCTTTTATCTATTCTCATAGATTACCCTTTGGCACAGGATCTCATCAACTCTTATTAAATGATTGCAATAGTCCCTTAATCAGTCTCCCTGTCTCAAGTCTTTCCCTAATTCAGTCTGTCCTTCACATTGATTCCAAAGTGATTTTCCTTAAGTATAAATATAAGCATATTACTTCCCTACTTAACTGAATCTAGTGACTTTGTATCACTTCTGAGATAAAAAAAAAAAAACTCCTTTGTTTCGTTTTTAAAACCCTTCACTACCCAACCTGCAACTGTTTCTCTAATCTTATTGTCCCCTTACTGCATTTTGTGATCTAGCCAAATTGGACTTCTCTTGGTTCCTTACATATAATACTGCATCTTCCATCTCTGTGCTTTTGTACTAGCTATCTCTTATGCTTGGAACACACTCCTTCCTTACCTCTACCTTAAACAAGCCCTCTCTTGCTTTAAGTCTCAACTCAGTCACCATCTTCTATATGAAACCTTTGTCTGATCTCGACTGCTAGTGCTCTAACTCTTTGTCTATCTCATATTTTATTGCTTTGTATTTATTTGAATTTAGTATATGTGTATTTATTCTATATATACTCGTATTTATATTGTTTTCCCCAAGCTATCTGCCGCTAGTGTTTCATTGATTATAACTCTATACGCCAATAATTAGCAACAACAAGAAGAATCATTTCTTAAGCACTTACTATGTGCCAGGTACTGTGCAAAGTACTGGGGATACCAAGAAAGGCAAAAACAATCTCTGTCCTCATCCAATTCATATTACAAATGAGGAGACAACACGCAAGCAACCATGTGTGAATATGTTATATATAATAAAAGCTGTGGCATTAAAGTCTTCCTCTTGTGGAAGGCAGGATATGGACTGAGACTTGAAGGTACCAGGGAAACCAGGAGACAAATACAAGAGGGAGAGAATGTTAGAAATAGAGGACAATTGGTAAAACAGTATGGAGTTGGAGATATCATGATCAAGGAAGGGCAAAGCAAGAAGGCCAGAGTCACTGGAGAGTAGGTGGAGGGGAGTAAAGTGTGGAGAAGACTGGAGAGGTAGGAAAGTGCCAGGTTGCAAATAGCTTTAAAAGCCAAAGAGAGAATTTTATATTTGATTCTGGAGGTAATAGAGAGCTACTGTAGTTTTGGTGGGTAACATGGTAATATTTGCTCTTTTGGAAGCTAAGTGGTAGATAGACTGGTATGGGAAGACACTTGAGACAGAGAGACTAACCAGAAAGTTATTGCAATAGGCCAAGCGTGAGGTAATGAGGGCCTGCACTAAGGTGTCATCTATGTGTTGGGTGAGAGAGAGAAAAATGTTAGATGACTTCTAAGTCCTGAACCTGGGTGAGTGAGAAGATGGTAATATCCTCAACAATATTAGGAATTCTGGGAGTAAGGGAGGGATTGGGTGAAAGATAATAAGAGTTTCACTTTTGGACGTGTTGACTTCAGGAGATCTGCAGAAGTTGAAGATGTGAGACTGAGAGGGTAGGGCAGATCAGAAACATATGCATGGAGATATTAACTGAGCCCATAGAAATTGATAAGATCATCAAGTGATATTATATAGAGGGAGAAGTAGAGGGTCCAGGACAGAGCCTTGGAGTATACTTGTGGTTGGATGGCATGACTTGGTTGGAGATTCATCAAAAGAAGAAATCAGGTAAGGACAGACTATGAGAGAAATAGCATGAAAACCTAGAGAAGAGAGAGTATCAAGGAAGAGGTTGGTTCACAGATGCAGAGAGGTCAAGAAGAAAGAAAATTGAGAAAAGGCCTTTACAATTAAGACATCATCATTAACTTTGGAGAGAATAGTTTCCACTGAATGATGAGGCTGGAAGCCAGACTACAGAATTCAGAAGTAGGTGGGAGGAGAAGAAGTAGAGGCAGTAGTAAAAGCTTTCTCCAGGAGGGTAGACACAAAAGGGAAGCTAGATATAAAATGGTAGCTAATAGGACTAGTTATATCAAGTGATGGCTAGCACGTAATAGGAGCTTAATAATTGCTTATTGAGTTACAGATTGCTTGATTGGTATATAACTGAAATTAATACAGGAATCACCAAATATGTAGTTTCGGTAAGGAGAGACCGTCATCCTCTAAATTCTCACCCCACTTGTAAGTCAGAAGGTAGTATTTTAGAACAGGGATAATTCTTACGTTATCTTGTGCGTAGAATCCAAATGAGGGTTCGTGAAGTATGCACAAAGCAATGACTCTTACCTTCCTGGATTCTGGTGGTTCACATCTATATCACAAAGAGTTTATCTGAAATAAGAGGCTTATATGTCTAGGGGCTTTTGATTTACTCTAGAGTACCAGTCTCTATGTGTGTGTGCTCACCACCTCTCTTGCTTATCTACATGACTGGATAAGGAAAACTATCATAAATTCCTCCAAAGTATTTGTGATCTCCCAGTGAAAATCAGCATGTTTGATCATGCTCAAGTAAAATGTGTCTCTTTTTCACCCAGACTTGTCCCTTTTTCCTGCTCTTTATCCATGCTGCTGATATTAACCACATAACAAGGATCAGTGACTTCAAATTTTCTTTTTATAAAAGGAAAGCAAATGATAGTGATGAAAGAACAGAGAGCAAAGAGTGAAGGAGGATGGATGACAGATGGTGTTACCACTACTAGCTGTAGCCAAAATCAGATTTTTCCAATTTAGGTTCCATTTGTTTCCAGGGTGAAGGACAGATAAAACCTCTGGAGGAGTGGAAGTTAATGGAAGTGGCTTCTGTCATCACCTCAGGGGAGGTGAATGAGGGCTCTCTCTTCATCTCTTTCATTGTCTTAGCAGTTTTTCTTTTGGGGTCTCACTTTTTTTCACCCAACACTCCAGGTACCTTATCATATCAGTCTATTCTCACAACAACTGTTTTTGGTAGCCACGGCAGCAGGGGAGACTTATCAGAATCTTTGTAGGAAATACCAGGTGAACACAAGCCCAGAGATCTTTATCAGTGTTCCACTGTGAATTGTACATAAGACGAAAATGGAAAATTAACTCTAAACTCCAACTCTTGGCTCACTTCAGCTTCTTTAAACTGGATGTCCTGGAGACATCATGACTCTACCTGTCCAAAACAGAATTATCACTTCCCTCTCTTCCCCAAAAAATTTCCATGAAAAAATCACAGAAGGTTCACTTCTAAAACATCATTTACTTCCTGGACTCTAGAGTAGTATCTGCATGGCAGTTGGGTTATAAATTGAGGCAGGATTTGAGAGAAGGGGGGCTGGAATCATAGGCTCATAAGTTCCTAGATGTAGAGGTAGAAGGGATCTTGGAAGTCAACTAATCCAATACTCTCATTTTGAGGGTGATAAAAATCAAAGAAAGTAAGTCATTTGCCCAAGGTCACACAGCTGGTATGTGTCAGAAGCAAGCCCAAAGCCTAGTTCTCCCTGATGTCAATGCCAAAGTGTCTACCTCAGAATTTTTATAGAACATTGTTCAAATGAACAAGTTTGTGGCAAGTGAGTGGGTTGATGGAAGGGAAGAGGGGCTGGAAAACTCTGATTTTACCCAGAGAGTGTGAGAGTTGCTGCAGATGATGGTCAGAACAGTAATTCTTTGAGGCAAGATGCTGTAATAGAAGACAACAGCCAACTAAAGGACTTTACTATTTGTGTTCATGTGGGAATTTAGCTGATGAGAAGAATCACTGGACACTGGTCATGTGAAGGGCCAGAAACTGGCTTCCTGTTGGCCTAGAACAGTAATTACAGAATTAAGCAAATTAGGGACTCACAGATATGAGAGTTGGGAGGGACCTATTGACCATTTAGTTTGAGCCATGCTCAGAAGAATTTCCATGATTATATACGTGACCAGTAGTCGCCTAGTCTCTGTTTAAAATGTTTTCAAGGAGGGAGAATGGACCAATAATCAAAATGTCTCATTCCCGTTTAGATAGTTGCAATTTGTTTCTGTAAAATTTTTCCTAACATAAAACTCAAATTTAGTTCATTTTTTTCAATAAGCATTATTTATTTATTTATTTTCCTTAATAGTATTTTTCCTAATTGCATGTAAAGATAGTTTTCAACATTCAGTTTTGTAAAATTTTGAGTTGCAAATTTTTCTCCCTCCCTTCCTTTCCTCTCCCCACTCCAAAGCAGCAAGCAGTCTGATTTAGGTTATACATTTACAATCATGTTTAGTATATTTTCACATTTGTCATGTTGTGAAAGTAGAATCAGAACAAAAAGAAAAAAAACACAAAAAAACCCCCAATAAACAGTGAAAATAGTATGCTTCAATATGCATTCAAACTATATAGTTCTTTCTTTCTTTTACTTCTTGTAATTAATTTATTTTTAGTTTTCAACATCATCCATAAGACCGAGTTTTAAATTTTCACCCACTCCCCCTCCTTTTGCCACCCCAAGACCACATGCAGTGTGATATAGGTTCTACATATACGTTCTTATTAAACATATTTACACATTGGTCATGCTGTAAATAAAAAATTAGAACTAAAGGGAGGAACCACAAGAAAGAAGAAACAAAGCAAAACAACAAATGAAAAGGAAAGCAAATAGTATGCTTCCATATGCATTCAGACTCCAAAGTTCTAACTCTGGATGTGGATAGCATTTCCCATTGTGAGTGTTTTCGAGTTGTCTTACTTAGATCCTTACATTGCTGAGAAGAGCTAAGTTTACCAAAGTCAATCATCATACAGTGTGGCTGTTAACTATGTACAATGTACTCCTGGTTCTGCTTTTTTCACTCAGCTTCAGTTCATATAAATCTTTCCAGGTTTTTCTGAAATCTGCATGCTCATAATTTCTTATGGAACAATAGTATTCCACTACATTCATATACCACAACTTGTTTAGCTATTCCCCAATTGATAGATATCCCCTCAATTTCCAGTTCTTAACACCACAAGAAAGAGGTGTTATCATATTTTTGTACATGTGAGTCCCTTTCCCATTTTTATATCTCTTTGGGATATAGACCTAGAAGTGATATTGCTGGATCAGTGGGTATTTACAGTTTTATAGCCCTTTGGATATAGTTCCAAATAGCTCTGTAGAATGATTGAATCAGTTCATAACACCTCCAACATTACATTAGCATTCCAATTTTCCCATATCTTCTCCAGCATTCATCATTTTCCTGTTTTGTCATGTTAGCCAATCTGATAGGTAGGAGGTGATACCTAAGAGTTGTTTTGATTTCCATTTCTCTAGTCAATAGTGATTTGGAGAATTTTTTCATATGATTATAAATAGTTTGAATTTCTTCCTCTGAAAACTGCCTGTTCCTATCCTTTGACCATTTATCAATTGAGGAATGACTTGCATTCTTATAAATTCTCCATATATTTTAGAAATGATGCCTTTATTAGAGACACTGATTGTAAAAAATGATTTCCCAACTTTCTGCTTTCTTTCTGATTTTGGTTGCATTGGCTTTGTTTGTGTAAAACTTTTCAATATAAGGCAAAGTCATTCATTTTTCATTTCATAATATTCTCTATCTCTTGTTTGCTCATAAATTCTTCCCTTCTCTATAGATCTGACAGGTAAAGTAATCTTTGCTCTCCTAGTTTGCTTATAGTATTTTTTGCTTTATATCTAAATCATGTACCCATTTGACTTCATCTCGGTATAGCATATAAGATGTTGGTCTATGCCTAGGTTCTGCCATACTATTTTCCATTTTTCCAAGCACTTTTTGTTAAATAGTGAATTCTTATCCCTGGAACTTTGAATTTATCAAATAGTAGATTACTATAGTCATTGACTATTGTGTCTTGCATACCTAACCTATTCCACTGATCCACCACTCTATTTCTCAGCCAGTACCAAGTAGTTTTGATGATTGGTGTTTTATAGTACAATTTAAGATCTGGTACAGTTAGGCCACCTTTCCTTCCATTTCTTTTCATTACTTTCCTTGATATTCAGGACCTTTTGTTCTTCCAGATGAATTTTGTTATTGTTTTTTTCTAGCTCTATAAAATAATGTTTGTTAATCTGATTAGTATGACATTGAATAAGTAATTTAATTTAGGTAGAATTGTTATTTTTATTATATTAGCTCAGCCTAGCCATGAACAACTGATATTTTTTCCAGCTATTTAGATCAAGCTTATTTGTGTGAAAAGTGTGTTTTAACTGTGTCCATATAGTTCCTGGGTTTGTTTTGGCAGGCAGACTCCCAAATATTTTATAATGTCTACAGTAGCTTTAAATGGAATTTCTCTTTCCATTTCTTGATGTGGGGCTTTGTTAGTAATATATAGAAATGCTGATGATATATATGGGTTTATTTTATATCCAGAAAACTTGCTAAAGTTGTTTATTATTTCAAGTAGTTTTTTAGTTGATTCTGTAGATTCTCTAAGTGTCCCATTATATCATCTGCAAAGAGTGATAGGGCTTTGTTTCTTCTTTGCCTGTTCTAATTCCTTCAGTTTCTTTTCCATCTCTTGTTGCTAAAGCTAACATTTCTAGCCCAATACTGTAACATTCCTGATAGTGGAACATCCTTGTTTTCCCCTCTTTCCCTTCTTATTGCTTCCAGCTTATCCCACATATAATGCGTGCTGATAGTTTTAGATAGATGCTACCTGTCATTTTAAGGAAGACTCCATTTAATCCTATGCTCTCTAGTGTTTTTGATAGGAATGGGTGTTCCATTTTGTCAAAGGCTTTTTTCTACATCTATTGAGATAATCACATGATTTCCATTAGTTTTGTTGTTGACATTGTCAGTTTTGCTGATAACTTTTCTAATATTGAACCACCCCTGCATTCCTGGTATATCTGGTTATTCTGTATTATCTGCAAGATAAATTGCTGTAATCTCATTGCTAATATTTTATTTAAAATTTTTGCATTCATATTCACTGGTGAAATTGATCTTTAATTTTCTTTCTCTGTTGTGGCTCTTCCCAATATGGATATCAACATCATATTTGTATCATGAAAAGGATGTTGGTAGGACTCCACCTATTTTCCCAAATAGTTTATATGGTATTGGAATTAATTGTTCTCTAAATGTTTGATAGAATTCACTTGTAAATTCATCTGGCCCTGGAGAATTTTTCTTAGGGAGTTCACTGATAGCTTGTTCAGTTTCTTTTTCTGAAATGGGATTATTTAAGTATTTTATTTCCTCTTCTATTTATCTGGGCAATATATGTTTTTGTAAATATTCATCCATTTCACCAAGACTGTCAAATTTATTGCCATAGAGTTGGGCAAAATAGTTCCTGATCATTGTTTTGATTTCCTCTTTATTTGTGGTGAATTCATCCATTTCATTTTTGATGCTGGTAATTTAGTTTTCTTTTTTTTTTTTCAATAAAACCCACTCTTAGTTTTATGTATTAGTTCAATAGTTTTCTTAATTTCAGTTTTCTCAATTTCTAATTTGCAAGTTTCAAATTTACTTCTTTTCAACTTCTGCCCATTGCTCCATTTCTTCCCTGAGAGATCAACCAAAACAGGTATGATCCATTTTCCATAGGAGAACCCTTGTAAATATTTGACCAAAGCTTTTATGCTCCTTCCTCCTATCTTCCACTAGGTGTTCTCTTGTTCAGACTGAACATTCTCTGATTCTCAACCAATCTTTATGTGGCATGGATTCATGACCCTTCCTTTTCCTGGATGACATCTGGATATTCTGCAGTTTATCTTCCTAAATTGTTTCTCCTTGAATTGAACACAAATAATCCAGGTGAGGGCAGAATATAAAGAGATTATCATTTCCTTATTCTTGCAAGTTTTACCCTTTTTAAGGCTGCCAAAACTTTCATTAACTTTTTTGTTGCTGCATCATATCATTAACCCTACAAAGTTTTCTGTCCACTAAAAATCCTAGCTTGTTTTTTGTTTTCTTTTTCCCCAGAACAATTGCTCTCTGGCCATATTTTCCACATCTTGTACTTGTAAAGTTGAGTTTTGCACACAAGTATGAGACTTTACATTTATCTTCATTGAATTTCATCTAATTATAAATTTCATCTTATTATATTAAACCCAGTGACCTATCTAGACTGTTGAGCTTTTTTTGGGTCCTGACTCTAATCTAAGATGTTAGACATCCATAGCAGTTTTATGTCATCTGTAAATTTGATGAGTATGCCACCCGTTGAGCAGCCAAATAGCACAGTGCATAGGGTGTAGACTCTGAAGTCAAAAGGACCTGAGTTTAAATGTGACCTAAGACACATACTCAGACTTTTACCTCAGTAATTTAACCCTGTTTGCCTTGGTTTCCTCCTCTGTAAAATGAACTAGAGAAGGAAATGGCAAACCACTCCAGTATCTTTGTCAAGAAACCCAAAATGAGGTCACAGAGAGTGAGACATGATTGAAACAACTCAATAACAAAAATACCATATATTCCTTTATGCAAGTCATTGATATCTTTTTGAATCATGCGTAAATTGGATTTAAGTGAGGCAGAGTTGCATGAAGTCGTCAGTCTCACTCTCTGCTCTGGAGTCATCATAGTCCAGTGGCAGGACAGAGTCAAGACAGCTGGCAGTGGCTCAAGATGCAGTGGATGACCTTGGCGTCTTCTGTGTCTAACCAAGCTCTAAGCACTTCACATTGCCTGCTTCATCTGCCTTCATGGCCATTGGAACAAATAGTTCTCATCCACCCATTCCACCAGAGAAAATCTTTGCATGCTTGGGGTAGACACTATTTTAACTCACCAATGGTTTTGAGACCCCTTGGTTACTCACAACCTGGTTTAACCCATCTGCCAAAACAATTTACCAGGTTGTGACCACTACGCATCTATACCTTCTTGGAGCCCCAGGTGAGAGTTGGGTGGAACATGTGGACACCAAAGATGGAAAGAGCCACAAAAAGGGCTCAGCAGCCATCAGACCAAAGGTAGTGGCTGGTCCTCTCAGAACGCAAAAGCAGCACAGAGCCCACCACAGATTACTGGGGTAATTTACTGAAATCCTGTATCCTAATGATGTTGAACCATTAACAACTCTTAGAGTTCAGACAGTTCTGAATACATCTAATTATGTTATTGGCTAGTCTACATATTTCTCTCTTCTCTACAAGAATAATATATGCTTTGACAAAAACCTTGTTTAAATCTTGTTAAATTAGTTCCATATTATTTTTCTTATTTGCTTGTTTAGTAACTCTTTCAGAAAAAGGAATAAGCATAGCCTGACATGCTTGTCATTGATAAAGACATCCTGGCTCTCTATAATCATGGCTTCCCTTTCTAAATAATCACCAACCATATACCTTATGATCTGTTCTAGAATATTTTTTTTTTAATTTTAGGAACTGAAGTCAGGCTTATTACAAAGGTCATTTTTCTTGGCAGAGAAAAAAATATTTGTCTTCTCTCTTGTCAGGTTACATTATTTCATCTATCCTAAACATATCCTATCATTTATTGGATCTTCTTTTTCTCATGATATAACTTTAAAAAAAAAGTTTTGGTGTTATTTCTAGCTTTGTTCACCAGCCTCATATCATACTAAGCTTAAGTACTCATAATACTATTTTTAAAGAACTATATTTTATGAGAATATATTCCCATATTCTTCCTCTGCTTAGCCTTACTTTCATTATCTTCACTTTTTTTTTTGCTTATTTTGAATCTCAGCTAGTAGTGAGTTCCCTGTACATACATATTGATCTCTCCAAATAAATCCTATTTTCCTTCCTCTTAGGAATTATTTCCCTCTGTGTCTTCAGAATTTTACTCTTGAGCATCTCCCACTGCTCCTGGGTTAACTTCCCTTGAAGAATTCTAGTTCATATTATTCTCTATATTTTTTCACTGCAACTTTTTGGAATCTGTGTCCAAAAATCTAAGATGCATATCATACTATTTCATAGATAACACATGAGAGGCACTGGAGTTTTGAACTACATCCTCTCACAGATTCACTCTTGATCTGGTCAGACAGGAAAACAACTTAGGAGGTCCTTACTTTATTCTAGTGTAGTCTTCTCAAAAGAAGTTGCTGATAATGGGAGCATCAACTCCTACAGCATTCCCTAACAACTCTTCTTGCAGGTGACGGTGTAAAGGGAGGATTACTACCACAATGTCTTGATGGGGTCAATACAGAAAGGCACAGCTTCTGCTCTCTCCTAAGTCCCATAAAGCCTAAATGGGGGCAGGTTGAAACATACACTGTCATTTCCCTATAGGTTTCCCCTATGATTCCCTGTGATTTCCCCTGAAGCCTTGATGGGACCAGTCAAGGTATACACAGATTCCCCACTTATTGACTAGGACCCACTTGTTTTATAGGGCAAAAGACAAAGTTAACTTTAACGTACTGTCATTTTATTCAAGCATAATGGTAATAAATATTACATTATATCACCACTTATCTCATAGCACAGTCTCAGTAGGACTGCCTATCACTATGATTCTAGGAACTACTATCGAGAATCCTTGGGGCTATTCTGGGAGTTATCAGCTAATACCTGGAAACTAAACATTGCCATGACCATGAATCCTGAAAAACTAAACTCTGAAAGGGTAACAAAATTCTCTTTACTAATACAAACTATGCCCAAATTTCCTCTCTTCTTTTACTAACTCAAGGACAGAGTGGTTATTTCCCACATAGATTGTTACACTAAAACAACTAAACAACAAGTAGAGGTAATGAGGGCTGAGACTCATGAAGTTGAATAAAGCCCTGAGCTTGAAATTTGAAAAGCATGGGTTCAAATCTTGCTTTCTTCTTTTACTGGGTATGTGAGACTGAGAAAGTCCTTTACCTCTAGGTTCCTCAGGCAATGCTCTAAGAGTTAAAAAAAATTTTTGAAAAAAACTTGCTATTACTAAGCTGGTAGAGGGCAAAACCAAAATCATAGGGCTAATATTTATAAACCATTTTATGTACACAAACTTGTTTGACCTCCCACCAATACTGTGAAGTATGATTTTTTTGGTCTTAAACTGTGATTTCATCCATGTGAGGAACTTCCAATGAGGAAAACTCCCTCTCCAAAACAGATAAACAACTGTGCTCCAGCTTTTCGGTTTAGTCTTATTGTAAAGAACCTGGAACACTGAGTTCTCATTGCTTGCCTAGACCAGTATGAATCAGAGAAATAACTTGAAGCCAGGCCTTTCTGACTGAGTTCAATTCTCTATCCATTACACCATTGCTTCTCATAAGTACAATTATTATTTCTATTTAGCCATAGTTGAAAAAATTGATACACAGAAGTTTCATCATGTATTGTAATAATACAATTTACATTACTTATAATATTATTGAATTCTGACTAAAAGTGGTCAGAAAATATAAGATTTTTATTTTCAAATCAGTCATGTTATTTAATACAAGAATTTAATAAGAGAAGACATAGAAAGGCGACACAACATAGTAGAGAAAGAACTAGTCTTAAAGCCAGGAAGACTTGGTTCTAAGTCCTATTTCTGATGCATACTGCCTGTGACCCCCAGAAAGTCACCATAATAGTTTTCTCAGGGCTCTAGGAAATTCTGTAAGATTATAAACTACAGAGAAGATTCTATACTGCTTTGGGAGAGAGGAAATTTCCTCAATCAGTAGTTCCCTGTACCCACAAAATCACAGTCCAGTGCTTATTCTTAAGAGAAGATATAAGTAACTATATCAAAGTATTTCATAGTACAATGTTACCTGAAATTTTGACCAAAATAAAAGTTTCAGTTGTTGCAATGTCTTGTTGCAGTTTTCTTGTTTGGGAGAGGTAGGAGAGGATGTTACAAAATCAAACTAATTGTTTTATAGTTGTTTTTAAATAGGCAGGAACAGTTTGCTTGCTCCTTTTCAAAACATAAACACAGCTCCAGGGAACTAGTTATGTAAATGAGGACATGCCAAAAACCCAAGTCAAATAACTCCAAACAAAACATTCTAAGCTGCATCTCCTGCTACATGACGTCAGAATCAGGGGTGTTTTGGTGTCCCACAATGTGAGAGTGTCAAATAGACAAGGAGGTCTCACTAGCTCACAGTCTTCTTGGAGTCCATTAATGGGACTGCGCTTCAAAACGCCAGGAAGCAGGGCCGATTTGTCACGTAAATTTTTTCAGACAATAAAAAGGGGATTAAAAGACATTACTCTCTACAGTTGTATAGCTCAGAATCACAGGCAGCTGTCTCCCCAAAGCAAACACTCATGTGCAGGAAGACACAGACACATGCCCCTTCTTTCCCCCAAGCATGTCCATTCTGGACAGTTCCAACTGTAGACTTGGAACAATAATCCTTTATGTTAAGGAAAAGACCTTCTCTAGGGTAACAGCATTCATTAGTAACAGTTTGGGAACATTCAGATAGCCCTGCTGCCTCTGTAGACAAAAATAATATATCTAGTATCAGAAGAAAATTCCTGTCCATTTGTTTCCACCCCAAGAGATTGCTTAATTCTTGGAGAGAGCCATGATTTCCTTTACTCTTACTGCAGCTATTTACCACTGGTAATTCATTACCCTTTCCTTTGTCATGTCTATACCAAAATTGGAGACGGCTACTAAATTTCATCATCATATTACTTTCTCTGGAAGTAAATAAATGGCAGCTGTTAGTACCTATACTTTAAATCCAAATGATCTAAGGCTCTGTCCAGCATATTATCATCCTAATTGTTACATATTTATCCTTCTTTTGCTTCCTGTATATTGGGTGGTTTCTTATCTTATGGCCTTTGAGTTGCTTAAAGCATTTCATAGCATTCTGAAGAGTTCAGTCTTCTTGAAGTATCAAAGTAATATATCTAGAAAGCCTTTCTGGCTTCCCCAATGTTTTCTCCTTTCACTCACCGGGTATTTATTTGTGTTTGTCTCAATTGACCCCATCGAGATGTAGACCCCTGGGAGAAGGTGATTAGGCAATGCTGTAGGAGCTGGTCCTCCCATTATTGGCAATCCTTTGAGAAGACTAGACTGGAATAAAGCTGATTATTAGCCCCTTGAAGGGTCTGCCTGTCTGACCAGTGAACAGTGAACCTGTTAGAAGCTGGGGTCCCAAGAGTCCAGTGGCTCCTGTGTGATGTTTGTGAAATGATACTCCTAGTACAATGTAAGCTTCATGAAGGCAAGGACTCTGTGTGAGGGGGGTGAGGGGCATGCCCTAGGGAGTGTGCCCACACACACACACATGCTTGTTCTCAGAGTAGAAATAGTGGGTGCTTAATTAGTGTTAAATTGCAATGACATTTTCTTGTTACATCAAGTAAGGACGAGTTGTTCCACCATACTATGTTTTTTAGACTAACAAAGAGTTTGATTTACAAAGTTAATCTAGTCTAGTAGCAATCTTCTCTAAAGCTAACGTTCTTGCTGTTCAGTTGTTTGTCAGTGATCTTGTAAACCATATCATGCCAGTACTGTCCTTGGCTTTTTCTTGGCAAAGATACTGGAGCACTTTTCCATTTCTTTTTCTAGTGGATTAAGATTAACAGAGGTGAAATGACTTGCCCAGCGTCACAGACTTGAAAGCTAGTCAAAATCATACAAGAATTTTTGGATAAAAGGTACTTGTATAGCATATTAAATAACCTTATCTCATTTAAGCCTTTCACCAAACCTCTGAGACGACAGGTACTAATGTTATTATCCCATTTTACGGATGAGGAAGTAAGTTTAATTGTTCAGTCATTCAGTTGTATCCAACTCTGTGACCCCATATGGGGTTTTCTTAGCAAAGATACCAGAGTGGTTTGCCATTTCCTTTTCCAGTGGATTAATGCGAACAAAAGTTAAGTGACTTTCCCAGGGTCACACAGTATCAGAGTATTTGAGGTCAAATTTGAACCCAGGTCATCCTGACTCCAACCCACTGCTCTCTTCATTGAGCCACCTGGATGCCTCCAGCCACCTGCTGCAGCTTAGAGAAGTTAAATGACTTGCTTAATTTCATGCAAAAACCCAAAGGTAAGATTTAAATCTAGTTCTTCCTAATTCTGAATATAGTATGCCAGACACAAAATCAAACTGCTTCTCAAATAGGAATCTATCTGTCCCTTTCAGAAGCTACTTTCAGTTTCTCTGTTCTCTGTTTCTTCTTTGCTTATTTATACTTTTGTCAGTAATGCTGAGGGTCCATATCAGATTGCTTGCCATCTCGGGGAACAGGGAAAGAAAAGTTTGGAACTCAAAATTTTATAAAACTAATGTTGAAAACTTTGTTTAATTGTAATTGGAAAAAAATAAACTATTATTAGAAAAAGAATAAATTGAAAGAAATCCTCTTTACAAAATGATGGACAAGGATAGTGAAGGGCCATGAGTTCAAGTCAGATGAGGCTTAGTTGAAGGGACTGCACATGTTTGCCTTAGAGAAGAGAGATTCTGGAAGGGGATATGATATCTGTGTTCAGATATCTGAAGGGATTTTGTTTGACTTCAGAGGGTACAACCAGAAGCAAAATGGAAGAAAAAGCCACTAAGAAAACAACCTTATCATTAGGGCTATTCAGAAATGGAATGGACTTCCTTAAGAGCTAGTGAGTTTTCCATTTTTGATGGTCTTCAAACAGAGACTGAATGACTATTTATTTCATATGTTGTAGTAGAGATCTAATTTTTGTATGGGTAGTAATAACTGTAAATGGCTGCTGAGATGCCTTCCAGCTTTCAAATTCTGAGTTGATAATTTAACCAAAAGGCAATGGTGATATCACCAAGAAAGAGGGTGTAGATTGGGGTTTAGGGGAGTGATTTGGGGAAATACCTCTGATTAGGAGGTGATATATAGATAAAGATATGGAAGAGAAAACTAAGAAGTCATTAAGACAGGAAGAGACCCAGGAAAGAGCAGTGTCATTAAAAAAAAGTGTGAAAGAAAAATCAGGAGGATGGGGTGATCAAGTTTCCAAAGCTGAAGAAATGTCGAGAAGGTTAATGACTAAGCTACAGTCATCAGATTTAACAATTGACTGGTAACTTTATCAAGATCAATTTCCAGTAAGTAGTGGCTTTGAAGCCATATTGCAAGGGGTTAAGAAGTAAGTGGGAATTTAAAAAGTAAAGGCAGCGAGAATAGACATTTTTTTGGTAGGAATTTGATTCATGAACTAGTTTGATATTGTATACAAGGCATGAGGATACTTACCTAACTGTATATACTGACAAGTGTATATAGTGCCCTATGTAAATATGTGTAGTTATTAACAAAAAAAATTTTCAATTTTAAGACTGTTTATGTACTTAGTACAAATATTCATGGACACTGATATTAAAAGCAAACAAATTATGAAAGAAAAATATATAAATAAATTAATGCAAGCATTTTTTTTTCTTCTCTCAAAGTTTTGTCAAAGCAGCATGCCTCACAGATCCTTATGAGGAAACGCCGAGCAAACACTTTTATGGAAGAAACTAAGAAAGGAAATCTAGAACGAGAATGCATTGAAGAGCTATGTAACAGAGAAGAAGCTAGAGAAGTCTTTGAAAATGAGCCTGAGACGGTAAGAGTCTGTAACATGTAAAGGGCGGAGATTTGAATTGTGGGAGGACAATAAGAACCACTACATGGTAGCAAAAAGAATTTTTATGAAAGGGGATAAGCTCACTCTTCGAGCAGTGGAGAGAAGCCTTGAGAAAGACCTTATAAAATGGGTTTCCCATAGGGGAACTTGCTGGCTTCACTGGATTCCTCCAGGTGGAGGCTTTATTAAACTCAAGTAGAGTGGTCCCTTTCATGGGAACCAGCCTTGAGTTTGTAACCTCATAAGTCATGTTGATCTCTAAGCAGTAACAGATAGGGGTGTTCACCTGGCCAGTGTTCCCCTGTCACCTGATGTTTTATATAATTCTACTGGCCAACATCAGACAGGAGACACTACTACTGGATTCTTTTCATCCCTATTATTTTGCAGGGTCATCTCAGGTGTTAATTGAAAACTGACAGCAGGACACAGGGGAAGCAAATGGGTTGTCCACACTCACATTACAACTTCTGTGAGTGCCCAGCTGACATAGTATCTTGAGCAAGCTGGCTGAGTGAAGGGGAACAAGAACAGACCTTCCTACAGCTCAAAAGATTTCCAGCCAGCAGCAATAGCAGCAGTAATATCTGCAGTACCTTGAATGCCTTTGGGTCGCTGCTCCCTGAATCTTCCCTCTCTCTTCTTTCCATGTGCACTGTGGGTTGTTCCTAGGTGACTCTTAACTGATTCTTAGATATAGTGGCAAGAAGCCTTGAATCACGAATCAGAGGGACTGGTTCCAGATCACTGCTTAGCATCTGTGTGACCAAGAGTCTAATCCCTGCTCTGATGCTTTAGTTGAGACACTGTGGCCTTCATCAGTTCCTTAAGGATCTGCTCTAGATGTGCTCCAAGATGTCTTCTAGCAAGGGGTGTCCTGAAGCCAACTCAGGAAAACTGATTGTTCAGTTTTCAGGGTTAACATTTATACCTTATATTCCATGGGGCATGTAGGTGTCACGGTGGACAGCGTACCAGGCCTGAAGTCAGGAAGACTTGTCTTCCAAAGTTCAAATCTGGCCTCAGATACATATTAGCTGTGTGACTCTGGGCAAATCACTTAACTCCATTTGCCTCAGCTCCTTATCTGTGTTCATCCTTCGTTGCCAAAGAAGACTGTCCCATCAGAAAAATGATGACATGACTTGCACTTGACTTTGTTTTGAGTGAGGGAGGGCTGTGCAGGTCATCAACCTCACTTCTCCTCCAGAGCCATCTGAATCCAGTGACCTGATATTCATCAGGATGACTGGAGATGACCCAGGATGAGACAACTGGGGTTAAGTGACTTGCCTTATCTGTAAAATGAGTTGGAGAAGGAAATGGCAAACCATTCCAGTATCTTTGCTAATAAAACCCCAGTTGGGGTCATAAAGAGTTGGACACGATTGAACAACATCAAATCAGCAAACGCTACAACTCAAGACTTGATTTATCATTTTATTAATTGTCTAGACTTAAGGAAGTGATGGAGAAAATGTCAAGAATTAAGATGCAGCTTAGAGCTTTAGAGAGCAGATTGTTAAACACTTAACAGCATACTACTGCTGCCAGCTCTAAATGTGTAGAATCACAGATCTAGAGGGAACTTCATCAGAACTGAAAAAGATCTCAGACGCCCTCTAGTCCAAATCTCTTATTTTAGAAATAAGGACACTGAGGCCTAGCAAGATTAAGTGACTTGTCTCAAGGGCCCATAGATATTAAGTACTAAGGTGGGATCTGAATCCAGGTCTTAATATCCAGAGTATAATGCAATGTGGCCTTTAAAAAGCCCTGGGTTGATTCAGGATTGAATTTTATGCTTTAAGCCAAAAGAATTCTTTCCTTGTTTTGTTGCTTACTGTGTCAGTAGACAGAAGGGAGAAGGAAAATAAATGTACTCTCCAAGTACTGGAACGTATCATTGAAAATATGCATTATTTACATATGTTCCTAGAGCTTGTGTTGGGAAAACGGCCTCCTGCTGGCATAAAAGCTTTCATAGGCAGTTCCCAACTTGCAAATGCCCAACTCATATATACCATATATATGAAAGGCAACCAGTCATTTTGCCATAGGAATACCTCTTTCCATTCCAGTATAAATTGCTTTCCCTTCCATTTTTTCTCTTTCTTCTTTTTTTTCCCTTCCTTCCTCTCAAAACTCCTTATCCCCTTCACCCTTACTGCTGCAGAGAATTTCCTCTACTATTCTTGAAGGCCACAGGCTCCCCCATAATTACTCTACCTTCAGGCCTGGTCTTTGGCTTCTCACCTCTTCAGTGTTACGAAGAAAGGAAAGGAGAAGAAGAAAACATTGCAATTCCCTAAAGGTCTCTTTTTCCTTAGGTTCTTTTTACAGTCTTTGGCAATGGCAAAGTGGAAAACAACAGAAGTGAGAGAGGAAAAGCAAGGGGAAGGAGGAGCACCTTATTTTAATAAGGAGGAGCTACTTATTTTAATTCTTTTTCTCCAGCTCAGCAAGAGTCATTGATAGCTTTAAAGAGAAAGGAACCAGTCACATAAGGAAGGAAGAAAGAGGGGCAGATTTAGAGGAAAACCATCAATTTCTGATACTTTTACATACCGTCAATCAGAGATTATAGGTTCACAAATCTAGATAGGACCTCAGAGGTGATCTAATCTCTTTATTTTACAGATAAATTAAACTAAGTCCTAGGGAAGTTAAATGGTTAACCAAGGTCTCAGGGATAGTAAACTTCATAGGTAGGATCTGAACTCAGGTCCTCTGACTTTAGAGTTAGTATACTCTCCATTGTACCATGTTTATATTTATCCTAATTTGAAGTTTAATGTCAAGAGGACATGGGAAATGAAATGGGTTGTTCTCAAACATGAAAGAGTTGCCAGCAACCTCTTTACCTTACCAGGCAGCTGGTGGCATGGTTGCTAGAGTGCTAGACCTGGAGCTGAGTTCAAAGGTGACCTCATCAGCCTCAAACCCATACCAGCTGTGTGACCTTGGGCAAGTCATTTTACCTCAATTAAAGAATAGGGATTATAATAGCACTATCTCATAAAGGATTTTGTGAAGATCATATGAGATATTTGTAAAAAGCGCTTAGCATAGTGCCCAGACAGTCGATACTATATAGTGCTTTTTTTCTTTGCTCGCCCTTGATCTTCCTATATCCTCCCTACATCCCAACCTTCTATTTCGTCTCTCATGGTTTTGGCACCCATATTAGCCCCTTCCTATATTAAAAATGTTCATCCTACTCCCAAATCAGGGGATCCTTAACCTGAGGTCTATAGACCCCAGCAGTTGCATGGATAGATTTTAGGGATCCATGAACTTGGATGAGAAAAATTGCTTCTTTACTTCTATATAGTTGCTCTCCTTTGTAATTTTATTGTTTCACGTATTTTAAAACATTATTATGAGAAGGAATCCACAAGCTTATTCAATATACTACTAAAGGGATCCATGATCCCCAAAATGTTAAGAACCACCTCCCAAGCCCATAGCACCAATACACCCACTCACCACCTGTTGTCATTCTCTTAGTCTTTTTTTCTTAAACTTTACCCTAGAGACCCTGCCCCAGATTCCCTAGTTTCAGAAGCCCCATACCTGCCTTTTATCTCTTCCCCTTCTAGTGTCTCTTCCCCAATCCACCAGGGCTACCAAAGCGGTAAGGAGGTGGGAGAGTCTTAGTTTCCATTGCTTGGCTACAGAAGGGAGAGAAGTATTCCTGATATCTCAAGATACAATTCAGAATGTAGCATTCCATAGAAACACTGTTACACATGGTGTTAAGGTTTAATGGCATATGCAGGTGCATTATGGGCCAAATAGGCTTTTGTAGACTGCCAAGGGAACCTCCCACTATATGTAACATTGTTTCTAAGGGAAAAATGCCTTTATAGTTCAAAACTGATTTACAAATAAAGAACAAATAAAGAAATAAAGAACAAATAAAGAATATACAAATTGGGGACTTTCTGAAGATAAAATGATAAATTATTATATACTTAAATTAATGTGGACTCTATTATTCCTATTCAACATTTATCGAGCTCAGTTTGACAGATATACGATGCACTCAAGAGGCTTTTGATCAGCAATGATGATGAATGCATTAGATTTCAATAAAAGGGGAGGATCAAGTGAGATGATATTTAAAAAGCACTTTGCAAATCTTAAAGCTCTATAGAAATGCTAGCTATTATTATTCTTGTATTAGTTAGAATCTTTTGTTAGGTTAAGAGGACATAAATTTTAAATTAATTGATTAATAATTTATTTCAAGTTTATTTGCCATCACTTTGTGTTACTAATTATATACTACTGGCTACTTATTATGATGAATTTACAGTAATATTTTAATGTAAAATATCAATAATATGCAACATTTTGTTTTATAATTTGAAGACATTAGATGAAAATTATCACTGCAGTATAATTTAAATTTACTAAGCTATATTTTCTCCTTTTTTTCTAGAACTATTTTTATCCGTTATACTTAGGTAAGTTCAAAAAACCATAATAAAAAATGTTTAGAATTAAATGGGACCTTAGAGGTCATTGAATTCAAGCTTTCTCCCATTTATTCTTTCTAATTCTTTCTAATAATCTTGTCACCTGAAGAAACTGTTACAGCTTTCTGTCCTTTATCTGTGTTAGATAGTTACATACATTTGGATTTTAATTTCTTGTGGCATTTTGGCTTTTTGTGTTATGTCTCTTCACAGCACATATCATTCCTTGTAATAATTTAGGAATGGGTATTCACTGTATAATATATGATAGATAGTAATAGACCACTCTTACCTAATATGAGATATGGCCCTCTATGATTGAGCAAGGGGGTGAGAGAGAGGGAAGAGTCAAAAGTGACTCTGAGGTTTTCAGTTTAAGAGACTGGAAAGGATGTCGGTGCCTTCAACAGAAATAGGGGAGTTTGGAAGAAGAATTTAGCAGAGATGATGAGTCTGGTTTGTAATGTGTTTGAGGTATGAGAAGGACAGGATTGGAAATATGGGACCTGGGGTGAAGGAGAGAGATTAGGGCTAGATATTTGATGTGGACGGCAACTGTATGGAGACTGGGAGCTGATGATGACACCAAATGACAGAATATTTACAGAGAAGAGTAGATGACTCAAAAGAGAGAGAAGAACTTTGGGTGACATAAAAACTGTGAAATGAAAGGTGAATGATGAACCAGCAAAGGACTGAGAAGGAGCAGTAGAGGAAGACCCAGGAAATAACTGCTGTCATGGAGGACAAGGAAGCAGAAGGGTAACCAGGAAGAAAGGAGTGGTCCATTATCAAAAGATTCAGAAAATTCAAGGAATTAATGAAAAGCATTTATTAAGTGTTTACAATGTTCCAAAGCACTGTGCCTTAGCACTACAAATACAAATACAAAACGAAGAACATTTCTGCCCTCAAAAGAAGTAAATTAATGTTCTGGAAAGAGAAGACAACATATGTTAAGGAGTGATGGTCCAGGAAGGGTCTTCTGGTTTAGAAATCACAAGGATGGTTCATAAAGCTTTAGGGGAGTCAACTGATATGCCCTTTCCAGAGGCAATGTGAATATTGATTTGCTAACAATTTAAAGAACAAGAGGCAGAAAATAGGGCAGGGGGTATGAGTGCAGAAAATGGTAAGGCTGGGGATAGAATGGATGATAATTGGATGGGGTATGAAGCAATATCTGGCATTTGGGGCTGTCAAGATATCATGGGTCATGTGTGTTTACACTTGCTGACTAACCCATCAGAACAGTATGGCCCCAGGGTATGCTGAGTGGATTAAGTCACCCAGGGAATTATTTCAGGAAGTCTTCTAGTCTAGAGGGAACAATGGCCATGCAGATGGCAAGATGATTGCTTGACTGGGATGGTGGGATGAGATGAGAAGCACGGTCTAGGGTCTTTGGCTGGTGAGATAGGGTGGACCATGGTGCCTTTGTACAAGGTTCCTTGCCAATCAGGACAGCACAGACATAGCATGAGGCCTGAGAAAGGATCATCAGATTTTTTGATTAAGAGATCATTTGCAATCTTTTGGATACTAGATTTAGGAGAATGGTAAACTTAGATTACAAAGGGTAGTGAAATAATGATTGTGAGGGAAGAAAAGCAGTGAGTGTAGACTTTTATTTCTAAAAACTTAGTGACAGAAGGGAAGAAAGTTTCAAATAATAGTCACTAGGGATGTCAGAGTCAAGGAAATGTTGGTATTTTTTTTTAAGTATAGAGGAAGCCTGGGCATTTCTGTTCGGTAAGGATAAGCAATGCATGTACATTAACTTGTTTTCTTAACGGTTCCCTGCCTTTCAGGAGGAATCTGGCATAGTAGTCCTTTCGCTGATCAAATCATATTCCCCTATTCTACAATAGAGCTTCCCAATTTAAAAGTAATTTTTCAGAATTTCAGGTCTCTCTGAAACCCCTAATGATTTTTGGAGGTCTCAAGTTTGGCCTTCAAGATAGAGTGACATTATTTTAATGTACTTAAACCCTTAACATTAAAATACCCTTGTAACTACCATTTGTTCTGATAGGTGCGTGATGATTAAGTGTGGTAGATAAGGTTGATTCAGGATAAAAGGTCCAACTTTGCATAAACCAGAGATAATAAAATGTTTTGTTTTTCTCAGCATTTATTGATGTGGGGATTATTTGATATTATTTTATCTTAATCTTCCTATTCTTTTTTAATTTAAATTATGAACCCTGGAAAGCAGAAAGTTACTACCAGGCCTAGGAAAAAGTATCTATGAAGTTACTGGTACCAGATGAGAGATCCACTAGAGAGCTTGAGTTTTCAACGGAAAAAAAAAGCTCAATTAATGGGGGACTTTATGTTGGGAGGCTTGGAGCTCAGAAGGAATCAGATTTAAAGTTGGAAGATATTATCTAGTCAGAGATCTAAAGTTAAAAGGGGCCTTAGAATCCATCTAGTTTAATCTCATTTTACAGAGAAGTCAGTCAGTCTCAGTTGGACAAGGAAAGTTCCAGTTAGCTCCTTACGATCCTGCAACCCAGGAGAAAACAAAAAGTTTTGTTTGCCTCAGGTCTGAAAGCAGTTTCTTGAATTTATGTTATCTAGAAGTCTAGAACCTGAATTATCATTTGCACCCATAGAGGATTTCTAAGTTTGAACACAAGACAAAGGAGGAATCAACCAGGTAAGTAAAGGGAAAGAAATAAAGAGAAAGACCTAGTCCACATGTGTTTTCATATACAACCTGATGGACTTCTAAATTTTCCTTTCTTGATCTATTATCATAACCTATCTCTCTCTAAATTTTTCCTTATAGTGGTTAGTATTAAAACCTTTAAAATGTCTTCTGTTTATAAAGTTTGCATGTGTTCTCTTTCATTAGAACATGAGCTCCATGAAGGTAGGGGCTACTTTTGCATTCCTATGTATCCCCAGCACTTAGCACAATGCCTGGCATATAGTAAGTGCTTAAAGGACAGGATCAAAAGAGAGATTAGAAACAATGGGGAGCAGGATAGGATGGAGGGAAATATAGTTAGTCTTACACAACACGACTATTATGGAAGTCATTTGCAAAACTACACAGATATGGCCTATATTGAAT
>CM053771.1:394310036-394398832 GCA_028658325.1 Potorous gilbertii | reverse complement strand
GTGGTGTTTGGTGGATTCCTTGAATACTTATTTTGCCCTCTGCTTCTAGAATATCAGGGCAGTTTTCCTTGATAATTTCATGAAGGATGATGTCTAGGTTCTTTTTTTGATCATGGCTATCAGGTAGTCCCATAATTTTTAAATTGTCTCTCCTGGATCTATTTTCCAAGTCAGTTGTTTTTCCAATGAGGTATTTCACATTATCTTCCATTTTGTCATTCTTTTGGTTTTGTTTTGTGATTTCTTGGCTTCTCAGAAAGTCATTAGCCTCCATCTGTTCCATTCTAATTTTGAGAGAACTATTTTCTTCATTGAGCTTTTGAACCTCTTTTTCCATTTGACTAATTCTGCTTTTTGAAAGCATTCTTCTCCTCATTGCCAATTGAGTTAGCTTATTTTTTCAAGGTGTTATTTTCTTCAGCATTTTTTTGGGTCTCTTTTAGCAAGGTGTTGACCGGTTTTTCATTCTTTTCTTGCATCTCTCTCATTTCTCTTCCCAATTTTTCCTCCATCTCTCTCACTTGATTTTCAAAATCCTTTTTGAGCTCTTCCATGGCCTGAACCCATTGAATATTTATTTTGGATTTTTAGGATACAGAAGCCTTGACTTTTATGTCTTTCCCTGATGGTAAGCATTGTTCTTCCTCATCTGAAAGTAAGGGAGGAGATATCTGTTCACCAAGAAAGTAACCTTCTATAGTCTTATTTATTTTCCCTTTTCTTGGCATTTTCCAGCCAATTACTTGACTTCTGAGATTCCTCTCCACCCCTGCCTCTCCTCCAGATCTGCCCAGCTAGTGCTTGGTGTCTGAGATTCAAATGCTGCTTCCCAGCCTCAGGGCTTTCAGCAGGGGCAGGGCTGCTATTCGTGGGAGATTAAGTTCAGGTGCTCAGATTGGGGCAGTGCTACTATTCAGTGAGAGATTAAGTTCAGGTGCTCAGGTCAGGGACAGGGCTGCTATTCAGTGGGAGATTAAGTTCAGGTGTTCAGGTGGGGGGCGGGGCCGCCACAAGGGACTCAGTTCCCTTAGGGGGTTTATGCAGATTCAATAATGGATCTAAGCTCCTGCCTGCTTTGTGAGCCCCTGTCCTCTGCTGCCTCCTGAGAGGGCCTGAGTTATGGGGACACCCTACTCCCCTCTTGGCCAGCCATAAAAATTCTCTTACTAACCTTTGGCGTCTGTGGGTGGATGGACCTGTGCGGCCACTGGAGATTCTGTCCCTGAAGCCTACTCAGATCTGGTCCTCTCGGTGCTGCAGCCAAGGCAGGGCTGGGCTCTCCTCTGAGTCTGGTGTGTGACGGACCTTTGGTGTTGGTTTTTCTGGTCTCTCTGGAACAGAAATCTCCTGCACTCCATTGTTGTGTGGCTTCTGCTGCTCCAGAATTTGTTGGGAGTTCTTCTTTACAGCTATTTTATGGGCTGCGGGTTAGGAGCTAGCATATGTGAATCTTTCTACTCCACCATCCTGGCTCCCAAACCAGCATCTAAATTTTTAAAGGAAAAGTTAAGTGAGCAACAGGAAGAAATAGAAAATAAAATTATGTTAGTGGGGAAACCTCAATTTTTTTTCTCTCAGAACTCAATAAATCTAAACAAAAAATAAAGTTAAGGAAGTGAATAAAATTCTAGAAAATTTACATATAATAGATCTTCGGAGAAAACTGAATGGAAATAGGAAGGAATATACCTTTTCTCAGCAGTACATGGCACCCATAGAAAAATTGATCATTTATTAGGACATAAAAACCAAATGCAAAAATTGTATGATTATCTCAATAGATATAGAAAAGATTTTTGACACAATATAGTATGCATTCCTATTAAAACCACTAGAGAACATAGGAATAAATGGAGCTTTCCTTGAAATAAATAATATCTATCTAAAATCATCAGCAAACATTATCTATAATGGAAATCAGAAGCCTCTACAGTACAATTAGGGGTGATGCAAGGATGTTCATTATCACCACTGTTATTCGGTATTACACTATAGCAATAAAGAAGAAAAAGAAATTGAAAAAATTAGAATAGGCAAAACTATCACTCTTCTTAGATGCTATGAGGGTACTCTAGAGTATCCTTAAAAATTAACTAAAAAACTAGTTGAAGTAATTAACAAATTTAGCAGAGTTTCAGGATACAAAATAAACTCACATAAATCATCAACATTTCTGTATATTACTAACAAAGTCCAGCAACAAGAGATATAAAGAGAAATTCCATTTTAGAAACAGAAAATACTTAGGTGGCCACCTGCCAAGACATATGAACATAATTACAAAACACTTTTCATGCTAATAAAGTCAGATCTAATTAATTACAAAAATATTAATTGCCCAGGGGTAGGCTGAGTCAATATAGTAAAAATGATTGTTCTACCTAAATTAATTCACTTGTTCAGTGACATACTAATAAAACTGCCAAAAATTTTATATAGCTAGAAAAAATTATAACAGAATTAATCTAGAATAACAAAAGGTCAAGAAAATTAAGAAAAAACTTGTGAAGGTAGTCTAGTTTCAAACTGTATTATAAAGAAGTAATTATCAAAACTATCTGGTATTGGCTAAGAAATAAGAGTGGTAGAACAATGGAACAGATTAGTTACATAGTACATTGTAGTAAATGACCATAGTAATCTAGTGTTTGATAAACTCAAAGATCCACACTTTTGGAACAAAAACTCATTATTTTGACAAAAACTGCTGGGAAAACTAGAAAATAGTATGGCAGAAAGTAGGTATAGACCAACAACTCACATTTTATACCAAGCTAAAGTCAAAATGGTTATATGATTTACATATAAAAATGATATATAAGCTAATTAGGACAACATGGAAAACTTTTGTTTGTCCTGTCTATGGATAAGAGAAATAAGTAAGACCAAACAAGAGACAGAGAGAAATACAAAATATAAAATAGATAATTTTGATTATATCAAATTAAAAAGGTTTTGCACAAACAAAACCAATGCAACCAAATTAGAAGGAAAGCAGAAAGATGGGAAACAATCTTTATAGCAAGTGCCTCTGAGAAAGGCCCCATTTCTCAAATATATAGAGCAATGATCCAAATTCATAAGAATACAAGCCATTCCCCAATTGAAAAGTGGCCAAAGAATACAAACAGTCAGTTTTCAGAAGAAGAAATCCAAACTATCTATAGTCATATGAAAAAAATGTTCTAAATTACTACTGATTAGAGAAATGCAATTTAAAACAACTCTTCACACCTATCAGATTGACTAATATGAGAGAAAAGAAAAATAATGTATGTTGCAGGGGATGTGGGAAAACTGGGACACTAATGCACTGTTGGTAGTGTTGTGAACTGATACAGCCACCCTGAAGATCAATTTGGAACTATAGCCAAACTATGAATATCTTTTAACAATGCCACTACTATGTTGGTGTCCCAAAGAGAATTTTTTTAAAGGGGGAAACAAGCGATTTATACAAATAGCTCTTTTTGTGGTGGCTAAGAATTGTAAATCAAAGGGATGCCCATCAATCAGTGAATGGTTAAACAAATTGCGGTATATGGCTATAATGGAATATTATTATACTATAAGAAATGACAAGCAGGATGATTTCAGAAAAACCTAGAAAAGACTTATATGAACTGATGCATAGTGAAGTGAGCTGAACCAAGAGAACATTGTACAAAGTAACAACAACATTGTACAATGAATAATGTGAATGACTTATCTATACTCAGCAATACAATGATCAAAGGCCGTCCCAGGACTCATATGTTATATGCCTTAAGAGAAAGAACTGATTTCTGAACAGATGGAAGCATACTACATTTCACCATCTTCCTTCCTTCCTTCCTTCCTTTCTCCCTCCCTCCCTTCCTCCTTCCCTCCCTCCCTCCATCTCTCCCTCCTACCGTTCCTTCTTTCCTTTTGTCTTCTTGAACAAAATGACTAATATGGAAATATTTTGCATAATTGTACATGTATACCCTATATCAGATTATTTACTGTCTCAGAGGACATGAGGAAAGGAGGGATATAATTTGGAGCTCAAAACTTTAAAAAGAAATCAAATGTTTAAAATTGTTTTAATGTGTGATTGAAGGAAAAATAAAATATTTTTTTTAAAAAAAGACTATTAAAGGAGGGATGATTTCGTTATAATATTTATTTTGCCCATAATACCTGCTGAAGGTAGGTTGCAAAGACGTTCATAATTTACATTTTTTGGTATTTAAAGTCTTTTTAAAATGTATTTTAGCATTCATTTTTTAAAAAATTTTGAGTTTCATATTTTCTCCCTTTTTTCTCTTCCTTCCCCACCCATTGAAGAGGCAAGCAGTATGGTATCAGTTATACATGTGAAGCATAGCTTACTTTTCAGACGTGCTTTGAGTTCTGCATAATATAAAGAATTATATGAATTTCATGGGATTTTACTTTCTAGATGACTTTTTAATCCTGAGATCAGTCACTCATTGAATCAGAAAATAAACCCCTAAACTATTAATATATTAATTAAGCCTATTTATTTGTGTTATTCTTCAAGGAACAATACATCTTAATTTTGCACACACACACACACACACACACACACACACACACACTTACATACAGTAGAATGGTCATAGCACTATTGTTATTAGACTGTCATCTGGAGTATTGTGTTAAATTGAGAGTGCTATAATTAAGAAGTTCAAAATTGGCCGGAGAGTGAGAAGGGCAAGCAGGATATTCAAGGACCTTGAGTGCACATTAGATTCATTTCAATTCGGAAAACATTTATTAAATGTCTACTATGTGTACTAAGAAAAAGGCAATCTCTATTCTGAAAGGAGCTTAAAATCTAATGAGGGATGACAATTCACAAGGAAGCTGCAAAGGCAGGGAGTAGGGGGACGGTGTAAGAACACTCTCCCATGGAGAAAGAGGATGGTGCTCCAAGGAGTCCAAATCAAGCAGAACTACTGATGAAAAATGAAGAATTAGCTGAAGTTAGCTGAGAGTGAAATGGAGGTCACTTGAAAGAACTGGGCATATTTAACCTGGAGGGAAATAAAAGACGCAAGGAGAACATGATTACCGTATTCAGGTTGGTAAGGATTGGAGAAGGGATTAGGCTTTTTCTGTTTGACTACAGAGAACAGAATGGATAGAGGTTGAAAAGGGACCAATTTTTGCTTGATGTCAGGAAAACCTTTCTAACAATTAGAGCTGTCTAAAAGTAAGATGGCTTGTCCTAAGAATTGATGCTTCCCTCTCCTTGAAAGTCTTTATCAAAGCCTGGGCCGCTACTTACTTGTTGATTGTGTTCTAATTGTGTATGGGTGATGGTTCTCTGAGTCTGGATCCTGGTTTTGCTTAAGTCAGGTGAATCAATCGTTCTCCATTGCTTAGTGGTTTAGAAATAGGTGTGCTTTAGGAGGAGCAGCTTTCTTCGGCAAGACCCAGAAGACCAAAGTAAAATGAAGGGCAGACTCAGTTTTTAGACTCTGTGGAACACAAGTATGATCAATCACAGATAAAGTACTTGAATTTATGAAAACTCCCCATTTTGCCCCTGGCATCCCTATGTATTTGGCTTTAAATGCCAGTTCCAAGAAGAAAGAGCAACTAACAAATTTCCTATCCTCTTCTTATATTTCTAATAAATAAAATAAATAATTGCAATAAGTCAAACTACCATATTTTTCCAAATATTCTCTTCCTCCTCCAAATATGATTTGTATGAAACATGAACACATGCTATAATCACCCTTTTAGTCATCTTTGGTTTTTGTTGTCCAGTCCTCATCAGGAAGAAGAAAGCTTTTGGTAGACCTGCTAACTGGATTTTAATTGTGTTGGAACATTTATTTCTCAATTAAACATTCAAATCTTCACAAAATACTAACCTCCAAATGCAGCGGATCATAGCAAGATAGTATATTAAGATTGGAAGAAGTGAAAGACAATAAAAATGACAAAGTGAGCGGTTGTGATGAACATGAAGAAAACCTTCTTTAAAAGGAAATAAATATTTAAAATAAGCTCCCTCCCAGAAAAAATATTTGTACATAATAATTATCTATAATCATTTTTGAATTGTGTGGATATATTCTTATTAATACACATACATAGGTATAAAATGAATACAATTATATATATTATATCTATTCTAAAAGAAGAAGGTGAGTTTTGCACTCAGGTCTCTTTCAGCCCTATCAGTCTAAATTCTTTAGAATTTGTCTGATGCACATTATGAAAAAAATTTTCTATGAAACTTCCCCCAAAAGATAGAAAGAATTTGTTACATTTGTATAGGCTTTCATGTTTCTTGGAGATTGTGTCATTGTTTTTGCTAATTTGCAAAGTTGTCTGTTTCTCTTAGCAATCCCAAACCAGTGCAGTCCTCTGCCCTGTAATGAAGTTGGCTACGAACGCTGCATAGATGGCCAAGCCCAGTTCACTTGTGTTTGTAAACCAGGATGGCAAGGAACAAGATGTGAAGAAGGTATGTTTATTCTATACCCCAAAATGACAGGAATTGACCATTTGGAAAAGCTTTAAAAGGGAAAAAGATTCCCAGTATCATGAATTGTTTTTAATACTTGCCCCTCTCTCTTTTAGATATCAACGAATGTGAAGATCCCTCTTATGTAAAAGGAGGTTGTAGTCAAATCTGTACAAATTTACCTGGAACTTACCGCTGTTCCTGTGAGAGTGGCTTCTATTTACTTTCTGATAAAAAGGAGTGTAGAGGTAAGGCTCACTAGGAATAAGAGATGTTTCCTGTGTGGAATCAAAATTAGGGTTGACATTGTCCCTGTGTGATGTCCCTAAAAAAAGGCTATTGTTAGAGTATAATATGACAGCATTATTCCATCATTTGACTACGTTAGATCTATACCTAGACAAAATGTTCGTAATCATCCTAAATAACTCAATCCATTTAATAACCATCCTTTAGAATTTTTCTTTTCTGATGCCTGATCTAAATCCTTTGAGATGTAGCCCAGGTTAATTTCCCATTGTTCTGCTTTCGCAAGAGAGTGGATCATGACAGTTCTTTGAGGGCAGGAACTATTTCCTTTTTGGTTTTGCATCCCTAGCACCAACATAGTGCCAGACAGATACAAGTGGCTTAATAAATATTTGTTGATTGTCTGATTAGATGTTAGGAGCTTGCATTCTATTATCGACTCTGCCACTGTGTGACTTGGGCCAATTACATAACTTCTCTGGGCCTCTGTTTCCTCATCTATAAAATTAGATGATCTCTAAGACCTGTTTGATTTGAAAATTCTGTGATCCTATGATCATTTGGTAACATTCTTATGTAAGTATTTGAAGGCTTGATCCCCAGGTGAAATAAATGATGCCAGTTCCTTTAACTATTTTATCTTCCATATTTGTTTATTCTTCTTTTTTTCTTTTAAATTGTAAGGTAGATTTTTTTCTCTTCATCTCTTCTATGGTATTTCTTCTCCCTCCAACCTCATGATTTCTTCCCTTTGAGAAAGAGTAAAAATTGCCTAACCCCTTTTTATCCATCCTTCTTGAGTCTTTAGAAGCTCATTTGGGAGAGGAAGGAAACTTATTGTCTTAGGTTCATCTTTGCCTGTAAGAACAGTTAATTTAGTTTGCCTTTATTTTATTTATACAATAGTTGAAAGAAAGGATTCAACAAATAATATAGTAAGATTTACTTTTTAATTTTTTGATCATATTCATGGGTTAATCATAAAAAAAGTTAACTGATTTTTTTCCAGTTTCTTCCACAGAGTGCCCTCAGTGAAGGAGAGGCAGGGGATAGAACAAAGAATTCTATCCCAATGAACTGAATGAAACTTCAGATGTCTTCTATGAAAAGGAAAATAGAAATTCCCTTAATAGGTGGTTAGGGGATAATGAATAACAATATCACAAAAGAACCTGGGCTGCATGTCTCACATGTGCTTAATATATTCTTGATATGTCCTTGGTGACTGACTCATTGACTATCTGATAATGGTTATAGGGTCAGTTTTGGATTATCTATAAGTGAGTTATCCATTGTGATGGATTATTTGTAACCTCTTCTCCTTCATGTTCTCAAATTAGTAGAGCTAATTCAGAAGGAGGTTGAGTATGGGAACAGGGAGATAAGCATATATGAGTATACATATATGCAAATGTGTTGGGTCATGTTTCTTACTGCTTTCCAAAGTCAAATAGAATTTATTTTTGAATAATTTGTTGTTTTGGATCATTCACATCATTGTTCTGAGTTATTGTGGATAATGACAAAAATCATACATGGATATAAACACATATGTATGCATGCATGTATATATAACTATATACAAATATAAAGGTAGATACAATGAAAGTGTGTCAAATATCAGAATTTTGCTGTTCTAAAAATTCCTTTTAATTTTCTTTAAACATCTTTTGGGACCACCATTAGAAATGGATTACCATGGTAGATGTGTTGCTAGCCTAACCTAGTCATATTCATTTTCTATTTTCAGAATTAATGCAGAAAAATTACAAATTTGATTCATTTTATTACTTGAGGAATATCATTTCTAGCATTTGTTCAGAATACTTTAGAAAGAGAAAAGGTCTGAAGTTTTAGCTATATCCTTTATTCTCTGTACTCTGGACAAAGTTAAGCATTATACCTTTCTCAGAAGAGAAAGTGTAATCTTTTTCCTATGATGGTTTACATTTTTTCTTCATATGGTACAGATGAGAAAAATTCACTTATTCTTTTCTCTATCTCTAATTTCATAGGCATTTGTATGGTTTTCCTCATATCTCATTGTCCAGGAACTAGCTGTTATATTCTACCATACCTATCACATCATACAGTAAATAATTCAAAAATTTCTAGAAGAAAAGTTTAAATGATAATTGATATCAAATAAATTACAAGTTTCTACAACTTAAAGCAATATTCTTAATCTCAATGGTAATTAATTTTGTCCGTGCATATCCTAATTCCATGGAGCAATGAACATAGGCTAACTGGAACAGAGGAATAAAATATTCATGCATATAAAACAGATAAACCATATGATGAATTTTTCTTACTGTTTTGTATTATTGACAAGTTTTCACTTAAAAATCTGTGAGAGAAAACACCATCTGGAACCTATTTGGTTCTCTCCTTTCAGACCAATTCACATTTTTGTTTTTTATTAGAAAAGGGAGCAGGGAAAAACACATTTTTCTTTTCCTTAATTATGTAAAGGCAGTAGGAATGTAATTTAAAACCTTTATCTATGTCTGTGCTAAATCAAGGAAGAAGAAAAAAAGTAGTCATCATAGCTAGGTAATTTTTAACGACATAAAAAAATACCTTTAGCCCTGAATACTTTTTTCCCATTGCTTAAATTCATGATAATCAAGAAGGGCAGATCATAAATGCAGATTAATTTATTTAGTTCACTGGCATCTTCTGGCATGAGTTTTGTTTGTAATATGTAGATTTTGGTATCATTTACAGATGTGAATGAATGTGCTTTGTTATCAAAAGTCTGTGGGACAGCCCTGTGCAAGAACACTCCAGGGGACTTTGAATGTGAATGTCCCAAAGGCTACAGATATAACCCCATGTCAATGGAATGTGAAGGTAAAGTTGTAAGTGTGGGTTTTATTGATAGTTTTTCTAATGATTTCATGTATACTATTAAGCAAATCATCCTTTCCGTTTGAATGAGGATACAGGCTGAATTCTGTTGTGAGTGTCATTAGAACAAAATCTTTTTTTATAATAATAGAACATGCCCCATTTCAAGTACTAGATGTGAAGCACTGTAGCACAACACAGCAAAATGTTTGGCACAGTCTTATGTAATGGTCAGCCTATAGTAATGTAGTATCCCAGTTCTCCCTAATACTAATAAGTATCCAGAAAGCTACTTCAGGTCCAAGGCATTTTGCGGATCAGGATCTATTCAAATCATGTCCTTACCTTGAGTACCTATCAGTGTCTTTAATTTTACCAGGTCAAGAATGGGACACAGTGGTTCAAACCAAATAAACATTTAATGAAACATCATGTCAAAATAAATGATGAGATATATGTAGACACAAAACCACATTCTTTCATGATCTACCACACAACTGGTGAGGACTCACACGGGAATATGAGTGCCCAGAAAACCTAAAATTATATATATATATATATATATATATATATATATGTGTGTATGTGTGTGTATACATACATGCACTCATATACACTATGTATACTATTATATATACATATATATCACTATGTGTGTGTGTAGAGATATATCGATGTATGTATATGGAATACTTAAGGCCAAGGAACATGTGTGGCTGGGACAACTCACAACTCTAGTACTGCAGAGCTGGTGATGTTATTTTAATGCCTCTACTGGGTATCTCCAATGTGTTATTCTCTTCTGGCACCAGATTATCTTCAGCTGTTGGATGATTTTTTCCCCATAATGATCTAAGACTCATGAGGGAAAATGCTATTCACATCCAGAGAAAGAACTATAGAGGCTGAATGCAGACGAAAGCGTGCTATTTTCTCTCTCTCATGGTTTTTCCCTTTTGTTCTAATCTTCTTTCACAACATGACTAATGTGCCAATATGTTTAGTATGATGGTACATGTATAGCCTATATCATATTGCATGCCATCTTGGGAAGGGGGAGTGGAAGGAGGGGGGAAATTTAGAACTCAGAATCTTCTAAAAGTGACTTTTGAAAATTAAAAAATAAATCATTTAATTAAAAAAACTAAAAGAAAATTACTATTGATTCTCCGCAGTCCTCCAGTGGAGGGGAGAAAGAAATGAGATTGAGAATGAGAGAGAGAAGTACTTCATCTTAAATTCTTTGTTTCTGCATTTAATATTGTATTTAAAGTCTAATATTCATTTAAAAATTTTGAAGACTCAGTATTTACCAACATAGCTTTGTTTTTAATTTGTCCTATTAATGAATAATCCCATAAAAATGTCTCATATTATGATTTCAACAGAGCCCATTAACATTTAGTTTTAATAAGTGTTATTTCTCTTGTCCTCTTACCACAAAATTGGAAGACATCTCTGTAAGTTTAGTCCTCCTAATATTCCTGTGCACCCCTACACATCTATTCTGTTTTTCCTCCCTCAATTTTTTCATGGAAAAGTGCGATAAGTGTTAGAATTATGGAGCAGTCATTACATGTACTTACTTAGGTCCTAAATCTTTATTTGAAATTAATAAATAAGAGGAAAATATATTGTTATAAATCACTCTGATTTCCAGAGCTAAACATTAAAAAATTTATCCTTATAACGAGGATCTGATGGAAGTATTTGTTTCATTGGAGAAATACTCCATTTATTTCCAGTATTACTGTCATTTATTACTGTCATTTATTTCCAGTATTAAAGCTTTGAACTGAACATTGAGTTCTTCAATCTATGTTCTCTTTGACCTCAGATGTGGATGAATGTGCAGAAGACATATGCGCTCAACTTTGTGTCAATCACCCTGGGGGATATTCATGTTATTGTGATGGGAAGAAAGGATTCAAACTGTCTCCAGATCAGAAGAATTGTGAGGTGAAAATCACCAAAGGCTAACTCCACCCATCTCTATTGTCCTTTTTTCTGAAGTGGCCAAATTTCTTCCTAGAAGTTCTTTCTCTCCTAGGTGGTGTAATGGACTGAGTGCTGCTTCCTGGAGGCAGGAAGATGTGAATTCAAATGTGGCCTCAGACACTTACTAATGGTGTGACCCTGGGCAAGTTACTTCACCTTTGTCTGTCTTGGTTTCTTCCATTGTAAAACTGGGTTAATAATAGTACCTACTTCTCACAATTGTTGTGAGGAATCAAATGAGATAATGTTGGTAAAGTGCTTAACTCAGTTCCTGGAATATAGTATAGGTGCTTAACAAATGTTGTTTTTTCTTCCTGGACTGCCAGGAAAGTGGTGATATGCCCATTATAACAGCTGTGCACCAAAACTGACTCTTAATCATGGCCTGTTTTATATGTCAGTCTCTACGTCAAGAGACTTGACCCTAAGCCACATAAGAGCTTCTCCAAGGGTAGTACGGAATACTTTCTCCATAGTCATTGGTAGAGAATCAGGAGGAGCTACAATCCTTATAGGAATCAAAAAGATTTAAAGTTCCTGTTTTTTTGTGAAAGACAAACATCCATGAAGAGACTTCAGTGAAAGCATTTTCCAGTGACTGGTATCCTTTATCTGAATTTGAATAGACTCATTCATTCCATACTGCATACATTCTTTACTTTTTAGTTAGTGAAACTTGAGGTTCAGGAGGCTTATGGTTCAAATTATCTCCTTTAGTGGTAGATTTTTTTTTCCTTTACTAAAGAATATAATAGCATACGTTTAAAACATTATTTTAAGACCTGTAGAATAACACAAATCTTAGTTAAAATATTTTCCTCACACTCAAGATGAAATTTGGCAATATGTTGAATTGAAATTTTTTTATAATTAGCATTTTTATGCATATATATTGCCTTCAGGTAATGTAGCATATTGTAGAGAGCTAGCTTGAAAAGCAAGATCTCAGTGCAATTCTTGTGGGAAACAGTGGAAAGAGTGGTGGGTTTGAGATCAAAGGACTTGGGTTTGAAAGTAGGCTATGTCACTATCTTTATAGTTATAGACTGGATATGTCTCCTGCCTGGTCCTCTCTTGCCTGATCTGGGAGTTGGACTAGATAACTTCTAAGGCCTTTTCCTGCCCTAAAATCCATGCCACTATGATCTGTGATCCTACAAAAGGCCTTGTGTGACCCCGGGCAAGACACTTAACCTAAAAGTGTCCAGGTAACTCTCTTTGTATAAGTTACAAAGCAGTTGTTGATCCACAGTAATAGAGGGAGTTTTCTCACTGGGTTTTCTATAACCCAGTTAAATAATAATAGCTAGCATTTAGATAATATCTACTATGTGCCAAGCATTTTACCACATCACCTTATCTGGTCCTCACTACAGCCCTGGGAGGTAGATAAGTAGGTAGGTGCTCCACTTACTGTTATCAACTTCATTTTACAGATGAGGAAACTGAGGCAAACAGAGGTTAAGTGACCTAGGTCACTGTAACGCCAGTGCCATACCCATAGCAGCCACAATGGATATGCATGCGTATTTCCAGGGTAAATTCACAAAATATAATAAACTCTCTTCCTCAAAGGCAAAACCAAAATATTTATTTGGGACATCATTAGAATACCAGGAGGTAAGGTTTAACAGGGCACTTATCACTAATCCAAGGAGCACTGACATCTTAAACCTTCTTTCTGTCAGGCTTCCCCACAGGAACAGTTTCTTCCAGATAAATTGTCCCTCCACCCACTCACAGTTTACTTTCTTCTCTCTCTGTCCATGCTCTCTCTTTGTCCTCCTCCAGCAACCTTCCCCCAGTCTGAGCTTCATGTGACCACAGACTCCATAGGTTAGGCCTATTAATAGGCAGGAAAGCTCCTCCTGTTCGCATAGCTCAGGTTAATTGTCTGAAATGGGATTTGAACTCAGGTCTTCCTAGCCATGTGCCAAGTCTGGTTCCAAAAAACCCCAGCCGCTTTAACCTAGAGATGGGGAAGGCATGGATAGTGCCTAGAGGCCAAGCCTTGAAAAATAACGATGATGACAGTAATGATGAAAGTGAGGAAGAGGAAGATGACATTTTGACATTTATATAGTGCTTACTATGTGCCAGACCCTAGGCTAAACAGTTTGCAATTATTACTCCATTTTATTTTCATGAACAACTCTGAGAAGTATGTGCCGTTACTCCATTTTACAGATGAAATAACTGAGGAACATAGAAGTTTGGTGGCCTGGGTCACATAGCTGTTAATTGTCTGAGTTGGGACTTGAACTCATGCCTTCCTGTCTCTAGGCCTGGAGCTCTATCTACTGTACAGTTTAACTGAGTCTAATCCTGAATTGTTACATATTAACTAGTTAAATGGCAGTTTGCAGTCATTTGTCTCATTATGTCTAATAAGCAAACTTCTAAGACTGTAAAGTTGCAGATGAGTTGTAGATATATATCACTGAAAAGCAAAGTTTATACACAAGAAATCCCCTGCATGGATGAAATCATAAGTCTTGGCTTCCAAGGTTTGTTTTTACTAATAGAAAACCTACGCATGTCCTCATAAATATGTTTTTTTATTATTATGTTGGTTGGTTGGTTCAGGAAGAGAATATATTTTACACTGGCATGTTCCTACAAATTTCAAATAATAAAGAGCTAACAATCATATGATGCTATGAGGTTTGCAAAGTTCTTTACATATTCTATCTAATTTGATTTTATTGGAATTTTAGATCCTGCATTCAGAAATTTGATTGGAATCCTTTTCCGCATTTGAATTTGGTTGTTTATTTTACATTTAGTCATACATATTGCATTTAGCAAATGTACCAGAGGAATGATGTGTCTATTTTGTTTTTAATCTCTTCTTACTATTCTGCTTTAGTGTGGGTTGCCCACACGGTGACTATTTTAGAATGTTAGTTCCTAGTGGGAAGGGAGTTGTCACTTCTTTAACTCATCTTTGTATCTAGACCCAAGTAGAACACCAAGCCCAACATGCATGCATCCCAAATAACTTTCTTATACATGTCTGTCTTCGACTGAATTTTGTGTTTCTTTAGTCAGTCAAAATTTATTAAGTGCCTGCTGTATGCTAGGCACAGTGCTAAGTGATGAAGGTATAAAGAAAAGCAAAAAATAGCTTTTGTTCCCAATGAGCTCACAGTCTAATGGGGGAAACAATGTACAAATAACTATGAAACAAATAGATGTGGGATAAATTGAAGATAACGCTGGGCATTTTTACATATATTATACAAATATAAACAAACTAAATCTATATCGACTCAAATAGCCAACAAAACATTTCAATAATTTTATTTCTGAACCACCTCCGGTGAAGATTTTGAGTGGATCACTCGTGTAATGCCTCCTACTGATATTAAGAATTTTATAAATCAAAACTTCAGTGTATTTGGTTGATTCTAAAATCAAATGCTGTGTCTACTTCTATAGATCTAATGCCTTTTGTTAAATATTACCAGAAAGAAAGTCACAACTCCCTTCATTTCACCAAATAGAGTTAGGAAGATAAGAGCAATGGAGTTCAAAGTAAGTTTGAGAGATGAGTCTGCTCTGTGATGTGACAGATATTATGAAATAATGCATTCGTCCCAGGGTCCACTCATGACTTGTTGGTCTTAGTGCTTTGTTCACCACATGGCCTTTGAAACCCTTATGTTCTCTGCTTCTTAACATACTTTGGCATTCTTATCTACTTTGCTGAAACGGCATGAGACAATTGACTTTTAAAACTCTGAGATGGACAGATGAAAAGGGTGCTTTGAATAAAAATGGTAAGGAAGTAGTAGATATTTCCTGGAGTTAAGGCAGTGCAAGAGTGGGGGAAGAAATGCTGGAGGTGGGTTTAACTGGGAGTTGAGAAATGGAAAGGAAATGTATCTGGCCAAATCAGAGGCTGCAACTATTAAGAAATACTTTGCAAAATGACGGTATGTAAGGCAGTGGGTGATGAGACATACCTGGGTCTGGATGCTATTACTTTATGACTCCCAAGGGGAATTCCAGCTTTAGTATATTGTACAAAATATACTTGTCAAAAACCAAACCAAAACAAACCAAAAAACCCCGCAAAGTTGTGCAGCATTACATATCCATGGAGATTCTAACATATGGTTTTTTTTCTGTTTTTCCAGGTTGTTCCAGTGTGTCTTCCTCTGAAACTTGAAAAAAATTATGAATTACTCTATCTGGCAGAACAGTTTGTAGGGATCCCTGTTTTGTACTTGAGGTTTCGTTTGCCAGAGATCACCAGGTGAGCAACTGATTCAGTATTTCATTTCTAGAGGTTAGAAAACAAGGAAGGAAGAGGGAAATGTTGGATGGAGAAACATTGGTTTGCACAAATTGCCAAATCGATTAGAAAAAAATCTTGTAAAAGGGAGAATTCAATCAATTCTGTGATGCATTCATATAATTAAAAATCCAAAAACTAGTTATGACTCTTAAGATAACTTTGACCTGGCCTTGCCCATATCTACTTTAGTTTCTTACTTACTAATTACTAGTAAGTTAACAGTTACTTATTGTCTGCTTCCTCTTCTTTTCTGGTAGTTTCCCACTGCATGAATATGGTTTTACCTGGGAAATTTTTAAAGATAGTTTGCATTGCTGCTCTGAAGTGTCATTTTTTAATCATACCATGTTGGTAAGGAAATATGAATTATCTTTTAGGTAGTCAAACTGGGAGAATAGTGTTCAAAAAGAGCAGCTTGTGGCACAGAGGGTAGAGCTTGGAGTTGGCAAGATTTGAGTTAAAATCCAGTCTCAAACACTTACTGGCTGTGTAACTGAACCAGTTACTTAACCTCTGTTTGCCTCAGTTTCTCCAAATGTAAAATGGATATAACAATAGCACCTAACTCCCAGGGTTATAACATATTAGTGCACTCAGCAAAGTGTCTTACATTTAGCAGGTGCTTAATAAATGCTTGTTTCTTTCCTTCTGTTTATTTCCTGAGTATATGAACCTAAAACAATGTTATTTTAAAGAGAAACACTAAATTATTTACATCAACTGTTTCAATACTCTGTCAATTCTCTCAGTGTTTATTGATATTGTCAGGAAGTGGTTGCTCTTATTTCTAAGTCATAATTCTAGATCAGTTGTCTCAGTGCTTTCAAAGTTATAAAAATCTCATTGCCTGAAGCAACATGTGGTGGGCAAAGCTAGGCGGCAGAACTGCCATTACTCCTCCTGGATGAGGTTTAGAGACTTCTTGGTCTTGTACCCTATTGCCCCAGAACTTGCTGCCATGATGTAGGCGACACCTACAATATCATGTTCTCATCTAATAAAGGACCATCACATCAGCTCTCTAGTACCATTGAGTACTCAGGGAACTGGGGGCTGATGCCCCCAAAGGCTGCTGTCCCAACACCTGCTCCTCCTTTCATCTCCAAAAAAAGTAGAACTTAAGCCTCAGTCCCTCTTTGGAACTGAGTTTGGAAGCTTCCTTGCTTCAGAACTTAACAGCAACTTACAGGAATTGTTCTGACTTTGCATGTGTGACTGAATCTTCCTGAGGAAACAACAGTGCCTCAGCATCCATGTCACATCAGGTCAACAAGTGTACTTGCTATGTGCTAGACACTGTGTTAAGTGCTATGGAAACAAAGAAAGGCAAAATAAAAACAATTAAAAACTCTCAAGGAGTATACATTCTAATGGGAGGGACAGTATGTAATTATCTGGAGTCAAGAAGGTCTGAGTTCAAACTTGACCTCAGATTTTTACTAGTAATATGTGTGAGCCTGAGTAAATCAATTAACCTTGGTCTACCTCAGTTTCTTCACCTGTAAAAAGATGATAATAGCACCTACCTTTCAGGATTTTGCGAGAATTAAACGAGATAACATTTGTAAAATGTTATAAATGTAAAATTTGCACAATGCCTAGTACATAATAGATGCTTAATACATGCTTGTTTTTGTAAGAAGCTAGGTGGTGCAGTGGATACAGTGCTAGGCCTGGGATCAAAAAGATACTAATCAGCTTTGTGACCCTGGGCAAGTAATCTAAACTCTGTTTGTCTCAATTTCCTCAGCTGTAAAATAGAGTTAATAGCACCTACCTCCCAGGGTTGTTTTAAGGATCTAACAAAATACGCAAACCATTTAACGTAGTACCTGACAAATAGGAGGTGCTATGTAAATGCTACCTGTAATCATCATCTAGTGAAATACATACACATGTGGAGTATATGAAGGTTTCTCAGAAGGGAAGGGCTTTTACAGAAGGGTAGATTAGAGCTAAGTTGTGAAGGAAGCCAGGGAAGCTAGGGAGCAATAGTTCATTCCAGACATGGGGGGATAGTCAGTACACATGTACAGAGATGGGAGTAAGTAATATGCAAGTAAAGCAGTGTTACTGGATCTCCAGAGGAACAAGACTAAAAAGGTTAGGAAGGGCTCAGTTAAAGAAAGAGAGGAATTTCTCTTTGATCATGAAGGTAATAGGGAGTTTTCTGAGCAGGGGAATGACATGTTCACACCTATACTTTAGGAAAATCACCTTGGTTGTTAAGTTGAGCATGAATTGAAGTGATGAGAGACTTATGGCCAGGAGAGCATTTGAAAGGCCTAGGTGAGAGAGGATGAAGGCCTAAACTTCGGTTATAGCTGTGTGTTCATCCTTCGTTGCTGAAGAAGACTATGCCATCAGAGAAATGATGACATGACTTGCACTTGACTTTGTTTTTGAGTGAGGGACGGTTGTGCAGTTCACCAGCCTCACTTTTCCTCCAGAGCCATATGAATCCAGTGACCAGATATTCATCAGGATGACTGGAGATGAGTAGTTGGGGTTAAGTGACTTGCCCAAGGTCATAGAGCTAGTGAGTATCAAGTGTCTGAGGTGAGATTTGAAGTCAGATCCTCCTGACACCTGCACTGGTGTTGTATCTACTGCACCACCTCACTGCCCGGGTTATAGCTGTGTATGATTTGATAGAAGAAGACATGGACACATGATGCTGTGAAGGTAGAAATGGAAAAATTGGCTGAAAGGGATAATTGAGAGTAAGGCATAGAGGATGACACCTAGTTTATGAGCCTGAGTGACTATAAGAATGGTGGTACCCTTGACAGTAATTAAGAAATTCAGAAGTAGAGAGGACTTAGGAAAAAAAAATTAATGAGTTCTGTTTTAGACATGGTGAGTTTTGATGCCCAAGAATCCTCCTGGTGGTGGTGGTGGTGATGATGATATGTACTTATGTATATAGGTATAAATATAAGCCTATAAAATCTGGACATTTTTATTAGACTGTAAAACATCTAATCACAGATCTCTTTGCCCTTCCTCTTCTCTATTTCCTGTCTATCTGTTTCTCTCTGTTCTATTCTGTCTCTGTCTCTGTCTTTCTGTCTCTCTCTCTCTCTCTGTCTCTCACTCTCTCTCTCTCTCTCTCTCTCTCTTTCTTTCCATCTGTTTTTCTTCACTCATCCTCACCCAACTCATTCCAACCAGACTGAACTTCTGGCTGTTTCTCAAATCATACATTCCATCTCCTTTCTCTGCATTTACACAAGCTCTCTCCCAAGTCTGAAACACATTTCTTCCTCAGGCATTATTTTCAGAATCCCTATCTTCTTTCAAGGATCAGCTCAGATGTCTCTTCCATGAAGCTTTCCCTGCTGCTTTTCTTGCATTTTCACCCTTAGTTAAAACTCTGTACCTCCTTGAATTACCTTGAATTCACTATTTACTTCTCTATACATACATTACCTCAAGTAGAATGTAAACTCCTTGAGAGCACAAACTTTTGTTTAGGTTTTTTTGGACAATTATTTATCTTTAGAGCTAGAAAGGACCTTAGAGATCTCAACTGACATCCAGAAATTTTAAATGATTTGGCTAAGTCTGCACAGCTAACAAGTGACAGAGCTAGCATTAGAACCCAGCTCCAGACCCGAAATTCAGCATTTCCTACAGTAGGTGCTTAATTAATTGAACTAAGTGGAATTTTGTTTTCTTTTCCAAATAGTGTGATTTGCCTTTTCTTACATGTCAGAGCCCAATGGTACCTCGCAGTGTCGTCTTGGGGGAGAAAATATCTCTCGCTGTCAAGAGAGCAGAAAAGTTCACTGTGGAAATATTCTTTGGGGGGCATTCCTTTTGATAATTCATGACAATTTGATTATCTGTTTGTGGGTCTGAGTTCACTGAGGAAACATTTTCTTCCCATTTCTTTTTGTCTAATGATTCACTTCCATTTTAAAGATAAAGATCTTCCTTTCCTTTCCCTTCCATGTTGTACACCTTTGTTCTTCAACCATCAATACAGAATGCCTGGGAAGTGATTAATTGCCTTTCTTTTTGATAGATCAGGACCTTGATGATTTCCAGAGAGACATTATATGGGATAGGAACCCACAATCTATGGACCTAGAGCTCCTGAAACAGTAGCTGCAGCTGCCCCTGATGCTGCTGTGGCTACTGTGGGTTCCTCTGCTCCCTCCCCACTCTGCTGCTCTGGGACTGGGACTGAACCATTCTGCTCTCTCATATAGTCCCACAGGTTTTTCCACTGACCTTCCAAGCTGTCCTCAGTGTTTTGAGGTCAGAACTCTGGAAACCATCATAGGTGTGAGAGATTAAGTCTCCCTAATGCCTGCTCAGGTCTTGTTTGTGGTGGTACAGCCCATGCTGGACTGTGCTGTGCTCGCAGCATGGAGTCATAGACATTTCCCAACAACTTCCAGGCAGTCTTGGGCTGCAGATTTGCTTCACTCATTCTGTGGGTTCTGCAGGTCCAGAATTTGTTTAGAGTCATTTTTACAGGTACTTGGCTGGGCTTGAGGGAAGTGCTCTAGAAAGTCCCTGCTGTTATTCCACCATCTTGGCTCTGCCTCCTCCCCAATTTTCTATTTCAAATTGTGTGTCCAGAGGACATCTTAAACTCAACATGTCTAAAACAGAACTCATTATCTTTTCTCCAAACTCTCCCCTTTTCTAAACTCCCCTATTTCCATTGAAGGTTACCACCATCCTTCCAGTGTCCTACATCTCCAGTTAGTTGCAAAATTTTAGTGTTTCTGCCTTCACAACATCTTTCCTATATGAATTCTTCTCTTCACTTACTTAGCTGACATCTTGGTTTGAGTCCTCATTTCTTGCCTAGATTTTTCCAATAGCCTTGTAATTACTTCAAATGTCTTCTCATTCAAATTCATCTTATATGCTGCTGCCAAAGAAACTTTCTCTAAACTCAGATCTGACCATGTGACTCTCGTATTCAATCAACTCCAGTGGCATCCTGTTGCCTCTGGAATAAAATAAAACTTTGTTAAGTCTTTAAAGTTCTACACAGGCTGTCCCTAACCTATCTTTCTAGCTTCATTGGACATAGTTCTCCATCCCTCTTGCCTTCAGTGATCCAGACAAATGGAACTTCTGTCTTTTCTTCATTCTCATTTTTTCATTTGTATTTGTATTGGCCTTCTCACATCATTCCTTCCTTATGTTCACCTCTTAAAATCTCTTTTCCTTTAACATGCAGCTTAATCTTCATCATTTTCATGAAACCTTTCCTGATTCCCCCATCTACTAATGCCCTCCTTCCAAGACTACCTTGTGTCTATGTATATGTGTGTATACATACATATTTTGTATATATTCATATTTATTGCTTTATATTTATCCTGTATGCAATTTTATATGTACTTGTCTTTGCCATTAGAATGTAAACTCTTTGACTAGGGATAGTTTCATTCTTTATACAGGTAGCCTCACACAGTACACACAGTACCTGGCATATAGCAAAAGCTTAATAAATACTTACTGATTAATATGACAGGGACTATATTGCTCACTTATTTCTATCTCATGCAAATTTTTACTGTTTCAACTCTGTTTCTTATCAAAATCTGTTAAGATGGTAAGCAAACAAATATTTAAGCTTTCATGAACTCCAGAAGTTGCCATGATTTTATCTTTTTAAACTGGATGAGGGCAAGAGACACAAGTTAAATAAATTATCTTGGAAAAATCTCACAATTCAAACCAGATTTACAAGAGTCTAAAGTTGGAGGGAGGAGTGGGGTGAATCTACAAGGAAAGACTGAAAATTTTATTAGGCATTTGTTGACTTGGAAATGTATTGGCAATCAAAAAAGAAAGCAAAATAATTTGTATGTGAAGTAATAGAACAAAAGAGAATCTACCCAAAGAACTAATTCTGACTATTTTGTTAATTCCACAGAACCAGATAATTAGTTGCTCTTTTGAATCAGTAAAAGTTTGTAAATATAATTAAAAGAGTTATGTACTAACCCTTCCAAAATTTCACATGTTGAATGACCTCTCTCATTTAGATTTTCAGCTGAATTTGATTTTCGGACCTATGACTCAGAGGGTGTGATACTCTACGCGGAGGCCCTTGATCACTCAGCGTGGTTCCTACTTGCCCTTCGTGATGGGAGGCTGGAAATTCAGTTCAAAAATGAACATGGGACTAAAGTGACAAGTGGTGGCAAAATTATGAATGATGGCCTGTGGAATATAGTAAGTTTTCAGATGACCAGTCTCATAGTTTGCTTCTGCGGTTTTGGTATCTCTATAAAATCCAGTAATGATTGAACTTAGGAGCATTAATTGCTTTATTAATTAATTATTAATTAATAAATAATTAATTAATAACACCTTCAGGAGAAGAAAATGGCAAACTGCTCCAGGACCTTAACTAACAAAGCCTCATGGACAGTATGGTCCATGGGATCGCCAAACGTTGTGCACGACTGAGCAACTGAACAACAGCAGATGTCACTTCATTAAGTGTCAACCTTGATGTTAAATTCAGGTTTGCATGTTGTGTAAAATAGATGCAAAATACACTATATATCATTGTAATAGCATGGGTTTTGATTCCCTAAAAATAGACCAGTGGTATTCTCATCACTTTATAAAGTTTGAGACATACTTTAGAGGGCATACTTGTTCTACTTCTGGATTATATTTTTACCTCTAGTTGCCGCCATTAGATGACTGGGGCAAAATAGAAAGAGTACTGTCCCAGAAATTGAGAGACTCTGGTTCTGTCCCTATATCTATAAATCTTTATAAGATTTCCTTATCTGTGAAATAAAAAGCTTGGATTATCATCTTCTATTAGGTTCCATCTAGCCCTAAATTCAGTGTCCTATTGTTATTTAGTCATGGTCCATGCCCAATTATCACCCTATACTCAACAGTTGTTTGTATCAAGAAAAGATACATATTTTTTTATAACAAAACAGAAATTACTGTTTAAATATACATGAAGGTAAATGGTTTTTACATGTGCAGTGAAAGCTGAGTTCTCTTGCCAGTGGCAATGCTTTGGAAACAAACGTTTCAGCTAATCATCCAAAATAAGTATTCAGTCTGGTTACTATGAGCAAAGCTTTCTATAATAGAGCACATAGAATTCTTTTTCAAGAAGAGACAAAAGATTAATTCCTGTCTCTACTGAGAAATAGTCCCTGCCATGTTATACTAAGAGGAGACTAGAAGTCATTGCTTCTCTGTTTACAGGAATGTATAGAAAGTCATTTGTTCATGGCAGCCTACAATTAATCATCACTGCTCAACTGCCAAAATAGGATACTGAGAGGCGTCATGGTACATTGAAAAAAATGTAGGGTTAGGAGTCAGGAGGCCTAGGTTCAAGTCCTAGTTTGGACATGAACTTGTGGTATAACGCAGGCCAATTTGCTTCACCTGTCTTGGCTCCAGTTGTCTCATCTGTAAAATAACGGGATTGGACTTCCATGTTCTTAAAGCCCTTTTCAGCCCTAATAGCTTCTCATTTGAGAGGCCATGGCTGGCATGTTCTAAGGAGCTATGTAAAATCAGATGATCAGATTCCCCCATACTAGGACTAAGTCTCCTGTTTTGGTAGCAGTGGAACCCAGTACCTTGCCACTAAAAGAGAATTCAGGAAAGTGACTCAATACGAAGTGGTGCTGTTCATTCTGTGGGACTTTCTCAGTGCTGTAGCAAATATTCTAGCAAATGTCATCCAATCAGCTCTTGCAAGTCAGTGCAAATTGACTCCAACCTTACCCTGGACTTTCCTTTGAGTACTTCAGCTACTTTCACCATAGCATCCCCCTACATTCTACCAGAAGGATATCTCTGATAAAGGCCAGGTGATGAGAGATCATGGTAGCTCTCCTTTATGATTTTGATTTCATAGTTTGGGGGATACCATAATGGACCTCTCACACATAAATGTATTTAATTATTTAATCAGAATTTTGTGCTGACTCATATCATCTGATCTTCCATTGTTCCAGTCAATCCAACTTTTACTACATTGGATGTCTCAATTATTTATAAATAAATAGTTAAATAAAATGCTGCCTGATTTTAAGGAATGGTACCATAGTATCTAGCACAGTGTTTTGCATGTAGTAGGCACATAATAAATGTTTGTTGAATTGAATTAGTAGGAAGAGTACTGGTCAAGAATCAGGAAATTATAATGAACTTGCTTTTGTATGGCACTTAAAAGACTGTAAAGGGCTATAAAACACATTAACAAATGCAGTACATATATTTTTAACCCCATTTTACAGGTGAATATACTGAGACTCTGAGAGGAAAAGTGATGGTAAAGAATGTTAGAGGCATTCAGAATATTTCCCTAAACCTGTGAATCGAAGATCATGGAGGACATTTATTACAGTCTCTCACAGACTTTGCCCTTATCAGATACAGAATATTGAACTATATCGAACAGTACACAATATTGCATTTTTCTTATACTTCATGCAACTGTTTCCTTTGAAAACAAAATTATTAATGTTATATTGTGATATAGCTATACTTTTAGAGGACCCTATTTTTAGGATTAAATGGAATTTTCCAACTGATTAAGGTTTAAGAACCATATACCAATAAGTAGTTCAGAGATTTTTAAATATGATAGGTTTTGAATGTATATATATGTATGTATAGATATATATCTCCATTTTGTTTACATTAAAACATTTTAGTAATTTACATATAATTTCCAATTGAGTGTTTTTCAAAATTTTTGAATAGTATTATATTGTAATATATTACTGATTATAAATTTGGTAGCTTAGTAAATTATACTGTAAAATGTTTCATAGAAATTTATTTGTGATAGGAAACTATATAAAATAAAACATTTATTTTATATAGGCACTTCTAAAGGGTTTCAGGGGTAGGGAACCTGCTGCCTCACTGCCACATGTGACTTTCTAGGTCTTTGGATGCATCCTTTTGATTGGGTCCAAGTTTTACAGAACAAATCCCTTTATTAAGAGGATTCATTCTGTCAAGGTTGGATTCAATCAAAGGGCTGCACTTGAAGACTTAGAAGGCCACATACGACCTCGAGACACAGGTTCTCCACCCCTGATTTGATCTTAGTTTACATACTAACTTAAAAACCTTGATATTAATCATGCTACATAGTATGCCTTAATCAAGTACCTAAGTATACATTTACAAGGTAACAAAAATATTTTTAAATGAAAAATTCAGCTTAAAATCAATTATTTGGAATAATTTTGTGATGTAGGGTAAGAAACATAACCCAGTTGTCATGAGAATAAAATAACATACCCCAAAGTCAATCATGCTACTTTGTAATAGTGGGACAGTGTAGAAAATGTTTTGATATTTAGTTGGTTTTACATGAAAATATTTTTAAAAAACCACTTTTCTTGCAGCTAATTTACATAGATAATTTTTCTCCAACAATTTTCTTGATATATAAAAAACATTTGAACAAAAGTTTTAAAATAATTGAAAGACTGTAATTAAAAATGAAATCTTGTTAAAGAGGATTAGCTTTTAGATCTTTTGATCTGCTGTAACTTGAATTTCTTTAAATATCCTGGAAATGAAACATGTGTATATGTGTTCTGTGTAATGGATAGGACTTTTGAAGCGCCAATTCTCTCTTACTTTAAAATTCTATTCTTAAGTCACTGATTAGACAAGTGTTTAATATTATATAGTTGACCTATAGCTTCGAAAGTCCCAAATACACATGTAAACAATAAATTAAGGTCATCTACCCAATTCTACAGTATAATCTGTTTCATTTTGTTCACTTTGCAGGACACTAAGATTTAAAAAAATTCTAAGGCAGGCTGGTGTTTTTTTCTTTCTTTTCCCTATTGCTTTGGATTTGTGATTAAATGCTGTTACTTTAATTCAGGTTTTGTTGTCTGTTCTAAGAGTAATTAATTTGTAAAACCACCATTTCACACTGCAGCTAACTACAATATATTCCTTTTGATTCCAGGTGTCTGTTGAAGAATTAGAAAACAGTATAAGTGTTAAAATAGCCAAAGAAGCAGTGATGAATATAAATAGCCCTTCTCGTCTTTTCAAACCTACCAATGGTTTTCTGGAAACTAAAGTGTACTTTGCAGGATTGCCTCGTATGATGGAAAATAGTCTTGTGAAACCGGTAATGATTCGACCTCATAACATTTAGTACCCATGGCACGCTTTTAGTCCTTTCGTTGTTTCAGAGATTTTTTTAAATATCAGCAGGGATAGTTTGTGTAATGCTTGCAGAAAAATCAATACCATAACGTATCTTAAAAACATAGTTTAGAAAGGAAGGATACAAGCATTTATTAAATGTTTACTATCTAGCAGGCGCTGGGCTAAGTATTGGAGATGCAAATACAAGAAAAAGATAGTTCCCCACCCTCAAAGAGCTTACATTCTAATGGGGAATACAGCATTCAAAAGGGAGTTAAAACCTGGGAAAGGGAAAGTCTAGAAATTAGCAGCAGTGCCTGGGATGGTTGGCCTAGGCTCCTCCACAAAGTTGATACTCTAGGGAGAATTCATTTCAGGGTGATATTTCAGGGTGAGAAAGCCACAAAGATACTTGGATATTTCAGGGCAAGAAGGCACTGACGGAAGCTCATAAATGAGACCTATTAACAGAGGAATGGTTTTGAAGTCTGGAAAGTCAAGATCAGAGTAAGGAGAAAATAAGAATTTTTTCATTTATACAAATTTTAATTTGACTTTGAGTTAATATAAACTGAAGATTCCTATCAAATATTCCATATTTACTTGATATGATTTCATGAAAAGGTGCTGGATTTATAATTAGTAAGCCTGAGTCCTAATCTAGGTTCTGTTACATGCAGGCTGTGTGGTGCATTCCAGCTCTGAATCCTGCCTAATCTCTGTTGTCTGATGTCACTGTCTCTGAATCCTGTGGTAAATAAACAACCAAGTTAGGTCCTTCCTTGGATTTGGAACTGTTTTCAGTGCCTGATTCTATGTATTTGGATGTCAGAAATATGCACCTTTACTTTCTCGATTTGCTTCAAACTCTCTTGGTCTGACTTTACAATATATGGATAGATGTCTGGGAGAATAGCTACATTACTACTGCAGACTGAGGGATGGGGTGGGGGGAGAAATTCATTCCTTCCTTACTGTTGTCTCCTGCTTCCCCTGTCTCCAGCTCTAGAACTCTGTCTTCACAGTGTAGGTGTTAAAAGCTCCATGAGCTGTAGCCAGTTTTCAGTTCAGCCAATGCATTATCCTTTCTGAAGCCATCAGATTGTGATGCCAATCAAGTTAGGCTCTTTCGCTGTTTTTGTTTTACTAAAAGTGCCTCTGATTAAATAATGTGATTAGAGAAGATTATTCCCACCAGTTGATGGTCATGCTTAGTGTGAGAAACTTGATTAGGGGAGTTGTTTTGTAGGAGGGTGTCAGGTACCTTTTGTTTTTTCTGTTGAGGCCCTGGGTCAGAGGATTATGCCCTCTGGCTCTAAAAAGTGTATAAATATGTCAGGGTGAAGTTTTACTCTGGGGCTTAGTTTTTGCAAAAAGGTTGGAGTTCCAGGTGAGGACTCTGGGAAGCCACTTTAAGTAGGCCCCTAGCTTTGAAAACCCAGATGTCAGTGCTTCCTTCTCTGGTAACTATGGACAGACAGTTGTACCTGTCTGTTGAATTCAGAAGGAGCCATATCTGTTGATTACTTTGGGGCTCACTGACTGGAAGTGTTTATTTGGTCAGAGGAGGACTCTGTGAAGCCATTAATGTAGCCCCATGGTTTTGAAAACCCAGATATTTGTGCTTCCCTCTCTGGTAACTGTAGTCAGACAGTTGGGGTCCAGCTGTGTGTTGAATTCAGGCAGAGAAAGCCATGTTTATTGATCTTTTGATTTCTCTGCATTTTCTTTGAAATTCAAGGTGCTGATTCCCCTGAACTAACTGAATGATATATGTACTTGGTTAAAGGAATGATACATGTGCTTGATTAAAATGATTGTTAACCCCTTGAAAGTTTCTTTCCTTTTATGAATGCAGATCTAAGAACCCGTGATAACAGCTCTCCCCCTCACCCTGCTGGGTATGTTGGTGTGCTTACTGATACATAGATGAGGAGGAAGGTGCTTCATAAAGACATTGCTATCTTTTGCCACTTTAAAACCTCATCACCTCTCATTAAACTCAATGACTATGTCATCTGTTCTTGGTTAGAGGAGGAGTTTACAGTGACATTACACACAATGTATATGTGTAACAAAGGGCTAAATAGTTTGATAAGGACTCAAGTTTCTGTAGGAAAGGAGGAAAAAATTACTTTTGATTGCAATTTTTTAGCTAAACAAATATATCTTTTAATAATTAATAATGACTAAAAGGTTGTGTCATTTCAGGAAAGAAGGGAGTTTCCCTTAAAGTGAAAACCTAGTTTGTTGAATAGTCAAACAAAGACATTGTCAGTATTTTGCTTACCCTGTCCACCTTGGGTATGCTGAAAAATTGACTCATTGATGTTGGTTCCAAATCTTATGTAGATTAATCCTCGCCTAGATGGATGTATTCGTGGATGGAACTTGATGAATCAAGGAGCTTCAGGAGTAAGAGAAATTATTCAAGAAAAACAAAACAAACATTGTTTGGTCTCTGTGGAGAAGGGATCCTACTATCCTGGTTCTGGAGTTGCCCAATTTGACATTGACTATAGTAAGTTACTCCCTTTCTTCTGAGTTAGGGAGATAAATTCACACATTTAAAGTTCTGAAATTTTGTTATTTATAATGTCTTTGTAACTTACCTTCCTTTTAATAATTGATACTAAATCACATAAAGACCATAGCCATGTATTCTTATATTCATATTGAAATATTCCTACTTAATAACTCAGTTTTGTAGCAGAATTTGCATATATTTCTACTTTGATATTAGAAAAGTACTTATAAAGTAATATTTTGAGCTTAAAAATACTTGTCATAATTTTATGACTTACCATAGTATAGAGGCAAACGAGTTCTCTAAGGTTATGTCAGTGGAATACAAGATGGAGAAGCATTATCAAAAGGTTAATTATCAAATAATGAATGCTTTTGACCCAGAAACTCATGAAATCATCTAAGGTGGAGAATGCGCGGGATCCACACTAATGAAGTCTCAGATCTTTTGAAGTGATAACAATTAATAAGGGAAATTCTTATATGGAGAGACAGGACCATAAGATATAGAAATGAAAAGTGCCACAGTGAGTGTTTAGTCCTATAGCTCTTTCTATGGAGTCCATGATCCCTCCTCTAAAGAATTTGTGGGATTTTTCTGGGGGGAGAGGGTCTCTAGGGAAAATTACATCTATTTCAATATAATAGTTTTTCTTTATAATCTTTCATATTTTATATATCTAAAAACACTATTCTGAGGCTTTACCAGGGTGCCAGAGGGCTTCATGACACAACAAATGTTTAAGAATCCCCTGATCTATTCTAATCCTCTCAATTTCAGCGAGGAAACTGAGGCACAGAGAAAGGAAGTAACTTGTCTAAGGTTACATGGTAAGTGACAGCATTAGAACGTGAACTTTGATTCTCTGCCACCAAGCCCAGGATTCTTTCCAAGATATAATACAACATTTTTTTCATATTTATTTGTGGGTTTTTTGGTAATTTTTAAATTTTAAACTTAAATACAGAATAAGAAAAGAAAAAAGAAACAAACTTGAATACTAAAACTAAAATAATATGAAATAAGAAAAAAAAGCATTACCATGTGCACAGCAGAACATGAGAGGATTCAAAATATACAGCAACAAATTTCCGTGACAAGAAAACTATATGACAAATACTATGTTTCATGTTGAGAGCGGTCCATCTTTTCTTTCTTTCCTTGTAAGTTTTCTTTGGTTCTCTGTTGTGCACTTTTTACTTTGTTCTTTTTCCCTTGCTTCATTCCCCCTACCTCCCCGAAGGCTAAAATTTAGTTTGGACATACATATGTATACCATAGAGACATATGCACAAAGATATATACATATATATATACATATATATATATATGTATATATATATATATATAAACACATATACCCATACATACATACACACACTTACACATACATATACTTGGATATCAATAATCATAGTCATATACAGGCATATTCATATGCATCTATGTAAGACTGTACTATACTTATTTATCCTGTTTCTTTGAGGGTGGATAACCTGTTCTTTCATAAGTCCAAGTCTTTCCATATTTTTCCAAGTCCACCAAATTGTTGTTTCCTACACCATAGCAATATTCCCACCTTATGTTGTCTAGTAGTTGTTTTAACTAGCTAGAAACAATATTGGTAAATATGACTGACACATAGTATAGTTTCTCTATTTTTCTCTGTTGATTAAATCTCTTTTAACCTTAACTTGGTCTGAGATCATGATTAACACCCCTGTTCCTTTGTCCCTAACAAATTTTACTCGTGATCTTTATTTTACATTTGTGTATGTTTCTTCCTTCTTCCCTTCCTGACTCCTCTGTTTTACTTCTACCTTCCTATTATTTAACCTACCCCCCACCTCCAAGGATCCCAGCTGATCCTCCTATTCCCATTAATCTAAACACCTCTATATCCCTCTTTAACCTCTTCCTTCACCTTCCCCTCTAAAGATCCCTCCCTTACCCTCTTTCTTCTCCCTATCCCCTTAGCATTTTATTTCTTTCTGAATTTAGAAGATTTTTAATAATCTTCTAGATATATATATATTTTTCCCTCTTGAACCCATTTCCACTGAAAGTAGCTTTCCAAAACTATCATATTCTTATTTACTTTAAAATATTTTTGATATTTTCTTTGAACAATAAACTCAGCAAATTCTCAACCTACACACTCTTTCCTCATTGATGGAGATTAATTTCATAAAAAATTGAGCAAAATGGCCCAATAAAATAATTGTGACTAAAAAAGAAGTCTATATGTTTTGACTGTTATCGTTTACCGCCAACATTGTCCATTATATTTCACCTGTTTTGTTAACTTTATTTAGCATGGTTATCTGTTCTGCTTCAATGGAACAGAAGTTTAAATTTCCCTCTATAACTTACTGCAGTGTACAGCACAATTTCTTGCATAGACTTGGTGCTTAATAAATGCTTATTGAATTGGATTGATTTTACCTTGAAGATTGTCTTTGCTTCTGATGTATAATGATTGTTGTTCTAATTACAAGGTATAACATGTGTTTAGAACATTTCTCCGTTAAATTCCTATCACTCCTACTCTATACCCTTATGCCAACACCTATATTTCACCATTACTACCATCACACCTCCCTTTCTTCTTTTTCCCGAGAGGATCAGAAATTAGACCTTAATTGTATTCTTAATCAATCAGAAAAAAAAAGAAGTTGCCCTATAAGGCATGGTATAGTACCATTGTGATATTCACAGCACCTATGGCAGCTATGAATATGCCAGTGCAATTCTCAGTCACAAAATATAACAGACTCTTCACATGGAAGAGAGAACCAAAACATTTATTTAAACACCAGAAAGCCAAATCCATCATAGCAACAAAGACATCTATACACAATAACAATGCAGGGGCACTGGCATCCCAAAGCCTTTCACCTGCTAAGGTCTTTCCACAAATGAACACTTATGGTTCCCTTTCTGCTTCTCTGCCTTTCCCTCCCTCAGCTCTAATTGCTGTGACCAACTTCTTCCCAGCTCTGCTCCACACTTCCTACTCCACCTCTTGGGCAAGCTTTTCCTACCACAGACTCATGTGACTCAAGCTTCCATATGACTCACATAGGTCACATGAGCCTATTAATGGATGGTAAAGATCTTCCCATTATGCAAAAATACATTAACAATACATTCAGCCCTAAGATGTTTCATATACATTACATAGATTAATGGGAGTTTAGGGGTAACTGGTGTCAACAGAACTTTACAACAATATAACAGGGATAACTTGAAATAAGACGATAAAATGATATCTGAGGGTGAAGCTTAAGCACAAGCACCCCATCATTCTTCCCTTGAAGAAAAAGGATCCACAACCTTGAGGTGAGGGACAAAGGTCTCTTCTTCTAGGGACAAGTTACTAGTAAACCTGAATAGGTGTCAACACAAGTACCTCTAAACTTGCTTCCTTTATCTTGGGGTATGGGTCCAATAGGATCTCTTTGCCAAACTTGGGTTGGTACTTTTCCCTTTCCTATCTCTCTAATTACTACCTGAGTAATAGTTCATTTCTTTTCCAGTTGACATATATGACATTCCTCTGCCACTTGTTTTAACAGTCAGTGAGAGATCTTGTGCCCACTGGGGTGTGGCCTGAAATGGTCAATTGTTGGTGGACCATTTTGCTAGTACCGGATCATCAGTTGGTTTCAGAGTGAGGACAGTATGTTGAGTAGCAATACTTGCTAGTCAATCAGCATGTGCATTGTATTCATATTCTGCCATGGTGAGCATCTGCATGAAAAATTTACAGATTAGTAAACAAAGACATGTTTCATCTATCTTCTCATAATTCTTTGTCCTGGATTTGTTGGCCAGGAATTTACCAAATTTACTTTTTCCACGTAGACTTCCATGTAGCTGACCCATTTGCTACAGCCCATGAATCACTGAATGTATGACATTGTCCTTCTTGTTCTATTTTGATGGTTTCATGTACTGCCATAAGTTCAGCATATTGACTGTTTCCACCTAAACCAGTCCAAAGTCCCCCTAGCACATGGGTTATAGGCTACTGCTTTCTCATTCTTTTGTGGCCCAAATATTTTGCTGTCCATGAGTAAGCCAGGCATGTTTCTTTTGTTCTTCAGTTAATCCTTCATATCCCTCATTCCATTTGACTAAGGACTGTACCAACTGTCACTTTGGATCAGGGGGTGTATCATTTCCCTCAGTATCTATGTTGTCTAGAGTCATGTAAAGCAGAAATTCTACTTTTGCCTCGTTTAGATCTATTTTGAACATATCAATTCCATTTAATTATGCTAACCTCTTGTGCATGTCCAATTCTGTGAGAAATTTTTTAATTTTTCTCTTTTGGGAATACTCAGGAATCAATTATTGATCGCTGAGATTGGACAAAAGCAAGATTTGTCACTTGTTACACAAAGATGGAAGTGAAATAGGCCTAGGGTAGTCAACAAATACACTCTTCACCTTCCAAGTCATTTGGTTCTTCTGGGAAATGTCTCAATTATATCATCATGTTTGCTTCTCTCTCTCATTACCCAAGTCATGATCAGGATTCCAGACATGGTTCAATCTTCATGGTTCAATCTCTACCAAAACCCAATATGCAGCTAACAATTGCTTTTCAGAAGTGGTATACTGAACTTCAGATGAAGGGAGTTTCCTAGACCAAAATCCAGTTAGCATATTCATCGTGTACAATCACTTGTAATTCCACCAGCCATTTTGCATAGGCTATAAATCTAGAGCTTTACTAAAACATTACTCTGCTCAAGTCTCCAATCAAATTCATATTTCTTTCCAGTAATTTTATATAAGGGTTTCAAAATCTGTCCTAGATACGAAATTGGTGCCTCCAATATCCAAATAATCCTGTAAACTTTTGGGCCTCTTTGTTATTGGTAAGGATAAGAAAATGCTGAATCTTTTGTCAGACTTGTGGGAGAATCTCTCATAACTCCTTATTTCATTGTATACCCAAGTTTAAGGCTCTTGAATCTTTGCAAGCATTAATTTGTCACCCTTTGCTTTTCATATGCTCAATTAAAAGCGTCAAACTCTTTTCTACTTCTTGTACATTTTTCCCTTTATCATAATATCACTATGTGATGGGTAAGCTGTATACCAGGTAGCTCTAATTCATCAAAATGTTCAGCCACAATTCTATGACAGTGGGGCTATGCAGATATCCTTATGTCAAGTGGGTCAAAGTATATTGTCTGCCCTACCAAGTGAAAGCAAACTGGTCTTATTGTTAAGAATCTATTGGAATAATAAAGAAAGTATTGGCTAAATCAATAAATGCATACCAAATCCCATCTTATTTCTGGATCCTTTCTATTAATGTAACAGTATCTGGAATAGCAGCAAAATAAGGGGGGAGGCACCTTATTCAGTTATCTTATATTTCACTGTCATTCTCCATAGACTCATGTGACTCAGGCTTCCATGTGACTTAAGCAGGTCACATGGGTCTAATAATGGATGGGAAAGATCTCTGCAAAATTACTTTAAAAATACACACAGGAAATATACTTTTTTTGATAGCAGACTATAAAATGGGACCACATGCAAAATCTCTTGAGCCATAATCACTATGAAGGGCATCTTGCTACTAAAAGCTAGCAAATAGAGGCTAATGCCATTGTTGGAAGTGAAAAACAACCACCACTATAAAAATAAAGATTAAACTAAAGTATTAGTAATGTGTTTTGTTTTATTTTCCACTTTGGATTTTTCTAATTTGTCTCCTTTGGGAATACTCAGGGATCAATTATTGATCGCTGAGATTGGACAAAAGCAAGATTTGTCACTTGTTACACAAAGATGGAAGTGAAATAGGCCTAGGGTAGTCAACAAATACACTCTTCACCTTCCAAGTCATTTGGTTCTTCTGGGAAATGTCTCAATTATATCATCATGTTTGCTTCTCTCTCTCCTTGCTTCATTTGGTACAGATAACATACTCGATGGTGAAGGGTGGCAGATAAATGTAACCTTGGATATCCGGCCATCTACAGGCACTGGTGTCATGCTTGCCTTGGTTTCTGGTGACACTGTTCCTCTTGCACTGTCTTTGGTAGACTCCAGCTCTTCAGAATTACAGGTAATTTTACTCTAAATAAATTTTATATGAAAACACAGAGAGGGCAAAGGAAATTTAATCAAAGCAGCTATTGTCATCTTTTTAGCCATATTTTCTGTAGACTCAAATACACAAATGGATCTGTGATCTCAATGATAGCAGTATACCCTTGACTGATGCAGATTACAATATATACAATTAGTCAATTCGGTAATGACTTGCTCTTTACCTGAGGAACATTGGGTTGTATGGATCTTAAAATTTGTTTCAACTTCATGATTCTCTATTTCAATGTCATTAACCAAAATGATACTAATACTATTATTTTCCAGTCAGATACCTAGGATGCTGATGGGTGGTGTTCAATGGAAATGAGAACTGATGGTCCTTTTACATGTGTGTAGATTATATGCCACTATTTTACACTTCTCTTATTTTACCTGGGCACTAGCTGTCAATTGACAAGTTGAGAATAAATGCTGCCAATAGAGTTTCAGATTTTTCTTATGTACCACTCATCAACAATTAACCCTATGTTACTGTGAAAAGGAAATGGAGGAATTTCTCATTGTCCTATTAGGAATAGGGAAGGGTGGATACTCAGGATATCTCTAAACCCATTTGATTCTCATTTCTGACCACCTGAGGGCAACTGATTTTGCTTCTACCCCATCATTAATAGAATACTTATAAGAATTAATTGGCACTTAACTGTGTTCCTAAGGGATTATAATGAATGTTTGAGATTCAGAAAGTATTCACAGGGAGGAGATTCTAAATGAGAGTCTGGCTCCATGCTTTTAAAGCAGGCCGTAAGCTAAAATTTGGTCTTATGCAAGTAGATTCCCCCCATCTACCACACTCCTGGCCATCTATACCCTGAAACTCAAGAATCTCTGTGACCAGGAAGGAGACTAACTAGAGACAGAGTGAGTGGAGTCATATTTTTGTCACCTCCTCTTAAAAAACTGTTCTGGAGTAGAAAGCTGGTGGGGATAATAAAGACATCATCTCAACTTCTAACAACAAGATGCCCAGTTACTGTCATCCATCATATGGCAAACTACAATCCAGTTATCTCCCTTCAGATAAATTTAAAGTCACACTTCTTAATAGATCTATTCCAGTGATTTATTCAGAAATGGATAAAATTATCATGGTATATTCTTTCTTAGGTAATTGTCCAATTTTCATCATTAGTTTGACTTCTCTGGCTAATAGTTCAATTCAGTCCTGTGATGGTAATAGGAGTTCCAGTTTTAAACTTATCAGGGTTTCCATGTATAATGGAGGTCTCTGCTCCAATATCAATTAATGCTCTACTTACAGTATTTGATCTGTGTTTCCAATATATGGCCAAATTAATATGGGGTCTGTAATCCCATCTGTGTATTTCTTTAACCTTGGAACTTGGCTAATTTTCTATTCTCCCTGAAGGTGTGACAAACTTGGATATAAGGGTTCAGGAGAATCTCTAGCGGCAGTTCTTACTTCTCTCCATTCCTTTTAATATTCAGCCCCTTTTCTCAGTACATTTTGTATAGGTTATTAGTTGGAATACCATCAATTCTTTCAGAATCTACCCCTGCTCTCTCAGTAAAGCGGTAAGCAATTGGTTTCTTGTCCATCTATTCTGATTTTGAATCCACTGGTTATTTCCTCTTCCCTCTCAAGGAAATTTATCTTTTTTTCCCAGTCCTTTAAGTTACTTACCTGTGAAATCTTTTCCAGCACCTCCGAAAAAGGGTTCCCTATTTCGCCAATTTTTAGAGTCAAAACTAGGAGGAGCTGTCTTCACTCTTATGGGAAACTGCTAAGGGGGTACCATGATAAGTCTTGGTATCTCCCATCATTGTGGCAGTTTTCATTACCTCCTCCTTTAATTTTCTTGTATAGTCCCTAAGTGAATACAAGTGTCTATCTCCACTAGGCCATGTAGAATCAGTAGGATACTACCTGTTGCATCCTGCAGTTAAAGCTAACAGATTAATGACATTGTTACCTTATCACATATTTTAATCCCTAAAAGCTTGCTATACAAAAAGATTCTAATATAAATTTCAAGCTATCCACACCATCTATAGATGCTCCTCTGGCTCCTTTATCACTGATTCTCACCATCCAAGATACTAATAATTCTCCCATCCTTTGAGTGAACTGACTCAAAATATCTGTTACCTCCTGCTGAATAAAATCCTCAATTATCTCCCTAAACACTGTGTTGCCCCCTTGGTTCTCTTGTTTTCCCCTTATTATGAGCTATGCTTCTGTCTGAGAAGTCTGTCCCTGTAACTATTTCATTTTCCTACCATACACTCTCCTGGTAGTCATCCCCGTGCAACTAGGCTGGGTATGTACAAAGATTGTATGCATACTACTTTTGCCAGTCTTCTGCTTCTTTGGAGGTAAATGAGTAGACTTTTTTTTTCTCCCTGAGAACTCCCAACTTGCTCTTTTAAAGGAGAGCCTGAACACTGAAAATTCCCATGGAAACTATGTAACTCTTTATCTGTCTGAACTATTTCCTTCAGCAGCTTGTCTCTGCTTTCACACATAATATGGTTAATAAAACCTGTTAATAAAGTTCAGCTTCTCCTACAGTTCTTTCCTGTCAAGTTCTTTCCCTGGTTTTATTGGTATTCCTTGCAAATATCTTTCCAAATCCCTAGGTTCCCTTTCCTGTAACCTTGGTTCTCAGTTTTCACAGGTTCTAGAGCTTTTAGCATATTCCCTGGCTAGGAAGGGATAAGGTAAATCCTCCCATCCTGGGATATCTGTTTCTTCTTCTAAAGCCTTTCTGCCTCCAAATAGAGATTTTATGCCCTGTGATCCTGTTTGTGATGGTGAATGTAGCACTGAGGGTGACTATGAATATGCTGAATCACAAAGTATAACAGACTCTCCATATAGAAGGCAGAAAAAAAACATTCATTCAGACCACAGAAAGCCAAATCCCAACACCAGAAAGCCAAATCCGTCAGAGTAACCAACATGAGCTTGGCAGGGGACAAAGTCATTCCCAAGTCTCCCCTGACCCCTTCCTGGGCCTTACCACAAACAACAAATGCTCACAAGCCTAACTATGTCTGCTTGCCTGTGTCCTCTCCTCTCTCTGCCCTAACTGCTTTCATCAATTTCTTCCCAGTTCCGCTCCACCCATTCAGCAAGCTCCTCTCACCACATGTGACTTAGGCTTCCATGCGATTTAAACAGGTCATATAGACTTATTAATGAATAGAAAAGGTCTTCCAATTTAAATTACCATTACATGTATGTGTATCGTTAGGGATATAGCTAAAATATATTAGTCCTATAAACACGTATTCCACATCTCCAGGTTTTTGACGATGACACAACCTAGGGGACAGTGTACTTGTGGAGACTAAAAAGAAACTAGCAGGTCATCTTTCCTTTGTTCTAATTTTAATTTCACTTTTTCCACTGTTAACTAAGCCTCAAATATTACTATCTTCATATGTAACCTAGAAAACACCTATTACATATTGAAATTATTATTTTTTCTTTCAAAATCTAACTTAGTTTCTACCTCTAGTCTGAAAATTTCCCTGATTTTAACAACTGAAAATTGATGCCTCTCTCTTAGTATTTTCTTAGAGGTTTTTGTGTGGAACTCTTGATATTAATTTGTGTATACATTGCTTCACCCTTAATGGATTTTAAATTCCTTTAGGGTCAGGACTGTGATATTTTCAATTTTGTGTCTGTAAATACCTAAATACCTTGGACATTTTGTTGAATTGAAATGAATTTGGAAAACATTGTGAATTGATTTCTAAGGCTTTTCCTTTCTTTTTAATTTATTAATTTTTGGTTTTCAACATTCACTTCCATAAGTTTTACATTTTCTCTCGCTCCCTCCCCAAGACGTTATGCAATATGATATAACTCTACACATATGTTTCTATTAAACACATTTTGATATTAGTCATGTTGCATAGAAAAATTATAATGAATGGAGAGAACATGAGAAAGATAAAGCAAAACACAACCAAAAAAAGAAGATAATCTGCTTTACTTTTCATTCCAACTCTATAGTTCTTTCTCTGGATGTGGATTGCATATGCTTTCATGAATCTTTTGGAATTAGTTAAATCCTTGCATTTCTGAGAAGGGCTAAGTCTATCTGAAATAGTCATTGCACACTGGCTGTTTCTTTGAACAGCATCCTCCTGGTTCTTCTCACTTCATTCAGCATAAGTTCATATAAGTCTCCAGAATTTTCCAAAGTCTGCCTGTTCATCATTTCTTTTAGCAGAATAGTACTCTATTACATTCACATATCACAACTTATTTAGCTGTTCCCTAATTGATGGGCATCCCCTCAGTTTCCAATTCTTGGCCACCAGAAAAAGAGCTACTATAAATATTTTTCTACATGTGGGTCCTTTCCCCATTTTTATGATCTCTTTGGAATACATTCCTAGAAGCATTATTTCTAGGTCAAAGGATATGCACATTTTTAAACATTTTAATTGATTTGTTTTCAGTTTTCAACGATCACTTCCATACATTTTAAATTGTCTCCCCTTCCCTCCCTAAGAGAGCATGCAATTTCATATGGGTTCTACACATACTTTCTTAATAAGCACATTTTCAAATTAGTCATGTTGCATAGAGGAATGAAAACAAATGGGAGAAACCATGAGAAAAAACAAAACATAACAAAAGAGAAAAGAGTCTGCTTCATTCTGCATTCTGACTGTCTAGTTCTTTCTCTGCGTGTGAATGGCATTTTGGATCATGAGTTCTTTGGAAATGTTTTGGGTCCTTGCATTGCTGTGAAGAGCTAAGTTTATCAAATACAGTCCTTGCACACTGTGGCTGTTATTGCGTATAACATTCTCCTGGGTCAGCTCACTTCACTCAGCATCATTTCATATAAATCTTTTCAGGTTTTTGTGAAGTCCTCCTGTTGGTCATTTCTAATAGCACAGTATTATTCCATTACATTCGTATACCACTACTTGTGCAGCCATTTCCCCTCGATTTCCAATTCTTGGCCACTACAAAAAGAGCTGCTATAAATAGCTTTGTATATGTGAGTCCTTTTCTCATTTTTGTGATCTCTTTGGGATACATTCCTAGAAGCATTATTTCTGGGTCAAAGGGTATGTACATTTTATATAGCCCTTTGGGCACAGTTCTAAATTGGTCTCCAGAATGGTTAGATCAACTCATAGCTCCACCAAAAATGAATTAATATTCCAACTCTCCTACACCTTCTACAACATTTATCATCTTCCTGTTTTGTCATGTAATTCAATCTGATAGTATGATGTGGTCCTTCAGAGTTGTTTTGATTTGCATCACTATAATCAATAGTGTTTTAGAGCATTTTTCTATATAATTATAGATAGCTTTAATTTCTTCTTCTGAAAACTGCCTGTTTATATCCTGTGACCATTTATCAATTGGGGAATGACTTGTATTCTTATAAATTTGACTCAGTTCTCTGTATTTTAGAAATGAGGCCTTTATCACGGACACTAGTTCTAAAAATTCTTTCCCAGTTTTCTGCTTTCCTCCTGATCTTGGTTGTATTGGGTTTGTTTGTACAAAAACTTTTGAATTTAATTTTATCAGAATTATCCATTTTGCACTTCATAATGTTCTCTGTCTTTCCTTTGGTCATAAAGGTTTTAGATACGAGTGTAGTGTCAATGCTATCCTCTTCTGAGTTTGTATTTTTATCTTTCCTTTCCTCTTAGTAAAAATTTATGCTCTTTGCTTTTCTAATTTGCTTTTTGGCCATCATTATTGCCTTTTTCCTGGCTTTTAAAGTAGATCTCCACTTCTGGGGTACAGGGGGCTCTTTCCCATGCTTCTTGTGCTGGCGGCTTACAGCATGAGATGTGGGGGACAGGTTGTCTGGCTACTGGATGTCTCCTCCCTCCCCGGGGCTATGCTAGAGCACAGGTAGGCTCAGCTGCTGTCACCACCTTTCTAGTGTTGGTGTCTACCAATTTTCCTGGTTGTACAAAAGCACACCTGGATGTTGGCACTTGCTGGCTCCACCACCCTGTGACTCAGGATCTCCCTCTGGTTGGCTGAGGTGGGGCTTATTGCTGACTTGTTGGGATACCTCCTATCCTGTACTGGTCCCCTTCAGCCACACCAAGAAATTAGTACCCCTAGCCTCCTGAGTTAAAAGACTGCCATGCCCTTTCAGCTAGCTCCACTATTCCAGGATTTTTCCTGGGGCAATATTCTTTGGGATTTTCAAGGTCAACAAAAGGGTTCAGAGCATTTACAGTTTACTTTGCCATGGTTCCTAGAGATTTAAATAGATGATTTTCAAATATTTGGTCTGTGGGCTAATAGCCCCAGGAGTAGCTGTCTCTGCTGCAGGCCCCGAGTAGGACTGCGCCTCTTTCTTATCTTGTTCCTGCCAACCCCTGTCCTGCGCTGAGGGGTCTGGGAATTGCCACTGCAACCAGTGATTCAGTCAGCTGTGGTCTACTACATCCCTTCCATGGCTGAGCCTGTGCTGGTGCAGACTGTGTGGTCCTCTCCCAGCCCTGTAAAACAGATCCTTCCTGTCGACCCCCTAGGCTGTCTTGGGCTGGAAATCTGCCCCTCTCTGTCACTTTGTGGATTCTGCCACTCCACAATCCACTCAGATTAATTGTTAATCCTTTGGCAGTATCTGAAGGAATTTGTGAGAAAGTTCAGGTGAGACCTGCTTTTACTCCCCCTCTAGGCATTTATTGTCAACACAGTTGACCACTGGCACGAGAACTTAAACTTAAATTGCATCTTTTAAACTTGAATTGTCTTTTATATATATACATATATATATATATATATATATATATATATATATCTTCTGTAGAAATACAATAAAATTTTTAATATTCAATCTAAATAAAAATTATTATTATTTGCTTACAAGTGTTTGTTTTGCTTCTCAGGATGTTCTAGTAACTGTTGAAGATACAATTGTATCTCGGATGGCAGCTAAGAAATTGTGTATCCATGAAAATTCCAAAATAGAACTCAGAGTCGGAAGAGGGTTGCTGGAATTGACAAATGGTTTTAAAGGAGAAACTACTTACCATGAGGATTTGAAAACAAAACTTGCCATCTTGGACAAAGCAATGATGGGAAAAATAGCTACCTATCTGGGTGGCATTCCAGGTATCTCTTTAAAATCCTAGAATTCCGGGGACCCCAGAGGTATGAGAATGAGAGATATGAACTAGTTGATAATATAATTAGGTGGCTTTGTAACTGGTTGAATGATAAGGGCTCTCTCCTTAAGTATAGAGGTAAGCTATACATAAGCAAAAATCATCTCCTCCACAAGTAATTATACATCCTTTACTTAAGTACCCCTGTTGGTAAAAACAATAATATAAAATCCCATTAGCTTTTTTGCTGCAGTGTCATTCATATTGAGCATGTAGCCTCATAAAATTTTCAAAAGAAATTTTTTATATGAACCCAACCTATATTTTTGTAGTTGATAGCCCAAATGTAGGACTTGATACTTAATCACATTCAGTTTCATTTTACCATATTTTCCTACTATTCTAACATGCTGAGAATTTTTTGGATTCTGGTTCTTTCATCTTATGTTAGGTTTCCCTCTCTTTGTGTCAACTGCAAATTCAGTAGACATACTAACTATGCCTTCATCCAAACCACTGAAACAACTGTTACACAGAACAGGCAGGTGAACAAAACCCTGTGGTTTTCCACTAAAAGCCTTTTTCTACTTTGACATCCATCTGTTTATCACTTTTTTTTTATTTTTTGGACATTCAGTGAATTCCAAATCTGTCTAATCATGCTATTGCCCGGCTTTCATCATCATGTCCATAAAGATAGCATTAGACGTTGTCGAATACCTTGCTGAAGTTAATGTATTTGTGAAAGGGAGTTACCCTGTCAAAAGGATATGAATGATATTAATCTCGCATGCATTTTTCTTGATAACCCTCACCTTTCATTTAACAATATTTCCTAGGAATTTTACAGAGAATGGATGTCAAGCTCACTCAACTACCATTGAAAAACCTACTTTCTTCCCCGTTGAAAACTGTAAAAATACTTGCTAATTCCTAGTTCTGAAGCATTTTTTTGATTCTCAGTGTTTTCCCAGAGTTCACAGATAAGCACTCAGAAATCATCTCCACCAGTTCTTCTGAGCCTAGTGATTTAACTTAAACCTCCTTGAACTGACTTCCCATGTAGAATCTTGGATCATGGAATTCTACCTATCTTTTCTCTGAATTATTTGAAAATTGTTTTCCCTAAATCTAGGATATTCTTTCCTTTTCTTTAATTTTGAAATATGTTTTTCATCAATTTAGATATTACTTTCAATATATCTTTTTAGAAAAGATCTGTAGTGAAGAACACAGAAGGGAAAGCTAAATTATACATTTGGTTACTCCTTTTTCTTTCCTTTCTATTATGTCATTGGTAGATTTTTCAGTGTATTTTAGTTTATTGTTTTCATGATCCCGTGGTAACTAATCACATTTGAAAGTTTTGATGAAACTATGCAAAAAGAACTTATTTTGTTCTTTTTCTGTAAATATGATTCAGTTGGTTAGATGTAAACTAATATTTGGTAACTTTTTGGGTTGAACTGATAGGCATTGAATGGTATTGTAACAGTTAAAATTAAAGTAGATTGATGTAAAAAGTTTCAAGAATAATCAGTTTATTAGTAAAGCACAAATTTACCAGTAAATAGGATCTCAACTTCCCCACCAAAGCTAAAACCCTAAGGAGGGGCAATAGCTCTCTTTTATGGTTTTGGGTTGTACAGAAAATAGGAAGGCCAGCATCATAAATGGGAGAAAATATGGATGGAATTGGGGAATGGAGGCTAGCAACAACCCCTTTCTTCCTTGGTATGACTAAGAAATGATCACTGAGCCCAGCTGCATCAGCAGTGACTGAGATTGCAAATCAGACTTCTTTGGATAACAAATCAGATATACTTGAAAGATAGCTTGGTGGTATAAAGACACTTGGCCAGACTTCCTGGTGTCTACTTGTCTGCTTCAAAGATAACTGATTGCTTGATTGAAGGACAGAATAGTGATTAATAGGAGAACTGGATTTCTAAGCTTAACTCATTACAGGCCAGCCAAATTTTGGAATTAAGTTCAGAGACAAAGAATCATGAAGTAGTCAACCAGACAAAATAAATTAATTGCAAATAGAATTAATTAAAAAAGAGAATAAATCTGGTTATTTCAGTATCCTTCATGATTCAATGAAAACTAATCATTTCATAGTATTTGGCTAAATGAAATAAAAAGGATCTATTTTTCATTTTCACAGATATGATGTAATTTGTTTAGATGTAATCTAATATAAACATTTGGTAAGTTTGCTAATTGATTAGCCTGATATAATAAACTTTTTTTTCCTTTTCGGAAAAAAAAGGCATAACTTGTGGATCCTACGTTTTGTAGCAGGAAGTATATTTCTATTATGAGTAGATAAATATCTAAATGAGACAATTTCATTTGATATGATGAGAATTATTGGATAGGTCAGGCATTTACAATTGGTTATAATTTTTAACCCAGACAGAGACTTAGCAGGAAAATAAATAACAAGTGAATCATAAGGATTCCACTGAATCATAGAAACAATTAAAAATTTTGGGAATCAAAATGATATAATATTTTAATTTGTTATTTGTTTATTTTTATTTGTTATAAAAATAACAAATTTCTAGAATGTAGTCCTCAGGGAGAAAAAATCATATGAGTGTATATCATAAATAGAAAAAGAATGTATTAAGTATGCATTTAAAATTAGGCAGCCAACAAATAAACATACCCAAGAGAAGCACAAAAGAAGGTATTAAAGATTAGAGGAGAAAAAGATAAACTTATTTTATTATACAAGTTCATATTTAGGATAGTGGTTTAATGAAAAGCTCTGGTTATCATGGCATGGTTCTGTGAAAACAGGAATTGAACTGAGAGTCAGGAGACTGAGCCCAAGTCATTTAACTTCCTCCAAGTCTCAACTTGCTTCTCCCTAAAGTGGGTGTAATATTTGCATTACTTATTTCACAGGGTTGTTTGAGGAAATCCACTTTGTAAATTACAAAGCATCATGTAAATCTGATAAGAATACATAAATTTTAATAAATATAATAAAAATAATGAGTAGCAAAAATTATAAATAAAAGTAATAATACCATTCTTCGTATTTAGACTTGGGGTATATTCATGTTAGAACTAGTTTGAATTTGAAACATCCGTTGCAGAAAAGCACTAACTTGCCCACCCCTTTAATCAACATTGGAACTACAAACACACATGCCAGCCTTCTCATTACTACAAGATCTTTATGAGAACAGTTTGTGTATTCATGGGACGTGGCACAGTGCATAGAGTACCGGGTTTGTAGTCACGGAGACTCATCTTCCTGAGTTCAAATCTAGCTTCAGACACTTAGCTGTGTGACCCTGGGCAAATAACTTAACTCTGTTTGCCTCAGCTTCCTCATCATTAAAATAAGCTGGAGAAGGAAATGTCAAACCACCTCCAAATGGGGTCACGAAGTGTAAGACATGACTGAACAACAGCTGTTTGTTCATTGTTGACAACAGTAAGAAAGGATTCCAGAAAATTTTCTTCAGCGAGCCACTTTCTAATGTGATGAATAATCAGTCACAGCTGATGGAGAAGTGAAGAAAACCTAAGATTCTGCAGTGTTTGTTGTTCATTGCCATCAAGAAAACATGACTCATTCATGCAAAAAGCATCCTTGAAGGTTCTCCTCAGAAAAGACAATTTTCTCTGATTACATTAAAAACTCAAAGGATTCCCAGCCTGTTCTTTCTTCCTAAACTTTCTCCTCTCCACTATTTTTGTATGTGTAACCTGTCTTCTGTTTTAGTAAAGACTGTTTTGACTTCTTCCTTCTCTTTCATCCTCATAGTCATTTACCAAATTCCACTGGTTCCATTTTACCACATCTCTTCTATCTCCTCTTCAGTCTTTTGGTAGTGCCATCCTAGTATTGGTTTTCATTACCACAAGCACTCCTCAGATTAGCAGCCAATGACTTCTTACAAGTCTTTCCATTTCTTCTCCCTCTCTCTCCTCCAAATCATCCTTAGTACTTCTCTCCAGAATAATCTTTTTTTATGAATAGGTTTAATCATATCATGATGGAGACAGGGGGGCAGCTTAGTGGCACAATGGTTAGAACTTCAACCCTGGAGTCAGGAGGACCTGAGTTTAAATCCAGCCAGACACTAACTAGCTGTGTGATCCTGGGCTTTCCCTGCTTGCCTCAGGTTCTTCATCTCTAAAATAAGCTGGAGAAGGAAATAGCAAACTGTTCCAGTATTTTTGCTAAGAAAATCCCAAATGGAGTCATGAAGAGTTGGACATGACTAAACAACAATAGTGAGTCATGTCACTCCTTAATTGTTTTTTTGTGGTTACCTACTGCTTATAAGGTAACCTTCAAATTCTTTATTATTCAAACCCCTCCACGGTTCATTCCACCTTTACAAGCTCATCTCATGATATATGCCTTATACACTTTACCCTGCAAATCAAAATGCCTATTTTTATCCACTTTCATTTGTGTTGAGAAATTATCTGCAAAATGATGCATGATCCACAATTAATAAGAGCTAACATTAATATCATGCTTACTATGTACCATACACTGTACTAACCACTTTACACATATTATCTAATTTGATACTCACAACAGCCCTGGGGGGCAGGGGCTATTATTATCATTCCCATTTTACAGATGAGGAAACTGAGGCAAATAGAGACTACATGAATTAAGAAAGGTCATGCAACTAGTAAGTGTCTGAAGCTACGTTTGAAGTTAAATCTCCATAATTCCAAGCTTGATATTCTCTCTACTGAACCACAAAACTGAACAAATTGTATCATCTGTAGGATGGTCCTCCTTTGTGTGCATTTGGCCTGGTTTGACTGTTCTTCATGTTTTTGTTTTCTCTAGATTTACTTCTGCTTCTTCATGAAATGCAGAAGAAATTAATGTTGGAGACCACACGTGGTAGCTTCACTCTCATTGATAGAGGAAGCAGTCTGATAGAGAAACCTTTGCAACCTTTTTTCATCAGTTCATTATCTTGATTTTATTCTTAACAGTTCTTGGGATATTCTAGTTGAACTAGGTCTCATGAAAAACTTTCAATACATTTATTTTACCTCCATCACTTCTTGACATTTTATAATATAGTAATGATCCTGCTCTTTCACCTTCTCTACCTGAAGATTTTGGAAATTGTTTTTATTATATACTGGTGCTGCTGTTGGCTGCCGTATCCCTCTGTTTAACAAGTAGATCAAGTGTTTTCTGGCTGAGGTAGTTTGGTTTCCTCCTCACTGAGGCAATTGTTTTACTTTAATTCAACCAATTAAGAGTTTAAACTTAAAGCTGATGACAGTCAATTTCGGAAACAATTCCTTTATCCATTTTTGACATCAATAGATTGTTTAAATCAGCATCAATTTTTTTGATTGAATACTATGCCTTTTCATTTATATTATCTATTTTTATATATAAAATTTATGTAATTTTGTGTTGCTTTTGATTTTTGTTGTAATGTTAATGATATAAAAAGTTGATTCAGAATTGATTTTCATATCAGAAATCATTTACTTCCTATTTACGAAGATATAATCGATTTCACTTTTTTGTGATTATTTAGTGATTGTCATGTCAAGTACCTATCAAAACTGGGAGGGAGAGCTAAACCACTGCATGACAGTGTCAGGATCCAAAAGAACCTTCACAGGCTAGAACATTGGACTGAATATAAATTCCACAAATATAAGATGAGGAAGACATGGATAGACAAAAGTTGTTCTGAAAAAGATCTAGTGGTTTTAGTGGACATCAAGTTCAGTATGTGTCAGGAGCACATTATGGTAGCCAACTCATCAATAATTTAGTCTTATAAAGTTGCCTGGGGCACAGAGAGGTTAAGTAATTTATCTTTGTTCACAAAGATAGTATGAGTCAATCAGGACTTCAACCCAGGTCATTCTGACTTCATGTCTGGCCTCCTAACCATATGATTCAACCACCCTGACTCATAATTTCATAAAAATAATAAGATCTACCAATATGAGCTCCAGATTTTCTGTGCAAAATCTAGGAATAACTACTTCGAGCAGCATTGGGTGAAAGAAACAAAGCAAAGAGATATCAGGAGATGGGATAGACTGAAAACGGTACACTTCACCCCCTTGCTCTGGACATTGTCTTGTTCCCCATACCTAGAATACTCTCCAGCCTCTACTCCAACCACTGACCTCCTTAACTTCTTTTAAGTCTGAACTAAAACCCCACCTTCTACAGGAAGCCTTCCCCAACCCTTCTCACTTGTAGTGTTTTCCCTCTGTTATTTTTTCCTATTTATCCTGCATATAGGTTGTTTTGTATATATTTGTTAGTCTGTTGGCTTGCCCATTAGATTGTAAGCTCCTTGAGGGCAGGGAATGTTGTTTGCCCCTTTTCGTATCTCTAGAACTTAGGTGCATAATAAATGTTTATTGACTGATTTGTTTGGGATGGATCAGATATAAATATGTGTGTGTGCATATATATGTGTATGTTTTATAAATTATATATGAAGAACTGGCTAAGAATGATTTTAGGGGCTTAAAAATTAGAAGAGATGAAGATGACTTTGAAGTCCAGTGGTATGACAATGGGAGGGTTTAGGAAGAGATAAACATGAACCATGTCTTTTCTTAGTTAAGTCCAAGATGTCCTTTAGGCCAAGAAATTTGATAGAAAAATGTGGAGTTTCTCCACTCTGTTGCAGAAGTCATGTATGGAGTGTCAGAACTGGATATTAGCTACATTATACTTGACAGAACAAATTGTAGCAGCAGATACGTTTATATCAGGAAAGGTATAAGAATATGAAAAGAAACAGAAGATATTCACTGTGAGAATGATGTAGTCAGAGTGCCAAAATAGAAAGTAGTAAGAAAGTATTTAAAAAGAAAAAGTGAACCCTGAGAGAACCATGAATATTGCCTAAATATTGCATTTATTGATGACACAGAACAAAGTGGAGAAGATAAAAGATGGAGAAAAGCTCCTCATATTAGCCCTAAGAGTCCAGAACTATTTGTCCTCAAGAGAATGATAGATTTTTTTTTCTTTTTTGCAACTAAATTCTTAAAATGTTCTTTAGTAGCAAGAATGTAGCTTCAGGGAACTTGGCAAATCTGTTTTCTCCCAACCCAATCAATCATGAAAGGAGCAAATATTTTTAAAGGTTTCCACCTTTTGGTTTTCAAAATAAAGAAAGTATTTCATGAATTGACTGCTTCCTTACTTTTGAAGAATCTAATTGGTAGTAAAGAAAATCACATATGCTGCTTTGCTACTTTAACCAAATTTGCCACGTTATTCTTATACATGTGGATAAAGAAAATAATGGTTATGTAACTCATGAATACATTTTATGCTGAATTGTTGATTCTTCCTTGAGATTAGGCAACTGATTTGGAAATGGAAAGTTTGAATATTTTTATGTATCTGGAAAATAAATAGAATTCTACAAGTCATGATGATTTAATATTTTGTTTGTGCAGATGTTCCTGTCAATGCTACACTGGTGAATGTCTTTTACAATGGATGCATGGATGTGAAAATTAATGGCAAAGAGCTGGATCTGGATGAAGCTGTCTTCAAACAGAATGATATCAGATCTCACTCATGTCCAACAGTTTCGAAAAACCCAAACACTTTCTAAAACTTTTTTTCTCTACAAGATGTGATTTTTTTTTCCCTCTGTGTGACTCAAGTTTCAAAGAAAGCTGAACAGTATTATTTACAATGAGCCAAGGGGAGGGATTATTTTCAAAACATTTTGACCCTCCCTGGGTAGAAAAAGCACACTCATGACAAAAAAAAAAAAAAGACAACTACTTTTGGGATGCATATATCTTTTTTAAAAAAAATTCTTACCTCTGTTGCCATTAATAACTAAAAGTGATGAAATGTAAAAAAAATTTTTAACTTTGATTTTTGCTATTTTTGGTGCCATCTATATCACTTTTCTACTTGAAAACAATCAAATTTACTTTTTGTTTCCTTTAAATAGTTTTTGTGTTTGGGTGTTTGGGTATTTGGAGTTTCCATATGACAGGAGAAATATTTGTTTCCTTTTTCATGCTATATAAAAATAAAGAAATAATATAGACAATATCACTGAAACATGACTGCATGTTATTGGTCATACATGCTTATTTCCCTACTGTTTGCAAAATAGAGTCTAGCTTAAAAGATATGTCAGTGAGGCAAGTTGTTACTGTTCAGTCATTTCAATCATGTCCAACTTTTCATCACCCCATTTGGGTTTTTCTTGGCAGAGATACTGGAGTGGTTTGCAGTTTCCTTCTTTAGCCCATTTTATCAATGAGGAACAGAGGCAAATGGTGAAGTGACTTGCCCAGGGTCACAAAGCTAGTAAGTGTCTAAGGCCAGGTTTAAACTCAGGAAGATGAGTCTTCTTGACTTTAGGCCAAGCTTTATCTACTGCACTGCCTAGCTTCAAAACCTTTCACCAAAGTCTGCTCTCCCCCACCCCCACCTCATAAACCACCAAACTTCTACTTTTCTTTCTTGACTGACTTAGAAATGGCTGGGCCATTGTAGCTCCATGTAATATTCACAGTGCTCGGGGTGGCCATGAGTATCCTGGCACAATTCTGAATCATGAAATATCATAGGCCCTCCACATGGAAGACAGAACCAAAATATTTATTCAGACACCAGAAAGCCAAATCCATCATAGTAACAAAAATTTATATGCAATAATAAGGCAGAGGACAACACCATCCCCAAGCCTTCTCCCTGCTAGGTTTCCCACAAACCAGCTCCATTAAACAAAATCACAAATAAGCTCTTTCTCTCACACTAGTCAGCTGCCTGTTTTCCTGTTCTTCCTAGTACTGCTTAGACTCTGACCAATTTCCTCTCAGCCTTGCTCTAATTCTGCCTTTTTCTGCTCCTATTCAGCAAACTCCTCCCACCACAGGCTCCATATGACTCAGACTCATGTGACTCAGGTTTCCATGTGACCCAGGCAAGTCACATGGGCCTATTAATGAATGGGAAAGATCTTCTCATTTAAATTACCATTACAGCCATCACCAGTTATCTTGACTTGCTTTGATGACTGAAGTGTGACTAATGACTTTGCACAGCTCTGCCTCACTTAAATTGAATTCCCTGGAAAGTCAAGGCATCACCCTATGATGCTCCTCTTGATGAACAACAGTCTGTGAGTAGTAGCAGCCCTCTGGGGATCCAAACTGTCAGTTCCGGTTTGAAAATGTTGCTATTTCTTCTCCTCCTTCTTCTCCTTCCCACCCCTCTCTCTACACTTGAAGTGTTATATACCCTTACATGTGGGTGCTCTGACAAAAAGAACTTAAATTTTGGTCACTTATATTTTGTAAGACATCTTAGGGTTTGGGGACTAGATTTTTTTTAAATTTTATATTTATTTTCCCTAAAAATCTGGGAAAATTACTCTTTTTTCTGTGCAACTTTCATCCATGATTTCTTGAAGTACAGCTCTGAAAAAAACAGGCCTTAAAAAAGTGCATTGTCATTCGAATCTTTCTGGCTTTCATGGAATGGGCAATAATAGGCTCCAGCTCAAGGCTTTATGAATCATTGTTTGGGTTTTGATAGCGTCGAAGTAAGAGCAAATAGCAATTTTTTTCTGTTCTGGCCAGAAACTCTGAGGGTCTTCCTTACCCGGATTTATGGGGTTGAGTTGATTGATACTTTTGAGATGACAAACTAGTCTCTCTTTTGTCTCAGTTCTCACTTAGCTCTTAGTCATTAAACAGGTAGTGCCTCAGACAGACTGAGACCTTGGAAGACCTTCTTTTTAAAAAGCCAGGGAAACCCATTGCATCCTGGGTCATTGCCAGTTGTCTTGAGTCTTGTCTTGCTCCTGGACTCTGGTGACTGGAGGAGAGAGTGAGGCTGATAATTTCATACTGGTCTGCCTCACTTTAATCCAATTCATTCACGACTCAAGACATTCCCCTCATGATATCATTGGTCTTTCAGAAGGAAGGGCAAACAACCACAAGGAGATAACTTGGAAACCTCACCATGCATATTTGTTACTTGGGGAGAGTCTTCTTTCCCTTCTTATTAGCAAGTTTAACCAAGAGGTGGCATTGTAGTTGCTAAACTGATCCTGTTCCCCCAAAAAGACCATACTGCACTTATTCTAGTACAGGAAGAGTCACAGACCCTTCTGACAATCAGATGAAACTTATGGATAGCTCAGAATAATGTTTTTAAATGCATAAAATATATAGTATTATGAAGGAAGCTAATTTCATGGATTATAATTTTATAATATTTTATATAATTATAAAATTTTAATAATTTCATATAACTATATAGGATATATAATTTTATATCATTTATATAAATGTATATACTTTTATATAATTAAATTTATATAATTTCATATAATTATAAATTTTTTTAAAAGTTCATGGATTTCAGGTTAGTAATTCCTGCTATAGTAATTATGGAACTCAATCCCACTTAGTAGAAGTGTGGGAAAGTACTGACTTCTCTGTGGTTCTTAGAAGATAAATAACTTTCCTTACCTCACCCTCTCTAGCCATGCTTCTCTCTCAATGACTGTGCCAAATTGTTATAAGGGGTGTAGTTGGTGTACATCTACCTAATCAGACTAAGATCTGATTCCTCATCCTATTAGAAAACCCCCTACCTCTTCCCCAATTTTACTATATTTCACCAAACCCTAGTCAGGTGATCATACAGCCTTGGTCTAATGTAATTGCTTCTTCATAGACACAGAGAAAAAAAAACATCCTTACCATAGAGTGTTTTGTTCTTAGTAGAGGAATGATAAAAGCAAAACAACGTATAATAAAATGTTTCCTCAGCAGCCACGTGCTGCCCTTCATGTAGCACATAGGACATTCAGAGCATTGTAGGAAGGGTGCAGCCTTGTCTTTCAGTTTCCCACATCAGTTTAATGTGCACTAGTGAAGTGGAGTTTAGGAAACAACACACCTGCTTATTGATAGTTGACATACTTATATTAAAGCCAGGTTTTAGATGAATGATTCCTATCTGGATTTCAACTCTTCTTAATGGCATAAAACATGGAGAGGAAGGAAGAACTAAATGTTTGCTATTTGCCAGGCACTGTGCTATATAAATATCTCGCTTATACATATTACCATAGAATTATCATAGCAGCCTTATGAGGTAGGTGCTATTTTTATGCCCATTTTGTGGAAACTCAGACATAAGGGTCACAGTGCCTGAGGATGGATTTTAACTCAGGGCTTCTGGATTCCAGGTTGAGTGTTCTATTCAGCACTGCCTAGTTGCCTCTGATACTTTGTTTTCTTGTTGCTGTTAGAAAACTACTGCATCTTTTTCTGGCTGCTTTATTGCTCATGGAACAGGGGTATAGGCAAGAGAAAGAAAAATGTGAAGAAAAATCTCTTGTTAGTTGAGGTGCTGATGGCTGAGTGGTTTTTCCCATTTCCTCTCAAGTCTTTGTCTTTATTATTTCTCCCTTGTTACAATCTCTTCACTTCCCACAATTTCTTCACTTCCTACCAGTTATTCACTATACTTGGTTTCAATTCTGTCAAAATTCTATTTCCCACCTCCACCCCAAGAAATACTTATCACCAGGAAACCCATCATGTTGAAGATTGCTTCAGCTTTGGTTCTCCTACCTCATCAATACCCAAAGTTGTCTGTACTCTGGCTGGAGGGTTGGAGAGTAAAGCAAAAACTCCTTCCAAAGCCTCTTTTTTATAGAAGGCTCAAAATGTCCAACTAATTCTCCATTTCTCATAAGCTGCACGGGTTGGTTTTGACCCTACCATATCCTACAAACCATATTACTACACTCAGTACTTAGCACAGTACCTGGCAAATAGTAAGTGCTTAATAGAAATGTTTATTGCCTTGTGTTATATTAAACATGACTCACTTCTACATGTCTATTTTCTCTTGCTTCTGTTAACCAAAGCTTCATCTGAAATGGGGTAATGACAAGAACAAGAGGGAGCATTATACATTTATTAGTCTGAGAAGTAGTGTGTCATACAGAGCTAGTCCAAGATTCAGTGACCATTTTGTTTTTCCTTCCCTTTCTTTGGATTGTCTGGTTGCTATTCTTGGGCTTCATTCTAACAACAACAGTAACGCTGGTACGTAATAGATTCTTAATAAATGCTTATTGTCTGACTGTGTGTGTGTGAGATACACATATACATTCTAGGCACAATTCCCTAGGGGTAGGGAGGGTTCCTGCATCACTGCCCCTCTTCCCTTGCCTCACAGGACAAGTAAACAAATTGAATAAAACCTTGTATCCATGGTCCATGCAAACCTTGTATTCCATGAGCTTTGTTCTTCATCTACCACTTATTTCCACTCCTATCATTAACAATTTGCCACCACATAGTTCTCTCCCTATCCCTGTATTCAAAAACTGTCTAAATGAGATCCCTACTTCCATTCTTTCATCTCCATCCTCAACTTTATCTCACCCAAATTCAACTTCATTCTTATTCACCCCTTTTATTAGGCCCTCTGGAATTCCTATTCCATAGTGAACAAAGTTCCTTTAATCTTAGAGCTCTTTCGCTCACGCTTCTTCCATCTACTTAGCCCTGAGACCTAACTCTACTCTGAAGATGTTAAACTCCCGGCTTTCTCTCCACTACTGACTTTACTCACACTCTCCTGACATACTTGTCCTGAAGGCGCAGCTGTTATACTCTTTACCCCCACTGCCACTTCTTAACTCTCCTTTTACCACCATAAGTCAGCCATCTTTCTCATGAAGTTCACAATATTAATATTTTTCATGTGATCCAGGTGATGGGGGTGGTTGAATACTGACATCCTGGTCATTCTCCCTCCTCTGTTACAGAGTATAGGACCTGGTTAACCATGTGTCTTTCCATCCCAAATCTTGCCCTTATTTGGGAGGCCTACAATATCCATGCTGACGTACTTTCAAATTTTTTAACTTCATAATTCTGCAATCTTTTTACATTCTATGTATTATTACATGGATATGATACAACATATTGTTGCATAATGGGAAGACCTTTACCATCCATTAATAGAGACATGTGACCTGCTTGAGTCACATGGAAGCCTGAGTCACATGAGTCTGGTAGGAGGAACTTGCCAAAGAGGTGGAGAAGGAAGGGTGGAGTAGAGCTGAGAGGAAGTTGGTCACAGCAGTTAGAGCTGAGAGAGAGAAAAGAAGTAAGCAGTGAGACATGAGTGTTCGTTTGTGGGAAGTCCCTAGCAGGGGAAGGCTTTGGGAGGGTGATGCCCCTGCATTGTGATGGTGTATAGATTTCTTCGTTGCTATAATGGATTTGACTTTCTGGTTGGGATTCAGCTCTCCATTGTTTAAAGAAATGTTTTGGTTCTGTCTTCCATGTGGAGAGTCTGTTATATTTTGCAATTCAGAGTTATGCCGGTATATTCATAGCCACAATAGGTGCTGTGAATATCACATTAGGGCTATCTCAACCTACCAAGGGCATACTTTACTTGAACTAAACAAAATAACAAAAGTATTCATTTGTGAGAATAAAAGGTCTAGAATCTCAAGGGGAATAATGAAAAAAAATTAGGAGTCACGGGTATATGGCATTTCCTGACCTTTTGGGTTGGGGAAGGCAATGCAGCTGAGGTTAAATGATTTGCCCAAGGTCACACAGACAGTAAGTGTTAAGTGTCTGAGGTCAGATTTGAACTCATCCTGACCTTAAATTATACTGAACTGCAATAATCATCCAAGCTATTTGTTATTGGTTAAAAAATAAAGAAATTAGTAGAACAGGCAAGAATAAATTCACCTTAACAGCTCAGTGTTTGAAAAACCTCAAACTATAACTTACTTTGGGATGACCTCATTGTTTGAAAGAACTTTTGGGAAAGTTGAAGAGGAATTTTGTAGAAAATAAATTTAGACTAATATCTTATACTGTATGCCACAATAAGCTACCAGTGTATACACAAATTAAATGTAAAAGATCACATAAAACACCAAAGGATACTGGAAGATTGTGCCTTTCACAGCTAAGGCAAATAGAAAGGTTACCAAACAAAAAGTGACAGAGATCATAAAACAGAAAACAGACAATTTTGAGCACATTAAAATTAGCAGGATCTTACAAAAATAAATAATACAACTAGATAAGAAGTGAAACTCAACTGGAGAGAAATGACATCAAATATTGTTATTAAAAGTCTGATACATATATACACACATACATATATGTTTACATGTATATACACATATGCAAATGGTGTGTGTGTATATATGTATGTATGTGTGTGTATAAAATGCAAAATAACATATAAGACCAAAGGCAATTCCCTAATAGATTAATGATCGAAAGATATGAACAATTTTCAAAAGAAGTGTGGCAAACTGTCAGGAGTTATATGAAAGACTGCTCCAAATCAACCCTCCCGCCCGCAAAAAGAATGCAAACTAAAGCAACTGAGATTTTAACCTCACATACGATAAATGTGTAAAGATGACAAAAAGGAAAAATCATCCATGTTGGAGTGATTATGGGAAGAAAATACATTAATACACTGCTGATGGAGCTATAAATTGCTCCAACCATTCTAGAAACAAGCTTGGAATCATAAAAGAAAATTACTAAACCCTTAATATCCTTTGAAACAGGGACCCCTTTACTGAGTATATACTCCCAAGAAGGTACAAGTAGGAAGAAAAGCCCTATATATACTGTAGTATATTTATGGGTGCACTTTTTGCGATAGAATGATGATATTTTCCACTTACATTGTTGTGTAGTAATTGCATGTTATTTTTCTAGCTCTGATTATTTCACTTTTCATCAGTTCATGTACTTTTTTCTGTACTTTTCTGTATTTGTTAATTTCATCCTTTCTTATAGAGTAGTAATATTATGGGTTCACATACCACAATTTAAACAATTGCAAATATGTTGACATATGTATATATATATATATATATATATATATATATATATATATATATATATATATATATGTAACCTTTCATTTTTTCAATGACCTTCCTGAAGTATATGTCTATCAGTACAATCTCTGGGTCAAGGTTTGTGGACACTTTGAACACTTTATTTGCATAATTGCAAATCACTTTCCAGATTTTTTTTTAAACAATTAACAACTATGTCAACAAAGCAGTAGTGTGCCTGTCTTTCTACAACTCCATCAATGTTGACTGCTCCTATGGTTTGTAGTCTTTGTCAGTTTTCTGAGTATGACACAAAATCTCGTTGATAAGCGTTCTATCAGCAAGAATCCCAGCATACGCAGGAGGGTCTGCTGTACAAGTTCCTAGATCTGCTTTTCTAAAAGAAAAGTAACTTTTGAGGGGTCAACAATTTGCTTTGATGAAGAACATTTTCCATTCACTTAGTTCAGGGGGAAAAGCCAGCACCCTGAACTTCAGAGAAAATACAAACAGAAAGACTAACAGACAGGGCTCCCAACTGTCTGACCATAGACAATACATATGTCATTACCAGAGAGAGAAGCACCATCATCTGGGTTTTCAAAGCCAGATGCTCAGGGTCTTATCTGGCATATGAACCTTCTTCCAAAAAATAAGCCCCAAAGCAAAACCTCACCTCAGGGAATATATACTCTTTTCAGGGCTGGAGGGCATGATCTTGTGCCTCATTAGAAATTAACAGAAGGTATCTGAAGTCCATTATTGGGTGGGGAAGATCCTTAACTCTTCCCCATACACACCATTAATTTTACATCAACCTTACAGCATTTCTATTATTTTTAGTGATATGGCACATTCTTTCATATGGTTACAAATAGCTTTTTTTTGAGACAATTCTTTTGAGAATTTTTTTTCAAATCTTTTGATGACTTCTCTAATGGGGAATGGCTTTTGATTTTATATATTTCTTTTAACTGTTTCTGCTTGTTGAATACCAAACTGTTATCAGAGATATTTGATAACATTTTTTTCCAAGTTTATTTCCCTGTTTATACATTACTTTTGTTGGTGTGAAAGATTTTCAGTATCATGTAATCAAAATGATCTATTTTATCTTTTGTAATTGCACTAATCTTTTATTTGCTTGAATTGATCTGTAGTCAAGAAAGCCTTGAAAGTCATATGATATACTTTCCATATAATATTTTTATATTATATAACTGTATTTAAATAATATTATATATACACTATTATGTAAGTCACATATCCATTTCAAATTTATTATGGAATATAGTATGAGATGCTGGTCTCTTCCTAAATCCTGACAGACTACTTTCCATTTTTCATAGAAGTTATTATCAAATTATTACCTATTTCCTTTAATTTTTCATTTTTAAAGCTTAAATATTTAATACTTAAATAATAATGGATTTAATGTTTTCCCTATGACAACCATATTATTGGACTGGTCTTTTTAATCCAGTCTGTTACTCTTTAGGGTCTTATTGGACTTTAGTACATTTACATCTTGTATTATAGTTGTTAGATTTACTTTCTTTAGTCCTTCATTAAGAAAGGAATACAATTTTTCTCATTCTTATTATTTCTATTATTAATTAAAACTTAACAGGCTCACTCTAAGCAAAGTTCCCCCCCGCCCCATATACTAATGAATAGGTAGGTGACTTTAAATTGGACTTCCACTTCCAAAGGTAAGAACTTCACTTTCATATTCATATTTCATATTAACCTAACTACTTTGTCTTCTCCTTTTGACTTTTTTCCCTTCTCTTTTTTTCCTGAAACATCTTCCTGATGTTTTTAGTGGTTAAACTGCCTCTTGAATTCCTTAGTGAATAAGTAAATACAATGAAATAGGATTTTTTTTTCAAACTTCTAGGTGTTTGAAGACCTCCTTGAAATATGTATTTCTCTAAATATTTCAATCCATTTGTTTTCCAATGTCTATAGTTTTTCTTTATAGAGAATGCTGAGTTTTTGTGGATAGATAATATTGGTCTCATGGCTCTTAATTTGGAAAATATTTTATTCCAGTTTCTGTGATTCTTCCATATTTCCCTTGGGAATTCTAATTGTTCTTTTTCAGTAAGTGATTTTTACATTCTCTTGAAAGGCCACTTATCATTGTAAAGTTTAATTAAGAGATGTCTAGGTGTTTTAAATTTTATGCTTTTCCTCTTTGAGGTCCTGTGGATTCTTCCAAATTTGCCTTGGTTGTCTGTTTTTGCCAATTGTAGGATGTTTCTTTTGAACATATCTTGAAATACAGTGATTATATTGTTGTGTTCTTCTAATTCCATTAGCATGTCAGTAATCTCGACATCTGAGAGTCTTTCAGTTCAGTGTTTTTTGTTCCAATAGTTTAGAAATTTCACTCATTATTTGAGCCAGTGAAAGAGAGTTACCTCATTTAACCAACCCAGGCTAAGAGCCAGTATCTACTATATTGTTACACCAGTTTCATATGTCACTCCAAGGGAACAACTTCCTGTATCTCAGCAAAACATCCCCATGTTTATTCAAGTACTTTTACTGGGATTTCAGGCAGCATTTCCTTCCCAATAGAGTCAGTCAGTCAATAAACATTTATTAAGCACCTAGTATGTGGCAGGCATTGTGCTAAGCACTAGGATAGAGAGAAAAGCCAAAATAAAAAAGGTCCCCTCCCTCAAGGAACACACAACCTAATGAGGGAGACAACATGACAACAACTATACAAATAAGATATGTACAAGATGAATTGGAGATAATCAACTAGAATTAAGGTGGATCAGGATGTGGAAGAAGGAATTTTAGGTAAGGACTCAAAGGAAGCCTGGGAAGTTGAGAAGTGGAGATTAGAAGGGGAAAAATTCCAGGCATGGGGGAGCAGCCAGTGAAAATGCCTGGAGCCAGGAGAGAGTATGTCTTTTTCAAGGAATAACCAAGAAGCCAATTGTTGCTGGATCACAGAGTACGTAGAGCAGTTTAAGCAGGATAAGAAGAGTGGAAAGGTGGAGAGTAGAACAAGTTATCAAAGGCTTTAGACACCAAAGAGAGGATTTGACATTTGATCCTGGAGGTGATAGGGACCATTGGAATTTATTGAGTGTGTGTGTGTGTGTGTGGTGAGGGTGGGTGATACTGTCAGACTTATAATTTGGAATTTGACTTTGGCAACTGAATGGGGGATGGACTGGAGTGGGGAGAAACTTGAGGTATATAACTCCAAGGAGATTATTTATGAAAAGAAAGTCCCCCATACACTAAAATGTGTGTGTCTGTGTGTGTGTGCACGCGTGTGCATGCGCACATGCATGAAAAAACTGGAAATAAAGCATATACCCATTAATTGGAAGAATGGATAAACAAATATTGGTACATGAATATAAAGGAATACTACTATACTGGTTTCAAAAACTCAAATAGAAACAGGGGCTGCAAACATAGGCAGCTAGATGGTGCAGTGAATAGACTGCTACTCCTGAAATCAGGGAGATTCATCTTCATGAGTTCAAATCTGGCCTTAGGCACTTATAAGGTATGTGACCCTGAACAAGTCACTTAACCTTATTTGCCTTAGTTTCCTCATCTATAAAATGAGATGAAGAAAGAAATCGCAAACCACTCCAGTGTCTTTGCCAACAAAATCCCAACTAGGGTCACAGAGAATTGGACATGACTGAACAACGATAATAAAATCCATACATAAGGATGCCCTTGGGCTGCATATTGGTTTAGTTTTAAAATGTAACGTTATCTATGTTTTATTGTATTTAAAAAATATTTCCCAATTCAATTTTAATCTAGTTCTGATACAGCCCTTCATACCTTGAGCTGGCTATGTGCTTGACACCTTTGCTGTAAGAAATTATGAACAGAAGCAAGTATGGACAGATCTTCATGAACTGGTCTAAAGTGATATAAGCCAAAACAATAAAAATATACACAATGACCCTAACAACATAAGTAGAATGACCACTAAAAAACAATCCAAAATCAATGTAAAATTAAAAAGAGCAAGCCCAGTCCCAAAGAAGAGATGGGAGAAGCATGAAAAAGCACTTGCTCTCCCTCCTCTACAGAGGCTAGGAAAGAATCCATGAATGGAGAACATTGCAATGTATTTTCAGATTTTCGAGATATATTGATAAGTTTCATTGAGCGTTTTTCTCCTCTTTTTATTTTAATAAATTCTTATATGGAAGAACTTTTTGGGAGAGGGAAAGATATAGGGGGAAATTTAAGCAATGTTAAAACAAAACCAATAAATAAAATTGTATTTTTTTTAAGTAAAAGAATGCTGTATCTGGAGTCAAAGGACCTGGGTCCAAATTCTGATCCTATTATTTCTCTCTGGTGTGTTATGTTGGGTGAGTCACTTAACTTCTGTATGGCTCAATTTTCTAATCTGTAAAATGAGGGAGTTGGAACTAAGGGTTCCTTTCCCAGGTTCAATTCTATAAAAACCCACAGTTTATAGTTGCAATAAGACAGAAAGATGTGTTTGAATCTCACTTACGGTTGAAACCCTATACTCACTCACACTTTGAACATGCCTAATTTCTCAGAGGACTTGATCCCTTTTTCTTGTAGGCCCTAACACATGAATCATGGCCTATTTTAGTTGGCTGATTAAGAAGATCAGTGCATTTGTCTTAATATATTTACCAGTTGGAGGAGAATTATATTTGAATCACAGAATTTTCATTATTAGAGGGTTCCTATGAATATATAATAGGGGAATAAATATTCACCAGAAAATCTAAATATAGAAACTATTATTATTAATATTATTGCCATTCACATTATCATGAAGGTGACTTTGCCTATGCTTCTTGCTCCCAGAGAATCCCAAATGTAAATGGGATGTTAAGACTAAGACCCCGCATAGGCTTTAAGAAAACTGAAGTCAGGGAGATTCATCTTCATGAGTTCAAATCTGGCCTCTAATGTTACCCAGAAACTTTTGTGATTTGTTCTTGCATAGCTACACCTGTTCTGGGCAGTTTCAGGCAGTGGCAGAGTAATATTTTCTAGACAAAGAGAGAGAAAGGAAAGAGTTAGGAGGAGGAAGAAAGTAGGAAGGGAAAGGAGCAGGGAAGAGAAAGGAGAGGTAGAAAGGGTGGGGGAGAGAGAGAGAGAGAGAGAGAGAGAGAGAGAGAGAGAGAGCATGCATTTCCTACTGGTCTTTTCCATCTCTGATTGATTTAATGTTTCTCAGATACAAAGAGAAGCATATGTGGATTGCATTTTCTGCTGTCATTCAATCATTTAAAAAAATTCTTTACTTAACATGTTCAAAAGCTCCAGAGCAGCAATTATAAATCTTATTAATCTATTATGATGCAGCTCAAATAGGTCCTCAAGAGAGACAGGAATTGATCCTGGGGTTAAAGATTCAACAGCTTTGCCATTGTCTATTAAATATACATGTAGTCCTCTACTTAAAGAGTTAGTAGATTGGTGAAGATGAACGGCAAATTCCATGTTTGATGTAGTTAGAAGGCAGGGATGGATAAGATAGGACAATTTCTGAGTCCCCCTTGCACTGTTAGTTTTGTCCTTTCCTTCCTTAATGTGTGCCCAACTCCAACTCCTCCATCTTAGGGGTGGGTAGGTTAATTGACTGCAAAGGGACATAAAACTGGGGGCCCTATGATGTCACAATGATGGCTGTCTTCCTATCTAGGACAGGGCACCACAGGGCTCATTTCTCCTATAGGTTCCTGGGGAAATACATTAGCATCCCAGGACATAGTTCTTTTCAAAAATTACTTATGTTTCCTGTATTTATTTATATTCTTTATTACCTTACTTGTAGTGGGAATCCTTAGTTCTACAGTTTTCCTCTGTTGAGAAAACTTGTGGCTAGTAAGGACATTTGCATTTGGACTAGTCACGTTCCTCATCTTTCCTGCTTCTCTTGAGCTCCTGGTGAGAGGTATTTTGCAATTAAATTAGGTCTGGGTGGGGGGATTACAATTTGAGTCACCCAACTTCGTGTGAGTAAGATTTAGAGAATGACTAGGTGACCCAGGCTAGTGTTTCTCTGTCTTGGTTTTATGATAATCTGGTTCACTTATTGCCTAAAGTGATAAAACAAATTTCTTTAAAATATCTCAAAATTAAATCCATTGTATTTCTTTTTATTTAAGATGAATGTCCCTATACCATTAGAAGGCAGAAGAACTCTGTTCAAATTCTGCTTTTGACATTTATTAGTCGTCTGATCCCTGGGCACATCTTCTCTCACTACATTTAAGTAGGTGGCATAGTGAACAGAGTGCTAGCTGTTCAAGTCTGATCTCTTACTTACTAGCTACGTGACCTTGGTCAAGTCACATAAATTTTGTTTGCCCCAATTTCCTCAACTATAACATGGGGATGATAATAGCACTTACATCCCAGGACTATGGTGAGGATCAAAGGAAATAATACTTGTAAAATTATCTAGAATCTACTAAGTTCTACACAGTTTTAACATGTTCTGCCTTAGTAGAAGGATTCCCCAGGTCTTCAACCTTACCCCTACCATCTGGGATGGTGGCAGGGTGGAGTCATTGGCTCAGGAGTGAAAGAACCCGAGTTCAAATTCTTCCTTTATCATTAACTTCTAATGTGTTACTGAACAGCAGTCATCCTGTGTCTCATTTTTCTCTTCTGTAAAATGAAGGGTTGACCTCTTCAGTTTCCTTGAAGATGAGTGTATGTTAATGAAATTAGTGTTTATATAGTTTACACACACGTAAAAGATCTCTTATGATTCAGAAAACAATGTTAGGCTGGTCTTGGAAAGCTTGTGGTCCAGATAGCTAGAAGAGTCTACTATGGAATTATCTATTGAATTTACTAGTTAGCATATGAGATTCTACCTTTATAGTTTTATTATTTTAAGAGATATCACTTCTATATTCCTGTTAAAATTTCCCTGGAAAGAATAAACCTCCTTTTTGTAAAATAAACTAACATTAGTACAAATTCATTTATTAGATCTTTTCTTTAGTTAGTTTTAATAACGGTTAGGTGAGATATAACAGGCCCTTGGAGGGTAATGACTAGTTTCCCAACTGATAACTGTCCTAACATGAAGATGTTAATCCATTAGGGAAGCAGCACAGCTGAACTGTGGAGACAGGAAGAAAGCATTGTAGCTGTTGAACTGGGAAAATGGATCAGGGAGAAACCCTGCTGCTATGCTGAGTATACAATACCCAGGGGTTGGGAGGGAGAAAAGAGGGTGAGGGTGGGATGGGTCAAGAAGGGGCACTGTCCTTTCAGACTTCATACTATGATTGGTAGCTAAAGTGGTGAAAAGCAAAGAAATGATTTTCATCATTAAGCCCTCAGAATCCTGAAAATGCAGAGCAGTGAAGTATAAAGAGAAAAGAACTTCAAGACCTTTGTTTCAGTGAAGCAGCATGACCAAGTGGGGTAGTGTATAGCCCATTCCTGGCAGGCAACCAACAGGGCACATATCATATGTGGGAGGGCACCTCTGCTGTTGGTTATTAAAGGTGCTCTGAGATTTGACTATGTGTAGTACCCCCGAAAGGCCCATCTTTGTTGATTTGTATGCCTCAGACTCATCCATGCTGCATACCTGACAGGATCTTCCAAGAACACTTTCCTTATCGTTGGGCATGTTATTCAGTGTCACATATCACTAACATTAGCATTACGTTAATTAAATTAGTCATCCCTCTATAACCCTAGAGTGGTTGTTTCAGATGTTATTGAGGGCTTGGAGAAACTGCTTCTATGAGAGGTGACCATGAAGATCATGGCATAGCAAGATCCCAGTGGCATTACAAATTCCTTTAGCTTTGGCAGCATGTTAGTCCAAATTTTGAAACCTTTCAAAAACCATGCAAATAAACATTTAATTAAAATTCAGTACAACCTACATCTATGTGACATCTCAGGGTGTGATAACTCTTAATTTCTGGCCAGCTTGGGAAGAGCCTCCCCATGTGGAGAAGATATTAGATTTGTTCTGTTTGGTCCAGGAGGCAGAACCAGGAACAATGAATGGCAATGACATAGAGGCTACTTTAAATTTTGTATCAGAAAGAAGCTTTCTAACAATTAGAGCTCCTCCAAAGTTGAATGGGCTGCCTAGAGAAGTGGTGGGCTCCCTGTCCTTGGAGGTTTTCTAGCAGAGGCTCAATAACTTCTTGTCAAATATGTCAGAGTGGAGATTCCCATTGGATTTGAGATGAATTGGAAAACTGAAGAGTTCCCTTTTATCTTTCAAATTCTGTGGAGCCTAGATTCAGGACTAAAGCAACACTGCAATTTAGATCTTACCTCATCCTTTTCACCTAGTAAAATCAATTAATATCTCTTTGTCCCAGCCTGTAGTACCCACCCTGTTGGGGATGTAGAGAGGATCAAGTAAGATAAGATTCAATAACAAAAAGGGACACAAGGAAAAACTTTGCACAAACAAAGTATTATATACATGTCTATTATTACTGCAATATATGGAAAGTGTTTTATAAATAAATGCTTTGTTACTATTAATATTCTTATTATTAGCTTTGGAGTCAAAGATATTTTCAAGTCACACTGCTGTAGATAAAAAGCATTGGTTTTTAAAAAGGAAAAATATGTCGTCTAGTCATGTAGACTAGCAACTATATGACCAGCCACTGCCCTGGTCGCTTTTATTGGTTTATTGAAATGTTTTACTTTTTTGTTAACATTTTTTTTCTTTAAAGAAAAACCTCCATTACATCAATGGGGAGAAGACAAAAGAAACTGCCCAATGGTGAGATCTTTAGCTTTCATCTATCTCAAATGGTCCACCATGTCATCTTTCCATAGTTTCTACTATTCTTTGTGACTTCATTGACCCAACTTTTTCTTATTGTACTCTTTCATTTGAAATTATTCCTGTGTATATTGCTGGTCCTCTCAGGAAATGTGGTTCACTAGTACAGGGGAGAGAGCACTGTATTGGGAATTAGACCTGAGTTCTGATCCCAGCCCACTTACAAATAATATAACTTTGGGCAAATCATACAATTCCTCTGAACCTCATTTCTTGATCTGTTGAATGGGGATGATAATACCTGTCCTATATACATTGTTGAGGAATAGCGAGGATCAAATGATGAGGGTCCTATACACGAAAATATTCTGAAATCTACAAAGACTTACATAGACATAAGGTGATACTGTCATCACACAAGATCTATAAAATGCTCTACATGTATCAGGCATTAATAGTAATCCAAGATCAGATCTCTGCTATCCTTTCCCACTGCTCCTTATTCCCCATAGTTGCCTTTCCCATGCATGCTATATGTATAGTATTTCCTTACTCTTACTCATAATCTCTTTATCAGCAAACCAACCTCAACTCCTACCAAAAGGCTATCACCCAGACAAGAAGGTTGTGATACCATGTTCTTCACACCAGACTACATCATTATGCCCTCAAGATTACCAGGCCAGATCTGTACTCATGCCTCATCTCAACCATCAGAGCAGGATCAAGGTATCATCTATACCTGACCATAAGACCTTAGCTGTGTGCTCCCAAAACCCCAAACTTGGGGCTGAACCTACTCAGTTACTCCAGGCTCTCGATCAGGCAGGCATTATGCCAAGACACCAATGCAATTACCAGGGCACCACCACCCCATCAACAGGAACTACGGTTTTGTCCTTACCATGCCCTGACTCCTGGGCCAGCATACCTGCTCCACCTTTACTACACCCTGAATACCAAGCAGCACTTCCACCAGGCTCTAACCACCATGTGGAGGCTTCATCCACCCTTGATCATTTTTTAAAACTTCCATCAGATTCTGACCACCTTCCAATGATTTCCCAGGGATGTGACCACCAGGCACAGGATCAATCATGTCCAGAACACAAGCCCAAGACCACACCTGTACCATCATTAAACCACAACTACCAGTCAATAGCTGCACCATTACAAAGGTCTAATCAACAGACTCCAGCTTCACAAGGTGTTAGGACTAAGCCTAAAATAACAACCTCCCTCGAGCGGTACCTCAACCACTGGCACAGAGCTATAGTTTCTCCATTATTGTCCCGTGATGGGTCTGGAGCTGCACTATCAGACTCTGATCATTGGGTTAAAGGCACAATTACACAAGCATCATGTTCTGGTAACTATCTAAGGACAAAAACTGCACTGCTACAGCATCCTGAACACAACCCTTGGGTCTTCAGGGTTTCTGCTTCACCATGCTCCAATCAACAGGTTAGGGCCACAACTGTGCCTCCACCATGCCCTACCCATAGGGAAATCAATACCGTCTTTGCACCCTGCCAATCTACTGATATCCCACCCAAGAATCCATCAGGCCTTCATTTTAAAATTAAGGATACCACTATACCATCAGCACAACATGACCACCAGGATATACCTCTACTAAACCTCAGTGACAATACAGAAACTTCTATGATTATTTCTAATCACAGGGCCCAGGTTGTACAGAATAGAGACTCTTCTTATAACTCGGAATACCTGGCCAAGGCTCCACTTGATCCTGATCACTGGTCTGTGCCTTTACCATACTTTCACTGCTGGACTACGGTACCACAACCAGCCCCTGACCACACAGTTATCAAACATATAGATAACCAGACCAAATCACCACTGGACCCCCAGCAAAAACCTGAGTGTCCTGAGGGTCTTTCTCCTCTCAAATACTGGGCCATACCTCTATCAGACTCCAAACAGGAGATGGAGGTTCCATCAAACTCCAATCAACTGGCTCCAGCTCCAGCTGTCCCCAGCCAATGGCATGGAGCTGTATTAGGTCCTGATACTTGGGAAAAGGTGTCAATGGGTTGCAACCATCAGGCCCAAGCTCCATTAGATACTTACCAACAGGTGGAGATAACATCAGATCCCAACCACCCAGACAATTCTGTCCTGGAGAAAGATTGTAGGGTCATAGCTCCACAAAGCCCTAACTGCCAGGATCAGATTCCACCAGACACTGATTACCAGGCTGATATTGTTTCATCAGTTCCTGAGCATCAAGACAGCACCAATAGGGTTCTGAATCATTGGACCATGGCTCCATCAGACATTGACCAACAGGGGGAGCTTGAATCTGATCCCATCCATTGGAGAAAGGCTACAGTGGATCCAGACCAATATGTCACAGGACTCCTAGGTCCTGATAACCAGATTGTGACTCCACTAGACGCTGGCTTTCGTAATGAGGATGTCACAGCTCTAGAACATCAGAACAAGATTGTAATAGTCCAAGACATGATGATTAAGGCTCCTCCAGCTTCTTGTCATTGTGTTGAATCTATACCAAATCCCAACTACCAGATCATACCACCGAACATGGACTATGAAACCAAAACTCAAATTGACTTCAATCACAGTATCATGGATTTATCAGGTCAGGATCATATGGTCCTTCCAATTATCCCTGAACACCAGAATGAGGACATATCAAACTCTCACCACCAGGAAGATGCTGAGCTTTCACTAGATCTGGATTATGAGTTCAAAACTGTACCTGACCAAGACACCATGGACATCTTAATTTTAGACCATAGGCCTGAAACTGAGGAGGTTCCAGACTGTGGGGCCCTACTTCCTCAGATCCCTGACTTCCAGAATAAGAATTCATCAGACTGCAATGACCAAGCTGATGATGTACCACTACTTCCAAGCTCTGATTTTGAAGTTATACATCCATTAAATCTGGGTAATGAAAGTGAGATACCACTGAGGACAAACCATCAGTCTAAGATGACTCCAGACTTTCATTATCAGACTGAAGTGACGATTGATGCCCCAAAGCAGGTAATCCTTCCCCCTAGCCTGGATCAGGATGCTATTACATTGGATTCTGATAACTGTGACAAAGTTCCATCATTTTTCCAACACCAAACCATGCTGCCACTTGACGATCCCAAACCAAGGAAACCTTCATCACATTCTGACAATAATGAAGTCATTTCACCTAACCCAAATCTCAGGCCTATGCAACGGAACACCAAGGCTCAGACCATGGCTCCCGCAGAATCCAGCTACCAGACCCCACAGCAATCTTGCCACTGGGCAGAGGTTCCACGAGATTGCAAACACAGGATGACACATCAACAAAGTTCAAGTCATAAACTCATACCTGCAGCACGGCTAAAGAGTTTGGTTAAGAACCACCTTGACCTTGACCACCAGACTGAGGTTGTACCAGATTGCAAACACCAAATAAAACATCAACCATTCACGAATAACTGGTCTAGAACTCCATCTGACTGTAACCATGTGACTGAAGATGGGAAAAACAGAGAACTTCCATGGTGTTTAACGTATATAAAACCATATACCTTTGACGGTGGGAATATCCCTCACAGAACTGTTAATAGTATCGTCAGGTCTATCCCCTTGGAGAAAATAAAAAATGACATCTATGAGCAAATTCTCCTACAGCATATATCAGATTGTTCAAATTCTGAGAATGGCTTATGCCTAACATCTACTTATATAGTCTGCTTAATTTGTGCCTCTTGGATCCCTAATGGCTGTCCTCATGTTCAGGAAATGGAAGATCCTTTTAGAGCCCAATTGCTATCTATATCATCATTACTGCCTGGTTCCAAGGAAGAAATCAGTGTGAAATTTGTTTTACAAGTTCCCCAATTAGAAGCAGGTTCTATTTTTACTATCCATTATCCAGATTATAGTACTTTACAACATTTATATGATAAAACTGGAAATGTTTTTCATTCACAATCCAGCTCTTCTAAATCAATTACTCTCCTTCAAGAGTCTAGCTCAAGACTCACTTGGCTTGATTTTATCCGTGGCAAGTCTTACCAGCTCCATGGGAAAAGGTCATTTGAAAGTCAGCATTCACTTTTAGGAAAAATGTTCATAAGCTCCACCCCCAGAGTAAAGGGGACAAAAGGATCTGAGAAAGTTTTTACGTCTTTATTAGAAAGATTTCAAAAGAAAAGAAGTACAAATTAAATAAACACTTTCTCTTCAAAAATAATCGACTGTTTTGTATATTTGAAAGTGTGATTCTTTGTCTTATTTATTATTCTTTGTAGTTAGATAAGAAGACACTCTGGTTTGTTTGTTTGGGTTTTTTTGAGCTAATAAGGATACAGGTATATATACTCCTAGACACAGACATTGAGAAAAGAATCTTCATAGTCTTCTTTCCCATTTCTACAATACAGATCTATCAATCTTCATAAACATATTAATCAATGTCTTTTAGCATTAAAATATACCACAGATTGTTATAAACAAACCCTGACACAAAGTTGTGAAATCTGTTGTAACAATATTTGGTTCCCTGACCAATGGCATAATTTGCAACTTTCTAAACATGTGAATTGCTAATTAGTTTATGGATTTATTAAATGAATAAGGTAATGGAACTATAAGGGGGTCCTTATGGGTCAAATGGAGGTAGGCACACCTGGTTCTTTGGATAGTTGCTGGGAAAGACCATACTAGCAGCCCATAATAATGTTTCAGTTGTACTTTAATAAGGCACAGAGGGTACAGGGACGAAAGACACAGAAAATACAAAGACAAATGACTTGAGGTGGGGATCTAGAAGAAGATGACAGGGGGACAAGGGATTGTATAGTGAATGGGAAGTAGGGAAAGTCATATAGCCATGGATTACAGTGGAAACTCTCAGATGCATGGACCCAGATGGAGATGGAAGAGTGCTTGGGGACAGGAGTTTGGAATCTCATTTTTAAAGGGTTTTGTGGGAGTCAGTCTCTTCTCTATGCCACCTTGGGGTTAGTTCAGGAACATATCTGCATCAATTTGAAGTTATCAATAACATGGTAGGATTAGTTTATTAATGTAACCGTATCTCAAAGTTGTTAGCAATATTTAGTGTTGCGTTATTTTTACTGAATGCCTGGAACGTAACCTGAGAGTTTCAGACCATGGAAGTTAGCAGCACCAAATGGTGCTTATAGCAAGGCCTAACCGGCTTTCTTCAATTTAGCGCATTGTTTCAGCATGTGATTTTTAGCTAATTTATAATACAGTTTGCAAATAATCATTATGCTACTCTCCTTTCATCTATGGAATTTCTGGCTGCCCTTTAGCAATCTTACTTCCTGATATTATTATATTGTACTGGCTACTTATGAAATGACTATTTTAATTGGAAGTGGAGGAGGGAGTTGTCAGAGGGACCAGAGGAAAATACAATTTTAACACACCATGGAATTTATATCCTGTAACATTATTTCATCTAGCACATGTTTTAGTAGGTCCAATTAACAATGTTAAGCGGGATATATCTGTATTCTAGTATTACATCCTATGACTACTCAGAGTTCTAAGGGCAATAAAACAGAACAGCTTCCATCTATCCTTGTCTTCCTACTTCATTCTAAGAAGGTCTTATTTTTTAACAATACAAAGAATAGTTGTGAATGTTATTTTCCTTTGTCAAATTACTGGTGTGAACCTATTTCATTATCCCCAAAAACTATTCCAAAAAGAATTGTGCTTGTAATCTTAAAGGAGATAGAAAATACAGTTAAAGAAGTAGGCTTCTTACTAAGGTTCTAGAATGTGATGTTTGCTGCCTCTCAGTACAAGCAGCACAACCTTTCAGACAGAGAAAACTCTTAAGAGATACACACAAATACACAATACAGATCAAGATTAGAATTTGTCAGGGAAAAAAGGTACAGGGGTAGTAATCAAGATCTGGGACAAAGTTAAGGCTAAAATAGATTTAATCAAAAGAGAAAAATAAGAAAACTACCACTATGTGTCTGTCAGCCATATTCATCAATGTTGTTTTGGACTATTTAAAATAACTAGACAGTCGAAGGTTGGAATATTGCTGTGGTATAGGAAATCATGAGTTGGTGGACTGGGAAAAATATGGAAAGACTCAGATTTAGGAAGAAAGAGGTTATCCATCCTCAGAGAAACAGGAGGCAAATAAGTATAATAAAGTCTTACATAGATGCATATGAATGCAGATGTCTATGTATGAATATGATTATAGATATCTAAGCATAAGTTTGTGTATGTAAGTTTATACAAGTATATATATATATATATATCTTTGTGTGTATATGTGTATACGTATGCATGTATATAGGTATGTATATGTATGCATATATGTGTGTGTGCATGTGTGTATATATAAATACATCCTTAATGCTTAATTTTAGCCTTCTTGGAGGAGGAGGAGAAAGAACAAAGTATAAAGTGCATAGCAGAGAAGAAAACTTATAAGGAAGCAAAGAAAAGATGGACTGCTCTCTGAACATAATGTGTAGCATTTGTTATATAGGCTTTCTTGAAATGGAAATTTATTGCTGTATATTTTGAATATACAGCAGAATAGTCTGTATTTTATTTCTGCTGTGCAAATGGCAATGCTTTTTTTCTTTTCTTATTTTGTATTTGTTTCAGTATTTAAGTTTACAATATTTCTTTTTCTTTTCTTATTGTATATTTAAGTTTAAAATAAAAAAATAATATATAAAAAACTCATCTGGGACTACCTCTACTTGCTGGTAAAGAACAAAGTGGCTAGTCCAATAACTTACTGAGGGGCTTCTGAAGTCACTTTCAGATAGTAATGATGGATAAGGAAAAAGAAGATATCAAAAGTGAAAAACTTTCTGGTTTATTTAGCATTATTAACAGTTGTTATTAACACCAGAATGATTTCCTTAACTGTACATTGTTCTTATCCCTTTGGGCCTATGTACAGTTGCCTTACCAAACATCAAACATTGATTACCTTCACCAATCACAACTATGCTAACTGAGTCCATTACAAATTGAGATTACCTAATATTAATTGGGGCCTCATTGGTACCCAGCAACCCTTTTATTTTATCAAATTGCCATAGACATTTATTTAACTCTTCTTTCTCTATACAATCTCTCAGTAGACGATCTTATATACTTTACCAAGAACATAGAAGTCTGAGCTTCTACTGAGCATCATGAACTTTTGTTTTTCATCATCTCAGGCTGTAAACAGTTTGAGACAAGGAATTGTTTCATTTTTTGGTATTTGTATCCCTAGTGCCTAGCAAACTGACTGGCACACATTGCTTAATAAATATTTTTCATCTATAGATCATGCACCAGAAATCCCCATTAAGTAACCCTTAATGTTTTCCTACTTTGTGACAATCTCTGTTTCTTCCCAAGTACAACTCATCTAATTATGTACTGGATCCCAACCTCTTCAGATTTTGCTGGCAGCTTGGCTTTCAACTAACTTCTCTCCTTACCACTTTTAATATTTAATCTCTACTTATCTTTTTCTTTGTTACCATTAAAATGTTTAAAAACAAAAACAAAAACTCATCAATTGACCCAAGCTATATGCCTATATATCTCCTTCCTTTCACAGTCAATCCTAGGAAAAACAAACCATTCACATTTATTGCCTCTGCTTTCTATTGTCTTGTTTATTTCTCAGGCTGATGGAATATGACTCCTGATTTCATTACTCAACTGAAACTGGTCACACAAAATGATAAACAATCTTCCACTTCCCAAATCTGATGACTGTCTTTTCAATCCTTACCCTAGATCTTTTTGTGTTATTTGACACTGTTGACTATCTTCTCTCCCTCTAGACTCTCTCTAGGTTTACATAAAACTACTCTCTCCTGATTCTCCTCCTATCTATATGACCTCTTCTTCTTAGTTTCCTTTGCTGACTCATCATCTTTATGACTCCCTAATTGGGAGTGTCCTCTAAAACTGTAACCTGAGTTCTCTTTTCTCTTTCATTCAGCCTTGATGCACTCGGGGAAGCTAGGTGGTAGAGTAGACAAAGCTAAAAGTGTCTGAGGCTGAATTTGAATCAAATTCAGCCTCAGACACTTTTAGCTGGGTATCTCTAGGCAAGTTATTTAATTTCTGTCTGCCTAAGTTTCCTCAACAGCAAAGTAAAGATGATAATAGCGCCTACTTTCCAAAGTTTTTGGGAAGATCAAATGATTCAATATTTGTTAAGTTCTTAGAACAGTGCCTAGCACATAATAAATGCCTATTCCCTTATCTCCCTTGGTAACCTCATCGCCTTCTCTGGGTTTAATTATTAGGTCTATGCTGTTGACTCCTATATCTATCAAACCAGTCTTGTTCTCTCTTCTGAATTCCAGTATTGTTTTACCAACTGTCTATTGGATTTCAAATTAGGTTCTATATTAAACTCAAAATGTCAAGAATAGAACTCAATATCATTCCTTCCAAATCTACCCCTCTACTAAACTTTTCTCTTATTATCAAGGGTGACAAAATTTTTCTGATCTTGCAGGTTCCTTGTTATCTCAATGCTATTCTTAACTTGTTCCCTCTCGAACCATTTATCCAATTAGTTGTCACATCATTTTGTTTCTTGTTTCTAACCTTAAAACATTTCTTGTAAATCTTCCCCTTCTCACTATTTTCACAACTACCATCATAGTTCAGGCACTCAACACCAATAAACTTGGCTTATTGTAACATCTTTTCTGATTGTCTCTCTACTTCAAATTCCTTCTTACTTGAATCCATCCTCCATACAGGCCTTGGATTGTTTCCTTAAAGCTCAGGTCTGACTGTGTCATTCTCCTATTTAGTAAACTCCAGGGGTTCCCTAATACCTCTAGGATAAAATATGTAACTGACAGTATCAAAGGCATGATCAAATTGATGAACATCATATACAGACCTCTGTTCTGCTCCTGGCATTTCTCCTGGAGTTGTTGAGGAACAACCACCATATCAACCATTCCTTGGCCCTTTCTGAAGTCACACAGGTTCTCAGATAGATAATCATCTTCCAGGTGAAAGATCAGCATATTAAGGAAGATTCTGGCAAGGCTCTTACTAGCAATAACTAAGAGAGAACCTCCACAGTGATTGTCATGGACAACCTATTTCCCTTTCCTGTTATAGAGATGGATAATGGAGGCATCCTAGAACTCCTGGTGGATAGCCTCCTCTTGACATATAATCCAGATTTCAGTCAGCTTTGACATGAGCAGTAGTCCCTCTGCCTTGTAAAGCTCAGCTGGAATAGAATTAGCATCAGGCACCTTGCCACATGAGAGGATTCAAATGAGATGACACATTGAAAAATCTCTTCTTCAGTTAAAAGTTTGGCTAGAGATGGATTGACTTAAACCTGAGGTATATGGTCAATGGCTTCAACATCCACTGATGATGGTCTGTTCAGAATGCTATGTAAGTGTTAAGGCCATACCTTTAGGATCACGTCCTTATCAATAATCAGACCGTGGACCGTGAATTGTTGAGATGCACCATAGACCTTTGGCCCATAAATAGTGTTCAGGGCATCATAAAAGTACTTTGGATTTTTACTATCAATGTAAAACTTAATTTCATCTACCTTCTTACTGAACCAAGAATCCTGAATCTCTCTCTAAACTTTACTTGCACTTAACTTTTGAAGGAGTTAAATGCTGCCTTCTTAGAGACAGACAAACTGTCCTGCTGATAAACTTTGGGGAGTTCTCATTTTTCATTTAGTAGCTTCTGAATTTCCCATCACTTTTGTCAGAGCAATAGATGTTTGCAAGTGTTCTGGCCCAGATGAACAAATGCAGCGCTGTATACCAAATCCCTGAAAACTTCTTATGCTCCACTGTTCTTAACCATGTGTTGACTCTGCTTTCCTTCTAAGTTAGGAACAAACTGTTCCTGCTTAGTGAAGTGCTCTAATCTGTTGACATTAAGTCTTCTGGTAGTTGTCTTGCCTGGAGCCACTGCTTTTGTTGAATGTGAATTTTTAACTTGGAGAAGATAAATCTATGATTGCTTCACACGTTCCCTTCATTACTCTCATATCTTGTCTGTCTCTTCTCCTTACAATGATATAGTCTATTAAATGCCAATGTTTGCAGTAAAGGTGAATCCATGGAGTTTTGATGATGATAAACTCATGAGATGGCACAAGTCTTCATTATTAAGTGACTATTGCTATTGCTGTTTTCAACTCCTTTCCTCCTAATGATTCCCTGCCATGTCTCAGAATCTGTGTCTACTCTGGCATTAAAACCACCCAAAATTACAAGCTTGTCTTCATGCAGCACACTAAAAATGAGGGTCTCCAGGTTTCCATAAATTTTTTCTTTGACCTTATCAGGGTACATCATGGTGGCAACTTATTCACTAATGATGGTGGTGTGGTATTTTACTACAAGTGAAAATTACATTGTCCTGAGCCTTTTGGGAGGCGTACAAAATTGGTAAGTAGATTAATTTTGTGAAACCTATTCCAGTTTCATGACATTCCTTTTCACCACAGACACTCCAAAAAATGTATATCCAGGTCCAAGTAATCTGGCCAGTTTTGTTTTACTTGGGGTTGCTATTTGAATGTAACACCTGCTGAGTTATCTCCCAATAAAAGCTGTTTATCTTTCAGGTCTACTGGGTTTTGCATTGTCCATAAGCGTGCACACATTCCATGTACTGATGGTGAATGAAGTCATCTTTGCAAAAAATTTTGTACAACCATAGGTTGTATCTCTGCTAGGTATATAGGCCAGAGTAAAGCAGAAAAATTATTAGGGTACCTTGTCTAGCTCCTTCCTCATGCCAAGAGTTGAATAAGTGCTCAGGCACCCAGGGAGCTGCCAATCCTATCGCTGTTCTAGTTCAGTAAGAAGATGATCCTGTGCCACCTGTAAGCAGCCTTGTGACTACAGATCCCAGCATACTCACACCTACTACTTCATCATTTGCAAGTGACCAAAGAACTTTGAGGGAGTAAAAATGGTAAAAATTATATGGGTGATATCTTTTGACTTGTGCATAAATTGGATTTAAGTGAGGCAGAGTTGCATAAAGTCATCAGCTACATATTCTCCATTCATTGGTGTCTAGTGGCAAGACAAAACTCAAGATGATGGTGATGGTTTAGGATGCAGTGGATGACCTTGGCTTCTTTGATGTCTAATCAAGCTGGAAAAGCTCCACAGCACCTGCTTTAACTGCCTTCATGGCCCTTGAAACAAATTATTCTTAGCTGGGGATTGTCTTCGCCCACTTGGGGTAGATACCCCACCCAACTCACTAAAAGGTTTGAAGATCCTTGGTTAGTCTAAATGTAGTTCAGCCCCTCTGTCAAAAATGGTTTATTAAGATGCAGCCACTGTATGTGCTATAGCTTCTTGAGGTCATAGGTGAGAGCTGGGTACATCATGGGGACAAAAAAGATAGAAAGCAGTCCTGCAAAGGACTCAGCAGCCCTCACACAAGAGTTATTCGTTGTCTCTGAACATTCATACTTCCCAGTACATTGGAGGTACTTAGTAACTGCTTATTGATTGTTTGATCTCTCCCTTCTCTCAAACAGTCACTTCTTTCTGGATTTTTGTCTGACAGTAGTACCCCTCAGCTTCCTTTGTTGGATTTTGATTCATGTTTTGCCTTTTCTCTTTTCTCTAATATGTATGCAGCCTCTTATCATTTCCTTGATCTTTCTCCTGAGATCCAGTTCTGGGCCAAGGAATAAATAGATATCTTTGATGGGATTTCCTGTACCCATATCAAGTTCCACATGTCCAAAACAGAATTAATTATTTTTCCCTCTCCAAATTCATCTCTCATTAGACTTCTCTATTCCTGTTTAGCCTTTTACCATTCTTGTAATAACGAAGGTTTCTAATCATCATCATGATGCATTCTTCCCTGTCCATCATCTCTACCCTATAGTCAAAATTGTTTGCCAAATGTTATTCATTTTACTCTTACAACGTATCTTTCATTCATCCCCCTCTCTCCATTCACATGGCCACCAACTTAATTCATGCCTCATTACCTATTGCAAGAGCAATTGAACTCACGGCTTCCAGTTTATCCTTGTATAATCTGTACTTCATAGAACAATGAGGATAATCTTCTTAAAGCACGAGTGTGAACATATCAGTCAGTCCGTTGTTCAAAAAGATTTAATCATATATTCAAGATTAGAAAGAAAGCAGAAAATTGGGGAAACAATTTTTATAGATAATCTCTCAGATGAAATTCTCTTTTCTCAAGTATATAAAGAACTTTTTAAAATTTATAACAATATGAGTCATATCCCAATTGATAGAAGGTCAAAGGATATGAACAGGCAGTGTTTTGATGAAATAAAAATTATGTACAGTTATATGAAAAATGCTCTAAGTCATTATTGATTAGGGAAATGCAAATTAAAACAACTTTGAGATATAATCTTAACCTATCCAATTGGCTAAAATAAGAGGTGCCCTTCAACTGGGGAATGGCTAGAGTTGTTGTGGTATAAGACTGGGATGGAATACTACTGTGTTCTAAGAAATGATGAACAGATTGACTATAGCAAAACATAGAAAGACATGGCCCTATGAAAGAAAATTCTACCTACCTCCAGAGAAAGAACTGGCAAATAGAAACATACATAGCTTGGTCTTAAATATGTCTGTGCCTATGCATATATGTAAATTTGTGTATAATTGTAGCCTTCTCTAGGTGGGCTGGGGAGGGAGGGACAAAAAAATAAAATAAATAGTACACAGCAAAGAACGAAAGAAGACGGAAGCACAGAAAAGTTGAGTAGCTTTGAAAATACATGTAGTATTTATTACTTAGGTTTTCAAAAAAAGTAAACAGTTTGAAATGGAAATTTATTGTTTTATATTGAATTCCTTCGTGTTCTGCTGTGTACATGGAAATGTTCTTTTTATTCCTTTTCTCATTTTGTATTTAAGTTTAGCATTAATAAAAACATTTAAAAAAGGGAACAAATAGCAGAACTATGATTGGAACCTTTGCCTCCATATGTGGTCATCTTTCCACTACAAAAATCCCAAACAACTTCATTTTCCTTTAATCAGTAAAATTAATTGAATACTTCAAAATAATAAAAATGATATTTAATCATAACATAAAGTGCCAACTCAGGTAGGCATTTAAAGCTCAGTATGATCTGTCTCTTGCTTAACTTTCTAGGATTTTTCTTTGTCATATTCTCAGTAGTGGTGTTGGGCTGGTCTACTAACTCTTTTTCCAGATCTAAGTAATGCATTTTTCTGCCTTTATGCATTTGCATAGGCTGCCTCCCGTTTCTGGAAAGCACCACCTATCTACCTTCTCTCTTAGAATCCCTAGCTTCCTTCAGGGTTCAGCTCACCTACTTCCTCCTAAGAAAAGCTCTTCCCGATCCTTCCAGCTATTAGTAGTATTTACCATCTCCTTACATAATAATGTATGTCCTTATGTGTTTATTTACCTTTTTATCCCTCCAATAAGTCAGAAACTTCTTAAAGACAGGCACCATTTTATCTGTGTGTTTCTAGTCTCTAAAATAATGCCTTCAACAAAATAGGAATTAAATACATATTTCTTAGATTAGAGTGATAAAAGAATCATAAATAGAGAGAAGTTAAAATTTAGAAGATTTCAGAATGTTAAGGAAAATTTTGACCCAAGAGGATGATTATCCTCTCCTCATTCCACCATCTGAATTATTTATCATACATTTAGGCAAATTTATTTGCACGTATTCATCCATTACAATTAGCATTGGTTTCATCAATTCAATTCAATGAGGTTTTATTAAATGTCTCTTATGTGTAAGGTACTGTGATGGGAAGAAAGTGATGGAGAAAATATTAATAATACAGATAAAACTAAAAATATGTCATGCCCACTTCTTTTTGGAGAGTTGTTTGTTAAAGATTTACCATCACACTCCTGCTCCTGCTCGCCTTCCAGATCACCTTGTTACAGCCAAAAGTTTCACTCAGCTGGCTTGGGAGGCATCTGCATCCTGCAGTAGCAACTGATGGGTAAAAAGCCTTACTGACCGAAGCTTCATTTTTGGGGAAAATGAATGATTTGTCAGTATTGAAATTCACTGACCTGAGTATCTTCATTGGTGAAATTAACAGATTAATTAGTTGACAGAAAAGAATTATTAGTTACCAGTCTGTCCTCTCCTCTAGGACATACACAGAAGCTTTTTTTTAAAAAAAAAAACATTAAATAATCACATTTACTAGCTCAGATATTCTAAACCTAAGGTCTGCAAATTTATTTTAAAAGGGAATTGATAACTATATTTCAAATTAATTGCTTTCCTTTGCAATTCTATGTATTTTATTTGATGTATTTAAAAATATGATTCTGAGAAGCAGTCCATTGGTTTCATGGAGTTTCCAAGGGGGGTCCATGATGAGAAAATGTTAAGAACCCCTGCTGAAGTTTGGAGTTCTTAAGCAATTAGAAGTTTGTAAAATTAGATTTAGTTCTAAATGCTGGCTTTTTATATGATTTTTTAATCTTTATTTTAAAGTAGGAAAGAAATTATGCTTTATCAGCAGCTGACTTATGGATGTGCATTGCTGCCTTCAGTCTATATATCAAAGTCATGTATGGTAGTGTATTAAAACATTTTTGCATTTTGCTTTTTTAGTGAGAGCACAAAAGTTTTCTCTACTGTTAAATAAAGTTGAATTTAAAATATTTTTTATTTCATTTTCATCTCATACTTTTAATTTCTTTCTCTGCATATATATTACAAATAAATGTATATCTGCAAACATCTGCTAGCTTTCCTTTCTTTTTCTTTTGGCATAGGCTTACTAAGAAATGAGCAACCAGTTGAAGTATTCTAATGGGGTATTTAGAGAGGGTTTGCTTCCCGTTCCTTTAAATTGGATGTTTAGGATACAGAAGTCTTGACTTTTGTTTCTTTCCCTGATGGTAAGCATTGTTCTTCCCCATCTGAAAGGATGGGAGAAGATATCTGTTCACCAAAAAAGAAACCTTCTATAGTCTTATTTTTTCCCTTTTTTGGGGCATTTTCCCAACCACTTACTTGACTTTTGGGTCCTTTGCACCAAGAGTAGGGTATACTCTGGGGATCTGTAAGATCTCAGTTCCTCCAAGGTGGCACAATCAAGTGTGTACACTGGTCTGGGATTAGACAGAGATTTTTGTGCCCAGAACCTTAGCAGTTTCCTTTCCACAAGTTCCACCAAGCCAGCACTGGGGACTGTGATTCAGATAAGCTGCATGGGCAGGGCTGCCATTCAGTGTGAGATAAAGATCAGCTGCTGCAGGGCCTCTACACAAGGCTGAGGTAAGAATCAGCTCCTCAATGCCCCCAGGGTTTTACAATCCAACAATGGATGTGGGCTGCTGTGGGAACTGCTGTGAGAACTGCTGCTGCTTGCCTGATGTGGCCTCTGTCTGAGGCCGGAGCTATGGAAAGGCCCTTCTGCCTTCTGGGCCAGCTGAAAAAACCCTGTCACTGATCTTTGGCGCCTGTGGGTTGAGGGAATCTGTGAACTGCTGCTACTGGGACTGGAGATTCCACTCCCAAGGCCTGCTTGTGTCCTCCTCTCAGAGCCACACTGCCTGGCCAGGCTTGCATCCTGTGGGACAGATGTTTCCCATTGGCCTTTCAGTTCACCCTGGGCTGGAAATCTCCTCTACCCTGTTATTATGTGTCTTCTACTGCTCTAGAATTTGTTGAGAACCTTTCTCTACAGGTATTTTATGGGCTGTGGGGGTAGAGCTAGCATATGTGTGTCTTTCTACTCTGCTATCTTGGCTCTGCCCCCTCCCCAACTCCTCTTAATTCTAGTGTCTTCCCTCTGCTAATTATTTCCTATTTATCCTGTTTTTAGCTTACTTTGTATACATTTGCTTTGCATATTATCTCCAATAGATTCTAATTTCCTTGAGGGCAAAGGCTGTCTTTTTGCATCTTTTTGTATCCACATCTCTTAGTAGAGTATCTGGCCCATTGTAGGTAATTAATATTTACTTCTTGATTTATTCTGTAGCTTTATCCCTTTTTTAAGGCAGAGATGGGAAAAATTTTTTTCTGTAAATATTTTAGGCTTTTTGGATTAAGAAACAAAAGTATTATAGATAACAAAAGATAAAACAAATTTGAATTCAAAGTTAGTTCCAATCTCAGACACTTACTAGGTGTCTCTGGGTAAGTCATTTAAATTGTTTGCCTCTGTTCCCTCAACTATAAAATGAGGATAATAAGAATAATGTCTCCTTCTCAGGGTTGTGAGGATAACATAACATTGGAAAGTGCTTAGCATAGTGCCTGGCACATAGTGGGCACTGTCTAAATATTTCTTTCTTTCTTCTTCCTTTCCCTTCAAATTTTCATAAATCTGATTAAGAATTTCCATTTGAAGGTTAAATGGAAGTTCTTCAATTGCACAGTTTAAGTGGATTTTGAAATAAGAAAATTTCTTTAGTGTAAGTATTGAAGTCTGAAAAACACCACTGGAGTTGTAATTTGAGCTTGAAAATATATCTATTGTAGATTTGTGTGGGAATAAATATCTCACTTAGTTTTTAAATTTTTGATGGCACAGGAAGTATATAAAGCTACTTGACATGTCTTTATTGCAATATAAATTTCACATGTCATTTTGATTGTGGTTTTAGAATGAATTCAATAAGAAACTTGTATCAAGTCTGCAGCAAAAGCTAATATACAAAAACATTCAGTGTTTGATAATAGTACTTAAAGAAAGTCCTCATTCAGAAAAAATTTCAATTTTGTCCCAAGATAAAAAAAATGTTTTTTCTTTTCTTGTTTTGACATGTTGGGTATACACTAGGAACTAAAAAGAAGAATGTCACAGTACAGTGACATGCATGTTGTCAAGTTACAATTGTCTCACTGAGATTTATATCTGAATAGCAGTGTGAAATGATAAGAGCAGTTTTTGTGGCTCAGCTCTGCCTTTGTGACCTGAAAGTAGTCATAGAAAACATATAAACAAATTAGTATGGCTGTCTTCCAATAAAACTTTATTTAAAAATGTAAAATTCATTCTTACGTTTGTGGACTATACAAAAATCCAGATAGACTTGTTGCTGACCTCTGTTCTCAGGCATCTTGTAGTTGTTGTTCCATCGTTTAAGTTGTGTATGATTCTTTGTGATACCATTTGGAGTTTTCTTGGCAAAGATACTGGAGTGATTTGCCATTACCTTCTCCAGGTCATTTTTACAGATAAGAAAACTGAGGCAAACAGGGTTTAATGACTTGCCCACATGGTTACTAAGTGTCTGAGGTCAGATTTGAACTTAGGTCTTCCTGACCCCAGCCCTCTATCCACTATACCTCCTTAACTGCATCTTATTATAGTGTTGTCATTTTAAATTTATTATAGTGTTTACCATAATATCACCTTTAGACCTGTTATTTCCTTGTCCCCACATTGTCTTTTCTCTTGTAAATTAGAATATTTCACTCTTATTAGGCTAATAATTGTTATTATCAACACATATTACCCTTAAAACCCTAACTTCACCAGTTTCCTTCTTAACTCCATGTGATTTATTTAGTTTGTATATATTTTTTTAATTTTACAGAATTCGGCTACTGGGATTTCAGAAGTAATACCTAGGGCCCAGCATCCCAGCATGTGGCATAACAATTCCAAATTGGTACAGATTTCCCTTTTTCTATTACCCATAACCCAGCACCCTAAGCTCTGTACTTATATAAATTGAATTTACTCTTAGGGACAGTCACTCAACCGTGTATCTCTTTGCCTCATTTTGCTCCCTCCTCCCCCCAGAATTCGCTCTGAGAAAGCTCAGAATCTAACTGGAATGTCTAAATTTATTACTAGGTTTATGTCTAAACCTCCACTGATATAAAAGTATTCTTGGAACTCAATATACCAATGCTTGTGGGGATTTTTATTCCACAAATATTCATAGAACACATACTGTAATCACAGAGGCTCCTAAAGTATTCCGTGTGCTTCTCCTTTTCCAGTGAAGCCTATTTTGCTTCTAGTGTCTAGACTCAGAACATCATCCTGTGGTTTCAGCAACCCTCAGAAGGAAGATGAGTTTTCAGCTCCTAAATAGACAAGTCCTCAACATTCTAGAGTCACTTTCTCCCAGGGATGCAGATAGGCCTCCAGAATTAAGACAGTGTACTAGAGCCTTGGATTTTCTTTAAAAAGGAAAACAAAATTGGAGTTGTTAGAGAACTCTTTCCCATTGGATCTGCACTACATTCAAGAATGAAGGAAAAACAACAATTGCCTAAATAAAAGTAATAGAGCAGGGCAAAGTCTAGGTCTCCTGCTTCTGTACACATTGTTATAGTTTCTTCCTATTCTTGCAGCCCTCAGGAATCACACTCAATTTTCTCCCCAAGAGATTAGCATTTTGAAGGAATTATCCTTTTCTGTCTAGAAAATTGGATGTCGGAAGAACTCTCAATCTCAGAGTTACTATAGAGGCAACTCCAAGCTGATGCTGTCCATTAAATCCTTCTTCTATCTAGGACTCTGGATTTTAGGATCATTTCCGGCCAAGTGAAGCTACACAATTCTCTTTCCATGGCTGGTATTTGTCAGTCTAAGGGGTTCTGCTGCTGCTTTTTCAAAAGACAAAGTCAGCAATTTTGAATACACAATTCTCCTGTTAGATCCGTTGGATAAGATTCATGAAAAAGAAAATCATCTTCCCTCCCATCTTAGTCCCCTAACCTAGGCTTGTTCTTACCTTGGCAGCTCTCTGGTCTATACTGTGAAAAGGCAAAAAGGACTTTGCCCTGAATTCGAACCCCCCTTTTATGAAACCAGCCCAGAGGCTCTGACCCGTAACAACTCAAGCCAAACATTTCATCTCGGATAGACAAAATTAAAATCCCACATGAAGGCTCACCATCCTATTAGCTCATCAAATTGATTAGGGTATTTCCCTGATTGATTTTCTACATATTTTTCCAATTAATTTTGTTTTTTCTGTCTGCAGTCACATGAGTTCTTTATCTCCCCATTTTTGATTTCCTTAAGCTACTCAAACGCCATGTGTTCTCATTTGATAAATTGTTTGGAAATATAGATTCCACCCCATTTCACATCTCCTGCCCTGCCAAGCCCCAGACTATTTCCTTTAAAAACGATATTCCCTGAAATGTTGACAGAAAGAACTGATAGCTATTAACTTTGATAGTGTGGTACTAATACTGAGCAAGTACTAGTACTATTTGCTCAAAGTTTTGCGGATCCTTGTTATTGATTTTGATAATGGTATGAGTCATGTATTTTTGCTTTGTTTCTTAATATATATTACATCGTATAAGTCATATTTCTCTGAATTCTTTATATTCATTTCATACAGTTCATTAATATTCCATTATAAATAAAAATTCGTTTAGAGCCATTCCCCAGCTACTTGAATATGTTTTGTCTCTACCTCTGTTTTTACAAATATGGTAATTTGTGAACATGTTTTTTTTTTCTAGTTTTTAATAACCTTTAGGTTATTAGGACATAACGTGAGAAGAAATATCTGAGACAAAATATATGAATTGAATAACTTCTGTTTTACTGAATAGTTGAAGCAATTGAAAGCTTCACCAGTATCTTCCCACAGCCCTTCTAACAATGTTTTTCTTTATCATCTTTGCTAGTTTGATGGCTATGAAGTGATACAAAGGTGTTATGATTGGCTTTTCTCTGATTAGTGATATCAAATATTTTCAAAGGATTATTTATAAGTATATTTCTTTTGATAGTTGCTTATATCTTTTCACTGATTGTCCTATTGGGGAAAGGCTCTTTATCATTTTGATTTGTGTCAATTACTAATTTTTAGATGGTACTTTTTCAGAGATATTTGATACAAAGATTTTATTCCCTGAGATATATCTATTCCTTTTACTCTAGATGCATTTTGTGTAAAATTTTTTTTTTTTGGTTCTATATATGACCTCTTTTGTCCCATGTCTGACTATGAATTATTTCCCATCCATAAATGTGAAATATATAACTTTTTAAGATTTTCTTCTAATTTGAAACAAAATTTAAATTTTATTAATGTCTTTTATTGTTTATATTACAATCATTTCAGGATAGTCTCCATCCTTATCCAGTGAGTTTTTCTTTTAACAAAGAAAGACACTTTGGCAAAAATCTACAGCTACCAAATCTGACAACATGTGCAACACTCTGTACCCCTACTTCCCTCTAGTACAAGGAAAGAAAGAAGCTATATTTCTTCACTTACAGGGCTAATATTCATCATTACAATGATACAAGTTTGTATTTCATTTTAGTTTTTCATTTATATTATTGCAGTCATTGTGCATATTTTTCCTTTTTCTGCTTACTCTGTATCAGTTCATATAAGTCTTCCCTACAAGTCTTGTCTGAATTCTTCGTATCTGTTATTTCTTACAAAAAAAGTTCCATTATGCTCTTAAGCCACAAGTTCTTCAGTTATACCTCAACTGATGGTTCTAACTGTAGTTAGAAAAAAAAGTGCTATGGTGAATAGCTTATTATATATTTGAGCTCCTTTCAGAATATACTGAGCAGTGGGATCTCAGGGTCAAAGATTACAAATAGTTTAGTGACTTCTTTCCCAAAATTCCAAATTGGTTTCATGATTTATTGGAGTGATGTATAACTCTACCAATAGTACAATAGTACACCTATTAACCCACATCTTCTATAAAATTAACTATTTCTGATTTTTGTCATCTTTACCAATTTGCTGGATGTATTTTTAAAATTTTCATATATTTCATTACTAGTGATCTGGAACAATTCTTCATATGGTTGCTGATAGTTTTAAATTCTTCTTTTGCAAACTTCATCTCCTTTGACTACTTTTCTAATGGGTAATGAGCCTTCATCATATAGCTTTGTGTCAATTCTCTACATATTTTGCTTATCAAACTTTGATCAGAGATATTTAATGCAATTTTCCCCAATACAGATTTTTTTCTCATCCTAGCTGCTTTGATTTGTCTTATACAAAAATCTTTTAAATGTAAAGATAATTTATTTTGTCCTTTTAAGGTTTTTCTTCTTCCTATGACTTGTTACAAATCTTTTCTCTACTTATTATTGTGAAATAACCTTCCATTCTCTTATAACTTTTTATAGAAATCTTTTTTCTTTGTATTTAGAGTATTTGCCCATCTGGAATTCATTATGGAATATGTTTAATTTTTACCTTTATATCTTCAGCACATAGCATAATATCTGGAACCTAATATGCATTTAATAAATGTTAGTTAATTTGAACTGTTCAGTGCTTGCCAGACAACTTTCTAGATTTTTGTTTTAGCAGTTCTTATCAGAAAGAGCTCCTTACCAAACAGTTTGTGTTCTTAGGTTTATCAAATACCTTGTGTTTGTCCTTCATTGCGGAAGAAGACCATGCCATCAGAGAAATGATGTGACTTTCACTTGACTTCGTTTTGAGTGAGGGAGAGCTGTGCAGGTCACCAGCCTCACTTCTCCTCCAGAGCCATCTGAATCCAGTGAGCTGATATTCCTCAGTATGACTGGAGATGACCCAGGGTGTGCTGAGAGACCTTTGACCCTTAAGGTCAAGGTCTTTGCAGGCCCATTCATTGAATAGGCATGTTTAAGAAGTAGCCAGGGCTTGGATGCTTTAATGAGGCAAGGAAAAGAAAGACATCAGGCTGAGTGGGAAACAGCAACAGTTACTATTGATAATCACTCTGAAGCTAGGAAGGTCCAGAGGAGCCCTTAGGCAGGGACCCATTGGAGTTCCAGTTTCAGAGTGCAGTAGGTTTAAGGTTTTAGGACAAGACAGGACAGGAGAGATGCAGAGCAGATGCCAATTTAAAGACGGTTTGCAATAGGCAGTAAGACTTTCTAGATATTCCCTTTGATAGATACTATGCCAGATGAATCCAGCCCTGGAATATTGCAAAGGTCTCTAAAAAAAATCCATTAACCACTAACAAGAACATAGACTAAACATCCATATAGAAGAGATCAAGTGGATGAAAAATGTCTATTGTCAAGATTATGACTGCTGTTGAACTGATAGAGCTTGTGCATCAATATATTTTGGTACAAATGGACAATGAGTTGGACCCAGAATTGAACAGAAGAGGGTCTAGACTATCTTTAGAAAACTGCAAAACTCTTTTTAAAGACCCAAAGCACCTTCCAGAAATTTTTACACATGTCCCAATTAAATATCTTACTAGATTTAGTCCATAACACTAAATTTTTAGATCTAGCCTCTATATTTTTTGGGTGGTGACTGACATTTAGCTTTGTGTCATCTGCAATTTTTATAAGCACTTGATTTATGCCTTCATGAAATGAATTTTTAGAAAATCCAAAGGACAACATATTTTGCACGACACCTTTTTGTCCTACATTATAATTAGAGAGTAGAAAAATGATATTGGGTATGTTACAGTTGTACTGTAATACTGTAGTAAGGATCATTAAACAAATGCTAGCCAATATTGTTCATACATTACAATACTTTACAGTGTAAAAAACAAAAAACAAACTTCTACTTAGCATGTTAACTGTTCTTTTTTTAATGTGTTCATTTTATTTATTTTTAATGTTATACAATCACTACCACAAAACTTGATTTTTTCCCCCTACCTACCCACCACTACACCCCTCCCTCCCCAAGACAACATATAATTCTATATAAGATCTACACATACATTCCTATTGAATACATTTTCACTATAGTCATACTATGTAGAAGAACGAAAATAAATGGGAGAAATCACACCACAAAACAAAACATAACACACATACACACAAACACACAAACAACGATCTGCTACATCCTGCGATTGAATTCCATAGTTCTTTCTCTGAATGTGGAAGCCATTTTGCCTCAGAAGACCATTGGGATTTTTTTTTTAAGTCCTTGCATTGCTATGAAGATCCAAGTCTACCAGAAAAACCTCTCATACACTGTGGTCATTGCTGTGCACAAAGTTCTCCTGGTTCTGCTCCTTTCACTCAGCATCAGATCACATAAGTCTTTCCAGGCCTCTCTGAAATCTTCTCATTCATCATTTCTTATGGCACAACAGTATTCCATAACATTCATATACCATAATTTATTCAGCCATTACCCATTTGATGGGCATCTCCTTGATTTCCAGTTTTTGGCAACTACAAAGAGTGCTGCTATATTTTTCTACATGTGGGACCCTTTCCCATTTTTATGATCTCTTGGGGATACAATCCTAGAAGTGGTATTGCTGGGTCAAAGGGTATGCACATTTTTGTAGCCCTTTGGGCATAGTTCCAAATTGCTCTCCAGAATGGTTGAATGAGCTC
>CM053771.1:394273673-394309536 GCA_028658325.1 Potorous gilbertii | reverse complement strand
CAGACCTGGGTTTTTTGAGAAATCACCCCCTAACATTTCTCTGAGATAAAGCATATGTATGTGAGGCCAAGAGAGCAGTAATGGCAAAAATAGTGGCATACATCAATATGTTAAGCCTCATTGATTCCTCCCTGTTCTAACCGAATTCCTTGAAATTTTGTTAATCAGATCAGTACTTATTTTACATTAATTAGATGAAATTTAGGATTTATTCTAGTCTTCAAAACATCAAATACCTAACTCTTCATTGGTGATGGAGGTTCTAAAATTTTAACCAGGTTCAGAGAGTTTTGACAATTATTGCATTGTAGTATTCTTTGAGACCTGGAAGCACCAACACTACCTTCCCCCTTCCCCTCCCCACCTTCCCCATCCCAGGCTTTTTGCCTGTCCTACAACCAAAAACATACTTGTTATCTAATTTCCTTTAGTTTCTGAAATGCCTTTACCTGTGTGTTACAATTAGACTTGTGCATAATTTGCATTATATGAAAATGAAGTCAAACATTTAAAAAAGTAATAACGCAAAATTATGAGCTAAATATCATATTTTCTCATGATTCGTTGTCTCCCCTATTCTCTGAAAACTAAAATTAAAATTTTAAGTAGAAAATGAAGGAAAAGAAACAGCTCCTTATTGCAAGTATGCCCCTAGGGCAAGTTTTGAATGTATAAGATAGTGCTGCTACAACTTTTTCTTACCTAGAAACGTTTAAGTAAAATGAAATGTGAAATGAACACTAGATTTTCTGTGCTGAGGAATAAATAAATCATAACAAAATCTCATTCATGAGAATAAAATAATTAAAAGTTCTTTGGTTTGTGTGAGCAATTTTTTTTGGAGGGAGAAGGGAGTAATTGGTTAGAAATTAGAGAAAAGGTATCCTACACCACTGTCTATCCCGGTCCCTTATGTACGTAAAAAAAAAACCACCTCAGCACTATGAAAAATTAATTGCAATTTGACATTTATTCAATGGCTCTAATTCCACTACTTTTTTCTTGAAAACAAAACAAAATGTATTCTCCAAGAATGAATTATAAAATGCACGCCAAAGGGGTTTATAGAACCCATTCCTTAATCTAGGGAAGCAAGGAAATTTTAACTTAATAATTCTCACTGTCTGAGACAAAAAATCTTGCTAAATTTCAGAGTTCAAACACTCTCAAGGCAAAAAAGTGAAATTTAGGCCAGCCAAACTGTTCTAGGTTTGTGTGTTCTGGTGGGCTACTCCAATATATAACCTTATATTGTATTACCATCTTAAATTAAGATCAGTGGGACAATCCATGTAACCAATAGATTAAAAAAAAACAGTCCCATTGATCTTAATCATAATAAGATTGCCATGCCAACACTAGCCTGCAAAAAAAGAGAAATAACAGAAGAAGCAACAAAAAAGAAACACAAAGCAAAAAATAAAAAAGGCCATAATTTTTCTTAGATTAAGTTAAATCTAACTTCAGGGACCAAACAACTGTTGGGACTTTGGTATTGTCAAAACAATGCGGCATACTTCTACTGGGAGGCTATTGAATCCTGACAACTAGTCAATGGCTCTCTTAGCCTGACCAACTTTCCAAGTTTTATAGGCCTATGAGTGAATTTTCAGGATAGGTCAGCACATTCACCATCCTTTGACCACTGGGCTTAAGATTACTCCATAAAAGGACCATAGGATGAAGGACACAGCTATATTCTGCTCTAGTTACCTGGCTAGAGCTACACTTGTGCCAATAAGCCTCAGACACTAGCCTGAAGCTTGGGTAAGGTCAGAGCTGTAACTGCCCTGTTAGGATACTTTAGTCTCTGGCACAAAATAATTACTTCGTTGAAACATCATCTATTCCCAATGATTGGTCTAGCATAAAAATATTAAAAATATTAGACCTAGAATATGGAATCCAACCCAGAGTTGAAAAACTATTCTTTCATCACCTCAGTTCCAAACTAATACCTTCACTGTTACAATGACCTGACCACTGTGCCAGGACCTGCACTCATTACTTCCAAATCACAGCCCCAGGGCCACAACTACATGCTCACCATGCCACAAACACCATGTCACCATTCAACTGAGTGACAGTCACAACAGTGCCATCACCTTCTAGGCCAGGATAAAGTAATAAGATTACAGGTTTCAAACACTGGGCCAGAAGAATAGTCTATGCTTCACCATGCTTAGAACACTGGACCAGTGCAATTTTTTGCACTCTTCATATGTTTAAGGCTCCACCAGGCCCTGATTACAGAGCCAAGAATACATGTGAGATATCACCATGCAGTGACTCCCAAGGTAGTTCCATTAGCCCTAATTCTTCAGTCTACCACTTTATCAGGTGCTGAACAGTAGACGCAAGTCTTGTCTTACCTTAATTTCTGGGCCATTCCTCAGTTTGCCATCACCAAGGCTAAGCCACCGGACCACTAGGTGCCTATTAGAGATCTTACAAATCATGTAAGATCTCTAATAGGCACCTAGTGTAAGCAAAGCTCAAGAGCAACTTAAGTCATGGGTTGAGTTTTCTTTGGAAATTGCTCCCTGTTTTCATGTTTTATTATACCTCATCGACTGAGTCATCTATTAACTTTGCCCCAACCACCATGACAAGGTTCCACAGAGAATGAATATTAACTAGACCAGTTGCTATAGATTTAAATCATCAGGGGCAATCTTGTACTTGACTAAGACCAGAGTTGCAAGATTCCACTGAGTTCCTATCATTGGGTTGAATCTATATTTGGTCTTGATCCTTTGTCATATTTATGGATCCTAAACATTTTACAGAAGGTTGTACTATGTCTTGACTTTCTAGGTCACAACTTACTGGTCCTGTACCATTGCACTGTCATAATTTCAATGGACTTTGACCACTGGATATACTCTTCCATTAGACCTAAACTTACGGACTGAGGCTGTGCCTGATCCTAAAAACCAGGTTATATCAGGATTGACATTCCTGCCCTCCCAACATAATAGGTTTTGAGTTCTGAGTGAAGCTTCACTGAGCTAAAGTCATAGGTCAGAGACCCAGTGAGCCTGCAGGCTCCACTAAACCCTGACAACTGGGTCATCCCATCACCGTGTTTGGAACAACAGGCTGAGGCTGATTGCCTAAAAGCCCCAGTCACTGGCTGGCTGAAACTTGAGTGAGCCCTAAGCATAGGACCAGTGCTTTAAGTGTTTAATAAAACATTTCAACCTCCAGCAGAAGGCCCTCATGGCAAAATTACCTCATACTGAGCACTGTCTGGCGTCATAGCTTAAAAAAAAGAAATTAGACAGGACTAAATCATGAAGGCCAAAGTTTCAAAGCCATCATGTCCTAATCACCATCCCAGGGCAACATCTTCACTGTTATAATGCCCTAACACCACTTTAAGGCCTTAGCTGCACCTTCATTACCTCCAAATCACAGCACTAGGACTACAACTCACCATTCTCCAGACAATGGGTGAGAGATAGAGTGGTGCACCATTACCAGGCCCTAACCACAATAACTGCAGCATTACCAGGTTTCAAACATCGGGCCAAAAGAATGGATAATGTTACACTATGGACAATACTGCTGAGTCAAGTCCTCCCCAGGCTCTTCATATGATCTCACCATATCCCTAAGCCTCCACTAGATGTCATACATACATTAGGTCTGAGTAATGAGGTGAAGTTTCTCATTGGTGTTTAACAACAAGCTCCACCCTCACTAATTCTTCAGCATATGGTTGAGGCTGCCACAGATTGTGAACTCAGGCCCTATGACCACCAGCCTTTGACTTTGGGCCATACCTTGAATGTATCTCAAACATTGTATGCAACATGTATGGGAGCCACAGTGGTACATGGCCATGACCATCAAACATAGCTCTATGTCGCCTTGAATACTGACCATGCTTCCAATAGACCTAGACCAACAAGATGAAAAATATTGAAATTTTCTTATTAGCCCTCATATACGTGGGTTCCCAAACACTGAACTGAGTATCCCCCAGCCCAAGGTCACTTTTCCACTGAGTCTCAATCAAAAAAGATAATGAATGTAAAGCACTTTGCAAACCTTAAAGCACTATATAAATGTTAGCTATTACTGCTGCTAGACAACCAGGCAAAGGCTCTGTTGGTCCATCATTTAGCAGGTACTCCACTATGCCTAGATCTCTGGAATAAGACCCCCCCGAACATCTCTCCACTAAATCCTAAACATTAGACAAAAGCTGATGTAGGCCAAGTCCCTACTCTACACTTCGGTAGGCCTAGGCTGCCAAGGTGCATTCACTGGATAAGAACTACCATTTTGAGGTTGTACTGGTTACCAAAACACACTTAACATTTTCTATAGCTCAGGATTATTTATCTATGAATTGAATGGATCTCAATGACTTAACTAATATCTTTACCAAATCGCAGTGTTCAGGCCCTATAGCCACCTAACGAAACAATCAGGCTTCCATCAGCTTATTACTCAGGTCACATAGCTACTGGATCTATATGACTGGGAAACAATTCCACCAGCCCCAGATCTTGAGGACATGTTCCTATCTTGCCTACAACACTGGGCAACAATGTTAAAAGTACAGATGACCAGAGCAAGCCTCTATCCTGCCCCAACTCTCAGGACATACCTTCAGAAATTGTATTTGACTATAGGCTACAACCCCAACAGGCACAGAACAACTCAGTAATGTTTTAACTAAGCCATGCATCAACAAGACCTGAAGCAGTAGGTAACGGTATCACCAGGATTAAATCACCAGGACACAACTCCAACAATCCAGAACAACCACTGCAATTCTTCCACTGGGCATAGGCAACAGGGCTACAGTTCTGGCCACTTCTGACCACACATCAGAAGCTATGCCAAGCTCCAATGCCAGAGTTACCTCTCCACCAGAATAAGACTACTCAGCAGCAATATCTTACAAACAACAAGACCACTTCTCTGCTCAGTCTTCATTGGAGAGTCACACCAATATGCTCTGACAAAAAAGCTAGAGCTGGGACAGATCCATCACATCAAAAGCCCACCTCCAACAGATTTGAACAACTGGGCAATAGCAGTACCAAATCACAACCATTTAACTACACTTTTACCATGGTTCCAGATACCAGACTTCAGAACCAAGAAGATATGACTATAATGCTGAAGGTACATTGATCTGTGACCCCAAGATGAGATTCTCTTTGGGTCTCAACACCAGACCCAGACTATGCAGAATAGAAAAGTAACATGATGTTTAAATTATAACTAACCATATACCAGTTGTGGGGGAAGTATTGAGGAACATGTCCCTTCTAGAACTGCTTGCAACATCATCATTTCCACCCTCCAGAAAAAATAAAAATGTGGCATCTATAAGCAAATTTTCCTGGAGCAGATGAAACAATGTCCCATTTGGTGGCCTCGTTGACACAGGGCATCAAGTTTATGGTCTATTTAGTTTGTGTCTCCTGAATCCCAAAAGGCTGTCACATGTAAGGAATTTTTGGAAACCATAGTCACTGACCATACCAACACCTCTGTCTAGGTCTTTGGAGGAGATTAGCATGAAATTTGTCCTCCAAGTGCCTCAGACGGGAAAAAAAGAAACACCCTCCATTTTTCCTCTCCTAGATGCCCAATATGGTAGGCTTATGCCTTCACATTATTCATCAAACTTTTCGTTATTTTCCCACTCAGAAGTGGAGCACCCTGTGACTATAAGGGTAAACTGGCCTAAACTTACACCTGGCAATGATCACCCGCCATGGGGGAAAAACACATCTAGAAGTAAATAATCCATGAAAACACAACACAAGACAAGAGAGGGCAAAGAAGACATGGGAGCATATTTCTAATCTCTCTTATAGAGATTTCAAAGGATAAAATGAGAAAATTAAATGAATATATTTTTTTCTCTTTTAAAAGTAACTGATCCCTAGTAATTCTTTAAAATTTCTGATTTTTGTCTTGCTCTTGTAACCTTTTGTAGTTAATAAGATGCTAAACCTGTTCAGTCTTTTTAAGATTCCTAAGGAACGGTTATGTACCCTCCTGGGCAAGCAGAGAAAAAAAGCCTCTATATTCTTTTTTGCTTTGAAAACTTATATGCTATAGAAATATAAGTTGTTGCCATCACTAGATTACTTACTGGATAACTCTCTATTCCACAGTGCCTTTCCCATACATGCAGTATGGGTAGTATTTTCTTACCCTCACTCACACAGTCTCTTCTTCAGCAGCAACCTTGGTCCAGTTCCCTCCAAAAGGCCTCTGTCACCAGGCTGAGTCAGTGCTATTACACTGTGCCCTATATCAGATTACACCATTTTGGGAAAAAAAGGACATCAGTTGATGGCTAATCATCGGGCCAAAAATACTTAATCATTTACCTTGTCTTTGCAAAAGAAAATTTAGCCACAGCTGCTCTAAGAACCATGAATACCAGGGAATGGCTCTGCTATCACACCACCTTAATGACCAGAGTATTGCTAAACAATTCCTATAGCTCACAAATCATGTCAGTGCCATAGTTCTGGCCCTAGGTTGCCATAGCATTGGAATCATGGCAATGTGGTGCCATTATTTAACATCAGCTACACGATTGTTATCTTTCCACTTGGCCCCAGTTGTAGAGGTTAGGTCTTGTTGGGCTTTGGACCACAGGATAGAAGTTCCCTCAGAAGAAGTCTACCTTTCCAAGATTTATTAGGGTTAAGTACATCTAGTTGCCCACACCTACCTATACCATTCCATTAACACCCATCAAGGAACTGTCATGTATAGACCACAAAACAAGGGAAATAATTATCCCTTAATCATATCCTGTCTAAGAAGAAAGGATTCTACCTGCGTCTGTCAGCCCCAGGCAAAGGGTCAGTTATCTTGTTCAAAACTGTCAAACTACATCCCAAGGCAATAGCTTCATTTCCAAGATGCCCTGTCCTAATCTAATATCTGGCTTACAAAAAAAATCAGACCTGTACCACAACATCAAGGTCAAAGTTTCAAAGCTATAATATACATATCTGTGACCTCCAAGGCAATTCCTTCATCACTGCAATGTTCCAACCCGGTCTAGGGACAATTTTTAAAAACATTAGACCTAGACCATGAGATCAAGATCAAAGTTGAAATTATCAAAAATCATGACATCTTTACCTTTCCCCAAGAAAACAATTTTGTTTCTGGCTTCTATGACCTGGTCCAAGGTGACAGCATAAATAAATTTGACTTAGGTTATAAGATCAAGGTCAAAATTTCAAAGGCATCATGTCCTGACTTCTACCCTCAAGGCAACAACTTCATTGCTATGATGTCCTGACCTGGTTCACGATGACAACTTTAAAAAATAGACTAAGTCCACAGCATGAAAGTCAAAGTTTCAAAAGTATCAAGTCTTGACCTCTACTCCAGCACAAACGTTTCATTGTAATGATGCCTTAACTTTGTCTGGGGCAGGACTACAACATGCTCTGATCTAATCTAGGCTATAGCTTAAAAACATTGAATTCAACCACAAACTCTCAGACCTCTCATGTTCTGACTTCAGCCCCAAGGAAAGAGCTTCATTGCTAGATTCCATGACCTGGTCCCGGTCTACAGCTCAACAAAGCTATATATGGACAAAGAGCAAGGCCAAATTTCAAAACCATCATGCTTTGACTCAAAGCAATAGCATATTGCTAAGACACTCTGACCTGGTGTAGTGCCACAGCTTAGATCTGGACTCCAAGATCAAAGCCAAAGACTTTATGTTCCAACCTGGCTCCCTAACTCAGTGTAACAGTTTCATTGCTATGATGCCATCATCGGGTCTGAAGCCAGAAATTTAAAAAATCAGACTTGGATAACCAGATCAAGACCAGATTTTCAGAGATCATATCTGGACCTCTGTTGGAAAGTCACACCTTCTTTGGTAAGACGTCATGACTTTGGTCCAGGGACATAACTTCAGTAACATTAGATCTGAATCACAATGTCAAGGTCAAACTTTCTAAGCTGTCATGTCCTGACTTTGGTTCCAAGACAATTTCATTATTATGATGCCAAAATCTGATCTAGGGTCAAAGATGATAAAACATTAAATCTGGACCACAAGATCAAGGCCAAAGTTTCAAAGCTACTACATCTAACCTCTATGCCACAGCAACATCTCATCAATACCCTGACTACCACTCCAGTGCCTGTACTGTACCTTCATTACTTCCGAATCACAGCCCCAGGGCCACAACTGCATGCTCACCATGCCCCAGAAAATGGGTGACAGCTGCAGAGGTGCCATCATCAGGTCCCAACCACCAGAAGAACAGCTAATCCTTCACCATGTTTAGAACACTGGGCCAAGAGACCTCTGAACTCTTCATATGATCTGACTCTGCCAGAGGCTCCATTAGGCACTGATTACAAGGCCAAGAATGTAGACATATAGACAGACCATCACCACACTATGCTCAAGATAAACATTCATCAGACCTCAAACATAGGGCTCAAGTTCCATCAGCTGTAAATCTTCAGTCCGCAGGTTTATTGGGTACTGACCAACAGATGGGAGCCTTGTCTTACTTTAACTAATGGTACTTCTTCGATCAGGTCCCAATCACTATGCTGAGTAGCCACCAGGGCTAAGCCATTAGTGTAACAACTAGGTGCAATCAGGAGTGAATTTGTATTGATATTCCTGAGAAACAGCATGAAGACCACAGTTCTAAGACTCAACTGAGTTCTAAACCATGTTGAGGATACATAATAGGCCTTTACCCTCTGTAATAGTTGAGTCTCATCCATTATATAAATGCTACAGGTCACTCACTGAGGTTTTAATTGGGCTTTGATCACTGATGCTTAAGTCCAGTTGGGCTTGAACTTCTGACCTGAGTCTTCAGCCGATAGCAGAACTCAAGACCAAAGCAGAAATAATTCCTCACGATCAAACTTAATTTGTGCTAGGCTGTGGGGGGAGGCCTTAGGCCACAGAGCCAGAAACCACATGAGCCTTGATCAATAGCTTGAGGCTCCACTAAACCTTTACAAGTAGGTCAATCAAATCACTGTGCCTAGAGCATCAGGCTGAGACTACACTGGACCCAGACTTCCTGAAGTCAGGGGTACTAGGCCTAATAGCTGCTTCAAATCTATTGGACTCAAGTACCAGACCAAAACTAAACCAGATCCCTAACACCAACCTGTGTTTCTACTGGGCCCTGATATTGACTGGACCTGAACCAAAATACTGCTCTGAAACTCGGGCCTAGACAGTGAGGAAAAGGTTTCTTATTAGCTTAACCATCAGTTTCTCCACTAATGGATCTCCAGACCATGACCCCCAGGTTATACCAGAACCACCTATTTGATTTATATGCCACAGCTTAACTGTGTTTTAAATACTATGCAGAGGCTATATGGAGCACTTTCTGTCAGACTTCAGGGGCATAGGCCTAGGACCAACAAATCACATCTCTATCAGGACTCAAACACTTGACCATGCTTCCAAAAGACCTAGACCAACAAGATGAGGAAACACTGGAACTGAAGTTTCCTATTTCACCTGGGTTCCAAATGCCAAGCCCTGGTTCCATTGGGTCCCTTGCTCAAGACCACTCTTCCACTTGGCCTAGGTCACTGGACCAGGGCTCCACTTGGCCTCTTTAATGGAATTGGAACTCTACTAGTCCTAGAACATTACAATTGCTGCATGAAGCTTGGAACTTTGGGTCATGCATCTGCTTTTTTTCATACTACCAGGCCAGGTCTCCACCAGATACTAATGCCTGGGCAAAATTGTAACAGCTAGCAGGCAGATGTCACCCCAGTCCTTGAATCCTAGCCCATACTTCCACTAGTCCATTAGAACTATTCCACCAGAATATGTATTTATTGGTTCTGGGAAAATAGGCTGAGATTTTTTAAAATATCAAATCACAGACAATACCTTGAACAGTTTTGTATCGTTTATTCATATCTCCAATCAGCCTGAACCAATGGACAGCATTACCACCAAACCCAAACATCCTGATTATACATTTACCTACTCCAACAATTAGGACCCCTCTCTAACCTGCTTGATCACCATTCTATTACTTAGAAAATGCTGCCATAAGAACTATAAAACTAGGAAGTAATTTCACTGGTGCCAGATCTCTGAGACACTGAGATCATTAGACAATAATGTTACAGGACATAGACTTTCTCTATCTACTAGTCACATTTCCCAGAAGACCTGAGAACAAGGCTAACACTGCCACAGACTCCACATATGGGACATAGCTTTAATAGATCTAGACAAATACACAATGACTCCACCAAACCCCCCAAACAGAACTAATTTCCACTAAGTCCCAGCCACCACATTGATGTTTCAACAAGCCATGACCACAAAGTTGAGATTGTACTGAGCTCTTACCACGAAAATTACCCCAAACAAGATCCAGGCTGCGTATAATGGAGAAGTTACACAATTAAATTACAACAAATCAACACCACTGGGAAAGGGGAAGTTAGCTCTATTAAAACTATCAATAACACTATCAGTTCCATCTCTCCTTCTAAGGAAAATAAAAAATGATACCTATGAACAGATTATCCTGTAGGGAACACAGAATGTCCTATTCATTGGCTCAGTTGATACATGCCATCTAGTTACGCAGTTTGTTTTGTTTCTTGTATTTCCAAATTTCCACTTATAATCAATGACTGCCTGAATGATTTTTGGTAAGCACCAGCTCTGGTCATATCAGTGCCCCTTCCCAGTTCTGAGAAAGAAATGGATGTGAAATTTCTCTTTCATGTGTCTCAGACAAAAGTATATGCCATCATTCGTCTCCTGTATGCCATCATGCTAATTTTAGCCTGTCCTACTAGATTTTCTATCATCTTCTCTCTCAGACTTTGGATCAGTAAGGGTAAACTGAATTGAATTTGTGCTTGGCAATGATCACTAACTTTGGAGGAGACAAACATTTGGAAGTCAACAGCAATTTACAGGGGAAATATCCACGAGAAGTCACAGCACAAGAGAAAAGTGGGTCAAGGAGATATGTCATATTTCCAATGTCTCTAAGGAAATCTCAAAAGAGATAAAGGGAAAATTATCCATAATGGTTTTCTCTTTGTTAGGAATTGATACCCTGAATGTATTTAAAATGTGTCTGATTTTCTCTCATCTGATATGTTTTCTTGTTAGAGAGACAATGATCCCTTCTTTTTTTTGGATTCATGAGAAGGGAATTAACTTCCTGGGCATGTGGATAGAAGAATGTCTCTGTGTGTGTGTGCATGTGTGTGTATGTGTGTGTGCTTTGAAAATTGTAAAGTGCTATAAGATTGAAAGGTATTACTGTTATGAAATCTTGCCAACTCTTTCATCACTCCTTATTCCACAGATACCTTTGCTATCCGTACTTTTGATATGGTATTTACTTGTTTACACTCATGTGTGCTCTTATGGAGCAGTAGCCTAGGTTTGGTTCCCTCCAAAAGGTATCAGATGTTACATTCATTGGATAGGCTTGCATATGGAGACAAGAATTCTATACTATGATGAACTGAGATTCATGTGCTGCCTCAGCCACCAGGACTGAAATACCCAATCATCACCCAGTCTTTATGAAAGGACCACATATTCATTCATACTATGCCTCTGAAATTTGCTACACCTACGCAGTTATCCCATCATGGTCACTGTGTGACATTAATCTCTCCCATTTTGATTATACAGTTTCAATTATTATTGCTAATTTTTGTGTCCCCCGACCCCACCAACCACTCCAAGATTTATTGTTATGCCCAAACTCCCCAACATCAGGGCTAGGTCAACAGCTGTGCCTTTAATATCCCTTGATTAAAGTATTGTACCTCTGCTTGTCTCTAGCCACAGAATCTAGACTCCGACAATTTTCTTAAGATTTTACAGGGTTGTGACCATGTAGCTCAGAATATACCATTCCTTAATTAGTGCCTCCAACCTTTACCATTTCTTGAACAACTGGTTGAGTTTATACCACGCATGGGGCATAGGACTAAGGCAAGAAATTTCCTCTAACCACCAGGCCAAGAATACAGCTACCCTAGCTAGTCCCAATCACCAGGCTGAAGATTCATCATGTTGTGGGCACCTGACCAGAGTCTTAATTGTTCTGTTGGGACTATGCAAATTCCATCCAAGAAAATTGTTTCACCATCATTTTATTCCAAACACTGGTCTAGGGCAACAGGTTGAAAAACATTAGTCCTGGATCATGGGCCAAAGTTTCAAAGCTAATATTTTGAATTCTATCTCAAGGCAACTTCTCATTATTCCAATACCTGAATCACTACCCCAGGTCCCATGCTGCACCATCATATCCCAATCACAATATCAAGGCCACAAATATATTTTCACCATGCCCAAAACACTATGGTATAGACACAGCTGTGTCATTACAAACACCAGACTAGGAAATAGTCATAGCATCACCAGGTTTCAAACAGTGGGCCAGAGGAAATCTGACACTTCACCATGCATAGAACACTGGACTGAGTCTACCTTTGCACTACCTCTGTGGCTTCTGATTACAAAGATAATAACATATATGGGATACCATCACAGTTTGATTACCAAGTTAAATGTTCACCAGACCCTAACCGTGGGCTTACATTCCACCATCCATCGATCTTCAGGCCATAACTTGATCAGGTACTGACCGGTCTGTGGAAACTTGCATTGCCTTTATGACTGAGCCATAACCTGATCAGATACTGACTGGCAGATAGAAATCTTGATTTGTCTTTGTGACTGAGCCCATATACCTCATTTAGGTTCTAGTCATAAGGTTAAGAACCAACCAGGCATTGCCAACTGAGTTCTCAGAGGCTGAGAGTTCATGAGGCAATGAACTCTTGTCCCAGGTTTTATCATATATGTCCCTTGTTGAGCCATACATACTTCAGTCAAACACCAACCCCCAGGACAAGTCTCCAACAAGGATTTTACTCTAACAGGTTTGAATTACTATGGTATGCTGACTTTTGGTCTAGATAATACAGTCATGTCTCTCCTGCATCCTGACCACCCGCCTAAGTTCATGTGAGGCCTTCAACCTCAGATAATGTTTGTGAGTCATAACGATCACACAGAGGGTTGCACCAGATTTTCATCTTGGGGCCACAACTCCAGTGGAATGAGGTTTCAATGGATGTTACCCACTGAACCAAAACACAAACGATTTTGGAAATTTGGTTCGAGTTGCCACTCGACCACAAGGTGCAGGCTACAGCAACACCAATCCATCCATTTCTGTCCACCTCTTTGGGATGGTGTCAACCATTTTAGAAAAACAACCAAAAAAGAAGAGTGTAGGTGGCATACTTCACTTCATTTTCATCCCAACTGAATACGAGCATTTGGTTTTCTATAAAGAATAACTTAACACAAATAATCTAAAACAGAAGTGGAGGAAGAAGACCTTTCTATAAAGCCTTAGGAAGGGGAGCTAAGGGAGAACCTAGAACATAGCTCAGCGTGATGTTACTTCTTAGCACCCATATTTCCACAAATCTTGTCTTTGATCCCTGATACCCCAGGTTCTCTTAGCATCCCCTGGGCATCAATAACCACCATATTCCCCTTTGAGATTCTATTTCACTCCTCTCTATCTACACTTAAACGAATATAGACCTTTATCTTAATTATTAAAATTTTTAAAGTCCATAAAAATACCTTCAAAACAAATGTCATTTTTCCAAAGGAGATTACAGGTTGAGGGGGAGATGGAGGATGGCTGAGTCAAGATGGTGGAGTAAAAGTGGGGATGTGCTTGAGCTCTCCCCTAAACCCTGCAAACATCTGTAAAAATGATGCTAAATAAATTCTAGAGCAGCAGAGCACAGAAATGACAGAGTGAAACAAATTTCCAGCCTAAGACAACCTGGAAGGTCCACAGGAAGGGTCTGTCGCACTGGACTGGGAGAGGAGCACAGTCCGGCATGGACCACCTGGCATAGATGGGACCAGAATAGGCTGCAGGGCACTGAATCACTGGCAGCTGAGGCAGTTTCCAGACTTCTCAACCCACAAACACCAAAGATAACTTAGAAGGTCTGTACAAAAGGTCTGTTGGATTTGGGTGAAAGAGAAATGCAGTCTGATCCTATCCCCAGGGGTGGCAGAGGTGGTGGAGGTGGCAGCTACAGCTGGGCAATGGCAGCACCAGGTTCAGAGCTCATCCCACAGACTGTGGGGAGATCGAGTCATTGATCACAGGGGAATTGCAGGGATCTTTTGGCTGGTGCACCTCCACCATGCTAGCACTCCTCCTTGCCCCCAGACCTCCATCCAGAACTGGGATTCAGATCCAAGCACAGGCAAAGCAAGAGAATCCTGCCTCAGCACCAGCGAAGAGAGCCCTACAATCCCCCTCCAGCATGGGAGTATTAATAAGTATTCAGTGTGAAGAAGAGATTTGTGGATTTACCAGGCCCTAGGAGAAAGAAAGCATCCATAGAATTGTTAAAGCTGGAGACAGAGGTAGAAAGAGATGGAGTAGGAAGCTGTGCTTCCCCATTCAGTCTGAGTGATCACTGTCAAGCACAAGTTTACCCTTGCAGGTGTAAAGGACAGAGTCTGAGTGAGATGGTGAGTGAGCTGGTGAGTAGTGTGAGTAGGGCATATCATAAAGGAGGTATGGAAGGCTAAACATGATATATGCATTTGTCTGGGGCATTGGAAAGATTCATTTTGTCCCATCTCCTCCTCTGAATGGGAAGAGGTTTGAACATGGCTCTAGCCAATTCAGCTTGACATTCCTTATTCCCTATACATGGAGAAAGATATTGAGCATGCAGAAGGCATAAAATGAAAATACTGAATAAATAACATATACTGACCAACCTGATAAAAGGGACATGCCTTCATTCTCAAAATCTATTTATAGATGTCATTTAAAATGTTTTCCTGGGAGAGGGAAATGATTATACCATTTACAATTTCTCTCTCTGTCTTTCTCTCTGTCTCTGTCTCTCTCTTTCTCTCTCCCCAGTGGTATCTAGATTTGATGTAATTTAACCATCATGGAGCTTCTCTATTCTGCACAGTCTGGATCTGGTACAGAAGTCGAATTTAAGCTTAAGATTTTCATTGGAGATCTAGGGTTTTCAATTTTTTTTCTTAGTCATACAGGTTTAAAGGAGGTGGAGTCTGGGCAATAAGAGTTGATCAGGAGGTGATGTGCATGGGTCCTGATTGTTGCAGCTAGCTGAAGGTCTGATCTGGATTTGGTGGTGATGTTGTCTATTGGTTCAGGAATACAAAAGATCACAAGAGAACCTTGAGCTATAAGAGGTATTACCTGTGGATTAGTATGCAGAATTGGTGGGTGGAGTTCAATGAATTTATATCCTGGTGATCCAAGTCTGGTGATTAGAACTGTGTAGAAGTGAGACCCCATGGTCAAGAATTAATGAAGCCCTGGCCTAGTGATACAGGGAGAACAGAATTATACTCTAAAGTTCGGGGCCCCATATTACTGTTCCACAGGCTCAGTAGGCAAGATTCAGTATTTTCTTACCTTATTAGTCTAGGTGCAGTAGAATCATATTCAGGTGATCAACTCATGGTTTGCAGGTATATAGCCTAGTAATCATGTCTCTGTGGTGGAATGACCATGTCCCTCATTCTAAACAACTAGAGAGTAATTCAGTGATAGTTGATAATTAAGATATTGCCAAGGATGAATCCTAAGGCAGGTCCCAAACACAGAACTGAAAAGATGCCAAAGGTCAATCACCAGGCTAAAACCCTACCTGCTTTGAAGCTTGATAAGTCATGTTGAGGTCTCAGCTTAGTGAAGTTATCACTAGGGTCACAGTGTCAGGTTAATGGTCAAGACCTAGGAGAGGTGAGGCCAGCTGGTTAAAGGCTATGGGAACTGGGGGTCTGATACAGCCTCCATCTTTTGGTATGTAAAAATTCAGCAGTAAATTTTGGCATTAAAAATTTGGCATGATCCTTGAGTTTTAGTGATGATCAGGTCTGATAATTTGGGCCCAGGACAGCCTGAGTCTATTGTTCTGCACATAGTGACAGGGTTACCCAGTTGTGAGTCTAGTGGGGCATCATTCTCATGATCAAATCTCACTAAGGTTGATACCTTATGGCCTAGTCTCAGTGAAACTACAGCCCATACCTCAGATATCTGTCAGTTACTATAAAATGTAAGTTCTTTGAGGGAGGGATGGTTTGTCCTTTTTGTTTTTGTTTTCCCAGCTCCCAACATAATGCCCAAGACACTTGTAAGTGACTAAAGACAGATTTGAACTCTGGTCTTTCTGATCCCTGGCCTAGCCCTAGATGCCACCTAGATGTCCCTAGCAGAGAGAAAGGAGATTGATTTGCTTGCCCCTTCGTTCACTTCTCTCATTGACCATGTACATTATGTCTTTGCCACAAGCATCCAGTGTTCCCAATGGCCTTGGTGGTCTTCACATTTTTTTCAGAAGAAAATGGATTTGGGAAAGCTCAGGAGAGGACTAACGGTTGAAGATTTATGAGATACAAATGTCTCTGTGAGAAGGCAGAGGCAGGAATTCTTAAAGACTTACTTTTGTTATCTATGGATCTCACCAAAACAAAGTGATCAATAACTTGGCAAAGATACAAAACTTACTGGCAAGACTCAGGTCATGATTAACTAAGGCTAACAGAGAGAATAAGGTAAAATAAATTTCTCTGCCCTGCTCTCTATCTTCTGGCTTCTTCTGGAGTTCTTTTCTGGGACTTAGACTTAAGCAGTTGAGATGTAACTTTGCACAGCTTCCTCTGTGACTCCCCCTGTGGTTCTCATCCTCTATCCACTCAATCACAAATATTTATTAACAATCTACTACTTAGTTAACTGTCCTAAGCAGAGAGTTGATACAACTGTAAATAGGAAATGGTCCCTTCCTCCATGGTCACATGGTATTTGGGTCTTTGAGGTGAAAATCAAATAGAGAGCCACATGGTTTCCTTATTTGCTGCTCAGGCCCCAAATTTACTTTACTGATGAGCTTTTCATTTCTTAATAGGACTGAAATTCCTTACTGATTATTAGTATGCAGAAATGAAGCTGGGAGAGATAGATAATGAGAGAAAGATAGCTAATGATTATGACAAGGATCCAAAAAGAACTTGACAATCTAGAGTGTTGGACTGAATCAAACAAGAGGAAATTCAATATTAGTAAATGCAAAGTCTTACAACTGAGTTTTAAGAAATCAATGTCAAAAGTACTGGATGAGGAGACACAGAGGTCAGTCTGTCTGAAAAATGAACAGAAGGTTTTAAGTGGACTGCAAACTAGTTAGTAAATTATTGGTAATTAGTTAGTAAAATGAGTTGCAGCCCCCCTCCCCCAATCAAACAAAACTAACACAATCTTTGACAGCATTAAGAAAGGAATGACTGAAAAAAAACCATGACTTCCAGAATGAGATGATTTTCCCATTGCATTCTTCCCTCCTTTGACCACATATGGAATATTGTGTTCAGTTCTGGGTACTACATTTTTCAAAGGATATTGATAAATTTGCTGGTGTCTAGAGGGCACCTATTTAGATGGTGAAGGGTTTTGAGTCTATGCTGTAGTAGGATCAGTTGAATGAATGGGTATGTTTAGACTAGAGAAGAAAAGACTTAGGGCAGATAGTTTTCACATAAAGGGACATTAAGTGAACCAGGTCTGTTAAGCCAGAGGTCAAAACTCAGGGCAATGGTTGGTAGCTGCAAAGAAAGTAGTTTAGATTTAAAGTCAGAAGAAACACAACTTCCTAACAGAGTTGTTCAAAAATAGAATGATCGCTTCTAAAGGCAGCGCATTCCCACACATTCGAGGTCTGCAGGTAGAGGGATGGTCATTAAGATCTCTTCCAGATCTCAAATTCTGTGATTCTTTGTACTATGTTTCCCAATTCTGATCTTTTCTAAGGACATTGAGCTATGTCAGCTTTATGGTGGTGTTACTCCTGCCTTCCACTTATTTTTCTTCCAACTTTCCCCTGTGGAACGGGACTTGTCAGAATCTCTATGCCATCTGATAGCACTATGTCAGAAGCAGGGATACGAAGTCCTTACTGGAGTTTATATATCTCTCCAACGTGTCTCCTCACTTACCCTCCATTTCCCTTTATTGAGATCTCTTCATTTCCCATCGTTCTCATTTTTTTCTAGTATGATAACTGACAAAAAGCAGTCTCTTTGGGTCTCGGTTTCCTGTAATGTGAGGATGTTGTACCAGAAGATTTCCCTTCTAGCTCTGCATTCCACACTCTGAACCTATTATCCCCCTTTCGCCAATTTCATAGTTCAAAGTATATTTATGTAATTTAATGGGAGTAGGTAACTGACTGAAAAGGCTATGAAGCATCAATTTTGGGCATTGATTATGATATCTATTTTTCTGCTCTAATGAAGGTGTCTGAGTAATATTAAGGAACAAGGATGGGAAGTGGGGTAGGGCAGAATTTCCTCCTCAGATTTCACAGGAGCACAGACTATTTTTTTTCCTGCACAGTTTCCCTTTTCACAGCACTTCAGACATACTGCTTTTCACTTGTCAATAAATAAAAAAAGGAAGCAAAAGTCCTAACAGCAAAACGAAAACTACTGATAGGCATTAAAAACATAATGCAGCCACCCACCCAAAGAGAATTCTGTTAAAGAGTCTGAAATGTCCCTCTAAGTACAGAGACTCACTATGGCATATATTAGAAATCATGGCAAGGGACGTGACAGTCACAGATAAATCACTTATTAATCCTTATATTTCATAAACCTGCTGTCTTACTATATGTCTTACTAATGACATATTTTTACTAGAGATACATCACTTAAATTTAGCTATTTCTATGATCCTTTAAGATTTACAAAGCACTTTCTTCACAACGACTCTGTGAGGTAGAGTCTAGGTATGATTATTCTCATTTGGATGAGGAAACTGAGGCACTGAGAAGTTATATAACTTGGTCTAAAAGTCTTGCGAGGAATGGGAGATGTTGCAGCTAGAGCTAATTAATACAATGGGGCTGAGTAGAAAATAGAGTCAAAGTGGTGACGGAACAGTATCTAGCCTCCTATGAACTTGGAATGAAAAATGGAGGGGAGAAGGGAAAAAGCAATTATGTTCCTACTACGTTCCAGGCACTGTGAAAATAGCTTCTCATTAGATCCTTACGACAGTCCCATGAGGTAGTTGATATCATTATCTCTGTTTTACAGTTGAGGAAACTGAGGCAAATGACGGAGTGCCTGGGGTTGGACTTGAACTTAGATCTTTTTGAGTCCAGGCCCAGCACTCTACCACAGTCAACTAACTCCCTCTAGGCAGAATGGTGAAATCTTTCTTTTATAAAGAGAAGCTGAGAGCCAAGAGGCCTTGGATTCAAGAATGAGAAATTAGCAACTAAGGGAATCTGTTCTCTGGTTAGGGAGCAAAGCATTCACGGTTTGAGTCTTAACTTTCAACTCCATCTCACTAAAGTATGTTTTATAATATTGTATGAATTTTAAACTTACATTCATTTACCACTACATTGATACATTAATAATATTTCCTTTCTATCTCCACAGTTCTACCTATAATTGCATACATGAAAACTTCTATTCATATTAATGATAGGAATAGTTATTTCTAAAAGGAATAAGAATTCAGGAAATATTTATGGAGCAGTTTTGTGCAAGAGGCACTTTTTCAGATGCTGAGAGGAATGCAAAGGTGAACAAGACCTTGCCCAGGCCATAAAGAAATTTATACTCTAGTAGAATTAAGAAGATTTTAGTATAAACATGTGTGATGTACTTGTTTATACTCTGAGGTAGTCAGGAGTGGATAAATATTATAATGGCCACTGAATGGAAGGGAAGACAACACCTCTATTTCCAGGTTTTCAATATGTTTCCATATTCTCTTACTGTTTTCAACTTTTTCTTCCTAAAATGCATTTTCTACCTCTATAATCTTGTGTTTTCCACCCTTCCCCTGTATTTACCATCTCTGTCAAAAATAAAGGTTCTCCAAATTGGAAGGGATCTCAGAGTTGAAGAAGTCCAACTGGTACATGAATTCCCTCCACAATAGAAGGCAGTTTATATGCTCTGGAAGAATGACCTTGAATCCTGCTTCCAGCCCTCTACTTCCTTTTCTCTATCGCTACAACTTATCAGAAAATTATTTGATTTAAAATTCAACAAGCAGTAAATGCCTACAATGAGCATGATACTATGTTAGGCTCTGTGAATACAAAGATAGCAGATAAACAAAGGGCTTACAAAATGCTTCTGGGAGATTCAATAGTATGGAAGTGGTATATGTAAAACAGATACAACTTAACCAATTAATTTTAAAAGGTTGAAAGAGTTAATGATGGTGGGAACAATTAGGAAATGACTCATTTAGGAAGTACCATACAAACTGTGCTTTGAAGCAAGCTAGGCATTCTTTGGGGTAGAGGTGAGGAGAATACTGAATATGGGGAGGAGGAACCATTTGCGAAAAGCTATTTGTGAAAAGGCAATGAAATATTATGTATAGGGAATAAAAATAACTATAATATAAATTATAATGTGTGAGGTGGCAAAAGTGAGGCAAGGTGCTTCCTAAATTCAGTGGAAATCTTATGAACACATATTACTTTCACATAGTATATATTGCAATTTTCAGAGTGCCTTAACATCCATTTTCCTTTGATCCTTAGCAACTCTCTAAGATAAACATGTGAGGAAGGATATTATGACTACTGTTCAGCTTAGGGTACCCCTTTATTTCCAGATTTCAAAAATACTCACAAAAATACTCATCCATGTTCTTTTATCGTTTTCAAGATTGCCTTCCAAGAATACATTAAATGCTTTTGGAACTTGTCAAATTGCATACCTAGTCATAGGTTAGGGTTGGGGAGTAGTTCCATTTTATGTTTGACAAAGATGGGGTGGTAAAGAAGGAACACTTTTCATTTAAAATATGAGAGAGAATCAGGGAGGATAGTAACTTTCAAAAGACTGTGCAAATTTCCATACAATCCTTTTTTTCCATTCTAATTTGTATATGTAAATACTCAGTTTATTTGGTTTTTGTTAAATTTAGAAGAAAAAAATAAAAGGAGAGGGGAAAAAACCCACCAGGAAGTATGATCTCATTCTTTTGGAAGTTTCCATCAGTGATAGTGATTACAAACATCCATACTTGACCCTCCTGTGTAACTAATGTTTATGACCTCCTAGATAAGAGTCCACGTGGGAGTCCACACAATGGACTTTTCGAGCTTTCCCCTCACGTTTCCAGGTTACTAGCAGAATACTAGGTTCTCTGGCTTACCATGTATTATTCCTTGATCTGAATCCTAAGTGGTTCATTTTCTCTTCCTATACTATAATCCCTGGGTGAGGACTTTCTCCCTCTTTGGTAGTCTCTCTTTTATTATATTGCTACAGCCTGTTCATACCCACCAAGGGGCATTTTGATTGTTCTTCCAGTAAAACTCCTTTGAGAGATTGGGGTGGTGGTGGAGAGAATGCCTTTGAGATATTCCATTCCACCATATCACATATAAAAAAAAGTAGAGCCTAGGAGAAAGAGCAAGAGATGTTCACTCCAACTTTAGACCCCATCTCTTCATCAGTGCTAATTGTCCTTTAACGCAGTGGGGTTTTCCATAGCACCTCACCCACACAGGAGGCCCAATGTGGTCAGATGCTTGAGCCTTGTGGTCTCCCTGAAGGAAAAGACAGGAAGAAGACAGACCTGTCCTATATTTTTTCTTTTGGGTCAGGACAGTGCTCCAGGATGTGGTATCTCTACAACACCTCCTGGCCAGAAGCAGAACCTCAATCCTCAAAGAAAGTAAACTTGGGAGTTTCCATGAATTAGAGGGATTCTGCTGAAGTGCCTTCCCTGACAGACCATACAGAGCTTTCTGCAGAGGTTCTACCTTAACCTGCAGCAGAGGGCTTGGAAAGCTTTAAAAGACTCCTGTATGTGGGCATTAAGAAAGAATCCCTGCCCATACTACGTCCCATATGCACATCAGGACAGGGTGGGATCTCCTCTTGTTTTTGTTTGTAATTCTCTTTTTTTTTGTTGTGGTGAGTATTGCATACAGTTGGATTTATTGTAACTTTATCACCGTCCAGCAATATGAGTATGCAATCAAAATATGAAGAGTTTCACAGCCTTTTTAAGTTAGCTGTGATGGAATCTTCTAGCTTGTGTGATGCTGGCAAATGATTTCATTTGTCTTGACCTCAGTTTCCTCATTTGTACAATGAAATCATTGGAGTAGGTGGTAACTGAGCTCCTTTCTACATCCAAATGGATGGTGTTGTCTAATGACCATAAGTTTATATAAAGGTCAGGGCAAAATTGTGCAAAAGTTTCTTCCTATACTATAATCCCTGGGTGAGGACTTTCTCCCTCTTTGGTAGTCTCTCTTTTATTATATTGCTACAGCCTGTTCATACCCACCAAGGGGCATTTTGATTGTTCTTCCAGTAAAACTCCTTTGAGAGATTGGGGTGGTGGTGGAGAGAATGCCTTTGAGATATTCCATTCCACCATATCACATATAAAAACAAGTAGAGCCTAGGAGAAAGAGCAAGAGATGTTCCCACTTCCTTCCTTTCTCCCTCTTAGGTATCCCTTCCTTCATCTCTTATGTCTTCTTCTCAGTTCAGAAGCATAATAACTGATGAGTGACCTTGGGCAAGTGATCACTTCTGAAATGAGTTTTCTCAAGATTTGACTATATAATGAAGCCATTGGACTGAATGATCTTTGGGCTTTCTTCTACTTCTACATCAATGATCCTATCATCTGATGAACATATATACAAAGTTCAGGGCAAAACTGAGAATAAGTCAAAAGTGAATTTTTTCTTTTTTCTCCAATTATTCCACATTCTTCCTAGTCATACTCCATCCTCTGTTCCTTTTGAACTTGTAAGACACACTAAAACTATTACTTACCAAAATGAGCATTTGCATTTTAAAAGGGGATTTTGAAGAAGTAAAGTCTTGGACTTTCATAAAATGAATCTGCTATAGAAGAATTTCAGGTTCTTACAAAACTTTTCCTGGGTATTTGGAAGATAAAAAACCCTATCCTGTGAAGTTGAAATCATACTAATGCCTTTCAATGCCCTTACTACTATTAAAGGAAACTGTCAATATTTATAGAAAGAAGAAAAATGCCATAAATCAGTCTCTCATTTATTTGGTGTGAAACAACTGAACAGAGATACTCAAAGGTTTTCCACATTTGCTGATGTTTCTAGAATAACTTTAATATTTTAAATGAACCAGACATTGCTTTGGTCTGCTAACCATAACTACTAGTAAATCACTTTATTTTAACATTGAGCAAAAGTACTCCCCAGGACAGTATCGTCAGGTTGAAATAAACAATATTCCTGCTCACCAAGGAACATATAATACAGTAAAACACATGATGTGTTTTAAGTCACATGGATCTTCATAGAGACAGTTGAACCCATGGGAGATGATAAGATCACCAAGAGAAAGATTGTAGAGAGAGAAGACAGGTCAAAATGCAAATAACAATTTTATTTATTAATATCAACGTTGTGTAATGTAACCTTTAGACAGAACTATAGAAGTGTCTTTACACCTCTATATAGTGTAGCATAAAATGTATACTATGAATGGCAAAGATCATATTTGAAACTGGGTCATTGATATTAAGAGTCCTGTTTCTCATTGCTTCTTCAAAATGTTGATAATCCTGTCACAGTGTAGAAATCATTCCACTTTAAGATTCTGGGACCCACTGACAGCAACCCCAGGTATTTGGCAGGAATACCAATGGTAAGAAGTTCTGGAATGAAGGATAAGAAGGAAGAAATTTAATAATTTTATGTTGCTGAGGGTTCGAGTCTAGGGAATTTGTTTTTGACATTTCATGTGAACATTAACGTTTATAGGTTTACTATGTCAGGACTCATCCTAAGATAACTAGATTAGCTGGTGGTCAAACAACATATGATTTTACTAAGATTACCAGGGAATGATGGAGAAGGAATAAGGGCTATGGATTGATGACTGTTTAGATTCAGGAGAGTTTTGCTTAGGGAAAGTAGGCAAGTGTGATGCAATGTACGAAAGGGGGAATGGAGTTGACAACAAATATCAAACAATCTTGGGCTTCGCCACAAATATGTGATAATGAGTGGGACATACGTAATAGTCATTCAAATGAAAAAATCTTTCCCTTTCATGAGTAGGCCCATGTGATCTGTCTAAATCACCTCGAAGCCTAAGACACATGTGGTGAGAGGAACTTGATGAACAGACATAAAATAGGAAGAGTGGAACAGAACCGAGAGGAAGGGAGTGAGCATGGTTGGCACAGAGAAGGGAGGATGCAAGCAGGCAGGCAGGCAGGCACAGCAAGGCTTAGACTTGTGAATGTTTGCTTGTGAGAAGACCTTGGCAGAGTCGGGGGGGTAGACTTGGGAATGTCTATGCTCCCTATGGTAATCATGTTTATTAACTTCTTAGTCACCATGACAGATTTAGCTTTCTGGTTCAGGAATTTGGTTTTCTGGTATCTAAATAAATGCTTTTCTTCTGCCTTCTATATGGAGAGTCTTTTATACTTTGCAATTGAGAACTATGCCAGCATATTCACAGTCATCACCAGTGCTGCAAATATATGAGGTCCAAGAATATAAACTTGGTAGGATAGGAAAAACATTATAAAACTTGAGATTTGAGCTGAACGGTCATGCCGTTATTTCTGTCAATGAGAAGTTATATTTCTTAAATATACTTGGCTTCTGTTTCTATCTACTTGGCTTTCTTCATCCAACCAGTTACTCACTTCTGTCATTTTCTGTCAAGGGATTTATATTTCTTAAATAACAACAAATTATAGAACTCTACATCACAACTAGAAAACACAGCTTTCACTTATAATGTAACATGTTTGTATTCATTTTAATACTCAGAAAATTCTTGTTTGGTTCATATGTCAAGATGCTCATATCATTTTTGGTTTAGGGGAAGAAGTGGGAAATATAGAGATTTCAGTCTCAATCAAATTCAATTCTTAGGTATTTTATTGTGGAGGAATGTGTACAATATATCATTTATTCAAGAAACCATCCTTGAAAATAGTGCAACTATCAAATACATTGACTTTCTAGGTTGAGTGAAAACTTAATACCTTCTAAATAATACCTTTAGAAACACTATGTAAAATATGTAAGAGGTACTTAATGAATCTGTCATAATTTAGGTAATATATTTCAGAGCCACCCTCCCTTCAGTATTACCTAGAACTTCTTGGAATAAACTAAGAAACTTCTGAAGTGTGAACACATGGATAGAACATAAAAAATACTTTCCTATGCTTTATTTTTATAAGAAAAGTCTCAAAACATTTCCAAAAATATTTCAGAAGTATTCTAGAGAAGTAAAAGGCAAACTACTCCACTATCTTTTCCATGAAAAATCCAAAGGGTGTCATGAAGAATCAGATATAACTGAAAAGGAAATGACTGATTACTACTATATTCTAGTCCCTGTGTTGGGCACTGGAGACACAAAGACAAAAAATTAAAATACTACTTATTCTCAAAGAGTTTCCATTCTATGATTTAATGAAATTATTTATTAAGTGCTTATTTTGTGCAGAGTACTTAGTATGTGCTTACTTTGGGTGAAGTGCTAGGAATACAAGCAAGGTAGATGTTGCTCTCAAGGAGTTCACATTCAATGAGGTAGACAAAACATATAGGAAGTTGTAACTAAAAGTCAAATGAAAAGTCCCAGTCCTTCTTAGGCTACAGTGAGAGATGTTTATATATGTGAGTATAGACTGAATACAAAATAAATACGATATTACAAATATTATAAATTACAAATATTACAATTACAAATACAAAATATTGAAGGAAAGCTCTAGGAGTTAGAGGGAAAGGAAATGTTTCATGTAGAAGGTGATTCTTGAGCTGAACTTTGAAGGAAGTGAAGGATTCTCTGAGGTGGAGGTGAGGAGGGAATGTATCTCAAGCTTGGGAAACAGTTACTGTATAGAGTATGGGAATAGGGGTAATTTCGAATACATCTGAAAAGATAGGTGGAGGCCAAGATATGAAAAGCTGTAAGTTTCAAATGAAGGGATTTCTATTCTCTCTTTGAAATAGGGAATCATTGTAGTTTATTGAGTCAGGACAGTAATATGTTAGTCATAAACTAAAGGAAATTCACTTTGGCATGGAGGATAGATTGGAGTTGAGAGAGATCTGTGACAGGGACTCCAATTAGGAGGCTATGGTAGTAGTAGGGCAAGAGGTAATAAAGGCCTGAATTGTGGTAGCAGTGTGAGTAGTGAGAAGAGGGCGAGGTTCAAGAAGTGTTGTGGCAGGGAGGGCCTGGAGGATGAGTGAGGAGTTGAGGGTAGAACTAAGATTATCAACATGGGAGGTTGGAAGGATGATGGTTTCTTGACAAAAACTGTGAAGTTTGGTAAAATGGTGGGTTTGGGGGAAATATGAATTCTGATGGTGAGTCTGACATATCTGAAAACATCTCTGAAATGTCTAAATATCAATGTGATGACATGGAAGTAGTACTCAGATGAGAAACTTGATATGCAGACCTGATAGCATGGAGATGATAACAAATATATGGAAATTGATGGAGTTACCAATGGAAACACTGTAAGAAAAAGAAGAAAAAGTGTCTAGGACAGAAACCTTGTGGTAAATCCACCATTAAGGGGCATGATATAGGTAACAAATCCATAAAGGAAGCAAATAAATTGCAATCATACACGTAGGAGGAGGACAAAGAGAGATAGTGTCATGACGACTTCATGGACTAGTTGACTTAGTCTTCAGCTCAGAGAGGAGAGAGTATCTATGAAGTCAGGGATGGTCACCAGTCTCAAACGCTTCAGAATAATCAAGAAGGATGGAGACTTTCAAAAAGGACTTAGATCTGGCCGTAGTTTCAGTTGTGTAGTGGTATCAGAAGACAGATTTGTGGACAGGCTTTTTGCCCTAGGAGTGTGATTAAACTTGTGTTTGGTTATGAGCCGTCAAAGTGGATCTATCTAGTTTTTTCAACTTCCTCACTCATGGAACAGAGCCATCCACCTTTGGTTATGTGTCTATGTGTTGTTGACACAATTTACTTACTTCATATCTATCTGTGATGCTTATTAACAATATGACCATGTCATTTCATTTAAACTTTATGAGTCTCAATTTTATCTGTAAATACCTGTAATACCTATCTCACAGGGTCTTTCTGGACATCCCAAGAAATATTGTATGTAAATTTATTTGAAAGCCTTAAGGAACTATATAAATGTGAGCAAATAATAATAAACGAGCTACAGAGAAAAGCTACATCCTGGAAGAATCTAAAATATTGAGGAACAGATTCAACACAGAGCATAGCGTAGGGATCTTGGTCTTTATTCCTTCAAGGAGTTGAAATTAGCATAAACACTTGTTAATTACAGAATAAATAACAACAATTTGACAAATGGATGTAATTTAACCCAACAAAACCAAATCCTGTACCTAGGCAGTCACTAGAATGTCAACACTGAGTTTGGTAATTATGATTCAAGCAGGAGAATCAGAAAACAGGTATTTTTTATCCTGAACTCTTTAGTTGTATCTGATTAAAAAAACTCAGAGTAGCATGCTATAATGGTGGTAGGAGAATCAGGGGACCTGGGTACACATACCCCAGTTTTGTCATTGGCAAGTCACTTGTATGACTTTAGGCAAACCATTTGAAATCTATGAAACAGAATAAAAAGGGATTCAATTTGCTCTCATGACCTTTTGCTCACATCTCTGATACTTTTGGTATAAAATGGCAATAACTTCTTCGTAAATGAATGCTGACTCTATTCATTTAGCTTGTTTTGAATATCTTCCGAAAAATTTAAGAATTATCTTGATAAAATTTTATTTGTTAAAATATTGGTTTTTAGAGTTGAATATGACTTTAATGGGCAACATGGTAGTTTTGCAGAAGCAGAGATTTTAGGAGACTCACGGATTCAAGAGATAAATGTTGAGAATGGTGAGGATTTATGGTTAGAGAAATGGCATACCAGGCTCAGACCTGAGTCGTCTTTTGCTGCTCTCTGTGACTTCTGACTGGGTCCTATTTCATGACAGCCCGTCTGGTTTGCTAGTGGTACAGATAAGTACGCCTTTAGAGCTCCTAAATGTTTCAGACTTACTTGCAATGAAGATGTGAGGGGAGCTACTTGTATCTCTTTTTTGATTTTTTTTTTAAAGTATATGGCATTACTTTTGATAGACTTTTCCTCAGAGGGAAGAACATGGAAAATGATGGGTAGAGATCTGATAGAGTTCTATTGTAAATCTCCATCTTAATTTCAAGGAATTTAGGAAAAGCCAGTGAGAATGCTAGGCTACCAATTTGAATGATGCTTTGTTTAAGTGTATTGGAGGGAAGAAGGTAGAAGAAGCTGTGGAAGAGAATGAGCATGTGTGTACATGGTTATATTTTCTTCTTTCTCAAAGAAAGCTATTCCTATTAAGGTATACTTCTCATTGTTGCACCCTTCCATGCTAAACCTATTTATGTTGATGGAGGACTTATGAAGATATGGATGACCTATGCAACCCCTAGACTGAACTCTGACAAAGCTTAACTGTATAATCACAATGCCCTTATCTTGTGGGGTCTTGCCAATTTCTTCTTTCTTCTGTTGAAATTGTCCCAAGTCATTTTTATTTACCTCTGAATTTTACACTATTCTTTCTATTTCTATCTCTCTTACAGTGTATTCAAACAAAAAAAAAACCTCTACTTACTCTCTGATTTAACCAAAGTCTTGTAGCTAAACTAGAAAAAAAAACGAACAGGGTACTTCATTCAAAGCTTATACCATTCTCATATCTCCAGCCTTTATTTTTAAAATGTTTATTTCATCTTCTCACTGTCTGTCTTCATGTGGAGCATGATTCCCTGGAAAGCTCAATACTTGCTATTCTCATCACACACTCTCACACACACATACACACACATACACACACATTCATGAATTTCTGTTTATATAGGGATTCTATTACCCCTACGCCTTCCCTGGGATTTCTCCAGATCTTTGTGGTTGTCAAAGATAAAGGAGGCTCCATATTCCATTTAAACATCTGAGAAAAAGGAAGTTTTCCCTCAAATCAGAAGAAGTTATTAAAGGAGGCCAGGAAGGTCAGGTTTTGACATTTGCAAGGACTCCTATATGATGACATATCAGTGCTTGTACTTTGACAGATGAGAGTCATTGCTTAACTATAGATCTGGTACTTTTGTTGCCTTTTCTGGGGTTCCAATCCCCCCCATCAAAAAAGTAAAATTTGGTTAAAGAATTGGTTCCATTAAGGTAGAATGGGTAGCTACCTGAGAAACCAATTAAATAGGCTGGCAGGATCATTCTTCCCTCTGGCAAACAGAAGTGGACTATGTGGCTTCTGAGGTTTCTGTCAAACCTAACATTATGAGCTCACAAAATACTTGCAACATTATTTTTTTCTACCATGCCTTATAAGTAAATAGTGCTATTGTAATACACATCTTAGACTAGTTCTACATAACCAGCATAGATTATTGTCCCTTAGCCATCTACTCTCTCCCTTTCATTCATTCAGCAAATATTTAGCAAGGCACTGTGATGAAAACAGAAATAAATAAGACATAGCCTCTGCCATTAAGGAGATGCTACAGATCCAGTTATGGGTAAGAATCAGATAGCAAACCCTATACTTCCATTTTGTGTTGCACCATTCCAGAAATCACTTCACACTAACTCTGAAAGATCAAGTTGTGAGTTCCTACTTACTGTAGCACACCAACTCCCCACCCATCTATAATCTCTTCAGGCATGGACACACATCTAGTGTGTAAAAGAGGAGTCTATGGTTAGGTTTAGCATTCAGTTTAGGGCAAAATTATGAATTAGGTTAATTTTATCTCTTTAGTTGCTTTCTTCCTCCCCTTTCAGTATCTAGTTTTTCCTTAGGGTTCTTATTTTCACCAGGATCCTTTCAAACAGACTTCTTCTAATCCCAAAGTCTAAACTGATAACTGTTAGTTATCCTCTCCAAGATATATTTACATTTTATAGATTTTTACCAAAGAGAAATTGATCTAAAATGGTGACATTTCAAGAATCTAGAAAGGTGGTTCTTCTATTTTGGAAGTTGTGATGGGTAAAGGTCATTATTATAAGTTATTCAAGTCATAATGTGTATTCTAGATGACATTTAGACAGACACTATCAAAGGAAATGATCTACAGTTCAGGGAAAAATAGTTAAAATTTTGGTTGGTATGAATGAAGATTATTCAGTGGCTACTCAGTAAGAGATTGTTGAATTTCTTTACTTAGACTAATTTCTCTTTAATAGGAGAAATATAACATGATATAGTGGAAGGAGCATTGTTCTGGAGTCAAAGGACTTGGATTCAAATCCCACTTAGGACATTTACGACCTGGGTGATTTGGGGCAAGGAAAGGGTGGTTTTTGAGGTCCCTTCAAGCTCTAGAACTTTGATCTCTATGATTCCAAATTATTTATCTCAAGAACCCTGAATACAATTGAATCACTTTAATTTTTTTTTTATAATTTTAACAAAGACATTGGTTATGATCAAAGGGAGGTTTTTTTTTTTTAAAGGACACTATCCCTGCCCACAAGGGGAATGAAGTAGAAAAGAGAAATTAATTACACGGTTAAATATAATACAAGAAAAAGTGATAGGTGTGCAAGAAATGTACAACTATCAGAGGAGATAGAGGTTATTTCTAGAAGGATTGTAAAGAAGAAATAAAGAATGAAGAACCCTTCATGGACAAAGGGGGATCTCCACAAGGCCACATAGAGTGATTGAGTATTCCAAGCTAAGGAATGTTGTTAGCAAATGTCCGGAGATGAGGAAGCATGAGATATTTAGGGAATGGTTGTTGTCCTTCACAGTTGAAGAAGACCAAAATGGCATCACTATGTCAGGGTCAAAGTACAGTGTGTCTGGCTGTGGATGATCAGAGCCATATGAGCTGAGAAGGTGCTACTGAAGGTCAGTCGCAAATAGTTTACATGAAAATATGGAATGGAGATGTCTCCAAATTTGCTCATCTCCTGTTTCTTCTGAGCTACTATGATTCTGCTTTACTCGTTGAGCAACGTATTATCTTTGCTGTGGGCTTTCCAAGGTGCATGGTCCTCTGCAATATCTCCCCTGTCACACAATCAATTCCAAAGTTCTTCATAGAGACCTTGAGGTTCTTTGAATTACTTCCTCTGATCTCCAGAATGCTTGCCTTGCATGAGCTCTCCACAAAATAATCTTTAAGGCAAACATATGTTTGGTTTTCTACCATATTCAGAAAATTGTAATAGTCTCTTTGACTATATTCTAAAATAGTTGAAGAAGGCATGTGAAAGATTGTGTGCATTAAAATTGATAAGGTAGGTTTGAGCTACAGTCTTGGAGGATTCCAAAAAAATCTGACTTCCTTATATCCTCCCCTTTGAGATAAAGCTGGACAGGCACAAACTGACAGGGTACGAGCTCAGCAGCATAGTATGAGCTTAAACATCTCTCCCTCTGTAAGGCTAGCAGGACTTAAATGGAATGGTGTGACATTAGAAAGGACTCATTTCTCACTGCTGCAGGGGTAAAAAGATCTCCTTTTAGACCTAATGTGTTATATGTTAGCTACTAAAAGACTTCCTTAAGTCTGGTGCTTTAGGTAATATAGAGTATGATTCCTTTCTAATAATTTTTCAAACACATAGGTTGTTTTTGCCTTATAATTTTCTTCTTAATAATAATGTATTCAATAGGCAATTATTGAATGAGTCTTGTTTATAGTTCACTGAACAACCTAACTGAAATTATAATTTCAGTGAGGCATAAGACAGGGGTATCAAATATGCAGCCCAGAAACAGCAACATGACCCACAGCACCATCAAATATGGCTGAACCAAATTAAATTGTAATTGGGAAATATTTAACAAAGTAAAAAAAATACAATAGAACATAGGTAGTGATAATATATGTTTTTTAAAGTCAATATATAGCCCACAGGGATCCTTATTATGATTTAGTGGCCCCTTTTCAATTTGAGTTTAATATTACTAGTATAATGTAGCCAAGAGAACATCTAGACAGAAGACAGAATAGGAATTACTTCTCCAAATCCTGGAGTAGTGGCTTTGTAGATTCTGGTTTAAGACATTTAGTGAAACAATAGTATAGCCTGAGATATCCTATTCTACTTTTGGTCAATTCTAAGTAATGAGACGTTCTCCTTTCATATAACTGAAATCTTTCCTTTTGCATCTATTTCTGTTATTTAGGACCAAGTAAAATACATTTCCTCCCTCTTATATGTTACAGGACTTCAAGTACTTGACCACAGCGATACCTTCCCTGTATAAGTCATCTGTTCCCCAGGATAGCCATTTCTAATTCCTTCAGTCAATTGTCAAGAATGAACATATTTGTGCATGCCTAGAACTCCCTCCTCAATGTCATCCCATGACTTCCCTGGCTCCTTTCAATTCTCAACTCAAGTCCCGCCTGCTGCAAGTCTTTCCCAGTCATCTTAAATCTTTCTTCCTAGACTATTCCCAATTTGACCTCCATATGTCTTGTTTGTGCATAGTGGTTTGTGTGCTGTCTCCCCCTTTCAACTGTGAATTTGAAAGCAGGTTCTGGTGTTTTGTTTTTGTTTTTCTTACTTTTCTTTGTATCCCCCCATTGCTAAGCATAGCTGATGCTTAATAAAGCTAAATGACTTGACTTAGCCATGTTCAGTCTAGTTAAAGAAACTGCCATCCACAAATGAATCTGAAGAACAGCATTTAACATGCACAAAGGCTAGAAAGACCTTCCTCTAATAGCTGACAGAGGGAAAAGCCAAACCAAATGACCAAGAGGCATTGAGAGACTGCAGAATCAATTTCACAGACTATAGAAAGAGAATATAGTAAGAGAAATATAATTTTCTGAGGACAGAGATAAGACAACCCTGACAGTGATGATGGAGTCATTTCGTTAATACTAAATATAAATATTAATATAGTATCAAACTTAAGACATTGAACTTGGAAGCACAAATAAGAATATGGTCTTTCTTTCTCAAGGTTTAAATCCAGGGAAAACTTAAGAGTAGTGAAAAAGACAGCTAGAATGCTAGTCTGGTTTTGACTTGACATCTATATACAGGTGTTGCTGGCATAGTAAGATGGTGTGTGTCAGAATGGGAAGAAAGAACAGAGAGAGAAAACAATATATCCCAAATTTAAGGAATTTTGTTTACATTCATTGGCTTTATGGAGATAATACAGAATTTTCTAGGCCATATAAATAATGTAATAATACTTCAATTCAAAGAAGTCAGTACCTTATCTCACATTTATATGTGAGTTTTATTTAATCATTGTTGGCGTTTTATACTGTGAAAAATCTCCTAATTCGTATGCTTCCAAATATCCTGTCTCTTTTATTTAGAGGAATCAAGTAGAAATTTACCATTACACTTGACTAATTAGAAGTAAACATTTTCCAAAAGGAGAGGAAATTCTAATGATAAATACTGATTTCCTTTATACATAATTGAATTTTGCCTCTTTGCACCTATTGATACTTTACACTTTTGCACACTTTTATAAATATTTATCTTATTATGTTACAGGAAGGGAGAAGAAATGTTACTTTTTAAGTTCAGATCAAAAGTATGAGCTTATATCTGAGGCTAAGGTCTATTTTCTTTCCACAGGGGGATGATTCCTCCTTCTTTCCTCCATTATCCCTACCTAACTTTAGCATTTGGAGTTGGAGATCTTTTCTTATTTCAATTTCTTGGATTTGCAATGGGAATCTTAAAGCAATAGGAATCCGGTCCTGACTTTTTAAAAATCATTAATGGTTTGAAATTGAAATAATACATAATGAGAGGTCAGTTTTCCTTTAGTTGGTTGCTCCCAAAGAACATGTACAGCTAAAGTTTCCCAGCTTTCAACAGTCACGGAACCCAGCCACCAACTGTAACCTTGCAGAGTAGATCTGTGCCTTTTGCTGACCTAATAGACTGTGTAAGTAAGTCTTCATTTCTGTCCTCCCCACAGAGGTCTAGACATCTTAATTTCTATTATGTATCTTTCAGTGATTAGCACTATAGATAGCTGGAGATGCAATAAATTCAATTTAATTTAAAAGGCATTTATTGAACTCCTACTCTATGAAAGGCAAATGTTAAAAAAAGAGGAAAATAATCCCTTGACTTTATTTCCCTGTTGAGGGGAAACCTACTATCTCCTTAGGAAATTCTTTCAACTTTTAGTTAGCTTTATTTCTTTAATAAAGACTTTTTTTCTTACACAAAGACTAAGGTTGCCTTTTGGCAACTTCCCTTCACTGTTTCTAGTTTTATCTTATAGGGACAAGTGGAACAAGTCTAAATCTTCCCTCTCATGAGAGTCCTTTGGATATTTGAACCCTATTCTCATGTCCAACCAAAATCTTTTCTAGGTGAAACTTTCTTAGTTTCTTTAATTCTGATGTTGCCTGAACTTGAGGTCTTTCACCATTTTGGTTGCTTTTCATTGGATACTTTCCATTTTGTTAATGTACTTCCTAAAAGGTAGTGTTTAGAAATTAATATAAAGTTCTTCATGTAGTCCGACCAGGGCAGAATTCAGAGAGGACTATCACTTGATTTATACTGAGTTTGCAGTCCAATCCAAACCACAGATCCTTTCCAAACATCTATTGAACCATATACTTGTGAAACCTAGCCTGTAAATTGTGAGGTTGACATTTTGAACATACATTGTATCCCTGTCAATTTTCCTCTTGTTAAATTCAGCCCACTGTTTCGGCTTAGATAATTTGGAATTCTCAACAGCCTGCAGTGGTGGCTATCTTTACAAGTTTTGTACTATTTACAAATTTGACAAGTATGAAAGTCTTGATGAATATTAAGTAGCACAAGACCAAGTACAGCAACCTGGGTCAATCCACTGAGGTCCTTCTTACAAATTGACATCAAATCATTCATGACTTCTCCAAGTGTTGATTTAGTTGTGAATTCCCATCATTGCACTATTTTTTTATCCCAAATAATTCCATCTATTCCAGAGGAAGAGGATAAAATTGCTTTAGAGAAAATTGGTACTTAATACTTATTGAATTGAATTTCTTTGCTAACATGCAAAGGTAAATTTTATCTATGACATTTCTTATAGTCTACCAGTTTAGAAACTTTATTCGATAAAGAAACAGGGTTGGTCTGCATGAACTGTTTTTGGTAAAATTGTGCTGGCTCTTACTAAGTGTTGCATCTCTTTGTAGTTTTTCACTAAGTTCTAGACTAGATCTTTTTTTGTATTACAATTCACCAACTTGTAATACAAGATTTTTCTTATACTAGGTTTTTATTTTAAAAAAAGCTATTTTGGGTCTTTTACCATGAGCATTACTGCCATTGTCTATTGATGCTACTTATAATTAGTATGAGAGACTATTGACAGATGTTTTTATTATTCTACATCTTCTTTTACATACTTTCTTTTCCTCTTTGCCCAGGATATCTCAATTGATTGATTTAAATATCCACAAAGCAAAAATAACAAAAATAAAGGCCTATTAAATTTTCAGTGTCATTTTAAAAAACTGATAGTCTTTTAGTTGATTTGGTCTTTAATAGTCATTAAAGGAAAACTTACTCCCTTGATGAACATTAACAAGAAAGAAAATATGAAATTCATGAGCTGAATATGCATTTTTTTAAAATAAATTTATTTAACTTTTTATATTCATTTTCACAAGATTTTGGGTTCCAAAATTTTCTCCCCATTTGTG
>CM053771.1:394228296-394273173 GCA_028658325.1 Potorous gilbertii | reverse complement strand
GAAATCTATGGGCTGTGGGTTCGGACCTAGCATAGGTGAGTCTTTCTACTCCGCCATCTTGGCTCCGCCCCTCTAAAGCTAACATTTCTAATACCATATTGAATGTCACCCATATCCAGAGAAAGAACTATGGAATTTTTTTCCATATTTTCTCTTGTGTTATGTTTTGTTTTTTTCTCATGGTTTCTCCCATTCATTTTAATTCTTCTATGCAACATGACTAATGTGAAAATGTGGTTAATAAGGACATATGTGTGGAACCTATTTTAAGATCGTCTCTGCCAGGATGGGGAGATAGACTCATGGAAGTGATTGTAGAAAAATGAAAAAAATAAATTGTAAAAATGTTATTAGTATTTTGAATTATTCAGGAGGATTTTTTCTTTAACAACTGATTGTTCTATGATCTTTGGGAAGTCAGTAGAATTCTTTTTCACCAGTTAATTTTCTTCGGGTCCTTCAGTGTCCTGTACTTTATGTCTTCCATCCCTTTCCCCCTGTTGCTATCCTTTTTTTTTTCATACGACTGAATAGAATTTTATCTTCTACCTTTCAGGGCTTGTGCGTTCAGATTTATTCACTATGGGCAGATCAGGGTCTTTAAGATAAATGCTGAGGGAAGTTGAGTTGAAGGAGTTAGAGGTAGAGGAAAATTGAGGTTGGCTCCCCTCCATAAACTCCTCCAAACATATCTTGAACATGGCCAGAACAAATCCTAAAGGGAGAATCTAGAAAAAGTCACAGTGAGTCATTTGTTCAGTCCAGCTCATCACAGGGAGATAGAGAAGGAGATATGTGGATGTAGGAACAGGGTCAGGGCAAGAGCATGCTGCACAGAGCTTTCCAGTGTTACCAGATTCATACTGGGGTGCCTTACAAATTGGTAGCTTTGTCACCCACTACACACTTCTGGGTCACAGATTGAGAAGAGACCTTCATTCAAGGATGGCGTTCCTAGGATTGGAGACCCTGGGTGATTCACTGAGAAAAGAAGAATTTGAAAAGCTAGCGGGGGCAGCATTGTGAATCAGTCTCCAAACTCAGAGCAGGATCTCACTTTTTAGCATCTAGTCCAGCCTGCAGAGAAATAACTAGGGTAGCAATTCCAAACCAAAGAGGAGTCTACAATTCTGCCACTATGAATCAAAAGAGTTTTCCAGCTGGTTGAAAGAGGCAGAATTCATTAGCAATCTACTCTTGCACAGGCCCAAATCTAGGTCAGGAACTGTCAGAGCTCAGACCAGTGGGAAGGAGCCATGTAGCAATCGTATTTTGCCCTGGATCAGATCACTCTGAAAGCATAGAAAGCTCACAGGTTTCTAGCCTGTCCCTGAGATCCCGAAATAACATAACATACAATACCTCAAGAAAGCAGCAATAGACCAGTTTAGACCTTCCTTTCAAACATGTGATAGAGGCCAGCTATAACATCAAGTCCAAAGTTAGGAAACAGTAGACTGGAACAAGGAGCAAATCAAAAAGAATTCACCATAATGAGCTATTAAGACAGAGGTGCTCAAGACACAAAGGAAAAGGGAGGGACTCCAAAACATCTAGAACATCAAAGAAAAGCAGCCTGGTCAGAAATTCAACTAAAATTCCTGGAAGAAGTGCAGTCAGAGGTAAAAAAAAAAGTTTAAAAAACACTTTTTATATTAATGGAATGAGAAAGATTTAAAGGACATTGGAAAGGAAATGAGAACTATTGAAGAAAGAATTAGAAAGGGAATTAACAGCTTGATACTTCATGACATTCTTGCATCACTCTCATTTCTCATCCCATATGTTTTCTACTTCTCTTACTTGATTTTCAAAATCCTTTTTGAGCTCCACCATGACCTGAGAAAAATTCATACTTTTCTTGGAGGTCTTTGATATAGGAGCTTTGACTTTGCTGTCTTCTTCTGGTTTTATGCTTTGATACTCTTTGTAATCCAAATAAGATTCTACAGTTTGAGTTGTTTTTATGCTGTTTGCTCATTTTCTCATCCAAATACTTGACTTTCCAATTCTTTGTTTAGGTAGGACTCTGCTTCCAGTGGGTAAGGCGTCCTGTTCCAAGCTTCAGAGGTTTTGTGCAGATGTTTTTAGAAATACTTCTAGGGACTTGTATATTTTCAGTTCTTCCAAGGTGGCATGATCAAAGGGGAGATAGTTACTCCTTTCCTGACCTGGACTCTGATCTGTGAATGACCACAAGCACTCTTTTCTGCCTTAATACCATGGGAAGGATTCCATCTCCATTGCAGCTACTATCTCTACTGTTCCAGTGCTCTTCTTCACCCCAGGACCACCTCGCAGGACTATGACCCAGATCCATCAGATTAAAATCTGAGAATATTGCCTCCATACCAGCAAAGAGATTCCTGCACTCCCCCTCTGATCAGTTGCTTATTCCCACACCATGTGTCAGCTAGGAGTTCCAGAAGCAGATGCTACTGCTGCCACCATCCTGTGAGTGAGGCTGAACTGCACTCCTCTCTCACCCAGGTCTGACAATGTTTTCCCCCTGACCTTCTAAGCTTTCTTTGGCATTTGTGGGACAAAAAGTCTGGAAACCATCACAGCTACCAGTGATTCAGTCCCCTGAGGCCTGTTCTGGTCCTGACTACCCTGGCAGAGCCCATGCTGAACTGTGCTCTGCTCCCAGTCTAACGTGACAGACACTTCCTGTCAACCTTCCAGGATTTCTTTGGCTGGTAATTTGTTTCACTGTCATTTTGTGGGTTCTACAGCTCTAGAATTTGTTGAGTCATTTTCACAGGTATTTAGAGGGGTCCAAGGGGCAGTTCAAGCAAGTGCCTACTTTTACTCTGCCATCTTGGCTCAGAACATTTTTTATATGACTACAGATAGCTTTAATTTGCTGTTTGAAAGATGCCTGTTAATATACTTTGACCATTTATCAATTGGGGAGTTACTTATATTTTTTATAAATTTGACTCACTTCTCTACGTACTTGAGAATGAAGCCTTTATCAGAAATACTTCTTTGCAAATACCCCCACCCATTTTCTTCTTTCCTTATAATTTTGATTGCATTGATTTTGTTTGTGTAAACCTTTTAAATTTTATATTACCAAAATTATCTATTTTACATTTTGTAATACTCTATCAATTTCCTTTGGTCATAAATTCTCCCCTTATTAATAAATTTGAAAGATAAACAATTCCAAGCTCTCTTAATTTGCTTACTGTAGTTACCCTTTATGTGTAAATTGTACACCTTTTTTTGACCGTATCTTGGTATATGTTGTGAGATGCTGGTCTATCAGTAGCTAATTTCTCCCATACTGTTTTTCCAGTTTTCTCAGAAATTTTTGTCAAATACTGAGTTTTTGTTCTGAATAGTTGGATCTTTGTGTTTATCAAATCCTAACTAGATTACTATGGTCATTATGTAATTTGTACCTAAACTATGCCACTGATCCACCACTCTAATTATTAGTCAGCATCAGATTGTATTTAATAAGTAGGGCTTCAAAATACAGTTTAAGTTCTGGTAAAGCTAGACTACCTTTTAATTTTTTAAAAAATTTTAAATGTAAATACTAAAACTTAAATATACAATTAAAAAAGAAGAAACATTATAAACGTAAATACTGAAACTTAAACACCAAATAAGAAAGATTAACTGTCAAGTGCATAACAGAACATAAAAGAGGATTCAAAATAGAGATAAAATTCCATTTCAAGAGAGTCTAGATAATAAATACTAACCATTATGTTAAGAGCTAGTCATCTTTTCTTTACTTCTATTTAAGTTTTCTTTTGTTCTCTACAATGCACTTTTAGATTTTTTCCCACTTTCTCTCCTTGCCTCTGTCCCAGTTACAATTAAGCACAGATATATTTAAATATAGATATATACAGACATATATACATATATACACATTAGACCATGTTCTTTTGCATTTTTAATCAGGGATTCTTTTGTTATCTTTGAGCTCTTGTTTTTCCAGAGGAATTTTGGCATTATGTTTCCAAACTTTATAAAATAATTTTTTGAGTGTTTTGTTGCTTTGTACTGAATAAATAAATTTAGGTAGGATTGTCACTTTTATTATATTGGTTTGGCTTACCCATGAGCAATTAATATTTTTTTCCAATTGTTTAGAAATATATTTTATAGCTGTTTTCATATAATTCATGGGTTTGACTTGGCAGGTAAATTTTCAAGTGTTTTATATTGTTTACAGTTATTATATATGGAATTTCTCTTTTTGTCTCTTACTTCTAGACTTTGTTGGTAATATATAGAAATGCATATGATGTCTGTGGGTTTATTTTGTATGTTGCAACTTAGCTAAAGTTGTTAATAATTTCAAGTAGTTTCATTGTTGATTTAATTTCAAGTAGTTTTGTTGTTGATTCTCTAGGATTTTCTGACTATATCATATCAGCTGCAAAGACTGACTTGTTTTGTTTCCTCATTGCCTATTCTAATTTCTTTTTCTTCTCTTATTGCTATAGCTAACATTTCTTGAAGAATATTAAATAGCAGGGGTAACAATGGGCATTCTTGCTTCACCCCTGATTGTAATGGGAAGGCTTCTAGTTTATCTGCCTTACAGATAGTTGCTGAAGGTTTTAGATCAGACCTACACAACTTGCAGCCCCCTGGCCACTTTTGGCACATCAAAGGTTTTCTGGTTGCCCGCAAAAAATGTAGAGAAAAACATCCAGGATTGTTTTAAATAAATATTGCTTATCATTTGAAGGTAAGCCCCCTTTATTTCTGTGCTCTCCAGTGTTGCTAATAGGAATGGATCCTGTATCTTTGTCAATGATTTTTTTCTACATTGATTGAGATAATCATATAAGTTCTATTGGTTTTGTTATTAATATGATAGATTTTCCTAATATTGTACCGGTTCTGCATTCCTGGTATAAATCCCACCTGATCATAGCGTATTATCCTCATGACAAAATGTGGCAGTATCTTTACTAGTATTTTATTGAAAAATTTTGCATCAATATTCATTAGGGAAATTGGTCTCTAATTTTCTTTCTCTGCTTTGGTTCTTTCTGATTTAGGAGTCAGTATCGTATTTGTGTCATAAAAGGAATTTTGTATGACTACTTCATCTATTTTTCCAAATAGTGTATATACTGTTGAAATTAATTGTTTTTAAATGTTTGATAGAATTGACTTTTGAATCCATCTGGTCCTGGGGATTTTTTTTTCCTTAGGAAGTTTATTGAAGGCTTACTCAATTTCTTTTTCTAAGATTGGGTTATTTAATTTTTTTATTTTTTCTTCTGTTAATCTGGATAATTTATATATATTTTTAGATATTCATCCATTTCATTTGGTTTGTCAAAGTTATTGGCATGTAAATGGTCAAAATAGCTTCTAACAATTGTCTTGATTTCCTCTTCATTGGTGATTAATTCATACCTTCTGTTTTTGATGTTATTATTTTTTTCTTCTTTCCTTTAAAATCAAATTAACCAATCGTTTGTCTATTTTGTTATTTTTTTTGTAAAACAAGCTTCTAGTTTTATTTATTAATCTAATGTTTCCCTTACTTTCAATTTTATTAATCTCTCCTTTGAGTTTCAGGATTTCCAATCTGGCATTTATTTGATGATTTTTAATTTGATCTTTTTCTAGTTTTTTTAGTTGCATGCCTTATTCACTGATCTGCTTTTCCTCTATTTAATTGATGTAAGAATTAAAGATACACATTTTCCCCTAAGTACTGTTTTGGCTACATTCTATAAATTTTTGTTTGTTGTTTCATTGTTGTCATTTTCTTTAATAAAGTTATTGTTTCTATGATTCTTTTTTTGACCTACCTGTTTTTAAAGTTAGCTTAATTTACAATTAATTTTTAATCTATTTCTCCTTCAGCGAATGTAATTTAGTGAATGTAATTTTATTGCATTATGATCTGGAAAGGATATGTTTATCATTTCTGCTTTTCTGCATTTGGTTGCAAGATTAACCTCCTAATACATGGTCACATTTTGTGTACGTACCATGTACTGTTGAGGTAGAGGTATATTCTTTTCTATTGCCACTCAGGTTTTTCCAGAGATCTATCTTGTTTAACTTTTCCAGAATTTCATTCACCCTTTTGTCTTCTTTCCTGTTTATTTTTTGGTAATATTTGTCTAGTACTTTAGAGGGGAATGTTGAGGTACCCCACTAGTATTGTTTTATTATCGATTTCCTTCTATAACTCATTTAATTTAAAAAATTTGGATGCTGTAGTTTTGGGTCATCTATGTTTAGTATTAATATGACTTCATTATCAATGGTACCTTCCAGCAAGATATAGTTTCCTTTTTTATCTCTTTTAATTTAATTTAATTAGATCTATTTTTATTTTTGCTTTGTCTGAGATTATGATTGCTACCTCTGCTTTCTTTGCTTTAATTAAAGTATAATAGATACTTTCCATTCCCTTACCATTACCTTGTGTCTATCTCTCTCCTTCAAATGTGTTTTTTTTGTAAATAATATATTGGAGGATTCTGTTTTTAAATTCCTTCTGTTATCTGCATCCATTTTATTAGTGAGTTCATCAAATTCACATTTATAGTTATGATGACTAACTGTTATCATAGTGTGTGTTTCCCTTCATGCTATTTTTCACTTGTTTATCCCCCTCTTTCTTTTTCATCCTACCCTTTCCTTCCTCAAAAATGTTTTACTTCTTGCAGAGCCAAGATGGTGGAGTAAAAGCAGGGATTTGCTATAGCTCTACCCCCAGATCCAGTCAAATAACTATAAATAATGACTCCTAAACAAATTCTGGACATGCAAAATTCACAGAATGATGGAGTGAAGCAGATCTCTGTCCCAAGACAGTCTGAACAGTTGACAGGAAGCATTTATCAAGCCAGGCTGGGAGCAGAGTACAGTCCAGCATGGGCAATGCCAGCACAGACAGGACCTGAGCAGGTCTTGGGGGGAATGAATCACTGGAACTTATGGTGTATTCCAGACTTGTCAACCCCAAAATGTCAAGGACAAATTGGAAAGTCAATGGAAAAAAAGACTTATTGGATATGTATGAGAGACGAGAGTGGTCTGGCCCTAGTCCCGAGGCAGCAGAGGGGGTAGAGGAGCCAGGTGCAACCACAGAAGCAGCAGGGGCAGTGGCAGAAGCTGTTTCTGGAATTCTAGGCCCACAGATTGTAGGGGAATCAAGCACCTGACTGTACACCCTCCCACCCCCCATTGGAAGCAGAGAACTACCTTGACAAAGAACTCAAAAGTCAAGTAATTGGCTGGGAAAATAAGCAAAAAATATCACACTATAGAAATTTACTTTGGTGACAAGATCAAAATATACAACCAGGAGACAATAAAGTCAAGGCTCCTACATCTAAAACCTCCAAGAAAAATATGAATTAGTCTCAAAAATCAAGTAAGAGAAATAGAGGAAAAATTAGGAAGAGAAGTGAGAAATGCTTGCTAAAGAGGACTCAAAAATGTTGAAGAAAATAACAGGTTAAATATCTTCCAAACTGGATACAGTTCTCAGCTTTAGCAAACCTCACTCTGATACCTGGTCATCCTTCTTGACCATCACCCTAAAAGTATCAATCATGAACATCTTCCAATTCATGATGAAAAAAGAAAGAACTTATTCCTTTGATTACATTTGTGAGTATTGCCAGATGTGGAGCAGCCTACATGTCCATATACTCCCTTCTCAAGTAATGTGATTGTTAACAGACACAGAGATCCACAACCATGGGAAAATGTGAATCCTTCTTAGCCTCAAAAGCTTTTCACAATTAACCAAAAATGGGAGCCTGTTGAAGATCTGCAGACTGTTAAACAGTTGACCAAATGAAGAGTATTCATCTAAAGCACACTTTATGAATCTAGTGGAAATACTTCTGCACAAACTATACTACTGAAACCAGTGTGTGGAAGTGCTTCTGCTACATTTTTAGGGTCTCTCTATGTTTTTGAACTCTGAATGAGGAATTCCATTTTGGATAAAATGTATGTAGCTCATTGAAGTATTCATGAGGATTTTTTGTATTTATTTTCACTTATACATTTTTTTGAGGGGGCAAATTTATAATGACTTGTAAGATAAATTGTCTACTATAAAAGTGATGCTTTGTTTTTTCCCCCCAAAGGTTAGGTAAATATTTATTTCATCATTGAATTGACGAGTCATTGGAAAATATATCTAATCAAATATATACATATATATATATATATAAAATCAAATACACACACACATATATACACACACTGCTTCACAATTTGAATTTTCTTATTTGAAATACACTTCCATTTTAAAACCCAAATAAGAACTTTTTTCACATATCTTTCCAGTTAAAATGTGAAAATTATTTCATTCAGTCTAATAGAGTGTTATTTAACTTGAAAAAAAATGACCAAATCAAATGACAAAAGAGATCCAAAAAAGACAATGAGGTGAAGATTGCCTTAAAAAGCCCAATTGGCCAAATGGAAAAGGAGGTTCAAAAGCTCACTGAAGAAAATGATCCCTTAAAAATTAGAATGGAGCAAATGGAAACTAATAACTTCATGGAAAATCAAGAAATTATAAAACAAAACCAAAAAAATGAAAAAATAGCAGACAGTGTGAAATATATCACTGGAAAAACAACTGACCTGAAAAAAGATCCAGGAGAGACAAATAAAAAAGTTATTGGAGTCCCTGAATATTATGACCAAAAAATGATCCTAGACATCATCTTTCAAGAAATTATCAAGGAAAACTGCCCTGATATTCTAGAACTAGAAAGCAAAACAGATATTGAGAGAGAATCCACTGATCACCTCCTAAAAGAGATCTCAAAAAGAGAATTCCTAGGAATATTGTAGCCAAATTCCAGAACTCCCAGATCAAGGAGAAAATATTGCAAGTAGCCAGAAAGAAACAATATGAGCATTGTGGAAACACAACAGTCAGGACAACAAAACATCTAGCAGCTTCTACATTAAGGGATTGGAGGGCTTGGAATAAGATATTCCAGATAACAAAGGAACTAGGATTAAAACCAAGAATCACGTTCTCAGAAAAACTGAGTATAATACTTCAGGGGAAAAATGGCCACTCAATTAAATAGAGAACTTGGAAGCATTCTTGATGAAAGGACCAGCTGAAGAGAAAATTTGACTTTCAAATACAAGAATCAAGAGAAGCATGCAAAAGAAAACAGGAAAGAGAAATCATAAGGGATTTACTAAAGTTGAACTTTTTATATTCCTATACAGAAAGCTAATATTTGCAAACTCTTGAGACTCTTCTCAGAATTAGGGTAGTTGGAGGAATTATGTCTATAATATAGGGTATGCTGAACATGATGTGATGATATCTAAAATAAAATAAAATTAAGGGGTGAGAGAGGAATATATTGGAAAAGGAGAAAGGGAGAAATAGAATGGGGTAAATTATTTCTCACATAAAAGAAGAAAGAAAAAGCTTTTACAATCAAGGGGAAGAGGGGGGAGGTAACAGGGAAAGAGTAAACCTAAATCTCTTTGGATTTTGCTTAAGGAAGGAATAACATTCACCTTCAATTTGGTATGACAATCTGTCTTACACTACAGGAAAGTAGGGGGGAACGGGCTAAGTGGGCAGTGTCAGGGATGATAGAAGGGAGGGCAAATGGGAGGCAGGGGTAATTTGAAATTAATGCTATGGAGGAGGGCCAGGGTCAAAAGAGAAAATAGAATAAATGGGGGGGCAGGACAGGATGGAGGGAAATACAGTTAGTCTTTCACAACACAACTGTTATGAAAGGGTTTTTCATGACTCCACATATATAAATTGCTTGCATTCTCAATGGGTATGAGTGGGGAGGGAAGAATAGAAGTTGGAACTCAAAGTTTTAAAAACGAATGCTAAAAATTGTTTTTTATATGCAACTGGGAAATAAGACACACAGACAATGGGATATTGGATTCTGTCTTGCCCTAAAAGAAAATAGAGAAACAGATAAGAGAAGGGAGGGGTGTAATAGTATGGAGGGCAGATTGGGGAAAGGGGTAATCAGAATGCATGCTATCTTGGGGGGTGGAGGGAAGAGATGGGAAGAAAATTTGAAACTTAAAATCTTGTTGAAGTGAATGTTGAAAACTAAAAATTAAATTCAAAAAGTGTTTTACTTATGATCATGACCTGTCATCAGTCCCCATACCCTTTTTTTATCTCCATCCCTTTTTACTTCATTATTGGATAAGATAGATTTCTATATCCAGCTCAGGGCTTATATTTTTCTCTCTTTGAGCTAATTTTGATGGCATTAAAGTTTAACATTTTCCTGTCACCCTCCCATCTTTTCCTCTGTTATAATAGCTTTTTCTTGCCTTTTTTGTGGGATAATTTGTCTCCATTTAATTTTTCCTTCCTTCCAGCACAATTTTCTTCCTCTAGTTTTTTTTATATTATCCTATCTAAGCACCTTTATATCCACACACTCTGTCTACATGTACACCTTCTAATTACTCTCATAATAATAAAGTTGTTTTAGAGTTACAAATACTATTTTGCCATGTGTAAATATCAGCATATTTTCCTTATTGAATTTCTTATGTTCTCTTTTTCTTGTTTCTTTTTTTCATGTTTCTCTTAAGTCTTGGATTTGGAGGTTAACATTTTTTATTCAGTTCTAGTCTTGTAATTAGAAACGTTTGAAAGTCCTCCATTTTGTTAAATACCCATTTTTCTTCCTCAAAGATTATACTCAATTTTGTTGAGTAGGTGATTCTTGGTTGTTATCATAACTTTGTTATCTTCTAGGATATCATATTCCAAGCCCTTAGGTTCTTCAATGTGGAAGTTGCCAAATCCTGCATAATTCTTACTTTCTCCTTGATCTGTGAACTCTGGAATTTGGCTATGATATTCTCAGGGAGTTTTCATTTGGGAATCTCTTTTGGTCGGTGATTAGTGAATTCTTCTCATTTCTGTTTTGTCCTCTGGTTCTAATATATCAAGGCAATTTTCTTTGAAAATTTCTTGAATGATGTTGTCCAGGTTTTTCTTTTAGTTGTTACTTTCTGGTAGTCCAGTAATTCTTAAATTACTTCTCCTGCATCTATTTTCTATGTCAGTTATTTTTCCCATCAGAAATATCACATCTTTGTTTTTACTTTTTCAATTTTGTTTTATCCCTATATTGATACTTCATAGAGTCATTAATGTCAATTTCTTCATTTTTAATTTTTAAGGAACTATTTTCTTCAGTGAGCTTTTTTACTTCTTTTTCCATTTGACTGATTTTTCCTTTTAGGGAGTTGTAAATTTTAGTATATCTTTCCCCTTGCTGACTCTTTTATCATGATTTTCTTGCATTACTCTCATTTCCTTTCCCAACTTTTCTTCTGCTTCTCTAATTTGGATTTTAAAATGTTTTGTAAGGCTCTCCTAGGAATTCTTTTTGGGACTGAGATCAAAATACATGTTTCTCTGAGGCTTTATATGTAGCCATTTTGACACTTTTGTTCTATTCTAAATTTATGTCTTCATTCTTCTTATCACCATTAATGACTTTCTATAGTCAAGCTTTCTCATGTTTTGCCCTTTTTGCCTTGTTTTTCCCTTTTTTGTGATTTGGTGTTTTTATGTGAGAATTAGGTTCTGGTCTTCCACTGTCCCATGTTTTTTATACTGGGGCTCTAGGTCTTACTGCTGGTTTTCATGGGTTTTAAGACGTATTGCTTTTTTTCTCTGGAGATTAGGCTTCCCCTCTTGCTTATATTGAGTGGAGTTGAAGTGGAGAGAGGTTTCTCTGTTGGCCTCCCTTGACTCCAGGGTGGGGTCTTGCTGGTAGGTTGCTATGGTAACAGTCTTTCTGGTGGAGATTTCTGAAGGAGTGATCTTGTTGCTGGTCTTCCCCAAGAGTGGGAGCCCTGATGCTAGGTTGCTAATAGACCTTGGAGGAGTAATTTTCTTTCTGGTCTGCCAGATGGTTGGAGTCATGAGACTGGATTGTTATAGAAACAGGTCTCTTTGTTGGTAGGCCCCAGCATCTGGAAGGTCTCACTTTTAGTCAGTTCTGCTGTGGGACTTCACAACTGGTCAGCAATAGGGTCATGGTCTTGCTGATGACTTGTGGTGGAGGTGGAGATTTTCTGTTCTCTACAGAGTGCGTATTTCCCTAGGCAACTTCTGGTTTGTACAAGAGTGGGGCCTTGCTGGTGGATTGACCCAGGTTTGGAGCCTGGTTTACTGCTTTGAGACTGGCAGGTGCTGTTGCTCTTGGACCTCACTCGCCTCCTACCTGAGTAAGACAGACCTTTCCTGACCTGCTGGTAAGCTGCTTACCTGCTCCTAGATTAATTTTGAGGCAATTTTCCAATTGTTTGGAGAGGAATTTTGGAGGGCTTCAGAGGGTGTCTTCCTCTGCCATCTTGGCATTGCAAGTCCCTGGTGGATTTCCAAAGAAGCTGAGAAACTAAAAGTCAAATGGCCAGAATTTACTGAAAGCAAAGGAATTCTATAAAATCATCTACTTCGGCTCTGCTGACTACACTAAGGCCTTTAACTGTGTGGACCCAAACAAAATATGACTAGTTCTTAAAATGATGGGAATAACAGATCATCTTGTCTCCTTAAGAACTTTTATGCAGGGGGGTGGAGCCAAGATGATGGAGTAGAAGGATGCATATACTCTAATGCTTCAGCCAAAGTCCACAAAATACCTGTGAAAAATGACTCTCAACAAATTCTAGAGCAGCAGAAGCCACAGAACAACAGAGTCAAAGAGGTTTCCAGCCAAAGGTAACATGGAAGGCCAACAGGAAAGGTCTCTCTCATGGGACACTGAGCAGAGTGGAGCCCAGCCCTGTCCATGCAGTACAAGGAGGGACAGTATGTGAACAGACCTTCAGGGCAGAGTTCCCAGCAAGGAGGGTCCCAGATCCCTCAACCTACAAGCAACAAAGAAAACTCCAAAGATCAGTGTGGGAGGGCTTTCCAAGCTGGGAGACGGGAATGGGGTTCCTCCAGCAACAGCCCCAGGTAGTGTTAGCAACAGCAACAGCAGGCTGCAGGCAGCTATGGTGGCTGGGAAGCAACTTGGGTCCATTGACCAGGCAGCTCAGCTTAAAGCCTCTGGTGGTAGAGAGCAGCTGATGTAAATCTCAGCCCCCAGTGATGGTCTTGACCTCAAAGCCCTGGGGAATCAAGCAGCTGAGTGGAATCTCAGCCTTGAACACTGTACTGGGGAGAGGAAGGGCAACAGGACCCTTCTCTTGACAAAGGATTCAGAAGTCAAGTAACTGGCTGGGAAAATGTCCAAAAAAGGGAAAAAAATAAGATCATAGAAGACCAAAGGTTACTTTCTTGGTGAAAAAGTGTCTCCTCCCATCCTTTAAGATGAGGAAGAACAAGGCATACTGTCACAGAAAGTCAAGGCTCCTGCCTCCAGTGCCTCCAAATTGAAGGTAAAATAGGCCCAGCCAATAGAAAAGCCTGAAAAGTGAGTTAGCAGCTTGCTAAAGGGCAACCAAAAAAATGCTGAGGAAAATAACACCTTTAAAAAAAGGCTAAGTCAACTGAAAAAAGAGGTCCAAAAAGTCAATGAGCAGGAGGCTTTAAAAAGCAGAATTAGCCAAATGGAGAAGTTTCAAAAGCTCACGGAACAAAATAAGTTTTCTTTAAAAGAGAGAATTGAGTTCAGGGAAATGAATGACTATGAGATAAACCAAACAGTTAAAAAACAAAACCAAAAGTTTGAAAAAATAGCAGATAATGTGAAGCATCTCATTGGAAAAACAACTCACCTGGAAAATAGATCCAGGAGAGATAATTTAAAAATTATGGGACTACATGAAAGTCATAATCAAAAAAAGGTCTAGACATTATCTTCCATGAAATGATCAAGGAAAACTGCTCTGATATTCTAGAACCAGAGAGCAAAATAAATATTGAATGAATCAACTGATTACCTCCTCAAAGAGACCTGAAGAGAGAAACTCCTAGGAATATTGTGGCCAAATTTCAGAGTTCCCAGATTAAGGAGAAAATACTGCAAGCAGCTGGAAAGAAACAATTTGAGTGTTGTGGAAATACAATCAGGATAACACAGGATCTGGCAGCTTCCATATTTAGGGATCAAAGGGCTTGTGATAGGATATTCCAGAAGTCAAAGGAACTGGGATTTAAACCAAGAATCACCTACCCAGCAAAATTGAGTACAATACTTCAAGGGAATAAAGGGTCATTCAGTGATATAGAGGACTTTCAAGCATTCGTGATGCAAAGAATAGAACTGAAGAGAAAATTTGACTTTCAAACACAATCAAGAGAACCATGAAAAAGTAAACAGGAAAGAGAAATCATAAAAGACTTTCTAAAGCTGAACTACTTACATTCCTACATGGAAAGATAATATTTGTAACTCTTGAGACTTTTCTCAGTATTTAGGTAGGTAGAAGGATTGTACACACACACACACACACACACACACACACACACACACACACACACATAAAGAGTACAGGTTGGATTGAATCAAAAGAGATGATATCCATAAAAAAATAAAAAATAAGTGGTGAGGGAGGAAAATACTGGGAGGAAAAAGGGAGAAAGGGAATGGGGCAGGGTATAACTCATAAAAGAGATAAGAAAAATCTTGTTAAATGGAAGAGAAAAGGGAGAAGAGGAGAGGGGAATAGTGAAGCTTACTCTCTTCACATATGGCTTGAGGGAATAACATGCTCGCTAAATTTGGTATGAAAAATCAATCTTACACTACAGGAAAGTAGGGGAGGAGAGGATAAGTTGGATGAGGGGAATGATAGAAGGGAGGGCAAATGGGAGAAGGGAGTAACTAGAAATAAACACTTTTGGAAAAGGACAAGATCAAATGATGGAATAAAAATATAAGGGGGAATAGAGTAGGATAGAGGACAATATAGTATTACACAACATGATTATAATGGAAGTCTTTTGCAAAATGACATTTAGTCTGTATTACTTGCCTTCTCAGTGGTGATAGGGAGGGAGAGAGGGAGAGAAGTTGGAATTCAAAATATTAGAAATGAATATTGAGAATTATTGTTGCATATAACAGGGAAATAAGAAACGTAGGTAATGGGGTATAGAAATTTATCTTGCCCTACAAGAAAAGAGAGAAGATGGGGATGAGAAGGGTGGGGTGGGATAGAAGGGAGGGCACATGGAGGGAAGGGGTAATCAGAATGCAAGGTATTAAGGGGTGGGGGAAGGGGATAGATGGGGAGAAAAATTGGACATTTTACAAAATGATGTAAAAGCAATTAGTATTAAAACAATTAACTGAATTAATTACTGAGACTAAATCAAAGATATCTGTACTTTTTGGAAAAGAAGGTTAGTCTAAGTTTCCTAGAGGAAGGTAACCTTGGGTAAAACTTGGCATTGATGGAAAAGCTAAGGTTTTAATGGTAAATTTGATTTTACGATTATTATTTAATCAGGAACTAGAACATTTATAGAAAGGCATGAGAGCCACCTAAGCCTTGTCTCAAAAGATGTTCCTTAGCCAATGTGAAATTATAGTCATATCTGAAACCTGGTTATTGGAACTTGCTATTTTAAGATGCTATTGGGCTATTAGCTAACTGTTCTTCTGAGTCTAACTCCAGGTATGGATAGCAAGAAAGGTTGTGTGAACCTCCAATCTATGGTGCCAGTAAGTCTGTGAGATGCTGGTATGAACTGCAAAAGGCAATTTCATGGGAAGGGTGGGAGAGCGGCTGTTCAGCCTGGGCTGAGGTAGGATTCTCCTGACTCAATTTCCCCACTGATACCTGGCAGACTTTAAACCTGACTGAATGCAATTAACAATCTTCTCTTGCCTAGAATTGACATGAAGTTGGGGAGATATTGTTTCCCTGCAATGTCCCTCCCTGCTCTTAGTGGCAATTTCCTGTAGTCAAAAAGTTTGTAAGCTTAATACCAGATCTTTTAAATTATAGATTGTTGGTAGGGGAACATCTGAGTTTAAATCTAAAATTAAGCTATTAGGCTTAAGACTTTAGATCAACAATAAGTTAGGGTCCTTTAATTCTTAGTGATAGTGTGGAGACAATTAGGTCAAGGGCTTGTGAAGTTAGCATACATAGTTATTATCTGTGTCTATTATTAGTTGGTCAATGTTAAACAAAATTCGTTTGTGATCTATATTGTAAATGCTTTAAAAGAAGTATCACCTGACCAAAAACTGGAATTGCTTTATGTGATATGAACTGTGTTAAAAAATGAAAAAAATAATTCTAAGTCACAAAAAATAAAAAAGAACTTTTATGCAGGCCAAAAAGCAACAGTTATAATTGAATATGAACAACTGATTAGTTTAAAATTGGAAAAAGAGGAAGACAAGGCTTATGTTATCACCTTATTTATTTGAGCTATATGCAGAGTACATCATATGAAATGAGAAGCTAGATGAATCAAAAACCAAAATTATGGTTATCCCAAGAAATATCCACTATCTCAGATATGCAGATGATACCACTCTAATAGTAAAAGTGAGGAAGATTAAGAATTCTCTTGAAGAGAGTGAAAGTGGAGAACATAAAAGCTAGCTTGAAGCTTAACATTAGAAAAGCTAAGGGTACAGCAACTTGTCCCATCACTTCTGGCAAACAAAGAAGAGACAGTAGCAATGTCAGATTTTATATTCTTGGACTCAAAGACCACTACAGAGAGAAGTAATAAAATTAAGATGCTTGCTTCTTGGAAAAAAAGCTATGGTAAATCTGGATAGTATATTAGAAAACAGAGACATCATCTTGCCAGCAATCAAGCTATGGTTTTTCCAGTAGTAGAGAAGAATTTTGAGAGTCTCTCAGGGCAGGTTGGTGGTGCAGTAGAAAAACAATGGGCCTGGAGTCACTGAGATTCATCTCCCAGATTCAAATCTTACACTTGATAGTTTTGTGTCCTTAGATTAGTGACTTAACCCTGTTTGCCTTAGTTTACTCATCTGTAAAATGAGCAGGAGGAGAAAATAGCAAACCACTAGCAGTATCTTTACCAAAAAACCCTCAAATTGAATCACAAAAGGTTGGCCATAGTTGAACAACACTGAATAGCAAGATCAAATCAGTCAATACGTATAGAAAGTAATTCCCATTATTCATTGGAAGGACAAATAGTAAACCTGAAGCTTAAAATACTTTGACCACATAATGAAAAGATCAGACTCATTGGAAAAAACACCCAGAAACTTGATGTTGGAAAAGATAGAAAATAAGAGAAGGGGATGACCAGAGGATAAGACAGATGTGTTATGGAAGCAATGAATATGAGTTTGGACAGACTTTGGGAGATAGTAGAAGATAAAGGGCCTGGTGTCCATGGAGTCACTCGGCCACTGCAGGATCTGTTAAATGTTTACTGGGCACCACTCATTGACTATATAAGCACTAGGGATACAAAAAGAAAGCAATATCAGGACTTTCCAGGAACTTATATTCTTTTTAAAAAAATTTCTATTTTACCCAGCTATATGTAAAAACAATTTTTAACATTCGTTGTTTTGAGTTCCAAATTCTATCTCCCTATCTCTCCCCTCTCCAGTCACTGAGAAGGCAAGCAATCTGATATAGATTATGGTTGTACAATCATGTAAAACATTTCCATGTTAGTCATTTTGGAGAAAAACTCGAACAAAACAAGGAAAGAAAGGGAAGAATAGTTTGCTTTGTTCTGTATTCAGACCATCAGTTCTTTGGAGGTGGATGACATTTTTCATCACTCGTCTTTTGGGATTGTTTTGGATCATTGTTGAGAAACCCAAGTCATTCACAGTTGTTTATTATATATTATTGCTGTTACTGTGTACAGTGTTCTCCTCGTTCTGCTCATTTCATTCTGTATCAGTTTCTTTAATTCTTTCCAGGTTTTTGGAAGTCATCTTGCTTGTCATTTCTTATGTCACAATAATATTCCATTGCAATCATATGCCTCAACTTGTTCAACCATTCTTCAATTGATGGACATTCCTTTGGATAGTCATTGCATCTATTATTGTGGGCAAGAATCCCTTAGAAGAAATGGATTAGTTCTTAGTTAATAAAAAGGTGAGAAGAGCAGTACTGGAGTAAAATCTCAAAAATAATAGAATAGTATCAGTTTGACTCCAAAGCAAACCATTTAACATCACAGTAGTACAAAAGGGTTATACATATTTTTGTACAAAAATGTCCCTCATTTTTTATTTCTTTGGGATACAGATCTAGGAGTGGTATTGCTATATCAAAGGGTACGCACAGTTGGATAGCCCTTTGGGCATATGGGAGTTTATATTCTAATAGAGGAGACAAATTAGTGTGAACAAAATTAAAAAAATTAGCACATACAAAATAAAAACAGAGTAGATAGGAATCTACATATGTTATTTTTTTTCTTTTGACAATATTAACAGTTCTAGGTGAGACAGGTCATCTAACACTACCTCCATAAGTCAAGGCTTTTTTTTATCATAGTTGTCAGGGAATCCAGTGATCCTTAAATTATTTCCCTAATAATAATTCAGTGGGTCCTTGGCCTTATAAAGTGGACTCAGTGAGCTATGGCTTTGGCTTGGTTGTCAATTCCCACTGAAAAATTCTGTTAAAGATTTTAGCCTTATTGAGTTCTGGTCTAAATGTTAGGACCCTACATAAGTGATTGGGGCCATAATTATGGTCTGAATTAAGACATGGTGTAATGCTCAATCAGATGATCAGGACCCAATATTGACTTAGCACTGTCATCTGTCTCAAATTCAGGTCTACAGTGATTATTCAAGTCTGTTGAAAGTAGGTCCCTGATGGAACCTTATTCAGTGGTTGGGAGTTGGTAGATGTATGATTCAACAGGAGAAATGTTATAAAAACATAAGGATAGATCTTAATGCTAGATGAAGCCTTGAGTTCAGATGTTAGTATAACTTTGGCATGGATGTAGTCTGGTGGATTATTGGTCTGGTGGTTGAGACCTTTTGGAGGTATGGCCCAGAAATTAATGTTAGATAAGATTGCTACTCATTGGTCAGCAAATGATAAAACTGTAGCCTGAGATTTCTGTAGAGAGGAACTTTAGGCCCATGATGAGATCTGACTGAAGTACAGTTTGATTATCAGGGTAAAGTGATGCCCAGAAGAATCCTTGGGTTGTTAAGACACACAGACAACTGTGAAAGGCACAGAAGTGACTTTTGCTCAATATTCTAGGTGTAATCATTTTTGATCAGCTACTCCTTCAGACTACTGTTTCAAATGTGGCTATGAAAGGGGAATATAACAGCTGAGGATATTACCAGTGTTTGAAGCGTGATGAGTATGGTAAGTTGTGGCCCTATTGCTGTGATTGTTATATAATACAGGTGCTACCCAAGCCCTAGGATGGTGATTCAGGCATTATAACAGTGAAGTTACTGCCTTGAGTCAAGGGACCAGTGTTTAGCCTTGACACATTAATCTAGGTGTGATATTTCCAAAGCTATGACCCTCTACCAGTGATTAGAAAAAGGTTACAATCCTGTGGTCCTGCACCTGAAGTTGAAGCTAACAGAGCTCCTAACAGAGCAGCTGTGACTTTGATCTGATGCCTAGGTCATGGCAGACTTTCAGACTGGTGATTGGGGCTTACTGGCACAGACGTGTGACCCTCATGGTAAATCTATACCTGAATTCTTGTGACTCATACATGGAAAATAGTCATTCAGATGTTTGGGGAATGGTGGAGGTGGGAACTGATAGTTAAGTATGATATTTATTTAGCCAGACAGTAAGAACCCTTTAAAATCTCAGGATAGTAATCATCTTGAGGTATGACTTGGGAGTCTGGAAGTATTACCTCAACCTGACACTTTTGCTGCTCTATCTTTGACTGCAAAGTATGTAATTAATCTGATCTTGTCATTGATCATCTAGTGATATCCATGCATAGAGTCATCTTTTGGGTTGTTGAAAAAGAGTACTTGCTATGACTAACAAGTTATCTTGACAATACTCTATTAGCCTCTGCCTTGCTTGATTTTGTACTCCAAGACCATATTTTCCTGTTATTCCAAATATCTTTTGATGCCTCCTTCAGCATTCTAATACTCTATGATGAATGTAACGTAATTTTTGATGTTACTTTTAGGAGATGTAGGCCTTCATAGAACTGAGCAACTTTTGGCCTTTTAAGTAACAGTGGTTGGAGCACAGGGTTGTATTACTGTGATGTTAAATGGTTTGCCTTGGAGTCAAATTTAAACCATTCTGTTATTTTTGAGATTGTAGATTTTCTCATCTTTTTATTGACTATGAAGGCTAGTCCATTTCTTCTAAGGGATTCTTGCCCACGGTAATAGATGAAATGATTACCCATTCCCATTCTTTTCAGATTACTAACACCCAAATATAATGTCAATCATAACAGCACATCTGAGACTGCTGCTGTAAATAATTTCAAGGGTCTAATGGCATAGTGTAATGAACTCTCTACTTATTCAGCATTTATTGCTGAATAAATTCAGCAGCTGTCTCTAATAATTGTCCAATAAAACAAAGCATAACATTCATAGCAACATCCTTAATACCAAGTGTCCAAGTAAAGTCCACACCATCCACTCCTAGGTCACAGCAAGAACAATCTTCTTAATCAATAAATAGTTCCAAGTAAAAAGCCCTCTTTCATTTTAACTTGAGGTTGACTTCCAAGTTCCATGGCTCTTCTCTGTGGGCTGATCACTCCTGACACTTGCCTGGATTCACACATAGGCAACTCTCTGCTCCTGTTCCAAATCTCAGTTCAGGGGGACTGCTCTACTTTACAGCTTCTGTCTCTGGGAAAGCAAAGCTCAAAAGGACACCAACAATACTGACACACACCACCAGCACCCTCATCTCTATTCACCCCCAAAGTCCAGAGGTTCTGTCTTAACAGCTCAGCTCACCTTAACAGCTCTCAAAAGGGCAGAGCCTTGTAGGCATGTTTCTGCCCTACTGCTCTATTTACTTTCAAAATTCAGAGGTTCCCTCAGCAAGTCTGCCATCAGAGATCTCCTCACTCAGCCCTCAGAGGTCTCCCTCTGCCCAGAGGTGTCCTCCCAGCTCTCTTCTTCTCAAACCTGGCTCTCCTCACCTCTTCTTTCTCAATATTCGCTCTCTCTTTATATACAGTTCTACACAGTATATGATTGGGTAGAGCCCACATGCACATACAAGATTGCTTAAAACTCAATCCAGAAAAATAGCAAAGATCCTACTTCCCTTGTTATACCAAGATATCAATGTTTAACCTTTCCTATTTCCCCAATCCAACTTACCTTCATTCTTAGATCTTATATTCCTGGTTCCTATGTAATATTGATATTTACAGCATCACTTTCCTTTTGTCACCAGACACCTCCACAGCCAAGTTTCCTTTTGGATTTAACCTGGCTACTTCATTCTTTTGGAGCAATTTGTAATTGTCCTACACTCTTCCCTAGTAACATGTTGGACACCTTCCATCTTGAAGGTTCATTTTTCCCAATGTCATATCTTTTAACATTTTAATACTGTCCATGTTTGGTGTGTGTGTGTATGTGTGTGTATTTGGCAAGAATAATGGGGTTGTTTGCCATTTTTTTCTCCATTGGATCACATTTTTTCAGGACTTTCCACCATGACCTATCTGTCTTGGTTAGGCCCTGTATGGCATAGCTCATAATTTCAATGTGCTATGTAAGTCCCTCTGCCATGACAAGGCAGTTATCCATGTCGGGTAATTACTGGTTACTACCTTATAAAAATATGCTCTGATTTACCCTTGGTAGAACCTCAGACCTCTGGTTAGAACCTGGTGGAAATATAACTTGATTAAGCAAAGTGTGGCCCAGATATGTCCTTAGTCTTATAATCAAAATCCTACGGAGCCCCACTTGTATGGTAAGGGCATGTGAAGGGTTCAGAGTCTCAGGAAAGAAAAATTTTTTCTTTGGTTTGGTGTTCAAAGCCTAATTATAGTCTAGCTATTGAGTTGACTTCATAATTGGGACTGATGTAGCACAGCTTTGACTGCAAACTGATCTTTAGAAAATGGTTAGCATGTATCTTTTCCTTTTGTTGTGATTGGGACAGTATAAGGGACATCTTGATCTCTGGGATACTCTGGGATCAGAGTGTCTTACCAGTGAATCCATAGCCCTGGAATTCAGGTCATGGTGTGGTGGATTTGCAGAGAAATCTTGTCTTTGATGTAGGTTCAAATCTGATCTTTTCTATTTTTTAGTCATCAACTAGTAGTTGTATCAAGATGTTACAGAATAATTAGGTCCTGTGTCAGAATTTGAAGCCTCTAGCAGGATAGTTGTAGTAATGGCCCTTTTCCTTGGCTAAGGTTTAACTTACTCCTAGTAACTAGGACTTACTATTGTTAAATGTCCCTAGACTTTTAATCTGGGCCTATTTCAGTGCAATCGCAGAATTTGTACTTTGGTTTTTCAATGGTAGTACTTTTCCCTGCTGGCCAGGAAATGGTGAGCAATGGCCTTCTGTTTTATGTGTAATAGGTCTTCTTACTCCATCATTGCTATTGCTATCCTTGAAACTCTTTAAAATCTTACCAAGTTGGTCAGTTCATGAAAGAGCATATTCCAAGTGGTCAAAGTCCAGTAGAGCTTCAGCCCAGTGGTTGGAAGCTGGTAGAGGTGCACCACATTGTTCAGGAGATGTGAAAAGCACAATAGAAATCCTGGCTCTGATGGTAGCTTAAGATAAGGGCAAGTGGATGGCGTATAGTAGAAGTGTATCCCATAGTTCAGCAGAAACATTGGCCATGATACTGGGTTGAGATAAGGTGGTGACTGTGGTATGGTTTTGGTGATATAGAGGTGTTTTAGCCATACTCTGGTAAATAAGACAGGGAAATAACATGCTTAATCCTTGGCAGTAAGGGTGACTGTTGCTGGATGTTAGCCCGTGGTGAGGATGAAGGTGTAGAAAAAGATGGGAGTGATGATTTAGTGATTCTGGCCATTTTTTAATGAAAAAACATTTATTGAATTTCTATTCCTCTTAAGTTTCAAGTGCTATGCTCAGCACTGAGGATGGATGACAATGACAGAAAGACAATCTATGGCCAGATTCACACTTTGGAATGGGGAGGGGCGAGAAGACAATATATTATTAGAGAGTTCAGTTGCTGGGTAAATGAAAAGACTTTTAAAAGTTCTAAGTCCTAAAAGGTTATGTGAATGCACCAAAGGAACAGATTTCATGGCCCAGACAGGCATCTTCAGATTGTCAGAAGGTTAGATGATACTGACATACTGTAGGGCATTGTGTTTGTCCTTCGTTGCCAAAGAAGACCATGCCATCAGAGAAATGATGACACAACTTGCACTTGACTTTGTTTTGAGTGAGGGAGGGCTGTGCAGATCACCAGCCTCACTTCTCCTCCAGAGTCATCTGAATCCAGTGACCAGGTATTCATCATGATGACTGGAGATGACTCAGGATGCACACAAGCAGGGAAAATGGTAAAGCCAGGAAGTCCTTAGAAAGTACTGTCAGGGCAGATGGCAAGGTTTGTTTCACAGTCCATTTTACCTGAAGGAAAAGTTGGTGACTCCCATTACCCCAAGTCATATGAGCAGTCAAGCAGGCTGGATTGGTTTTTAGGTAGTTTGGGGCAAAAGCTGAGCAAGTCAGAGTTCAGTTGGATCTGACAGAGATGAGTATATCTGCCTTTCTCTTATTATTAGTATATATGAATAATTTCTACAATTTATAGTATTGTATATAGTATTTTGTTTATATTATTGAAAAAAATTAAAATAGAACATAGAAAAACAAAGGTAGTCACAGAAGACAGCTATAACACAAGGGGGGAGGATAAAAAGATTGTTTTGGAGATTACATTGCAGGATGAAAGAGAGCCACACTTTAAATTGCACCACCTGCAAAGTATTACGTATTAAATCTTCTCACTCTCTAGTTGCTTCTCTGGCTAATCTTTGCAGATACATATTTCCACTCAACATTCAAGTCCTGAGTCTTATTTTCCAGTTCAGTGAATTGGTCTTTGTGGACAACATCTTTATTTTTACTTGTTTTCCAGCCATTTTCTTTCCAGTTGTCAATTCATTCATTCATACCTTTGGGTATGAATTGGGCACACAATAAGTCTGTCCTTATTTTGGACCTTTGCTCAATCACTTCTGTTGTTGCTTCTAATGATGCTTTTTGGTTTGTTGTCCAGAAAGTGTATCACTTATGTTTAGAACATGGTATGTTCCACAGTAGACACCAATACCTCCTTGTGCTCCTTCTATTATTTTTGCAGGCATCTGCAACATTCCCAGCGTTAGGATCTGATACCTGATGTTGTTGCCTATACAGACTTTTAGAGCCTCTAGTCTGCCAGTCATATTCATAACTCCTTAGACTGTTTTGCCAACTCATCTCCAGTCTCTCCAAAGGCTTTGTGAAAAAAGAAAATGAGTCTGACCTCCAGAGATTGTCTCCAGAGCTGTGTTTTGATGATCTTGTTCTTACAATGGTGCCATATAATTCAGGAAAAATAGTAGCACTGACGACTTGGTCTGGTGATAGGCCTTTTGGAGGGAACTGAACCAAGGATGCTGAAGAAGAGATTGTGTAAGTGAGGAGAAGGAAATATGACACGTACAGTGTATATAGATTAAGGTGAGTGGAATAGGGATCTGGATAAGGAATACCAGGGATCTGATTTAATTAGTAGTGACGTACTTTTGCATAGCGCTTTACATTTTTCAAAATGTAAATAACATGGAGACTGTTCTCCTTTCATGCCTAGAAGAGTCACAGCTCTTCTTCATGATTGCTTTCTAACTGCTGTCAACCTTTTCAGAAGATAAAAAATGGGAGACAAAACCAGTCTAAAATATTAAAGATGTTCTCAAAGGAAAAAAAAGTATTTATTTTTCCAACTTAATCCTTTGAAATTTTATTAGGAAAAATAGGCAATATCCCCATTATTCCTTTAACCCATTCTTCTCTGTTGCTGTGTCTCCTCATGAGTTCTCAATTTTGAGATATTTTTCTCCCTCAGTGTCAGTGATCACTACTAAAAAACAAATCAAATCACTTTGCCCCTGTAGGCACATGGAACATAGAGGGCAAATGAGTTGAAAAATCTGGTGAATGGCATAAGGGGCCAAATATGTCATAATGAAGGTATGGAATGCTCAGAATTAAATACGCATTTTTCTGGGAAATTTGAAAGACAAATTTTACACACCCTCCTCCTCAGAGAAAGGCAGAGGTACTGGTACACCTAAAAGGTACATCCCCAAAGATATTTTATTCCCTCAATATGGGGACAAGTCTTGAGATTGCAAGGACAGATATCATAAGACTAGTTTCAAAGGATCGTACATTAGAACTAGAAGAAACAACAGACATCATCTAATTGTGAGAACCAGTGTGATTTACAATAGTAGTAGAGGGTTTTGAATCCAAATCCTTTAACTCCAAATGCACAACTACCAAACCAGACATACCACATAACTAGATGATATGTCAACCTAAATAAGGAATCCATGAGTCCATAATGAGTCCTTGATCTCCATTAGGATAGTTGAAAATTCCTGAGCAGGGACAGTGACATGGTCTGACCTCTGGTTTACACAGATAATTTGATAGCTGTAATGAGAGAAAAAATAAGCAGGGAAACCAATTAGGGATCTAAGCAAGATGGCAATAAAGATCTAAATAAAGTGATGGCAATAGTATTAGAGGGAAGCAAATGGATGTGAAAGATATTTATCCAGGTGGAACTGACGAAACTTGACAATTGGGAGTTCAAGAGTATTAACTTGAACTGGTATTATAGAGGGAAGTGGACTCAGGCTACTGATGGAGAATGTGTGAGTGACAGTAAGAATGTTGTATGTCACCATGCAATAATTGTGGGAAAGACATGTTTAGAATAGGGAACAGTGGAAGGTGTCCAATGACAGTAATATTGTACGTATTAAAGGGTATATGAACTTTTGCTGCAGCCTAGTAGGAGATGCCAAGCCATGACCTGGGATAGCTTCTTGGAATCTTTGACCTGAAAGAGCCTGGTAGGAGACCAAACTTCTTCTATGAAAGGAGGACTTAAGAAAACTTTGCATTCTGAAGATAATTTAGTTCATTCAAATGTTTGCATAGCATGTAATTTGGGTATTGTGTATGTTTCCAAAGGGACACAAGAATGATACATCTTCAGCATTTCATCTTCCTACTCTTCTCTCAGGGAGACCATGATTCCCACCAGGAAAAGAAGCAGTGGGTGGGGGCCCAGAGGCTAGCCCTGTTACTTTCTCTAAGAGAGAGGAACTATGAGGCTATAATTATATCTATCTACTTTCTTAAATATTATTAGCCAAGAGAATTTAATTTTTAGGTTCAAGCTATACTCCTGGTTGCTATTTCTTAATGGAGCAAAGGAGACCTGAACATTTATATCCAAGGCTTGAATTCTTTCCTGCCAAATAACAGTTCCAAAATGAACACACATAGCCAGTAGCAAAGAAACCTATTTATCCAAATTGATAGCAAAACAGAAAGTATGCATATGAGAACATATGTCAAATAACACAGATATTACCACTTATAGGGAAAAAGAGCACTCAAGTTAACCAAGAATAAGTCTCAGATCTCACTCAAGGGAAAATTCCCTGAAGTTTCTAATTTAGCAAACTAGATGTTGTGTTTGAAAATTAAGCTAAACTGAGATAGGATGGCCTGAGCATGATCAATTTATTAATTAGACTAGCAGTAACATTTAAATTAGATATATGACTTCTCAATAACCAAAGACCTCAAGGTAGGGATTCCTAGACTTCATATAGTTTTGGAAAGCAAGAGAGAACAAAGAACAGAGTTGGGTAGGTGGGGAAGACAATGTAATCGGTTACATCAAGGAATGTGGGCTAACCCCTACATGAGGCTAGTAACTACTCTTCTTTGACAATTAAAGGATGTTAATTGTTTCATGGAACCCATCTACATCTTGTCATCTTTGCTAGGGAATTAAAACTCCCAGATCTGTTGTCATCTTGGAAAGATTAAAAAAATCCCCTAATTGGACAAGGAGGGTCAAAGACAGATGATATATCTTTTGGGAAGAGTACAAAGTTAACTTGTGAGGCTTAAAGGTAATAAACAAATATCCTGATAGTAACCCAGACACTACCTGTATGAGAGATAACTATTTTTCTTTAAATTATAATTTTAAAATAATTCACAGGGAAAGCTAAATTCCTGAGCTCAGTTCAAGGACATAGAAAAATGGCTTTAGGCAGATGCAGACTCAGTTATAAAAATCAATACAACATAAAATTAATTACATCATGGAATCAATACAGTAGAAATCAATATAATAGAACTTGAGGTAATTTTAATTTTTATCTTTTCAGGGACAAGGTGGAGAATGCCAGTTCCTTTCATATTGACTTCTGCCCAGAGCCTTTTTCTCCCTTGAGCTACCTGAAGAGATGTTGAAATTACTTCTTGAGATGAAATTGCCGTCTTCTCTCGATGCTGGAGGCCAGAAGAGTCCACAAAGACTGGTGAGAGCCAAGATATATCTCCTCTCCCCTGCGCTTGCTAACTTCTCCCTGCTTCTGATGCAGGCTTGAGGCATGGATTACTACCACTGAGAAGAGAGTCTCATACCAATGGGCTATGAGGATTGCATTACATTTGTTTTAGGTATAAAGTTCTCTCTTCCATCATCTGTCTTTCAAATACCTTCTTCCCCAAATCTTTACCTTTTGAAATCTTGCGAGAATTTCAGTCAAATATGATCTCTTTCAAAAACCTGCCTGGGTTTATGCCCCAGCCCCTCCTTCACTGTTAGAAGTAATAGCTCTTTCCTCAGAACTCATATTCAACTTTGTTCTTCTTTAGTGAACTGACTTCACCTTGTTCAGTGTTGTGGTTATCATTCCTGTTTCACCAAAGAGTGTCAGAAGGGCACTATAAATATGTCACATTTATATGGCACTTTGAAGTGTTGCTGAGTGTTGTCCATCATCTCATCTGATCCTCATCTAGAAGATAGGTGTTATAATCTCCATTTTACAAAAGAGGAAAAAGAGATTCACAGAGTGTACACATGATCAGTATTGGAAATCAGGAAAACCTGAATTCAAGTCTTGCCTCAGGTATAGTAGCTATATGACCATGACAGTTAATCTTTCAGTGCCCTGTATAATTTTAAAACTTTCTAATTTCCATTGGTGGAGGAAGTTTCCAAACCCAGACTTCCCCGACACTGAAATTTCAGGCAAGTCCAGATTAAAAGAGAAATAAACCATAAGATCCTTGATAAACTTTCATCTCCAGAGAGTTTAATTTTTCAACACTGAGTTTATGTAGAAAATAGTAATTTACATTTCTGTATGCTTTGAAGTTTACAAAGTGCTTTTCTCACAGCACCTCTGTGATGTGCATTGCAACTGTACTGTAAATTCTTAGAGTAAATACTTGCCTCATACTAAATCAATTTCTCACACACATGTATCAAAAGCTTGAAAGTAACATGATAATTTTATTACCTATAAAAACAATTTGTATGTAATCAAGAGACAGTTTCACATATAATCTTCTTTTTCTTCTTAACTTTGCATATGTAAATATTCTCTTACCAAAAAGTCCTAGATTAAGAATAAAAAATTGTTTTCTCAAAAAGTCTGTTACACTTCCTCCTCTGAATAACCCTCACAGGGACGTTCTTGAACCTTTAAATATTCTGAGCCTGTATTGGAATAACAAGCTTTTTAAATTCTGGAATCCAAGTATGATCAGAGAGAGAAAAACCCTCACAGAAAATTGATTGAGAATGAAAGATACCCTCAGGCATCCTCACTGAGAATAAGGAAGAAAGAGGAGAGGAAAGGAAAGGATGGGGGAGGATCTTTTTCAAAATCTTCTTTCTCCTTCATATCCCTATCTTGCAACGTGGTTGACCTCTCTGTGCTTTGAAGATAGTCTTTCATCCTTTGACTTCAGAAGCAGCATACTATATTGGTTTTCCTATTTCTCAAAAACCTTTAACCTCTTTGTCCTTTTTCTAAACCTTTAATGTAGGTGTTCCTTAAAAGACAGTTTTTAGCCTTTCTTTACTCTTTCTCCCCTAGTTATCTTTCTCTGGTTCTACTGCTTCAGCTTTGCACTTCTTCCTCAATAACTAGAATCTTTACTGCCCTCCTAGTGTTTTCTGAGATCCAGACCCACATCTAAAACTGCCCAAGACATATTTCTACTGGAATGAACCACCAGTACCTCAGATTTAATATGTCACAAACAGCTTTTTATATTTTCTCCTAAACCTTAGTGTTTCTCCTTCTTTTCCCATATCTTTCTCTGACACAATCATTTACTCAGTTACAAATATCATGTTTGTAAGCTTGGGCTTGTTTTCTTTGATGCCTTCCTTCCATCTATCTCTCAATTAATTCCCAGCTCCCAAATATTTCATGAATTAATTCCTTCTTGCCCCTCTTGTCTTGTTGTAACTCTATAGCTACTTCTTTCTCCTGCTGAAGTGTTTCATAAAGTAACAGATAATTCATCATTTGACATCACTAAAAAGCCTAGTTTCTGTTATGTGTACCAGCAGAGTCTCTTAGACAGGGTCATTTCTGAGTTCACCTACACTGTCTGCCATCTCTTCATTTTCCACCCAGGTATACTCATTTTTGTACTTCGGGTTCTCAGGAATATCATCATCCTGCAAGATTAACTCAGCCTTGGAACTCAGTATTTATCATTGCTCTTTAACCCTCTGACTGGAGGGCAGAATGATGGAACTCCTCTCAGATCTTCCATTTAAGGAGGGGCACTTACATCAGTCATCTTTTAATTTCCTAACTGTTTATACTCCTTTGAACTTCTCCCTCATGCCTTCAGGAACATCTCTTCTCCCTTCTCCTCTTAACTTCCTTCTGTGTACTGTCTTCCCTCAGACTGTAAATTCCTTGAGGCAAAAGATTGTCTTTCTATTTTGGTATTTGTTTCCCCAGTGCTTAGCACAGTGGCTGACATGTGATAGGTACTTAATAAATAACATTTATTGAGGGGGGCTGGGCCAGGATCTTGGAGTGAAAGAAATGACTTACTGAACTCTTCCACAAATTCCTTCAGATACCTCTATCTGAATCTGAAAAATTTTAGAGTGGCAGAATCCATTAGGAGACAGAGTGTGGTAGATTTCCAGCCTAGGACAGCCTGAAAGGTTGTCAAGAAGAATCTGTTAAAATGGGTTGAGGGAACACAGAGCATGTAGCTGCACTAGCACAGACTCAGTCACAGTGGAGTGGGAATGGCCCCGGGCAGTCTGAATCACCAGATATGACTCTTAAATCTCTCAGCACAGGACCTAAGTCAGGCAGAGTTGAGTGAGAGAGAAGTACAGGCCTGTGGCAGTAACACAGGTTGCTTCTGGGGCTATCAACCCCCACTGAATGTTTGAAAGTCACCTACTTGAACTCCAGGAGCAAAGATGGCAGAGAAAACTGTATGTGCTCTCACCCTCCCTTGTTGACCTTAAAAAACACAGAGAATATTGCTCCAAGAAAAATCTGGGAATAGTGGGGCCAACAGAATGGGTACAGCAGTCTTTTATCATGGGAGGCTAGTGAGATGGGAGGGAAGGGTCCCTCTTGCTGTGGCCGAAGGGGACCAGTGTAGGGTTCTGCCATCCCAGCAAGCCATACCTTAGGAGATCAGCAGGAGATCCTCAGCCCCAGGGGGATGGAGCTGGTAAGCTCCAACAGGAGGACCTCAGGCATGTCTTAACACAGGGAAATTGGGTAAACACCAGTGCAGATGGGGGTTCACCAGAGGCTGAGCCTCCCTGTGCTCTAGAGCAACCTAGGGGAGAAGGAGACTTCTAGCAGCTAGACCATTCATCCTTGACACCTCACACCAAGGCTTCATTGTAACCCTGGGGAAACTCGGACTTCACCTGATCTCAGCCTTGGCACACACTAGCCAGCTTAGCACCAGGTAAGCTACAGCATTATATAGTTTATTGCTGAAAGAACCAGAGGCTACAGCCCACAAAGCCAGTAACCAGGCCCCTAGTTCCTAGTACAAGAAACATGGGACAGAGACCCCTGTGCCCCTAAAATAGAGATCCACTTTAAAAATCAAGAAAAAGGGAATCACCATGAGCAAGAAGCAAATTAGAGAAGCAAAGACAATAGAATCTTATTACAAGGATAAAGAAGATCAAAATATGAATCTAGAAGAGGAGACTATAGAAGAGGACTGACACTACACCCACATCTGAAATCTCAAAAGACATTATGAACTGGTCTCAAGCCAAAAATATATTCTTGGAAGAGCTCAAGAAGGATTTTAAAAATCAAATTAGAGAAGCAGAAGAAAAATTGACCCATGATTTTAAAAATAAAACTGAGAAAATGAAAAAAGAATTCACTAAAGAGAACAGTTCCTTAAAAAGTAAAACTGTCCAAATGGATAAGGAGGTACAAAACATAACTGGAGAAAATAACTCCTTAAAAAGAACAGTAAGACAAATAGAAAAGGAGGAACAAAAGTTAACTGAAGAAAATAATTCATTATAAATTAGAATTGGGCAAGTAGAAGCTAATAATTATGAGGCATCAACAATCACTCGAACAGAGGCACAGAGCCAAGATGATGAAGTAAAAGCAGGTACTTGCTGTAACTCTTATCCACAAACTCAGTCAAATATCTATAAAAATGATTCTAAAATTCTGGAGCAGTAGAACTCACAGAATGACCGAATGAAGCAAATCTGTAACCTGAGAACAGCACAGGTTGGCACATACAACATTTGAACAGACCTCAGGGGGACTGAATCACTGGCACCTGTTGCAGTTTCCAGACTTCAGGACCACAAAATACTGAGGATAAATTGGTAGATCAGTGGTAAAAACCTATTGGACCTGTGTGACAGAATAGAGTGCTCCCATCCCAGCCCCAGGGTAGTGGAGGAGGTGGAGGAGCCTGTAGCAGCCATAGCAACAGCAGGGGCAGCGGCAGCTGCTGTTTCTGGAGCTCTAAGACCACAGATTGAGGGGGGATCACGTGGCTGACAGTACACCCTCTCACCCCTACTGGAAGCAGAGAACTACCTTAACAAAGACCTCAAAAGTCAAGTAAATGGCAGGGAAAATGAGCAAAAACCAGAAAAAAAATTAGACTATAGAATCTTATTTGGGTGTTAATGAAGACCAAAATAAAAAAAACAAAACAAAAAACAGAAGATCAAAAAACAGAAGATACTGTTTGATAAACCTAATGATCCCAGCCTCTGAGATAAGAACTCACTGTCTGACAAAAACTGCTGGGAAAACTGGAAAATAGTGTGGTGGAAACTGGATGTAGACTACTGCATGGCAATACTAGAATAAAGTCAAAATTGGTACACTATCTACGTATAAAGGCTGCTACTATATACAAACTAGGGGAACAATGAATAGTTTATTTGTCAGATTTATGGAGAATAGAGGAATTTATGACCAAACAAGAGATTAAAGACCATTATGAGATGCAAAGTGAATAACTTTGAATCTGTTAAATTGAAAAGTTTTTCACAAACCAAGCCAATGAAACCAAAATTAGGAGGGAAGAAGAAAACTGAGACAGAATCTTTCCAACTACTATCTGTGATAACGGCCTCATTTCTAAAATACATAGAGAATTGAATCAAATTTACAAGAATATAAATCCTTCCCCAATTGATAGTCAAGGGATATGAACAGACAGTTTTCAGAGGAAGAAATGAAAGATATCTATAGTCATATAAAGAAATGTTCTAAATCATGATTGACTAGGGATACAAATCAAAACAACTCTGGGGTACTACGTCACAACCTGCTGGTTGACTAACATGACAAAACAGGGAAATAGTAAATGTTGGAAAAGATGTGGGAGAGTTGAAACACTAATTCATTGTTGGTGGAGCTGTGAGCTGAACCAACTACACCAAAAGGGCTATAAAATGTACATACCCTTTGACTTAGTAATACCATTTCTATGATTGTATCCCAAAGAGATCATAAAAATGAGAAATGGATCCATGTAAGGGAATTGCCAACCCCCAGCCTCTTGGATGGCATTCACAAGTCATGACTCAGGTAAACTGAGGAGAGACTGGTAAGGCATGAACAAGATGGCTCTGGGAGGAAGGATTCTGCCCCTGTTTTGCTCAATGCTATTTCCTGGACCCTGGGAGAACAAAGAAGGCTCAAGATGTTTTGCTTACTAGGGGCTACATGTCAGCTCTGGCCAGTCCTGGTCATAGGTATGGTATTTACTTATTAGGGCAAATTATTTGCTGATAGGTCCACTTAGGGCTCTGGTGTCAGGAAAGAGATAAAAGCACTGCTTGTTGCTTCAATAAATGGAGTTCTTCACTATCTTGTCTCCTACCTTGGTCATTACTTACAGCTCACTCCACCAAGGCCTACAGTCATTGCGGGTCAGTTTAGGCCCATTCACCCTAACAGAACCATATATACAAAAATATTTATAGCAGCTCTTTTTTTGTGGCGACCAAGAACTGGAAATCAAGGGGATGTCCACCAATTGGAGAATGGCTGGACAAGTTGTGGTATATGAATGTAAGGGAATGCTATTATGCTATAAGAAATGACCAACAGACAGACTTCAGAAGAAACTTGGAAAGACTTCTATGAACTGATGCTGGAGTGAAATGAACAAAGTCAGGAGAACATCATATACAGTAACAGCCACAGTGTGTGAGGACTGTTTTTGATAGAGTTAGCCCTTCACAGCAATGCAAGGTCCTTAAAATGTTTCCAAAAGACTCTTGATGCAAAATCCATAGACAGAACAATGCAGTTGGAATGCAAAATGAAGCAGACTATTTTCTCCTTTGTTATGTTTTGTTTTTGTCATTGTTTCTCCCATGTGTTTTAATTTTTCTATGCAACATGACTAATGTGAAAATATGTTTAGTAGGAATTCATGTGTAGAACATATAAAAGATTGCATGCTCTCTTGGAGAGGGAAGAGAAATTGAGAGAAAATTTGGAACTTATGGAAGTTATTGTTGAAAAGTGAAAATAAATTAATAAATTTTGGGAGAAAGATGCAATGACAAAAATAAATAATATTTATTGACTGACTGGTACCATCTTGGACAATGGACAGTTGATGCTCTTATGATGTCATGGTAACCTTAGGTCTCTTGTTACTGATTCAGGGTCTGGAGGCTCAGTCTGTTCTAGGTGTCTGAGGGAAAAAAAACCTAGTTTTCTCTTCAAACTCAGGAGAGAATACTATCCTTTTCAATCTCTAGCTAACAGGGAATATTTTGTAGCCACCAAGATCACAAAGTGAGAGTGGAGGTCCAGGTTTCTGTCTTTTGAAGTCTTTGAAATAACATTTCCTCTTTTTCCAGATTTTACTGGTGAGATAAAGGCTCTTCAAACCAGGTTGGGAAGGGAATCAATGTCAAAATTCTATAGGATAGGAATTCTCTTGGAGCTAAGAGTGTGAGAATGAAAAGGGTGGAGACCTGAGTAAACTGCATATTAGGAAGATTGTTGTGGTTGTTTGGCCTTCATTTTTGAAGAGGACCATGACATCAGGGAGGCGATGCCATGATATGCAAGTAAATTGGATCTGAATGAGGGAGGGCTGTGAGAAGTCACCAGCCTTATTTTCTCCCCTGGAGTCATTTGAGTCAAGAGGCAATATGGATCAGGACTGGAGATGGCTCTGGAAGCAGTGGGAGACCTAGCATCACAGTCTTTAACAGGTCTCACTTTGACTGAGGCAAGACATATTCATTGATTAAGGTTAGATAAGAAATGAGGCAGAGAATAGCCTTTTTTACCTGCCAAATTCTGGGAGCAGAAGACCCTGAGGGATTCTGGACAAAAGAGAAACAATTGCTATTTGGAACAATCAAGGCCCAAACAATGACCAAGTGGGTTTTGGCCTGGGACTTCTTGGTCAGTCAGTTGAGAACCAGAGTGATTTGGGTTTAAGGTATGGTCCTTAAGGAAAAAAATAATTTCCAGCCTGTAAACCCCAAGATATCTCTCTAGTAGGAAGAACAGTACAATTAAGGCATGCGAGTGGCAATACTCATATTCTAGGTAATTCAAGGTTAAGAACAAGTGCCTTGTGCCTCCTCTATGACCTTGGCCAAAGGCCAAGCCTCTCTGAGTCTCAATTTTGTCAACTGTAAAATGAGCCCTTCCCAGTTCTAAATATAATGCTATAAATCTACTGTCCCTGTTGTGACAATCAATGTATAATGAATGGGCTCATGGGATCTCTTCCTATTAGGATCAGGCCAGTCTTCTTAAAATTATAAAAGCAGAGACAGTCTTTTGACCTCTTGTACCTACCTTATTCCTCATTTCTATTTTGATCTACTCTGCAGAAGAGGAACAATGAGAGAGGTGGGTTGGAGACCGGGTTTTGAGGCTCACATGAGGTAATAGATACAAAGCAAGCCTTAAATGGATCTGAGGGAGGAGGGCTGTGAGAAATCACCAGCCTCACTTTCTTCTCTGGAGCCATCTGGGTCAAGTGGCAATAGAGATCAGGAGGACTGGAGATGGCCCTGGGTGCACAGGGAGACCTTGACCTTTTTAAGCCTTGAGCTTAGACCCTTAAAAGCCTTAAAGGATTATATAAATGCTAGTTTTTTTGTATTATTTTTCTCCACAGGCTTACTCCAGTCTAGTGATGACTTCATTTCCTGAGCCTTTTATAGAATTTCAGCTGAGTTCCATCAGTGTTTTATAGAGCAAAACAGGGGGTGCTGGTAAATGCTTAACAACCTAGGCTCTCCAGGGGAAAATTGTTTGCAGGCACATACTTTTTACATTTAATCTGCATTATTAATACTTAAGTCTTCAGACAATCAACAAAATAACCAAGCCCTAATTTTGTAGAGATTGTAGATTTCCTGAAGTGCAAAGGCTCACAATAAAAATTGAACAGTTAGGGTTCTTGCCAGTCTTTTGCAGCTAGCTTCTGCCAGCTCCTGATAAGAGATCACCAGGCAGAGGCAGAGATAGGCTTTAGAACCCAAGTCCTCTTCCTCTAAGTATAAATAAATTTTCCAAGGAAACTGACTCATCATCTTCAATGGGCAATTTTAACAGTTATTCTCTAATAACATTATTTTCTGAAACCCTTTAGGATAAAAATGGGAAGAAAATCCATGATATTTTCAAAAGGTGAGAACTTTCACTTTTAGCTCTCCCCAATGGCCTCTATCACATCATTAATTGGCCTTTTTTCAGAGGTCACTGAAATCCGTGAAATAAGCTTCCCCACTTCTAACCCTTCACATCACCCCCATATACTCATTTTTGTGTAGGGGTGGGATGCCGATCAATCTGATCCTGACCATTTGTAGCTAGTAGTCAGATCTAGCATGGTGGTTTTAAAAGGGCACTATGCTTTTGAAGTCAGAAGGATCTGGGTTTTAGTATTTGATATTTCATTTAACATTTCTGTTAGTTTTTTTCTTGATACCATTTAACTCCACTATGCCTCAGTTTTTCTGTATTTTGAATATAGTGTGGCCTCTGGATACATTAGGAATGTTGTATGGATCAAATGAGTAATTACACTTGTGGAAGTTTTTTTAAAACTGTAAATTGCTACACAAATATGACATGTACTTTTATTAAATTCTTGCCCTCCCTTTCATAGCTCTCTATTCCACAGCCCCCTTCTCCATACCTGCTATAGGTTTCCTTCACTCTCACTTACACAATTTCTTCTTTATCAGCCAAGCTATTCCAGGTCCCTCTAAAAAGTCCCTGTCACCAGGACAAGTCCATGCTATTACCATGTGCCCCTCATTGGGTTGCATCACTATGTGTAAGAGACCATAGCCACCAGGCTGAAAAGGTACTCCACATCAAGAATCAATCAAGAACTAAACTTCCTGGGCAAACAACCACACCTACACCACTGTCTTACCGCTGCAAGCAGGCTGTGACTGCACCATTACCATTTCTTGACCATCAGAGTATGACAAAGCCATCTTCAGGCTATAAATATCAATATAAGGCTACAGTTTTACCCTTACTTTGTCCTGAGTACAAGGCCAGTGCAACTGCTGTGACTTTACCATGCAAAGAGAAATGGGTAATGCCTCCACTAAATCGTAATGAGTTGCTTGAAGCTCTACTTGATTCCAAGCGCTGGACTGAGACTCCTTCCAGGTGTGACCACCTTCCTAAGATGCCACAGCCCTCTCACCATCAAACTGAGGAGCTACCACACCTTAACCAGAGGTCCACAACAGCAGCATTAACTGATCGATGCACTGTTGAACTTTCAGCTCACTCCTATTCCCAGACTCAAAACACAGCTGTATCACGACAACTTCCTAGTCATCAGAGTAAGACTGTGGTGAAATCTACCTATCAGCCTAGTCACCCAGGCACTCTGTCAGAAATCTTTAGCCAAAAAAGGACCACAATATTACCATTACCATGTCTTAATCAAGCTTCCAAGGTCACAGCTAAGAAAACCTCAGCCTTGATTCTTTCGGTAAAGACTTTGGTTCCAAAGTTATCCCATCCTGGTCTCCACAGCAAGGTCTTGTCTTTATCAGGATACCCTGATCATCACTCCAGGGCAAGGATTGCACTGTCATTACATAACAATCACTGTTCCAGGGCCACAACTGCACTGGGCTCAGCATACTCTCAATGGTCCCCTTCACTATATCTGCAGGGCAGAGCTATTGGTAAACCATCATCAGTCACCAAGCACCAGACTACTCCCCAAACTACACCATCAGTAAGACATAGACACTCAGAAAGTGGTACAGGTGGCGATTGCTCAACATATTTAGACCACTTGGATGAGGCCCCCTTGGTGCCTCTTTCAAGTCCTGACAATCTGTCTAGGGCACCAAAAAGCCCTGATTCTTAGATATCTAAGGAGGTATCTATACCATCATCATACTCTAACCTCCAAGCTATACCTCCACCATGTTTCAGCCACTGTGCTGAGGTTCCATCCAACCTGAATCATCAGGATATAAATTCATCAAGTACTCCCCACAGAGTGGAAGTCTTAGAACAGGATAATTGCTGGGATACAAGTCAATCAGTTTCCAGCAAAAAGACTGAGATTCCATCAGACCCAAGCCAAAATAATGAGGCTTCCTTGGACTGTAACTACAAAGAAAAATCTAGACCAGTTTCTCCATCACAAGAGCAAATCTCCATCACAATTCCACCAGTCCCAGATCACCATCTTGAGTCTCCGTTATGTCTGGACCAACAGAACCTACCTCCATTGGTCCGAAGTAATCACATTAATATTCCACTGAACTGCAACCATTTCTCTTTAATTCCACCACATGAGGACCATTGGGCTAAGACAACATTAACCTCTGATGATGGAAATGAGCCATCAGTTCCTAACCACCTAAAAAAAGCTGCACTGAACACTGATCTAAAGGCAATTTCTCCAGTAGCCCTGGATAGCCTGACTATAAATTCAGTGGATTTGTACCACAAGACTCCATCTCCACTTGACCTTAACCATGAGGTTCCACTTCTTCCTTGCCCTATCCATCAGACCACAACTCTTCCTGACTCTGACCAGCATGCCAAAGACACACTAGACACTAAAATCCAGAGCAAACTTCAGTCATTCATAAGCCACTGGGAAACACTGTTTGCATGGCCTAGCATGAAAAGCATAACCCCAAAAGTCTGGAACAACCAGGAAACAACACAGTCAGAAACAACTCAATTTGACCTTAGCCATCAGGTTATAACCCCAGAGAGCCCTGATCAGCAGGCTGAGGTTATAGGACATCCTAACAATACACATAATAATTGTATCACCGCCTCAGAACATCAGTTACAGGCTAAAGGAGATCCTAGGAGCACCCAGGGCAGCTGCATCACAACCTCAAAATACCAATTGAAATTTTCACAGGGTGCTAAACACTGGGTTATACCTCTACCAAGTCCTGGGGTCAGTACCAGAACTCTAACAAACTTCTATGATCCTTGGACTCAGGTTGAACTGAGTACTGACCCCCACAGTGAGATTCAATCTGGACTCCAACACCAGATCCGGACTGTGCAGAATACTGAAGCCACATGGTGTTTAAAATATGTCAAACCTCACATTATTGAGGGTGGAGTAGTTCCTGTTAAAATTATTAATTGCATCATCTCTTCTATCCCCCAGGAGAAGATTAAAAGTGACATCCACAAGCAGATTCTTCTGAGGAGAATGAGGAGTGGGACTCATCAATTTGCTGAACACCTATCATGTAGTTATAAGGTCTGTTTAGCTTGTGCCTCTTGGATCCCAAATGGCTGTTTCCATGGACATGCAATGAAATATTCTTCTCAAGCACAATTGTTGGCCATACCAGCGCCTATGCCTGATTCTTCAGAGGAGATGGGAGTGAAATTTGTTCTTCAAATTCTCCAGGGAAAGGCAGACTCCACTTCTAACACTGACTACTCTAGTTCTAGTAACTTTAGTCCCTCACACCATTCATCTCTCCTTCCATCCTCCCAATCAGGAGCCATGCCTGCTAAATCATCCATTTTACAGTTCCCATCAAGGGAGTGGAGAAACTTGTTTGACACAGATTACCACAAATGGGCAAGAAAAGCATCTAGTTTACCCAGATTTAGATGGAAAATGCCTGCGAAGTCCAATACCACCAGTAAACAGTCAAGGAAATATGGGAGATATGTGAAATCTCTCCTATATAAATTGCAAAGAAAAGGGAAAAATTAAATGGACAAGTGAACGCCTTATGCATTTTATTTTGTGTGTCACTTATTCTTTTTCACTCAGAGAAACAGGAAATCTGACTTTTCTTTAGGAGTTATGGAGAGCTAATTGTGCATCCTCTCATAGGTATACAGTGAGAAGAATCACTATGTCTAAGATATTCTTCCCTCTTTCCCAGTTTTACTCTGACTTTCATAGCATCTGATTTTTCTACTAATTTAGTGAAAAGCATCTCTCTTCCCATTTAACTTGGTAGAAGACATTGCTAAATCTTATTCTGACTCATGTCCCTAACAATGCCCATAGTCCTATACTTCTGAAGTGAATTAGAAAATGAAGATAAAGTATCTAAGTAATAATAAGTTCATTGATTAGGCTAGCTAATAATTAATAAATTGATGATTTTTCTCATTAATGAAAGACTCCTAAAGGAGATATTGAATGCTTTACATTTTTTTGAAAGGGAATGCCCCTGAAAGGACAAATGGACCCTGACTGGTAGACATTTAAATGGCGAGGAGGGCTAAAAGTCTTCAGCTGCTCCTGCTGAGTATGTGGCTTGATTATGAAACTTTGCCCTCTCTACCGATCTGAACAAAGGAATCCCATCTCCGCTCAATTTCATCTCCACCCAAACTGGGCAATGATCCTGATGTAGTAGGAGACCCTGGCATTTTTACACTAAGATCTTTAAACAATTGCTATTTATACTCATTCTGAACCATCAAACCTCAAACAACAAGCTATTAAGTCAAATATCTCCATTGGAATCCCAATGGGGTTTATCAAACTCTAGTTTACCAGAGCTAATTCCAAGAAATCATCAATGAAGACTATGTGAGATAAAAGGGTTAATTGTCACAGTTTTCTTGGTGGGGAGGGGGAACAAACAAACAGCAAACTGATAGAACAGAAACGGATCTTCATGTTATGTCCACTATGTCCGACTCCAAGAATTTGTCTTTGACCCTCTTCTTTTCACTCACTATATTATCTCACTTGATCTCATCAATTCTCACTGCAAAGAGATTCTCACTCTCATGAGGTCTCCATAGAGATTAATTACCCTCCCCAAACAGATGATTATCAGAACTATTTAGCCCTGGTCTCTTTCTTGACCTCTTAGTGTTTGGCATCTTCAATTGCTTGTTGGTAATTGAAGTAGATGTCTCATATAAACATCCTACTTTGTTTAAAAAGATTATTTTGGTTTTTCAGGAGCCAAGAGGGTGGAGTAAGTAGTAAATTACAGTCACTCTCCCATACTGACCTCTGAACAAACAGAAAATAGTGCCCCAAGAAAAATCCTGAAACAGTGAAGCCAATGAAAATACAGATAGTCTTATTAGCCCAGGAAATTTGGAGGATCAACAATCTCACTTGGATAAAAGGGGAGTGCATTCCAAAAGAGGAAACATCCCAGCAAGCCAGCAGCAAGTCCCATTTTAGCAAACCAGCAGGAGATCCGGAGACCCAGTCTGATGGAAAAGGCAAACACCAACACCAGGACCCTGCCATTTGCCTTAGTACAGCCAAGGGAACTGGCAGACTCTACCTTGGAGAACCACCCTGTGTTTCAGCATAGCCTTGGGTGGACAGGTACCCTCTAGTGGCCAGATCTCCATGTGCTTCAGTGTAACCCTAGGGAAATGCAGAAAAACCCCACTTGGGTTCCAACATACCAGACATACCACTATTAGCACCTCAACTCAGCACCAGGTAAGCTTCAAGACCTCTGTAACCTCCAACTGCCAGTATCTGAGACCCCAGCACACAAAGACAAGGAATCATGCCTCTGGTCCCCAGTGCAAGAAGCTTAGGACAGTGCCTCCTGTGCTCCAACAAGAGAATTCAGTGTTAAAATCCAGGAAATAGGCAAACAACAGGAGCAAAAAGCAAAAATCAACATTGACCATGGACATTTTCTATGGGGAAGGGAAGAGGAAACATTGTTAATATTCCTACAACTGAAACTTCCAAGGGGAATATAACTTGGTCTCAAACACAAAAAGCCTTCTTGGAAGAGCTCAATAAGGATTTTAAAATTCAAGAGAATTAGAAGAACAATTTAGAAAAGAAATGAGAGGTATGCAAGAGAGAGTCAACAGTCTGGAAAAAGAAGGACAAAAATTTGTCAAATGCGGAAAAAAATGGACTAGAGAAAACAACTCCTTAAAGAGTAAAATTGACCAAATGGAAAAAGAGGTATAAACATTTACCAAAGAACTCTCTAAAAAGTAGAATTGACTGAATGGAAAAGAAGTTACAAAAACTAACTGAAGAAAACAGTTTTTTGAAAATTACAATTGGTCAAATGGAAGCTAATGACTGTAGGAGACATCAAGAATCGGTCAAACTCAAAAGAATGAAAAAAATAGAAGAAAATGTAAAATACCTCATTGGAAAAACAACTGATCTGAAAAATAGATCCAGGAGAGATAATTTAAGAATTACTGGTCTACCTAAATGAAAGTTATGATAAAAAAAAAAGAGTATGAACAGCATCTTTCAAGAAATTATCAAGGAAAGCTGCCCTGATATTCTAGAATCAGAGGGTGAAATAGTTACTTAAAGAATCCACTGGTTGCCTCCTGAAAGAGATCCAAAAATGATGTAGGAACATTGACCTCCTTGTCTTCTTCCGGTTTATGTTTTGATCTTTGTTACTAAAGAAACATTCCATAGTTTGAATTGTTTTATGCTGTTTGCTTATTTTCCTAGCCAATTACTTTACTTTTTAACTCTTTGTGAAGGTAGGACTGTGCTTCCAGTGTGGAGGATGTACTGTCCCAAGTTTCAGGAGTTTTGTGCACCTGTTTTCAGAGATACTTCCAGGTACCTGTAAATTTTCAGTTCTTCCAAGGTGGTATGATGAAGGGAGAGGTGTTTACTTCTCTCCTGGCTTTTGCTCTGGTCTCTGAGAGCTGACAAGCATTCTTTTCTGCTTTGAAATTGTGAGGAGGATTCCTCTCCACAACAACCATAAGCTTTACCATGCCAGCACTCCTCCTCCCCCCAGGACCACTGCCCAGGACTGCAATCCAGATCCAAGCACAGGCAAAGCAAGAGACTCCTGCCCCAGTGCCAGCAAAGAGGTCCCTGCCATCCCCCTTTCATAATGGCTTGATCCCTCCATTGTCTATAGGCTGAAGGCTCTGAAAGGAGCTGCTGGTGCTCCTGCTTCTGCCCCTGCTGTCTCTCCCATCCCAGCGCAGGGCAGGATCTCAGTCCTCTTTCACCCAGGTCCAGACAGACCTTTCCTACTGACTTTCTAAATTTTCTTTGGCTCTTGTGGGTTGAGAAGTCTAGAAACTTCCACAGCCGCCTGAGGCAATCCTGTGTGACCTAGTCTGTGCCAGTGTGACCAGCCTTGTTCTGTGCTCCTCTCTCAGCCCAGTTCAATAGAGATTTCCTGTGGATCTTCCCAATGGCCTCGGGCTGGAAATTTTTTTTCACTCTATCATTATGTGGGTTCTGTTGCTCTAGAATTTGTTTAGAGTCATTTTTATAGGCATATGGAGGGGTTTGGGGGAGAGCTCAAGGAAGTCCCTCCTTTTCCTCCACCATTTTGGCTCCAACTCTTTTTTGGTCTTTCTTGTGGTTCAGTAATATTTCATTATATTCATATCCCATAAATTGTTCAGCCATTCCCCAATTCATGCAGCCCTCTAGCCTCCTTATTTCCAGTTCTTTGCCACTTTACAAAGAGTTGCTATAAGTATTGTTATACACATAAGTCCTTTAATACTTTCTTTGATCTCTGAGATCATACATTGCTGTGTTAAAAGATGAGTACAGTTTAGTGACTTATAGGGAATAATTTTATATAGTTCCAATTTCTGTCCTAGAATAGCTAGATCAACAGTATATTTGTATGCCTATCTTCATCTGATAAATCTGATAAATCAGGTCAACTACAAAGATGTTTCATGTGCATGTGCATTTTTCTAAGCACGAGTATTTTGGAGCATTTTTATATGTATATTGATAGCTTGAATTTCATCTTTTGAAAACTGCCTTTCCATAGTCGTTGGACCATAACGTAATGGCTATCGTTTCTGTATATTTGAATCACTTCTTTATATATTTTGGATTTCAGATCTTTATCACAGAAGTTAGATATTTTCCCAATTAAGTATTTTCCTTCTAAATTTCACTGCACTAATTTTGCTTATGCAAAACAATGACTATAACTCAAAAATTGTTTATTTTAGCTATAGGATTTATCTACCATGATTTTGCTCTGTCCATTTGCTTCTGTATGTTATGTACCTCATCTCTTCTATGGACAGATATGAATATTTTTTAAACTTTGATGACTGCTACTTTGTAGTATATTTAGAAATGCTGTATTACTGGGCTCTCTTCATTTCCAATTTTTTCTGTCATTTCTCTTGAGAATTATTAACCTTTTGTTTCTCCCATTGAATTTTGCTATTTTTCCCTAGCTTCATAAAGTAATCCCTTGGTAATTTGAATGGTGTGATGCTGAATAAGTAAATTAATTTGGGTAATTTTTTTTATTATTTTTGAAAGATAACCATGAGCAGTTTATTGCTATTAACTTGGGTTCTGTCTTAATTTCTTCAAAGAATTTTTTTTATCAATTAAAATTTCTCTGTGTCTTGGTAGGTAGATGCTTAAATATTTTATATCAGTAATTATTGTGAATGGAATTGACCTTTTTATCTCCTTCTGCTGTATTTTATAGGTAATATATAGAAACACTGCTGATTTGTATTTTTTATATCATACTACTTTATAAACATTATTGTTTTTTTAGTAAATTTTAATGTTTTCTTTCTAGGATGGATTTTCTATGTAGATTATCATATCATCTGCAAAAAAATATTTTTTTTTCCATTTTTACCTATGCCTAGTTTCTCAATGTCTTTTTCATGTCTCATTGCAAAAGCTAATGTTTCTAACACGATTTCAAACAATAAGGATGATAATGGACCTCTTTGCTTTACTCCTGATTATCAGAAAAGTCATAATTGTATTTGCATAACCTAATTCTGGTTCTCAGTTTTGTATAGAAACCATTTGCTGTATTAAAGAAAGTTAGTCCTTCGAAGGAAGATGTTATCTATGCTTACAGAAACAAAGGACAAACAAGTATATTATGGTCTTACATAGATGCATATGAATGTATATGTCTATATATGAGTA
>CM053771.1:394202061-394227796 GCA_028658325.1 Potorous gilbertii | reverse complement strand
GGTAGAATTGTCATTTTTATTATATTAGCTCGGCCTACCCATGAACAACTGATGTTTTTCCACTTACTTAAATCTGATAGGGAACCTATTTTATAGGTCAGGGATCAAGGTGATACTGGAGACCTGGGGAATCTGCCAGCACCTGTATTGTGCTTACCAGTCTCAGTCCTCAGGGCTGGTAGAGAGAACTAATGAGGTGGTGAAGGGATTGCTAGGGAAATTAGCCTCTGATTTCCAGGCACCTTTGGGTAAGGTACTCCCCATCACCCTCCCCCTCAGGTCAGGATCCATGGGCAAGACTAAACTTTCCCCATACAAGGTTAAGGTCATCACCAGGAGACCTATGCTCCTCACCCCACTCACATTGCATTGTCTTCAGGAATACCACCTTAAGTGTAGTCAACAAATTCATGAAATTCAAGATCTTGTCACTCAGTTTCATTCTCTAGGTCCACCATCTGAAGTTTATCTCCCATTTTCTATCTTCTCAAGTGAGTGGGTATACTGGAAACACCACCTGTGGAAACACTCCCTGGAAACCCCTGGGAATAGGCCCTTCCAGGTGCCACTCACAACCTCCACAGCTGCCAAGACTCATGGATTCATTTATCACACCTAAATACTCCCCCCTCTCCTGAGTGGAAATCTATACCCATTAGAATTCTCGTCCTTTGGTTCTGCCAAGACTGTGAGGACTCCTTCCCCACTCAAACTCCTCATATACCCAGTGCTATTTGCCCATATCTTTTTGGTTTAGGTTTGCTTTAGCTGTGTTATTTTCTTCCATTGTGCTGCTCACTCCCTTTTGGCTTGCTCCTTCTGCTTGCTTACAGTTACTTTTCAATGTCTGGGGCCACCCAATTATGGAGGAAAGATGACACCTCCTCTATACCTGCTCACCCCATGTGGAGGTTAGTCAGGAGGTGGACAGGCTCTCTAACCTGGTCCAGATGTTGATTGTGCATTGACCTCCTACTAGCCACTTAGGTACAATCTACTTCTGTCAATGATTGGGGCCTACCGAAATTCACTGCTGAATCCCATCCTCCAGACTTGTCCCATTGTTCCCAGTGCATGTCCAGGCCCTACTCCTTATCATAGGTAGCGGTATCCTGGCTGCTATGGGGATAGGAATAGGAGATCTTATTTGCACAAATAAGATTATCAGGAATTTGTCCTGACAGATGGCTGACATGAATGGCTGCATAGCAAAAGTTGTGGGAGATCTGAAGGATAAAATTATCTCCCTGGTCTGGATGGTCTTGCAAGGTGTTAGATGAACTCCTTATAACCTGTGGGGGTGTCTGTGTCATCCTTAGTGAGGAATGCTATTTTTATGTAAATCTCAACAGATATAGGATAGTATTGCACTCATGCCACCTAGTTGGGGGAGCAGACTTTGGGGACTCAGTGATATGACATGTTCTGCTCCCTTTCCCCAGAGTGGGAGATTTATTCAGAGCTCTCCTTCCTTCTGCTGCTGGAATACTTACTGTCCTTGATTTTATCTTACTTGGGACCTGAATGGGGCTGGCATTGGCCCACAAATGCTTTTCTGTCTTGGCGAGTAAAGTAACACTACCTGTGTTCGTTCACCCTTGGTCTGCAGGACCCATTTTGGATGCAGGAGGTTATGGAAGTAGGGTGACCCCTTGGTCAAATAAGGAAGGGCTACTAGAGCTCCTCCTCCCACTCTCTGAGGAAGAGTAGGAGTCTCCCCATACCTTCCTTTGGAGTGCAGGTTGGCTCCCTTTTGACAAAAAGGAAGGACTGTGAGACCCCCTTAAGCCCCTCATCTCCCAAAGGTTGAAAACCTGAAATGGCCAGGGAGGATGATTTGAGATATTCTGAATTGACATACCAACAATCTTATGTGATGCTCTCTCAGTGAACTGGAAATTCTTCTGCTGTGTCAACAACCACAAAACAGGATTAAATTTACACTGACATCCTGAGTCAGGGCTCTTTCTTGTTTTAGGGAAACTAATTTTGACTGACAAAAGACCAAACATCCTGAGTGGGGGTCACTTCCTTGCCTTATAGCTCATTTCTGACTATAGCTTTCAATGCATGCTGCCAGCTTGAGAAAAGTAAAAACACACCTATGACCTAATTCTGTTTGTCTTTCTTAGACCAAACTCTGGCAGTTGACAATATATCATTAATGACATGTGTGTGCATACTCATAAATTTATGGAAGATATGTCCACTCACAACTGTGACTAACTGTGACAAGGCATAAATATTCATGTGTTGTAAGAACAAGCAAAGTGTAATTTTTTGTTGCCTTTTCTTTTTGGAGTTCAGTTTCTCAGGCTCACCCTAAATTGTGAACATCTGAAGGATCAATCTCCTTTGTTCAAAGTCCAGTAGTTCACAGCTGTAGTTAAGTTATGTGAATTGTTTTGCCTTCTGATTCTGAGCCTATTGGTTGAAAACTACATGTAGTTATATGGAGGTTGGTATTTTGCTTTGGGGGCTTGTTTATGAGAATGATCTCTTGACTCCCTGGATGGGACTCTGAGTAGCCGTTTATTAAGACTCCCTCCCCGCCCCCCTTCCCCCCCCACTGCTCATCCTGTTGGTCCTCCCCGATCCGTGGTGTATATAGGTGGTTGTATTACTTTGTCAGACAATTGGAGCCCTATCTGTTTGTCTCTGTGCTAATTTTTCTGCTTGTATTTTCTCCATGTTCATGGCGTTAACATTTTCCCTGAACTAGCGAATGACTTGTATATGTTTAATTAAAGAAGGAATATTAACCCTGTTGAAGCTGTCTTTCCTTTATAAAACAGGTCAACGAACCTGTTCTACTAGACCACCCTGAGTGTGCTAGAGTGCTTGCTACTACGTGTGTACACATGGCTGCTTCCTAGATACCCAGCAAGAATCAGATATATTTTGAATAGGCCTTCTTCAAATCCTCTTAAATCAACATAGTAACAGTTAACAACAAAGATCAGGGCCCTACCTAAAAGTAGCCCAATCTTTCTCTCCTGAGACCAAGTCTGTCAAAAGCAAATATCTTACATATGTGAGATTAGCAATCTTCTATTTTGCAAAATAGCCTTTGTCAATACAAATCATCAAAAAGTTGGCCACCAAGCAATGGAATATTTTTCTCTTAATAACTAGATCAAGACAATCTATTAAGATATGGCATCTTTGTGGTTGTGATCACAGTAGGGCATATGCGAGAATAAACACATCAGAAAATTGTTAATAATTTGAAATGTTGAAGTATAGGATCATGAACAACATTGAAGAATGGCTCAGAATGGGCCAGTTTGCCATTATCATGGGACTTTTACCAAGTCATGCTGGAAATGAGATATTCACCTAATGCTACAGATTAAGCTGTTAAGAGAAACAGAGTGACTTTAGGCAGTGAGGGAGGAATGGAAATGGACGTACACATGGAAAATTTCCTCTCAGTATATATTCATGAAGGTATCTAATTAGCATTCTCAAAAAATTCCAAATGTTTCCTCCATGTCCAAGTAAAAATAATTATGGAGGCACACTTAAAAAATTAAACGATCCATTTATTTTTTACTTCTTTGCAATCTCTCTAGGAAATACTATAAAATTCTCTGATGTCTCCTTCACGGGTGGTATGCTTTTCTGTGTGGGTCTCTTCTAAATGCCTGTGAATTTCTAGGTGCTTTTATTTCCCATTGTTTATAGTCAGTGTCAAATATAAATCTAGAAGAAAGGATCCTTGGAGTCACCTGTTGAAAAACAAGTGATTCAGTGAGTATGGCTTCTGATTGAGATGATGGAAGGGTAGGTGATGGTTGTGAAGGGCTGCCAAGTTGGTCAAGATCAGAACTTGAACATGCCTTTGACTGGGGAATTTGAAGGACAAATTTCACCCCAATCTCCTCTGCAGAGTCAGGCATAGGCATTGGTGTGACCAGAAGTTTTGCCTGACAAGACGATTTTGCTCCTTGATCATGGAAACAGCCATTTGGGATCCAAGAGGCACAAACTAAACAGACTTTATAACTGCACGATAGACGTCGAGCAGATTGATGCATGGGCCCCCTTATTTGCCTCAGGAGAATCTGCTTACGGATGTCATTTTTTATCTTTTCCTCAGGGATGGAACTGATGATATCATTAATGGTGTTGGTAGGGACAGTTCCACCCTCAGTGGTGCATGGTTGGATGTATTTTAAAACCCATTTGGCCTTGGTATTCATCACATTTGGGTATTGGAACCCAAATTTAACCTCATCATGGTGATCAGAGCTCAATGATGGAGTTCTATGCTCAAGCCCAAGATCTGGGACAGATGTGAAACATTGATTGGTATCCAGTATAAATTCTGACTGGTGTTTTAGAGCTGTGACATTCATGCCTTGAGTGTTGATGGAATCTTTCATAGTCTTAGCCTGCTGGTCAAGGCTTTGTGAAAATGAAGCATGGTGGCTAAGCCTAGGATGAGTTGCGTTTGATTGAGTTTGTTTGTACTTGTCTGATGGAGATGGGATCCTCTGTGTGAGCTGTGGAAATATTTTTTTCCTACGGTCAAAAAATGACTTACTCGAGCGCTGGACTTTAGCATCTTGTGCATCCTTGGCATAGTGCTGATAGTCAGAAGAAGTTATAATTGGATGGTGAGGGCTAGGTAGAAGTGGTTCTTTGGGGTTAATATCAGTTATAGGTAGAGTTTGATAGTCTATGGCTGATGGTGTTTTCTGGTGATCCAAGCCTACTGAATGTATAGCCAACTGATCCAGACACATTGGAGAAATTTCCCTTGCTTTCATGTTTGATACAACCTTGGCTTGTTTATCAGGACTTTGGAAGGGTGTATCCCAGGCTTCAGAGGTAAATTGAACGTCAGGCCAGTAATCCGTGTCCCGTGAAGTACAGCCTAGTGGAACATTATTACAATTGTTTAGAGGCAGTCCAGTTGTGTTCTGTTGGGTCTGATGCATTTGAGTTTCAGTATTGTGGTCTAGGCCTGATGGAATTGTGGGAATTCTGTCAGATCCTTGTCTAGATGTTGCTTGGTAAATATAATCCAGGGTAGCCTTCCTATCTTCACATGGATCTGATGGAACCTCACAGGAATTGCTGGAAACTGTTCGAGGTGTGGCCCAACAATCACTCTGTGGGAGGAGGGACTCCACCCAATGGAAAGTCTCTGGTGAATTAATAAACTGATTTTTTGGGCTGGATGAAACCTTAGCACTCTTTTCAGAGCTTGGTGAAGACATTGCTTGGGGGTTAGAGTGTGGTAATGATATGGATAACTCCTTAGATTTATAATCAGGGTCTGGTGGTGTCCTAGTTTGATGGCAGGAGACACAGAGGGTCATAGAAGTAGCATTATGCTGGTTGCATAAAGATTTTGATGTTAAAGGTTTTGGTTTACCTTGGAACTTGGTGTCTGATGACCTCATAGTTATAGCTTTTCCCGTTATGGCTAGTGAAGGTATAGATAAAACATAGGGTTTGGAGAATGGTGAATAATTTATGACCTTGGAACAGTGACTGCATAGTAATGGAGAGTTAGCCCTGGCCCTAGTATTGTAATCAGGGTCTTGTAACAAAGTTGTTAACTTGGGGGGGTTCTCAGATGACTTTTGAGCTGAACTCTTGATTTGGGGGTTCAGGTCTGAAACTGTTACAGCTGCAGCCTTGGAACAGTTATCAAGACATGGTAGTGGTGTTGCCTTGACTCTGTGTTGTTGGTTGACGTTTTCTGATATGAGAGTTGTTGTTCTGGCCCAGGGTTTGGAATTTGTCAAAGCCTTTGTTTGATGACTAGGGAATGTTAATGATGTAACCATGGCCTTTGTCTGGGAGTAAGAGCAGGGTAGAACCTCATCTGGGTGATCAGAGCATAGTATTGGTGTGGACTGCTGGTTGAAGTGTAGTAACTCCTCATTCTGATAGCCACAGGCCTGCAGAATCTTAGGAAGGTGTTCCGAATCTGAAGATGCCTCTACTTGTTGAGTGGGGTCCAATGGAGCTTCATACAAGTCTGTGGAACTGAATGGAGGTGCTTTGAATTGCTCTGGTTGTGCCAAATCCACAGTTGTCCTGGCTTTGTACTCAGGATAAAGTAATGGAAAAACTGTGGGCCCAACATGCCATTTATGATCGGGGGAGAGTTTTGCCGTGCTTTGGTTGTCAAGATATGATAACTGTACAGGAACTGTCCTGTTGCAAGCATTTGATGGTTGCACAGGTGTAACCCCCCTTTGATCAAGAAGATGTGACAACTTGGTTCTAAACTGTTGATGTTTGGTGTAGGATATATGATCAAGTTTATGACATTGTTTTCCTTCACATGATGGTGCAATCCGCAGAGGGGGACATGCTAATAATGGCTTTTCTTGATGATCTTTTGGAGGAAACTGTACCAGATTTGCTGATGAAGAAGAAATTATGGGTAAGGGAAAGAAACACTTACAGCATGTCTAGAAGAGGAGACTTTGGAATAGCAAGCAGTGGGAGGGGTGACAAACATCTAATAATGTTGATTTGATGTAACAATTTACAATTTTCAAAGCACTTTCATGAAAATTATTTCCTTTTTTTTGATCCATGTGCCAATCCTATGAAGCATTAAGGATTTATTACCTTATATTCTATATTTGTTGAAACTGAGGCACAGAGAAGTTAAATAACTTTCCAAAGATCTCACAGCTAGCAAACTGTGAAGTCAAGTCTGGGACACAGAAGAAAACTTGGCTGAGATGTTATAAGTCTTACTTTAAGGCCATGTGCTAACACTAGAAGTCAGGGATCTCCTCTTATAAATGTTCTCTCCTTTTCATTCCATTCATACAGCCACTTCTGTAGAACAATTCGTTATCATTTGATGACTAGGTTATTGGGATAATATTCTAATTGGTTTCCCTGCCCCAAATTTCTCTCCTATCCAATCAATTCATAATCCACTCAGCTGTCAAAAGCTTAGGTCTGATTTTTTGATCCTTTTCCTCTCCCTGCCACTTTCCTCTCAAACATACATACTAAGTAAGCTCCAGTCACTTCCTGTTGTCTTCATGATTAAAAATAAAGACCTGTTTGGAATTTAAAGCTCTTCACCAATAGATCACTTCTGGCTGCCACTCTACTCCCTTTCCATTAACTCCATAATCTATCTTCACTGGTCTACTTGCTGTTCCTTACAAAAGAAGATACTCCGTCTCCTACCTGTTTCCTGGAACTTCCTCATGACTGGAGCATTCTGTCTCCTTGCCTCTACAGCTTAGTTTTCCTAACTTTCTTCAAGACTAAGGTAATTTTCTGTTGGAGGCCTTTATGACCCGCATATCACTTCTCCCTACTGGTAATGTCTTCTATCTGAGATTACCTTCCATTTTCTCAAATATGTATCTTGTATGTACACAGTCATCTGTGTGCTCTTTCCCTTCTGGGAATATGGGTTCTTTGAGGCAAAGGACTGTTTTGTTTTTTCCTTCTTCCTTCCTCTTCTTTGTGTGTGACTGGCACGTTAAGTTATAAGTATCTAAGTAGTATAGTATACTATAGTATACTATACTATAGTATAGTATAGCGGATTGAGCACTGATCCTGAAGTCAGGAGAACCCAACTTCAAATCCAGCTTCAGACATTTACTAGCTATAGGACCACTTAACCTCTGTCTGCCTCAATTTCCTAAACTGTAAAATAGGAATAAAAATAAAGTACCTATCTCCATTTATATATTTGTAAATGTTATAAGTACAGTGCTAGTAACTTATAGTTAGGCCTTAATAAATATTTTTTTCTTTTCTTAATTCTTGTTGATGTTTAGATATACCCTCTATATATCTTATATATAAGTAATTAAAATGAGAGCTTCTTAACATAAGGTTTAGTGTGTTTCCATTTTTTGTGTGTGTCTCTAATGTTTCTCACAATGCCAGGCCATAGTTCAGGGGATTTAAATGACACGTTATCCTTTGTACCAATCAGGCCGGTACTAAGGGACAGGATCAGGATCCGATGAATGGCAGTCACCAAAAAGAGTATTCATGGATTCCTAAGGACAGTAGTAACGATAATGAAGGAAAAATACTTAATGGTTCATTTGGGAAAATGTAAAGCCAAATTTCTCACCTTTTATTGGAAACATCCACTGTTTTCTCTTCATTCGAGTAGGGTTTTTCTGAGAAAATATGTTAACAAAGACAAAGTTAAAGTTGACTCATGAAGGTTATCAATCAAATGACTATCCTTGCCTATAGTATTTTTTTAAACATGTTTTCTATTGTCTCCTTTCACTGTAATTGCCATTATCTGACTTTTGTGATAATTTCACTTTAGAACTTCATCACATATTTGGAAAAGTAAGGGAAAAAAATGAAACTAGACATCGGACTTTTGCTTACTATACTTCCTTAAGAAGATATTTGGTATATACTGAGAGTCTTAATTCAAATGAAAAGAGTTGAATTTCATTTTATATTATAAAAAAATTTGTGATGCTGCTTTAGTCAATTATAAAATTTATTAGCATAAAACTAGAAATCAGGAGATCCTCTGGATCAGGAGTTCTGAAACTGATCTAGAGGGTACATGGACAGAATTCAGGGGGATTGTTGGTTTAGTTGGAAAAAAACTCCTTTATTTCAATATGACTGGTTTCCTTTTACTTAATTTGATGCTCTTTAAATATAATTCTTAAAAGGCATCCATAGTCTTCAGATGACACAAAAAAAAACAAGAAACCTTGCTTTAGCTCTCACAACATTACCCACTGGCACTGAAATGTATTAAAATGTATTTAGGAAACATTTAACAAAATAAATAAACATACAATAGAACATTGTATGTGCTTTCCTAAGTTAACATGCAACCTTCAAGGATCCTCATGTATTGTTTAGTGGCCCACTTCTTGTGAGTTTGATACTGCTGGTCTGGACTTCTTCAAATCTCACATACTCACCCCATTCCCATAGAGAAAGTTTATCTAAGGGATCTAGACCATATTCCCTACACATTTCCCTCTTCCATTCCAAATTGTTTCTTCTATCATCAAAAGAAACTTCAAAAAAACAGTAAGAAACAGTTTTTTAAGTAAATGGTCCCTTCAAACAGAATTTCTTCGTCAGTCTACTTTCAAATGGTTTGTCAGTCTACTTCAAATCTACTTCTCCACTGGGAGAAACCAACCAAATAATGTCTAGTAGAAATGATACAACTGAAAAAGAAAATAATCAGCTTATTCAGAAAAATAACAAACTATTCTACTGACATCTAAATGTGTTTCTTCACTAACACTGCCAGTTCTGAAATATCACTCTTGAAACCTATAATCTCAATTTAGATTGGTAATCCAAGGTCTGGCCAATAACCTGGAGCATCTATCTGTGGCTCTTAAAGTGTGATTCATGGGGTTCTGGAATGACCTCAGACAATCTTAAGATGTCCACAAAGTTAAAAAAAATAAGGTATTATTTACCTATTAAAATACCCCTATTCTTTCCAACTAAGTAGGTACGTGAGGCTGAATTTTCTTTGACCAAAACAACATTATTACTACAGATTGGATAAATGCACAGATATAATCCAGTTGTCTACTAATAAATAGACATTAAAGAGATTTGCAAAAATATAGAGATATACATTCTTCTCACTAATGTTTTTTTGGAAAAGTCATTTTTCATAAGAATATCATTTTATAAATAAATATTTTTAATAAATATTTTTAAACTATGTCTTAATTTATGTGCTAAATATCATTAGCTAAATCTTCCCACAGCCAAAAACCATTCTGGGGGTAGGTGCTGAAGAACTTTAAAGAGAGTAAAGTGGACCTAATACCAGTTTGAGAAATGCTGATGTCTCTAATTTACTTGCAGCACCCAATATTGTCATTTTCCATCATTTCAGTTCCCTTATTGTAAAAGAAACATCAAGAAATGACGCTGGTCTGACAGGACTGGAACATCACATGTGTCTGTGTAGACTGTTAAGCATCTGACTCATTATTATCTTTCAAGACAAGACAGTATCTCTTAGCATACTCAAAAACTCAGCGTAATGATGGTATTACCTCCTTAACTTTTATCCTTCTTGAGGGTATTAACTACTGGACAATAAGTACTGGGATCACAGAGAATGAATAGCTGTTATTCTCCTCTGCCCTGTACCTAATATAAATAATTAGGCATACAGTAGAATCTCAATGACATTTCTACATAAATGAGTGGACATAAATGAGGCATCACTAAACTTGAATTGAGCCCTGCAATGACTGAATGAACTTATAGCCAGTTTTGACACAGATATTTTGGAGTTTGGGGAACATTAAGGTCTTGAGGTCTAATGGCATATTCTATTATTTCTCTGAGTATCAAATGAAAGGCAGTATAATGTAGTAGATAGAGAGCTTGTCTTGAAGCTAGGAAGCTGTGTGCTCAAATACTGCCTCTGACACAATAATTGTGTGACCCTTTGAAAGTGACTTAAACTTTCCCAGATTCTACAGGCAACTATCTAAGAATACATAAGTTGCAGAGAAGTTGCCTATCTATGTTGGTGGAGGGAATTTGTATACCAATGAAATTACAGGTCAGTCTCTATCCTTAGCTATATAATTGTCCTTGAAGTCTAAAATTCACTTAGCAACATGATGAAGGCTGATCACCAAACCACCTGAACTAAACCGGGAAAGCAATAGCACTCAGGTGAACTTCATACTGCATTCACTACCATTTGTAAACTTCTGGGACCAAGAGTCAGAGAGAAGAGAGCTGGAGTTAATACCAATTATCTTCACCCTAAATAGTTCTAATATTGAAGTTTTCGTGACCCTGAGAAATCTGGCATGGCAAGTGACCTATCTGCAAGATGCAGAATCACAACATGCTCTGTCTTGCTTATTAGGTCCAGGAGCCTAGATAACAAAAGAGCAACCTCACAGAAATCCAAGAGAATCCACATTGTAGAAATAAAGCTGGAACCCTTAGAGAAATCTGTTACAGAATTTTCTGGTTTGTAGGCTCCCGATGAATGCTTGACAGATGTAATAATTAATGATCTATAATCTATAGCCTTTTTATGATGAGACTGGAACAAATGATAACTTTTTGAGATTGAGTTATTGTTTCTTCCATTTTACTACAGCATTTGTTTTCTGTCCCTTAACACTTAGTATGGCAAACTCTAACCCCTTAAATGTTCCATCTGACCAAAATAAAAATCTTTATTTTAAATCAAAGGATTTTCCCGCTTTTTCGACTTTTTGATGATTTGTTGGCACTGCTTATATTGCAACAAGTATTTTGGATTATCACAAAATTACCTTTGAAAATTACTTTCCTAAATCACTTTAGGTTTCACAAAAATCTTTTCAAAAAGAATCATAGAAACCTCCCTCTTTCAGGGACAGTTCAAAAGATGACTTCACTCATAGGAGAGCCATGAGACTGCTGTTCTCTGACTCCAAAGGACTAAAATCTGAGCTCTGTCATCTGTAGGATGCCTTGGGTGCTCTGTTTTTCTGACCATGGATCTCAGATCTCCAACTTTTTCATTCTTCCATTTCTGTCCCTAAGACAATTTGTCCCTCAGGAGCTCTGGCAACCCTAAACCCCCTTTTCCCCTCCCTACCCCGATTCGAAGAGCCTCTCACCAGTAGGAACGTCAATAAGTGCAGGAGATTATGTATTTCCAAGACCCAGGAACTTGGAGGACTCCACTTCCAGTGACCTGGGAAGCTAAAAATCTCCTCTGAAGGGAAGAATAAAATGCTAAGAAATAGTCAATAGAAATGAAGGAAATGAGAAAGCAAAAATAGTTGTCCAAAAAAAAATGGACTCTGTTGCAAAAGTGCCCTTGGATGAAGAGAAAACAAGATGTGTCTTCTCAATCACCTATAACAGGACTGGACTTTCAGGCCTCTGCCTTCAACAGGGGATGTTTAAGTCACCAGTGACATCATAGAGCCCCAGTTGTCCCTGGTCCAGAGTGATTATAGTCAGGATGGGATGTACTCAGAAGTAGTCCCCTCCTATGTACTTTGCTGGGACATGAATAATTAATAATTAATGTGAAACATTGACTTCTCTGGTTCTTACCACCCATACCCATAGGAGCTCTTTCTACATAGCACTTGGTATCTTTGGGCAAGCACAAATCTGACCCCAAAACATACTCCTTGATTCAGTGACACTGGCTTCCTGACTATTGCACAAACAATGTACTCCATCTCTTGGCTGTTTGCATTTTCTCTGACTCACTCCATGGCTGGAATGTTATCCCCTGTCTTCTCCAAGTACTGACCTCCCTGACTTCCTTTAAGTCCCAACTGAAATCCCACTTTCTACAGGAAGTGTCTTAATTACAGTGCTTTTCCCTTTTAATTACTTCTTATGTATGTTGTATGTAGCTTGCTTTGCATATATTTCATTGTATGTTGTTTCCCACATTAGACTGTAATCTCCTTGAGGGCAGCCATTGTATTTTGCCTCTTTTTGTATCCCCAACACTTAAAACAGTGCCTGGATAAAAGTATGCTCTTAATAAATATTTGTTGATTGATTGGTTGAAAGTTTCTACCTGGCCTCCTTTCCAACGCTGCTCGAGATCATTTATACCCAGGTCACCAATAAGTACAAATTACAAATTCTTCTGTGCGACAAATGAAGAATAAAAAAGTCAACCCCACTGTAAGGCTTCCCATACATAAAGGGTATGAATCCACACCCTTCCTTTGGCATCTAGAAAGTAATAACCTGAGCTCACTGATGGAACAGGGCAGAAGAAAATGAATTTTCTCTCTTTGATCTTCTTGAGAAAATATTCACTTGTATGTTTGTCACTGTCTGCAACCAACCAAGTTGGAAGAGGGCATAGTGGGCAATCAATTACCAAGAGTTTCTTTCATTGTGAGACTATAGGGTCAATGTCATGGCAGTAGTAGCAGTATTAATGATAGATGACATTTCTGTAGTCTTTAAGGTTTGTAAATCATGTGTGTAAAGTTCCACATATGATCTCATTTAACATCTCACAACAACTCTGTTGAAATAGCTATTTGTTGTTGGTTTTTGGTCCATATGTGTGACTTTACCAGTGTGAGAAATTATAAATGTAGATATTCCCTCCATAGTGTAGATTTGCAAATCTTCAGTAACTTTAAGAATCACTAAGAGGTTAAGTTGTTTGTTTTCAAAGGATGGTGTAGGTTTCGGCATTTTTGGAAGGCTTTGGTAAGGAATCAGATGAGTAAAAATAGCTCAGTTTTTTCTTTTTTTTTAACCATAGACCATTTTTTTATTGTACATTGTTTTAGAAAATAAACACAAGTATTTTTTGTACATTTTAGGGGAACTGGGTAGTCAACATAAATATTAAGATACACAAGGAATGAAGGAGTGAGGCACATATGTGGTGACTAATGTATTGAGATAGAATTTTAAAGCAAATTTTATATATATATATGCTTATAATTTTAAAAGATAATTATACATATACATAGACGCATATGTGTGTGACATACATATCTTTCAAAGTAATTTCCTCAGGATGCCACAGATCTACTTCAGTCATGTCATTAATTCAAACTTTAAAAAACTTTCTATAAAGCCATATAAGAAAATCCATATCATTACTTTGTAATCATCCCTTATTTTTAACCTCAGAAGGATGGATGACCAGCTTTATTTAGCAGACATTAACTTGACCATTTCAAGGGGAAGAAGTAAACTCTACCCTTTAAGAATAAAAACTTGCTGGCACTGATACACACACACATACACACACACACACACACACACATACACACATACACAGTGCATGTTAATGTGTATATCGTATACAAATTCCAAATTCCAAAAAACATCTTGAGCAATAGCATGATCAGTGTAAAGACTTTGGAGATAAGGTTATAAATGAATATTCAGAGTAGTTAAGTGCTGATACCTGTTTTTTAAAAAAGTGCTGATATCTGTCACATTAATTTAGTCATACTCCATAAGAGGTAGCAACTTCTCATCTGCAACCAGCTGAATGACAATTTGAAGGAGATGTATATAGACTGTGATCATCAGCAGAGCTTTAGTGCATAAGATGTGCTTTTTGTTGCGAAGGTTTAAGCAATTTTTTAATTAGTGAGGCTTCCAGCTACTGGCAGTCCTTTTTCCAAGTTAAACATTTTGTTTTTAAAACTTTGAGTTCCAACAACTCTCCCTTCCTCCCTCCATACCTATCCCCACTTACAAGACAAAGAATTCATTATAGATTATACGTGTGTAGTTATGTAAAACATTTCCATAAAAGTCATATTGTGAAAGACTAACTGTATTTCCATCCATCCTATTTTGCCTCCCATTAATTCTATTTTCCTTTGACCCAAACCCTCTTCAAAAGGGTTTACTTCTAATTATCCCTTCCTACCATTTTCCTTCCTTTCTATCATCTCCCCCACCCCCAGTTATCCCCTTCTCCTTGCTTTCCTTTAGTGTAAAATAGATTTTCATACCAAATTAAGTGTGCATGTTATTACCTCCTTAAGCCAAATGTGATAAGAATAAAGTTCATTTTTTCCTCTCACTCCTCCCCCTCTTCCCCTACACTAAAAAAGCTTTTACTCAACTATTTTATGTGAGATAATTTGCCCCATTCTATTTTTCTTTTTTTCCTCCCAATATATTCCTCTCTCATCCCTTAATTTTAGTTTTTTAAAATATCATTCCTTCATATTCAACTCACCCTGTGCCCTTTGTTTATATAATCCCTCCAACTACCCAATACTGAGAAAAGTCTCAAAAGTTACAAATATGATCTTTCCATATAGAAATGTAAACAGTTCGACTTTAATAAATCCCAAATAATTTCTCTTTCCTGTTTGCTTTTTCATTTCCCTTTTACTTTTTCTCTTGATTCCTGTGTTTGAAAGTCAAATTTTCTATTCAGATCTGGTCATTTCAACAAGAATTCTTGAAAGGCCTCTATATGTACTGCTGGAGTGTTATACTCAATTTTGCTGTGTAGGTGATGCTTGGTTTTAATTGTAACTCCTTTGACCTTTGGAATATCATATTCTAAGCCCTACCATTTCTTAATGTACAAGCTGCTAGATTTTGTGTTATCCTGATTGTATTTCCACAATTCTCAAATTGTTTCTTTCTGGCTGCTTGCAATATTTTCTTTCTTCAATCTGGGAGCTCTGAAATTTGGCTACAATATTCCTAGAAATTTTCCTTTTGGGATCTCTTTCAGGAGGTGATCAGTGGATTCTTTCAATATCTATTTTACCCAATATCAAGGCAGTTCCTTAATAATTTCTTGAAAGATGATGTTTAGGCTCTTTTTTTGATGATGGCTTTCAGCTAGTCCCATAAATGTTAAATTGTGTCTCATGGGCCTATTTTCCATTTCAGTTGTTTTTCCAATGAGATATTTCACATTATCTTCTATTTTTTCATTCCTTTGGCTTTGTTTTATAATCTCTTGACTGTTCATAAAGTCATTAGCTTCCATCGACTCCATTCTAATCTTGAAGGAATTATTTTCTTCAGTGAGTTCTTGGACTTCCTTTTCCATCTGGCCAAGTCTGCTTTTTAGGGCATTCTTTTCCTCATTGGCTTTTTGGATCTCTCTTGCCATTTAGCTTAATCTATTTTTTTAGTGTCATTTTCCTCAGCATTTTTGGGGGTCTCCTTTAGCAAACAGTTGACTCTTTTTTCATGGCTTTCTTACATCACTCTCATTTCTCTTCCCAGTTTCTGCTCTGTTTCTCTTTACTTAATTTTCAAAATCCTCTTTGAGCTCTTCTATGGCCTGAGACCAATTTATATTTTTCTTGGAGTCTTTGGATGTAGAAGCTTTGACTTTGTTGTCTTCTGTTTGTATACTTTCATCTTTCTTGTCATCAAAGTAAGATTCTATAATCCGATTCTTTTTCCTGTATTTTACTCATTTCTCCAGCCATTTACTTGACTTCTGAGGTCTTTGTCAAGGTAGTTCTCTGCTGGCAGTGGGCATGGGGCATGTACTCTCAGCTGCTAGATCCCTCCACAAATCTTTGGGCCTAGAGCTCCAGAAACAGCCTCTGCCACTACTGCTGTTGCCACTACTGTGGTTGCTGCTGGCTCCTCCACCTCCTCCCCAATCATCAGGCTGGCACTCCAACCATTCTACTCTCTCACACAGGTCCAGCAGGATTTTTCCACTGACCTTCCATTCTCTCCTCAGCGTTTTGGGGTTGTGAAGTCTGGAAAACCTCCACAGGTGCCTGAGATTCACTTCCCCCTAGACCTGTTCAGGGTCTGTTTATATTGGTGGGACCCACACTGGACTGCACCCTGCAGCATGATAAACACTTCCCAGCAACATTTCAAGCTGCCTTGGTCTGGAGATTTCCTTCACTTAATCATTCTTTGGATTCTGCAGTTCCAGAATTTGTTTAGAATCATTTTTTGCAGGTATTTGGCTTGGTTTGTAATGAGAGGAATATTAGAAGTCAGTCCTGTTACTCTATCTTGACTCCACCCCCCTATTTTGATATTTCAAGGTGTGTGTGTGTGTGTGTGTGTAAGTATATATATGTGTGTGTGTGTGTGTGTGTGTGTGTGTGTGTGTGTATTCCCTCTAATGACTTTAATACTGAGAAAGGTCTCATGAGTTATAAATATCATCTTTCCATGTAAGAATTTAAACACTTCAACTTAATAAATCCATCATTATTTCTTGTTCCTATTTAATATTTCATGCTTTTCTTGATTCTTGTATTTGAAAGTCAAATTTTCTATTTAGTTCTGGTTTTTTATCAATAATTCTTGAAAATCTTCTATTTCATTGAATGTCCTTTTTTTCCTGAAGAATTATACTCAGTGTTGCTGGGGAGATGATTCTTGGTTTTGACTCTAGCTCGTTTGACCTCCAGAATATCATATTCCAAACCCTCAGATCCCTTAATGTAGAAGTTGCTAGATCTTGTGTTAGACTGATTGTGCTTCCACCATACTTGAATTGTTTCTTTCTGACTGCTTACAATATTTTCTCCTTGACCTGGAAAATTTGGCTACAATATTCTTAGGAGTTTTGCTTTTGGGATCTCTATCAAGATATGATCAGTGAATTCTCTCCATTTCTATTTTACCCTCTGCTTCTAGAATATCAGGGCAGTTTTCCTTCACCATTTCTTGAAAGATGATGTGTAAAGGCTCTTTTTTTGATCATGGATTTCAGGTAGTCCAACAATTTTTATTTTATCTCTTCTGGATCTATTTTCCAGGTCAATGGTTATTCCAATGAGATATTTCACATTGTCTTCTATTTTTATTCTTTTTATTTTTTTTTATAATTTCTTGATTTCTCATAAAGTCATTGGCTTCCATTTGCTCCATTCTAATATTTAAGGAGTCATTTTCATCAATGAACTTTTGGACCTCCTTTTCCAATTGCCAATTCTGGTTTTTAAGTCATTCTTCTCCTAATTGGCTTTTGTCATTTGGGTTAGTCTATTTTTTAAAGTGCTATTTTCTTCAGTATTTTGGAGTGGTCTCCTTTAGTAAGCTGAGGACTCATTTTTCATGATTTTCTTGCAGAACTCTCATTTTTCTTTCCAATTTTTCCTCTACTTCTCTGATTTGATTTTCACAATCCTTTTTGATCTCTTCCTTGACCTGCAATCAATTCATATGTTTCTTGGAGGCTTTTGATATAGGCACTTCGACTTTGTTGTCTTCTGTTTGTAAATTTGGTCTTTTTTGTTATCAAAGTAAGATTCTACAATCTGAGTTTTTTTTACATTATTTGTGCATTTTCACAGCCAAATACTTAACTTTTGAGCTCTTTATTAAGGTACGACTCTGCTTCCAGTGTGTGGGGTGCCCTGTTACAAACTTTTGTGCAGCTATTTTCAGAGATACTTTTAGGGATCTGTAAATTTTCAATTCTTCCTAGGTGGTATGATCAAAGGAGAGGGCTTTACACCTGTTCTGGCCACTTCTCTGGTATGCGAGTCACCACAAACACTCTTTTCTGCCTTGGAACTGTGAGGATTCCCCACTGAGCCACAAGTTCTGCCACACTAATGCTCCTCGTCACCCCTGGACCACCCTGGACTGAAACCCAGATCCAAGCAAGGCAAAGCAAGAGAATTCTGCGTTAGTGCCAGAAAAGACATCCCTACAATCATCCTCTGATGATCAACTGCTTGATCCCCTAACCATATGTGAACCAGGAGCTCCTGAAGCAGCCACCAAGCCAGTGCCACCTCTGCCACCCTGGGACTGGAGCCTGACCATACTCCTATCTTACCCAAGTGTGACAGTTTTCCCTCTGACCTTCTATGCTGCCTTTGGTGTCTGTGGGCCAAAAAGTCTGGAAACTTCCACAGTTGCCAGGGATTCAGTCACCTGAAGGCTTCTCTGGCCCTGTCTATGTTGGTCCTGGTCCATGCTGGACTGTGCTCTACTCCTAACTTGGTGTAATAGACCCTTTCTGTCAACCTTTCACACTGTCTTAGCCTGGAGATTTGTTTTACTATCATTTTGTGGGTTCTGCTCTTCTAGAATTAGTTTGCAGTCATTTCTACAGGTATTTGGATGCATTTGAGGGACGGCTCAAGCAAGTCTCTGCTTTTACTCAGGCACCTTGGCTCTGCTCCCTGTACAATTTGAGTATGTGTGTTTGTATGTGTGTGTCTGTATGTGTATATGTTCAACCACAAGGTGGGACCCCTGCCTACTGTGGTAACTAGGCCAGAGCTGGGTAAGCAGACAATTTTTAGGGCATATTTTATTTTCCAGTCCCTTCCTCACAACAGAAAGTGAGAAACATGATCATTACAAGGTTGCTTATACACCCCGGGGAGTACTGAATCCCACTGCTGATTCCAGTGAGAAGACGACCCTATGGCCTGGGCCACCTCTGTGCAGAATTGTGACTATAGCTACCAGTGTATCCATACCTGCTTTGTCACTTGCCTGTTGCCACAGGACTTTGTTATATGTAAAAATGGTAAAATGGTATGTTTGATGTATTTTGATTCGTGTGCAAATTGGTTTTAAATGAGGCTGAGTTCCATAAAGTTGTCTGCCTCAAACTGTCCTCCAGAGTCATTACAGTCCAGTAGCAGGACAGAGTGACTGGTGATATAGCTCAAGATGCAGTGGATGACCTTGGTGTCTTGAAGGCGAGGACTGTTTTTCTGTATTTTGTATCCTCTAGCACTTAACACATTGCTAGACTCATAGCAAGTGCTTAACACAATTTTTGCTTTTCATTCATTTGCTCACTTTCTTTTTAGCTACTTGATCAGTGAGTGTAGAACATACTTTCCAGGTGTAAAAAGGGATAAATACAATGTATTCATTACCATTTTATGATGAGAAATTTGTTGGTGTGAAGTTTCCTTGTAGTCAGCGAAATGTTTTGGAGTCCATTGTATGAATTCTTAGATGGATGATCCCAGACAAAACAGCATTGTCTTTTTCATGCCCTGGAAGAGGATCTCAGTGAGATGATGTTATCTGGTATAATAATTGTGGAAAGGAATTGGAATGCTTTGAAAAATGACTGACTTGTGCATACGTTTTAATGCAAAGACCATATCACTACCATGTCATAAGGAGACAGAGACACACCAAAAAAGGTACCATGTGGACCAAAATATTCCAGGCAGCACCTCTTCTAATAGCAAAATAAAACAAAAAAAAACTGTTATTAAAAAAAATAGTAATTGGAGGAGCAGAGCTAAGATGGTGGAATACAAGCAGGGACTTGTTTGAGATCTCCTTCAAAATACCTGTAAAAATGACTCTAAACAAATTCTAGGGCTGCGCAATCCCCAAAATGATGGAGTGAAACAAATCTCCAGCCAAAAGATAGCCTGTAAAATCAACAAGAAACAACTATCGCATCAGGCTGAGAGCATAGCAAGGTCCAACATGGGCTGTGCTGGCATAGACAGAGCTGGAGCAGATCTCAGGGGACTGAGTCTCTGGCAGCTGCAGTGGTTTGTAGACTTTTGAGCCTACAACCACCAAAGACAGCAAAGAAAATCAGTGGGAAAACTCAGTGGGACTTGGATGAGAGAGTAGCATGTTCAGGCCACAGGCCAGGGCAGCAGCATAAGCAGTAACAGCAGCATAGCTGCAGCTGCTACTGCTTCTGGAGCTCCAGTTCCACACACTATGTGGGTATTGAGCAGCTGATCAGAGAGGGATTGCAGGGATCTCTTTGTTGGAACTGAGGCAGGATTCTCTTGCTTTGCCCATGCTTGAATCTGGGTCACAGTTCTGGGTGGTGATCTTGGGGTGAGGAGGAACAGTGGCAGACTTTGTGGTTGCAGTGGAGAGATATTCTTCCTCATGGTTTTAAGGGAGAAAAGAATGCTTGTGGTCATTCACAAACCAGAGACCAGGCCAAGAAAGGAGTAACTTCCTCTCCTTTGATTATACCACCTTAGAAGAACTGAAAATTTACAGGTCCCTAGAAATATCTCTGAAACAGCTGCATAAAAAGACCCTGAAGTTTGAGATAGGACACCCTCCACAACAGAAGCAGAGAACAAACTTAATAAAGAGTCAGAAAGTCAAATATTTGTCTGGGAAAATGAGCAAACAGCATAAAAATCTCAGACTATAGAATCTTACTTTGGGGACAAAGAAGATCAAAATATAAAACCAGAAGAAGACAACAAAGTCAAAGTTCCTACATCCAAAGCCTCCAAGAAAAATATAAATTGGTGTCAGGCCATGGAAAAGCTCTATAAGGATTCTGAAAATCAAATAAGAGAAATAGAGGAAAATTGGAAAGAGAAATAAGAGTGATGCAAGAAAATCACGAAAAACAAATCAATAGCTTTGGTAAAGGTGGACCCCAAAATACTGAAGAAAATGAGTAGATTAACCCAAATGGCAAAGAGGTCCAAAAAGTCAGTAAGCAGAAGAATGCCTTAAAAAACGAAATTGACCACGTGGAAAAAGAGGGCAAAAAGTTCACCAAAGAAAATTATTCCTTAAAAATTAGAACAGAGCAAATGGAAGTTGATGACTTCATGAGAAATCAAGAAATTATAAAATAGAATCAAAAGAATGAAAAGATAGAAGACAATGTGAAATATTCACTGACCTGGAAAATAGATCCAGGAGAGATAATTTTAAAATTATTAGCCTATGTGAAATCCACAACCAAATTAAAAGATCCTAGACATCATGTTTCAAGAAATTATCAAGCAAAACTTCCCTGGTCTTCTAGAACCAGAAGGAAAAATAGAAATTGAAAGAATCTACCAACCATGTCCTGAAAGAGATCCCCCCCAAAAAACTTCTAGGAATATTGTAGCTAAATTCCAGTCTTCCCAGGTGAAGGAAAATATATTGCAAGCAGCCAGAAAGAAACAAGTCAAGTATTGTGGAAGCACAATCAGGATAATCCAAGATTTAGCAACTTCTAAACTAATGGATCAGAGGGCTTGGAATATGATATTCCAGAGGTCAAAGGAGCTAGGATTAAAACCAAGAATCACCTACCCAGCAGAACTTAGTATAATCCCTCAGGGGAAAACATGGACAACATTCAATGAAACAGATGAAGCATTCTTGATGAAAAGACCGGAGCTGAATAAAAAATTTGACTTTCAAATATGAGACTCAAGAGAAGCAGGAAAAGGCAAATAAGAATGAGAAATCATAAGGGACTTATTAAAGTTGAACTGTTTACATTCCTAAATGAAAAGATGATGTTTATAACTCATGAGACATTTCTCAGTATTAGGGTAGTTGGATGGAATATATATATATTATATATATATATATTATATATATATATATATATTATATATATATACATATACATATGTGTGTATGTACATATATAGGTAGGTATGTATAGACAATAGATAGCACAGGGTAAGTTGAATATGAAGGGATGATATCTAAAAATATATGAGAATACCAATCTTTATACAAAATACAATAAATATTAAAGAGTCAAGCAGTCAACAAAAAAAACTTTTGTAAAATTAAATAAATGGAATTATTTATTGAGGGAACACTCACTGGAAAAAAAATCAACTGTACATTTATAACCTTAAATTTTTTTGGCCAGATTTCTCTTGAATCACACTGACTAGGGTATTTCAAAAATCAAAAGCCCCAGGCAGAGAATCTCTCCGGGGATCCCCATGAAAGTGAAGGGCTCAATTTATTTAACACAAAGTCCCACATGTAACCCCGACTCTACCACCTGAAGCCATGTAGGTTAGATTTTACTCTCCTCCTAGAGTTTTCTGGTACACTTAGGGGATTGGAGCATCCAGACTCTCTGCAAATGTCTTTAGACCCCATTGATAGGGTTCCCTCAATTGTGGGTGGTCCTTGTACATCAGTTCCTTTAGCCATTAACCATCAAATTAGCTTTTACACAATAATATTCATTTTTAAAAAATATAATCATTAATATACAAACATTAAACACAAAAATATACAAATCATTAATAAACAAACTCCCCAACTGTGGGAGGCAAAGTTACTTGCTTCTCCCCTCTCAAAACACAACACACACACACACACACACACACACACATATTTGCACCTCTTCAGTCCTTAGGGTAGGGAAGAAAGTTATTAGGTTTATAACCCAAGTTCCAAGACCATTGGTATGGGAGTTTCCTCACAAGGCTTGCATGCAGACTGGCTTACTGCATCACCCTGACTGTGCCTGTATGAAGGACAGGGTAGAGTTGGCCAGAGTGGGGGTGAGGAGAGATATTCAGTTTTCTTCAAGATTTTCAGTCTCTTTAAGTTCTGTAATCACATAAGGCACTTATGGCTTCCAGCTTTGTGAGAGAAGATGGGCAAGACCAACTCCACTTCAGGAAAAATAAAACCCAAACTCTAGGAAAAATCAACATGAAAGGAACTAGTAATTTCCATAATGTCCCTGTCCCTAGCTTGCTACATTAGAGTCTTTGGGAAGCTTCCTCTGTTTTTCTCATTTTAGCTGAGTTACTTTGTTTTCAATGAGAAACCTCCTTCAATATGTATTGTCTGGGACATAATTTCCCATGTATACTTTTTCTGATTACAGTTCTTTTACTGACTTTATTTCTTTGCAACATCTTACATGTGTTCATTGTGGAATTCATATTTAATATGAAGGAGGTCAAGCTTAGGGTCCTGCTACCCCCAATTAATGAAACAACAGATCAGAAGTCAGATTGAACCTTGACTAATTGAACCATAGACTAATAATATTTAAAGGAGCAGATAGATATAATTCTAACCAAATACCCACTCTCTCTGATAAGAGCAGAGTAGTTAAGCTTCTGGTCCCAAACCCCTGCTTCCTACTCCTGACAGGAATTAAGGTCTCCTTGGAAAAGGGTGATGGGGGAAGAGACAAGGGATGACTCTTCTGCTTCCCTTTCAGCCACACAATGGCACTCCCATGTTATGTGTTGGAGACAGCATTTGCTAGAGGTTCATACCTTAGCTCAATTCCTATAGAGCTGTCCCAGTTCCAAGTCCAAAACTATACTTTGGGTTCAAGTCTCAGGCACCCTGGATTCTCAAGGGTTGCATGAAGACTGGCTTGCTGCAGCACCCTGCCTGTAATCCTAGATCCAAGACTGCCAAAGCTCACACTCCTAGGACCATGGAGATCACTTCTGACACCTGAAAGTGACAACAAACAATACTGAAATAGAAATAAATTTCCCTAGGCTCATTTCCCAAAATTGGGGTAAAAGAGAGGTAGCAGTAGAGAGCAAGTGCTTCTTTTCTCACTGATTTAGCGCATGGAATCTGTACCAGGCACAGCAGAGAAGTTACTGAATCGAGCCCAAGAAAAGAGAGTGAATGAATGGCTCAGTCTCTGATTTTAAAGATGAGGGAAACCAATGAAAGTAGGCTTTCCCATGTACTTGGTAAGGGACAAAAAATTCTCTCAAAGGTGCCTAAACCCAAAGTGGGCATGCCCAGACTAACCTGGGTTACATAAAGTTAAAATCTGTGATAATTTCTCTGTGATTCATGTTATTTGTTGTGTACAGTGGGTCTGGCAAAAAGGAAATAATGCAGGGGTTCTAACCCTAAATACGATTCAATCTGCAGCCTCTTCAAAGGCCACATATGGCTTTCTAGGTCCTTGGGTACAGGCTTTGACTGAGTCCAAGTATTACAGAACAAATTTCCTTAAAATAAATCTTTTTATTACGGAGATTAGTTCTATGAAATTTGGACTCTGGCTAGTGAATGGTTTGTAACACAGAAATAAAAATGATAGGGATTTGTTCTCTCAGTCTAAACTAGAGTTCTTTATATCCTAAATTGGGAACTTTGAGTTAAAATCACCAAAAGATCTCATTAATTTATTTGAATTTTTAATTTTAATTTTTAATATGTCTTATAAGCACCTAAATAGCAGAGGAAGTCACCTCCTGACTCTTGTATCAGTTACTTTTTTCCATGGACCCTGATGTTGGCAGTCTAGTGAAACATATAGACCCCTTCTCAGAATAATATTTTTAAATGACTAAGTAAAATACATAGATTTAAGAAAGACAGCTGATTCATGAGAATTATGATGCATTCTGGCTCTGAGAAGTGTATAAATCCTCTCAGTTAGTATTTTTCTTTGGAGGTTAGCTCATGAGAAGGATCTTTTGATTTCCTGGTCAAGACCCTGAGTAGCCATATGTTCAGGGCCCTGTCCCCTCTTAGATGTCTGTGCTCCCTCTATCCAGTGATGTGTAAAGTGCATAGCAATATAGCAACGTTCAGACAGCTGGAGCCCTGTTTGTTGCTCTTTTGCTAATTCCTCTGCTTGTATTTTATCCCATTCAAGGTGTTGACCTTTCTCCTGAACTAGTGAAAGTAATTAAAAGTAGGATTGTTAATCCTTTTAAAAGGAACTTTTCCTTTAAAAGCAGATCAAAGAATCTGTGCTAACTGGTCATCCTGGTTGTACCTGGGTGCTTGCAATTATAGTCATGAATAAACAGACAAATGGTAGAAAAATGCAGGTTCTAAAGACAAAATCCATGTCCCTCAATTATTCTTTTCTAAGCAATTCAAAGATTTCTCCCTTCTCTAGAGTAAGTGGCTAGTAGAGACATGGATCATGGGAAGGCCATCCCTAAGAGAAAGCTGAGAGGAAGAGCTGGGGAAGAATATGACCTACTTTCAAGATTCAAAGGTAAAAGCACAGAGGAGTGAAGGCTCCTTTTGTTTTTCCTTTTATTCAGCCAATTTTGCTATGTACTACCACTTGTTGGCTACAGAACAATATTAAATTTCTCATTTATCTAAAATCTATAGGCTCCATGGAAACACGAATTAATTTGACTTTTTGGTGACCTGAATACTAAGTGCATTCTCAGAAGACATTTAAATTGAGAATGAACAAAATATTCAAGAATTTTAAACTTTTCAAAAGTTATTGAAAGGGCTTATGGAAGTATCCAGATGGTAAGGACCAAAGGACATAAGTATTTCACTTCAACAAACACTTTTATAAATTGCAGAAGCCACCATGCTGGATGTTAGGCTACAACATAGCAGCCTCTGCCCTCAAGAAGTTCACTTTCTACTTAGGAAGTGAAATAAGTGTGAAGGTAAATATAATACAAAGTTTTTTTTTCTTTTTTTATTATTTATTTATTTTTTAAAATAAATTTATTTATTTAACTTTTTACATTCATTTTCACAAGATTTTGGGTTCCAGAATTTTCTCCCCATTTGTTCCCTCCCCCAACCCCAATACACCAAGCATTCTAATTTCCCCTATCACCAATCTGCCCTC
>CM053771.1:394181905-394201561 GCA_028658325.1 Potorous gilbertii | reverse complement strand
AGCCTCAGGGCTTTCAGCAGCAGGCCTGGCTGCTATTCAATGGGAGCTTAATTTCTGGTTCTTAGATGGGGGCTGGGCTGCCTCCCAGGCCAGTTCCCTCAGGAGGTTTATGCAGAGACCTTTTGTAATGGAGCTCCTGCCGAGCTCCTGCCTGCTCCAGGAGCCTCTGGCCACCTGCTGCCTCTGCCACTGCCTCCCAAGGGGGCCTGAGTCCCGGAGATACCCTGCTCCCTTCTCAGCCCGTCTCTCTCACTGACCTGTGTGTCTGTGGGTGGAGGGACCTTCGCGGCCGCAGGAGATTCTGTCCCTGAAGCCTGCTCGAATCTGCTAGCTCCTCTCAGTGCTGCGCAGCCAAGGCAGGGGAGGGCTCTGCTCCTGTCCAGTGTGCAATGGACCTTTGGGATCGGTTTTTCAGGGCTCTCTGGAATGGAAATCTCCTTCACTGTGTTTCTGCACTGGCTTCCACTGTTCCAGAATTTGTTGGGAGTTCTTTTTAGAGGAAATCCATGGGCTGTGGGTTCGGAGCAAGCATATGTGAGTCTTTCTACTCCACCATCTTGACTCTGCCCCTAAATATAATACAAGGTAATTTGAGAATGGAAAAAGCTTTAGCAATCAATTGAGGGGATCAGAAAAGGCTTCATGGCTGAGGAGGGACCTGATGAGCCCCAGAGAAAAATAAGTATTCAGATAGACTTAAATGTGGAAGGAGTGAATTAAGTTATGGAGGATGGCTTATATATTTGAATAATGTACCAAAGCATAGAAATGGAATGTTAAATCTGGGAAGCAGTTGTCCAAGGCAGAGCTGCTTGTGTTCTGTATACCTTAGGTGTATCACCAAGGCAATATTTGCAACATTGATAGTGACTTTGAATATGCCAGCATAGTTCTCAATTTAAAAGTATAAAAGATTCTTCGTATAGAAGGCAGAAGAAACACTTAGACACCAGAAAGCCAAATTCTAGAACCAGAAAGCAAAATCTGTTATGGTGACTAAGAAGTCAATAAACATTAATTATCACTGAAGAAGGCAAAGCCATTCCCAAGCCTCCCCTCTCTTCTTGGGCCTTCTCACAAGCAAACATTCTTGAGTGTGAGCTTTGCCGTGCTTGCCTGCCTGTGTCCTCTCTTCTCTGCCCAGACCACTCAGTCACTTTCTCCTAGTTCTGCTCCACTTGTCTTGTTCCACTCCTTCAGCAAGCTCCTCCTACCACATGTGACTTAGGCTTCCAGGTAATTTAAGCAGGTTACATGGACCTATTAATGAATGAGAAAGATCTTTCCATTTAAATTGCTATTACACTAACACAAGGCCATTTCTGAATCTTGTACTAACTGGACTTTAGAGATTCTGGATATTCTAGACTGGGGCTACCAAATATATGGCCTTTGGGCTGTCCACCAAAGGATTTCAGTTGGCTGGTGAAAAATGTAGTGGATATAAAAGAAAGTAAAGATGTAACAATTACTTTGTCCATGCCCTGCTTAACCTGCCTTCCACCAGTCACTCTTGTGCCTTCCATGTAATTTGGCAGATGGGTTGCCCCTGTGCACTCTCTCCTGTTTATCAGGTGACCCGTGGCAACCATCCATTGTCTGTCTCCAACTTGAAAGGTGTGAGACATATCTTTTCTCTGTATTTTTGGTCGTTATTGGTGTTGAACAGGGACAAAGTGAGTGCAGCCCCCATGTGATGAGGAGAAACAGCAGAAGGGCTTTTCCCCTCCCGTGCTATGGTGCTGCCATCCAAGTTACATGAGTGTCTGGTGCTGTCTCCAAGATCAGGCACTAAGTTCATTTTTCTTTGAATATGAACAGTTGCTGTGGAGATTTTCTGATTCTAACATTAAAGATTTTGGGGTGCTTTGGTTAAATGGACAATAGGAAATGGAACATTGAAGTAGAACATAGTGTGTTTAATCTGGAGTGGACAAACAGATGCTTGCTTACTTACACGAGAGACAAAATATTGTGCCTTGTTTGCTGAGGAGTGATAGCTGTTCCAAAGGAACACAATCTTTGTTGCCATTTCTAATGAAAACATCCTGACTTAAGCAAACTGGACACCAATGAAAGGCAAAACATCCAAACTGTTGAAAAAATCTCAGTGGGGAATCAGAGTTTTTCAAGAAAGTAAACTCAGAAAATGAGGTAGCTACTGAGGTTGGCTTTCAGATTTCTAAAGAAATTTCTAAAGAAATAGATTTCATACATGATTCTGGAGCATGACAAACTGACTACTGACATAAAGTGTAATATGGCCTAATATGGAAAATCTGAAAAATGTGTTAAAACTTGTACAGCTTAGCAAACTATTTTTTAACATTAATGTGATTTCATGATAAATAAAAATCTTAATAGGTATTATTAATCAACATTAATTGAAATTTCCCTTTTTTATAAAAGAGTTTAATTATTGATTATACCTTTACTTGGAAAGTGAGCTGCTAAAAACTTATCTGCAGCTCAAAGAAGTTTTGCCTATTTTAATTTTGGCCCCTACCTGCTGCCAAGTTGTGCAGGTCTATTCTAGACAATGGATAGCTAAGGCTTTATGATGTCAGAAATACTGACAGTAAGGGAAACGGTCCCTTGTTGGGGACAGAGGCCTGGTGGTTCAAGTATGCTATAGGTATTTGATGAAGCATTTTCTACTTATTTTTCCCCAATACACAACAATTTTAGAATAGGGTGCTATTTCCCCCTCCCCCCACCACACCACCCCCACTTCCAGAGAGCTAGCTGGTTGCTTTTTCTCTCCCTTGGTTATTTCTACTGGCAACTCATCAATATTTTTCTTTCCCTTTACTGGGTAAGTTTGTACTCACCAAAACCACTTGGAAATAGTCTGGCTAGGTTCCTTCTCTTGGTAACATCTGGAATAACCTGTTTCTGACTATTCTTGAAGATTTTACTATTGAGAAGCCAATTAGAACTAGGGCTAGGCAGGGAAAAAAAGTCTGCATTTCCAGAGGTCCCCCAGGATGTGTTTTAGAAATTCTTTTGGGACCAGTGATGGTGAAAGAAGTCTGAGTTCAATGGTAGGGGAAGTATGTCTGCCATGTGTGAAGCACTACACTTAGAAGATAATTTTCCTTCTGAAAAGCAATATTTAAGAAAAAATGATTATAATTACTTGGTATCAATTTAGAAATAGTTTATAAGAAATTCATTCATATATTGAGCAAATATTTAATGAGACCACAAATAAAAAACAATATATAATAAATGCTTTTTGAGATACATATTTTATTTACATAACTTGGACTTTGTCAGAATTCTCTGATTTCTATTATTTTCTTTCAACTCTCTAGGCAATAAAAGACAAGTGTTTGTTTGATGGCTTGTCTTGCAAAGAAGTTCCCCAACAAACTGAATTTATCACTGTCACATAGGTCACACTTATCTATGCACAAAGAGAAACCTAGAGATAATTTAGACACAGACAAAGACAGAGAAAGAGTTGGTGGGGGAGAGAAAAAGAAAGAAAGAGAGAGAGAGAGAGAGAGAGAGAGAAAGAGAGAGAATTTCTTTTTCTTAGTGGATTGTTTTTCTTAGAGTCTGAATTCCTTCAGATTCATTTGAAAATTTGATTTAAATTCTATACTAATCAAGGAAACTTAGTTATGTTGCCTCTTTCTTACCTTGTGTCCAAAGGCTCCAGAAAAGCACTTACAAATTCTAGCTTTACCTATGATATATTTGCAAATTCATTCTAGTTGGTGAAAACCAACAGAAAATGGCCTAATACAGTTATAAGTTGGAGTTATTTGTATACTGTGTAATAGTGGAGTTCATAAAAGGGACCATTTCTGAATGTATCCTGCCTTGACTGGTCCTTAAAAATAGGTAGTGCCATTCAGGACAATGGACAGATAATGCTCTATGATGTCAGGGTGATTTTAGGTCCCTTGCTGGGAACAGAGGCATTGTGGTTAAATACATTGGTGTAGATAACCAAATTTTTTTCAGTTGTTTTTTTTTTCCTCAGGAAATTTACAAAATGTGCCTCCTATTATTATTATGAAGATAAATAAATCTTCAAAGCAAATTTAAACAATGTAAAAAATGTAAATATATAAAAAAGCAAATATATAAAATATATTATGAACATATGAAAGTCTTTTATGTATTTTAATGCTTGGAGGATGGGGTGGACTCGGCCTTTATTCTGTAAAATAAAATAATTATTACTTAGATCTGGTCTCACATAATTTGGTTTAATTTAGATTATCATTGTCCAATAAATATTTCTTTTGACTCTTGGATAAAAATGTGAATTTTTATTTACACAGGCTTCATCCATTTAGCTTAAACCTTCTGTACCTTTAGTTAAAATGTCAATTAAATGACTAATTTAAATACTTTAGTGGTTACTTAGTAGTAAGATTTTTATCATTTATGCAGATGAATTTATCAGATCTTTTCTCTAAAATAGGAGAGAGATGGAAGTGGGAGGAGGGGTAGTCCTGAAAACCCTGAAGGACAAAAAGTACCTTTACCCAATTCCAATAGTAAGGAAGATGGAGCTAAGGTTTGGATATCATAAAACATAGTTACACTGGCAGTTATGTTGCTGAGAAGAAAAAGATTTTTTTTCAAGACTTTCAAACAAGGATATGACTAGCTGTTATGGAAATCAGCCCTTTAGTATGGTTTAGAGATTAAACCATTTCTTCTTATTTCATAGTTATCAAGTCTTGTTTTTTCAAGAAAAAAATTGACATGGAGAGGAAATACAGAGTGTGGACAAAAGGTGAGAAAAATTTTCTCTCAGCTCTTTCAAATGGTTAACACTACATTTTTCATAGGTCTTGGTCCCAACTCTCTATTGTAGAAGGTTTTTTTGTGGTCTTACCCATCTGATTCTGATTTGGTTTACCTAGACCTAAAAGTAGTGTGACATATGGAAACATGAAAATGTAGTTATTGCCCAGAATGTGCAGATTCCTTTCCTACTTGTTAGGGGATATGTAAACTTATAAAGTAAAGAATCACAGAATTTTGTCTGTTTCACCATTTCTGCCACACCCCCCCCATCCAATTTTTTAATTCACTCAGTACTAATTGTTTCACTTACCTTCAAAGCACAACAAGGAGGCCAGTGTCACTGAACTGAAGATTAGGTAGGGGGAAATAAAGGCTACTGTTGATAGTGTGCCAGGCCTGGAATCTGGAAAACTGATCTTCCTGAATGCCAATCTGGCGTCAGACACTTACTTGCTGTTTGACCTTGGGCTGAGAAGGAAATGGCAAACCATTTCAATATCTTTGCCAAGAAAACATCAAATATGAGGATATGAAGAGTCACCACAACTAAAATGACTGAACAACGAGAGAGAGAGAGAGAGAGAGAGAGAGAGAGAGACAGAGAGAGACAGAGAGAGGGAGAGCGAGAAAGACAGAGATAAAGCCTTTGACATACAGAGAAAGGGAATAAGGTATAAGAAGACTGGAAAGGTGGTGGTGGGGCAGATTGTGAAGGACTAACAGAGGGTGATGAAAGTGATGAAGAGCCACTAGACTTTGCTGAATAGGGAAATGACATGATTAGACCTGCTCTTTAGAAATTATCAGTTTGTCAGCTGAATAGGGGACAAACTAGAATGGGGGAGAGATTTGTGGCAGGGTGACCATCCTTTGGCAAGAGATCAAGCAAGAGGTGGTAAGGGCCTGCACTTCAGTGGTGACACTGTCAGAGATGAGGAGAAGGTATATGGGAGAGATGATATGAAAATAAAATAGATAGGCAGTAAATTGGGTATGATAGCTGAGACAGAGTAAGGAGTTTATTACAACCCCTAAATTGCCAGCCTAGCTAACACAGTCAATAAGTGTCATCTCCATGCAGCATCACATGATAAATGTATTAGGGATTTACAAAACAAAATATTATGTGAAGTCAAAGAGACAAACATTGGAGGTTGGGACAAAGTAGCAGGGTGGGTTTCCTTTCCATTCCATAGAATGTGCCATTTGAGTTTGAATTTTAAAAATGGGTAGCATTTCAACAGGCAAAGAATGAAATAATGAATGAAAAGAACATTTATTAAGCACTTACTGTAGGCAAAGCATTATTCCCACCTCCAGAGTTACAAATTAAAAAGTGAGACAATCTCTGCTGTCACAGAGCTTACATTCTATTAGGATAGATGATGGATATGAAAATTTTCTGATACAAGTTAGATGGAAAGACTTGGTGGTCCTTTGGGTTCATTAGCAAAGCATATGGTAATATACCTTCTTTAGTGTCACTTCCATTAACAAAACTACTTAAGTTTCTGATACCTAACAATCTGACACTGCCAAAATCATGGAAGTAGAAGAGCGCAGTATGTATTCAAAGAGCAAAGAGCAGTATAGTTTGAGTAGCATGTAGAAGCTGAGAGAGTACTAATATAGAAGAAACAATAGGGTAAGATGACACCAAACTTTGTAGAGCTTTGAATGCCAAACTAGTTAATTTACTTCCCTTGATAGGTAACAGGGAGCCGCTGAACATTTCTGAGGAGAGGAATACCATGACCAGAGCTGTTGGTAAGAAAGATTACTATGACAATTGTGTAAAGATGGGAGAAAGAAAGGGCAAAAATACCCTGTAAGTACTAATTACTATGATAATCACAGATAGCATTTATATAGCACTTTCAAGTTTGCTACGCACTTCCCTTATGCTAACTCAGTTGATCCTCACAAGAAGTCCTTGTGTTGCAGGGGCTAGTATTATCTCCATTTTCCAAGACGAGGAAAGTGAGGCTGAGAGAGTTTATGGGATTTACCCAAGATATCTGTAGCACCAATGCAATATTCACAATGCTGATGGTGGCTGTGAATATCCAGGCGCAATTATGAGTCACAAAATACCAGACTCTCCAGATGGAAAACAGAGACAAAACATTAATTCAGATGGCAGAAAGTCAAATAGTAACAGCAATCCATATACAAAAACAATGCAGAGGACAGCACCATCCCCAGGCTGTCCTCCTGTTGGCTTCCCACAAACTAGCTCCCTTAAACAAAATCACAACCAAGTCCCTTCGCTCACACTAGCCAGCTGTCTGCATCTTTCTTAGCTCGAACTGCTTTCAAGACTTAATTCCTCTCAGTTCCGTTCCAGCTCTGCCTCTTCTTCCTCCACTCCTTCAGCAAACTCCTCCCCCCACAGGCTCCATGGGATTCAGGCTTTCATGTGACCCAGGAGGGCACATGTGCCTATTAACTTACATGAAAGATCTTCCCATTTTAAACTATCATTACGTGAGGCTCCAAGATCTTTCTTATCCATTACATAGATCTGTGGAGCAATTGGTATCAACAGAACTTTGCAACAGTACTACAGGGATCACACAAAATAAGCACTTAAAACAATATCTTAGGATAGGGCTTGAGTACAAATACTCCATCATTCCCCCTTGAATGAATGGGGCCTAAAATCTTGGGGTAAGGGCTCTTCTTCCATAGCTACTTCTTGCTGAGATTGGCCGTAAAGCTGTCCCTGCCGCAAGAGGTCCCATTGGGGAGGTCAGTCTTTTAGCTGACATCCAGAGCTTGGTCGATGCCAGGTCTAGGGGTGAAACATCACAGTCATAGACAAGGGATGACATTAGATTTAAGCAATCTGGCATCTGCAGATGGAGGGTAGGAGGCCTGCAGAAAACAAATCTGACAAACAAGGTGAACAGGAAAAAAGACAAAAAGAATGAGAGACAATAACCAGAAGCAGGGTAGATATAGGGTCAACCATGCTTCTGGAGTCCATGAATCCATTATCATAGCCTCATTCACTATTGCTTACTATTTTCCAATTTGTAGCCCATCATTCTGGCTGGAGGTACACCCTCTTTAATCTGAGCTGGGGCAAGGCCAAAACCCCCTCCTCCATTCTCCCTGCAGATGTGATGAACCTGGATACAATGTTTCAGAATGATCTGCAGAGGCTGCTCCTACCTCCCTGGTCAGCATAAAATCAAGCCTCTTTCCTCGACACATTATATACTTCAGTATTTGGAATGCCATCTATTCTTGTAAAACCTACCCATACTCTCAGTAGACAAGTAAACAATTATTTTCTTGTCAATCAATTATGACTTTAAAAGTGCTGGCTACTTACTCCTCTCTCTCTCCAGGAAGTTTATCTTTTTCACCGATTCTCACCATCCGAGGTACTAACAGTTCACCTTTGGGTGAACTGACTGAAAATATTAGAGACCTCCTGCTGAGTAAAATACTCAATTTCCTCCCCAAACACCGTATGGTCCCCTTATTCTCCAGCTTCCTTCTTAGTACCGGCCTTTGGTCTCATTCTCCTCCTCCACATCCTCCTGGCCTCAGATCAAGGCCAGCCTATGCAAGGGCTTCATTCACTTTCTTATTGTTATGTTTGTGCCTCCTGTGAGCCAAAGCAGCTACAGCTTTTTCCTCCCCCACCTGAAACTCTGTAGCTTCCTCTTCTAAAGGAGAATTTGAATGCCACAGCATAAAAAGCTTTTCCTGCAAACCAGCCAACTCCCTTTCCATCAGAACTTTCTCCTCCAGCAGCTTGTCTCTGCTTTTACATATAATTCAACAGCCTGCTAGCAAAGCCCAGCCTTTCCTATACGCCACAGCCATTTCTTTCCCTGACTCCAACGGTATTCCCTGTAAACATCTTTCTAAGACTCTGAGTTCTCCCTTCTGCAGCTTCATTTCCCAGTTTTCACAGAGCCCTCTGCCTTTTAGCCCATTCTCTTGCCAGGGAGGAATAAAGCAAATCATTCCCCTTGGGGATGTCATTTTCTTCTTCTGTCTCTTCAGCCTTTCCAAAAAGAGGTCTGATATTTCATGATCCCATCTCTGTCACCATTTCTAGCGCCAATGCAATATTCACAGCTCCTACAGTGGCCATGAATATCATGATGCAATTCTGAATTGTGAAATACCACGGACTTTCCACATGGAAGGCAGAACCAAAATACTTATTCAGACACCAGAAAGCCAAATCCATCACAGTAACAAAAATCTATACACAACAATAATGCAGAAAATAACACCATCCCCAAGCCTTTGCCCTGCAGGCTTCCCACAAACCCTTAAACAAATCACAAGAAGGCCCTCTAAAACAAAATCACAAACAAGCTCTTTCACTCACACTAGCCAGCAGCCTGCATCCTTCCTAACTCTGACTGCTCTTTAATTTCCTCTCAGCTCTGTTCTGCCCATTCAGCAAATTCTTCCCACCCTGTGTGGGTCCATGTGACTCAGACTCATGTGACTCAGGCTTCCATGTGACCAAGGCAGGGCACATGGGCCTATTAACTTACAGGAAAGATCTCCCCATTTTCAATGACTATTGCAGTGACTGAAGCAGGTTTCAAACTAAGGTCTTCCTGATTCCACGTCCAACGCTCTATCCACTGCCCCACCCTAGGTGCCTCAGGACACTAACATCTAGATTGTTAATAACATGGACTTTGATGAAAGATAAAAGAAGTGCTATGCAGAGGAAGAATGGACATGGATTGGTGAGAGTAGTGAGGGAGAAGGCAGATTCAGTCACAACTGTTAAGTATATTCATATAGGAATGAACATTGATCTGGCTCTACCACAAATTAATCATGGGATATTTTATCAGTCTTTTAATTTCCCTTAGCCTCAGTTTTCTCATCTAGAAAATAATAATACTTACACTACTTACCTCAAGGAGTAGTTAAGGGGGAAACACTTAACAAATTGTTAATAAGACACTATATAAATGAGTTATTAACAGCAAAATCTTTTTATCAGCTCCCTGGATCCAGTTCACCTCTGCTTGTCTCTTTCAGAACACTACACTGCTGAGGATACCTGGAAGCTAAAATTAAGTACAGAAATAAAAGAGTAAGAAATTTTCTTAGTCATATCATGTTCCATACAGTCTCTGTTTCCCATGAAATAAGTTGTTTTTCAACCCTAAGGAAGTATGGACCTGTTCAATGAGAACAAGATTTTAATTTGGAGATAAACTCTGGTAATGCCTGGGTGATGGTTATGAATTATTCAATGAAGAAATATTAATTAATCATCAACTATGTGTATTGTGTTAGTCACTGGAGATGCAAATAACAATGAACTGAGCAATATCTATTCAGAAGAATCTTATAGGACCTAATCATTTCCTTCCAAACAGAATATCATTGTTCCTATTATGTCAGGCAGCTAAGACAATTCCTTTCTTTGGGTTGCAGATATAATAAACGTATATCTCATCTTATTATTCAGATGACCAAGTTGTCCTTAAGATTTCTAAGTTAGATCCTATGAAGAATATTCCTACTCTCAAGGCAGTTTTAACACTTTTATACAACTTTATTGCTTTTTCTTTTCTACTATAGGGATAAACATGTTGACAAGCTGCCCCAAAATATCTGCAGAAGAAGATTAAATAATTTCTTGCCTTTTCACTCTCTCCTTAATCCTAAATTTGGAGAAGGGAAATTACCTATTGGAAGCACAACACATTTGAACAGACCCTTAAAAGGGCCCTTGAATTTCAATTTATCTCCAGAGAATGAGCCAGATACTAAAAAACAACCTTCCCAACTTACCCACCCTCAAAAAAATTTTTATCGCCAATCCAAGATGGTGCTATTACCATGTCCTCCCCACTGGATTGTACCATTACCCAAACAACATATGGAGCCCAGCCTTAATCATAAGTCCACACCTGAATTGCTACCTTCCCGCAATCCCTGGACATTGGGTGTGCACTCACCACATATAGGCCCCTGTGCAACAGCAATACCATGTGTCTGCTCTGACCACTGGACAATGACTTCATCTATAATAAACCCTTGTCATAGGACCATGGCTACACTGTTGACCCGTCCTAAGCACCGGATCATGACTAGTCTAGTGTCCCATTCTGACAACCAGTCTAACACTTCGCCATTATTCTACCCTGACAATTGTTCCAAGCCCACTCCATTACCCTTCCAAGGGCATCAGGCAACAATTCCGTCATTACCCCATCTCAAGAACCCAGGTAAGGCTACAAGGAAACCATTTCTCAAAAGTTGGGATAGGGATATAGCTCCAATATCATTACTTCCTGATACCAGAAATAGAGCTTCTGTCCCACATTTGCCACATCCTGAGCATTATGAAGAAACTCCATTTTGTCCTGGAAACCACATAAAGCCTTTATCAAACTGTGATCATCTTCCTCAGATTTCACAAAACACAAACTACAAGGCTGATCATCAACCAAGGCTCAACAGTTGGTCCATACCTCCAGGACACCCTAACTATAAAACAAAGATTCCCCTATGCACTTTTTACTGGGCAAGGACTAAGGCTGCACTTTCATCACTCCTTGTCAATAAGACCAAAAACACAGCAGCTTTTCCATCTCCAGAAGCTTTTAAACGTGCCAGGGCTACAACTGTGTCTTCATCATGCCTTGAAAATCAATCTAGGGGCAATTCTGTATCCTTAGCTCCTTGTTTTGATCTTGAAACACCGTGTAGACCAGATGATGAAGCAGCAGCCATAACTGTACCATCACCACATTCCTATCCTTTCCATCAAGATACACTTCCATTAGACCTTAATAACAAAGCCCAGTCTCTACAAAAACCTGAGTTTCCACTAAATCTTGAACACTGTAATAAATCTCCAAAATTCCGTGACCAGGGGACCCAGAACCAATTGGACCTCAGATACCTGAAAGAAACTATCCCAGGCCCCAACAACTGTATCCAGAAGGTGCAGAATGGAGAGCCTCCAACAGGCTTAGTTTATCTCAAACCATATACTTTTGAAGGTGGAAGTATACCATTAAAAACTGTTAAGAGAATCATCAGTTCCATTCCAATGGACAAAATAAAAAATGATTTACATAAGCAGATTCTCCTGAGAAGGATGAGGGGATGTCCTAATCCAAAGTCTGGCCCACGGGTGTCATCAAGTTACACCATCTGTTTAATATGTGCCTCCTGGATTCCATCTGGTTGTATTCATATTAAAGGAAAAAGAGACCTTTGTAGAGCAACATTAATGGCCATACCAACACCTATGCCTGATTCTGAGGTGGAGATGGGTATTAAATTAATTTTCAAAATTCCAAAACCAAAGTTTTATTGTGATTTTCAAAAGAAATAATTACTTTTAATCAGTGTCATGTAAGCATAAACTACTATTACTTTATTACTATGATGACAACGATGACAACTATTGTTATAACTACAACTGTGACTACTGCTACTATTCCTTCCCATTGTCAATAATGGAAAACAGGCAGCTCAGCTCACTGAAGATCCCCATGCTCAATGAGAAGAAGCAGAACAAAGCTCATTTCTCTACTAGTCCCATTACTGTTCAAGCTGCTATGATGAGAAAGCTAGAGCATGTAGGTTAACAGTGGAAAATCAATGAAGAAGCTCCTACTTTGCTCATCATATCTTTCGCCTCTCTGTAAACTTCCCATTTAGAATATATCACCATTGACTCATTCTTGTATTCATTCACTACCTTCTCACTTCAAGAATGATAAATAATTTTATCCATGGCAAATATCAACAGCTACTTGGGGGAACAATAACTGATAATCAAAAAGACATTTACAGGAGAGAAAAAAAAAAGAACACAATACTTCCACCAGAGAAAAAGGACTGAGTGAACACTTGGGAACATTTCTCCAAAGGCAACTGGAATAAAAAAAAAATCTCTTTTGACATTAATGAACCCCCTGTAACTCCTATAAATTTGAATTTGATTTTGTGTCTCAGTTGTTTAACTCAAAGAGAAAGATAATGGATGTGATTTTTCTTTTGATTTCTTGAGGAAACTAGTTATAGTTCTTCCCAGGAATGCAGGAAGTAATGTAATTGTTTTCCTTTCCTCTCTTTCCATTTCTTAGTCTCTAGTCAGATTAAATGTATTTATACTAAGAAGCTTGCCATAGGGCAGAAAAGCTTCATTCTCTGTTTCCCCCTCTAATTCATTTTATCATAATACAATAAACACTTTGGAGGATTTTAGTGCCACCTCTAAATTTCTTCATGCTGATCTACTCTTCCTATCACTAATTATATCCCTGAAGGAAGCAATTCCTATAACTTAGTGGAAAATGGAAATTCAAGTATTATCCTTTTGAGTTATAATGAATTTATGAAACTCTGTGAGTCAACACTGACTCAGAAGGAGATTCTATGTGTTCCTCAGAACACATTTGCATTTACCAATCAGAGCATATACCAGTTCAAAATAAAATATTTCCTCAAACAACATAGTTAATATAGTCACAAGAAAAAACCCTCCTGGTGCATACGCAGGTATCTCAACACCAGCATGGGAGAGAATACATGCAGAAAATTGGACCTAATAAATAAGGAGGGCATATATGCTGGAAAATATGTGGCCAGGTAATATATGTGCAAGATATTACAGGAACCTATTTGGTTAGGGAGCACATAGAGGGTACATATGGGTTATATGTGTCTTAAAGGCCTTAATACACATGGTCAAGGACATACATACCTTTAAGGCTTCAGTAAAGTCTTTTTTCTATTATGCTCTTCTCTCCTGGATACATTGTCTCTCCTGGGCATCACTGTTAGGGATGGACTTGACACACAAAATGGTATCAAAGAGGAACAGAGTCAAGATGCAGAGTAGAAAGACACACATACTCTAGCCCTTCCCCCACAGCCCGTAGAATGCTTGCAAAAAATGACTAAACAAATTCTAGAGCAGCAGAGTAGAACAGATTTCCAGCCCAATGTAGCCTGGAAGGTCGACAGGAAAGGTCTATCACACAGGGCAGGGAGCAGAGTGGAGCACAGCCCAAGGAGCCCAGCCCAATCCTGGTGGTGAGGCACTACCAGCAGGAACAGGACTGAAGCAGGCCTCAGGGGCAGAATCCCCAGGAGCAGTGGCAGTTCTCAGATCCCTCAACCCTCAAACAACAAAGAAAGTTTCAAAGGTCATTGAGAAACCTTTTTCAACTGAGTGAGAAGGGAACCTGTGTTCTGGCCCTGCCAGCAGCCGCCACTGCAGCTGCAGCATCCCTTTTTGGAGCCCTCTGCCTAAAGGCCCAGGGAGAATTGAGCAGCTGATCTGAATCTCAGACATGAGCCAGCACTAGGGTGAGGAGGAGGAGCTCTGATGTGGTGGAGTTGGAGGAAGCTGTGGAGAGAGAAATCTACTACTTGCAGATTCTGGGCAGAAAAGTTTTTAGTTGCTCCCAGACCAGTGTGCAGGCCAGGAGAGGAGTAAATTTCTCTCCTTGACTGTGCCACCTTGGAAGAACTGAGATCTTACAGGTCCCCAGAGTATACCCTATTCCTGACAAAGGACTCAAAAGTCAAGTAACTGGCTGGGAAAATGGCCAAAAAATGAAAAAAAAATAAGACTATAGAAGGTTACCTTCTTGCTGAACTGGTATTTTCTTCTGTCCTTTAGGATGAGGAACAACAATGCATACCATCAGAGGAAGTCAAGCCTTCCAAAATCTCCAAAATAAATATACAATGGTCTCAGGCCATGGAAGAGTTCAAAAAGAATTTTGAAACTCAGGTTAAGAGAGGTAGAGGAACAATTGGGAGGAGAAATGAGAGTGACGCAAGAAAATCAAGAAAAGCAAGTCAATAGCTTGCTGAAGGAGACTCCAAAAATGCTGAAGAAAATAGCACCTTTAAAAATAGGCTAACTCAATTGACAAAAGAGCTCCAAAAAGCCAATGAGGAGAAGAATGCTTTGAAAAGCAGAGTCAGTCAAATGGAAAAGGAGGTTCAAAAGCTTACCGAAGAAAATACTTCTTTAACACTTAGAATGGAACAGATGGAAGCTAATGACTTTATGAGAAACCAAGAAATCACATAACAAACCAAAAGAATGAAAGAATAGAAGACAATGTGAAATATCTCATTGGAAAAACAACTGACTTGGAAAATACAGTCAGGAGAGACAATTTAAAAATTATGGGACTGCTTGAGAGCCATGATCAATAAAAGAGCCGAGACATCATCTTTCATGAAATTGTCAAGGAAAACTGCCCTGATATTCTAGAACCAGAGGGCAAAATAAATATTGAAAGAATCCACTGATCACTTCCTGAAAGAGATCCAAAAAGAGAAACTCCTAGGAATATTGTATCCAAATTCCAGAGTTTCCAGGTTAAGGAGAAAATATTGGAAGTAGCTAGAAACAATTTGAGTATTGCAGAAATACAATCAGGATAACACAAGATCTAGCAGCTTCTTCTACATTAAAAGATCAAAAGCCTTGGAATATGATATTTCAAAAGTCAAAGGAACTAGGATTAAAACCAAGAATCACTTGCCCAGAAAAACTTCGGGGGAAAAATGGTCATTCAGTGAAATAGAGGACTTTCAAACATTCTTGATGAAAAGATCAGAACTGAATAGAAAATTTGACTTTCAAACGCAAGAATCAAAAGAACCATGAAAAGGTAAACAGGAAAGAAAAATCATAAAGTACTTTCTAAAGTTGAACTGTTTATATTCCTACATGGAAAGATAATATTTGTAACTCTTGAGACTTTTCTAAGCATTTGAGTAGTTGGAGGGATATATATATATATATATATATATATATATATATATATATATACATACATACATATATATGTATGTATATATGTACATATGTATGTATAGACAGAGAGCACAGGGTGAGTTGAATAGGAAGGGATGATATCTAAAAAAATAATATTAAGGGGTGGGAGAGGAATATATTCAGAGGAGAAAGGGAAAAATGGAATGGGGAAAATTATCTCCCATAAAAGAGGCAAGAAAAAGCTTTACCAATGAAGGCAAAAGGGAGGAGGTGAGAGGGAAAAAGCGAAGTTTACTCTCTTTACATTTGGCTTAAGGCGGGAATAATGTGCTCACTCCATTTGGTATGAATATTTGTTATACACTACAGAAAATTAGAAGAGAAGGGGACAAGCGGGGTGGAGGAGATAATAAAAGGGAGGGCAAATGGGAGAAGGGAGTAATTGGAAGTAACACTTTTGGGGAGGGGCAAGGTCAAAGGAGAGAATAGAATAAATGGGGGGACAGGATAGGATGGAGGGAAATATAGTTAGTCTTATACAACATGGCTATTATGGAAGTCTTGTGCAAAATGATACATATATAGCCTGTATTGAATTACTTGCCTTCTCAGTGTGGATGGATGGGGAGGGAGGAAGGGAGAGAAGTTGGAATTCAAAGTATTAGAAACAAATGTTGAGAACTGTTACTGCATATAACTAGGAAATAAGAAATACAGGTAATGCAGTATAGAAATCAATAGGGATAAGGGAAGGGTGGGGTGTCATGGAAGGGAGAGCACATTCAGGGAGGAGGTATTCAGAATGTAAGGTGTTATGGAATGGGGGGAGATGAATGTCACAATCTAAAAATAGATAAACAAAACTAAAAAAAAAGAAAATGCATGTTGATACCTAAAAATAAGTAAATAAACATTAAGAAAAGAGATGCTGAGCAGGATGCTTTCAGAAAAACCTGGAAAGATTTTTACAAACTGATATAAAGCAGGAGAAGCAGGAGAACATTGCACATAGTAACAGCAATGTTATACAATGATCAACTGTGAATGACAGCTCTTCTCAATGATATCCAATATTATGAAAAGTGCTATCAAACTCCAGAGAAAGAAATGATGGACTCTGAATGCAGATTATAAGTGTACTTTCTTTACCTTTTCTTATTTTTGTTTTTGTTTTGATTTATGTGTTTTGTTTTTGCAACCTGGATACCATGAAAATATATTTTCCATAACTGCACACATATAACTTATAACAAATTGCTTACCCTCTTAGGGAAGGAACAAGGGAGTGAGTAAGGGAGAGACATTATAACTCAAAATAAAAAAAAAAGAATGTTAAAAACTTTCATATTTAATTGGAAAAAATAAGAAATACGAATATAAAAAATTAAAAAAGGTATCAAGGAAAATTTATTAAAGTAGAATTCAGAAGAATTGAACACCTTGGTCAAAGTTGACCTTACTCCTCCTCAGGAGGAGAGGGTGCCTTCTACTTTCATTATGAATGGGTAGCTTCCAGGTAAGGTACAGGAAGACTACAACTTGTTCAGACTAATGGAAGCTTCTTATACTGTTCAGAATTTTGGTCTCCATGTCCCACCATCTTTTGCCATCTGACTTCATGTTGTCTTTCTGATAAGCCTTTCCTCACACAGCTTATCAAACCTGTGCACAAGCTTCTGATATCTACTTGACCATGCTAGGTCACAACTCTGTGGAAACAGAATTTCTTCCTTGTTTTCCACAAACTCCCTCCTTTTTCTCTTTATTATAATTTGTTTCCACACCTAAATCCAATCAATGCCTCCTCACTTTCTTTCCCCTATGAATTCTTCCCTTCATCTACCTCTTCTCATATGAATAAGGGAAGGTAGCAAAGTTAACCAAAGCATTGACAAATTACAAGGGGGCAGTCCCCTTTCATAAGTACAGATACAAAGACTCAGAAGAAAAAGACAATCAATGAATTTGATTGAAATCAATGAACTTTTTAGAAGTTCCATCTCATACAGCAATCTGGGAAGGAACATCTTCTGATGCAGTTTTCTGGTCTACTTGCTTGTTCAAGCTGTCTTGAGCACAGAATCTCAGCATCTTCTTTCCTTTATCTTCTTGTAGAAATTCAGATATCCACTCTCTTACAAAACTGACCTTAATAAAATTTTAGATTACCATTCCTAAATTTTATATTCATCACTCTTACAAAATTGAAATTGGAACTTTGGCCAATTGTCATATTAAGAAATTCACATTAGGAACCAGTTTTTGCATTTTACATTAATAATTACATTAATTCATTTCCTCCATCAGCAGGATGAGATTTCACTAAGGAATTAATAACAGGTTTTATTACATACATAAATACAATAAGTAATCACTTTTAACAGAGTAAATATCATGTCATAAAACAATTCCAACTTCTGGTCATGTGATGCTTCTTTCAAAGCATTTACAAGATGGACCACAAACCATTCTTCTTTCAGCATTAACCAATTGAGACAAGAACAACACTCTTAGATTGAAACAGTTTTTTCCCTTTTTACTCTTATTTTCTTAAAGAGCTGAAACCCCATCTTTCATCTCCCCTCCCCCCCTCCAAGGCTCACCAGATAAGAAGCTCTCCCAATCCCAATCCAGCTTTTGACTCAAATTCATGGGGGAGGAGGAGGGCAAGGGGATAACTTCCCCTGGTACACAAGGTGAAGAGAACAAGGATATTCTTCTTTCCCATCCATATCTTCTCCTTTTTACATTTCAAATAAACCAAATACTCATCATTCTCTTCCAGCCTCTTCGCTCCTTCAAAAAAAAAAAAAAAGAAAAATCTTAGAAGTTAAGAGCCTAACAATTTATATATCAAGAGAGTCACATTTTTTCAGCTGAATACTCAGCAAAGTGCATTCTGAGGGAAAAAGGTTTTCCCTTCCTTTATCTTTCTTTTCACATTCAAACACTTGGCCAGAGTTTAGAATGCAAAAAGAAAGATTTATTGAAACTCTCTGCTAAACACCATTCCTGCAACCAAACCAAGCCAAACAGCAGAATATTCTCACATTCTCTCATTCTCTCTCTCTCTCTCTCTCTCTCTCTCTCTCTCTCTCTCTCTCCTCTCCCAGCCTGCTCCACTCTAAAACTGCTCTGAGTGGGGTGGGAGAAGGGGAAATACAGAGAAGGCATTCCTTGTTGGCTGGTTACATTTAGAATTTTGCAAAATACTTCACAAATACACACAGACAAGACATTTAACAAAACGTTATAGAGTGCACATTAGTTTTAAATTTTAATTCCTCCCTAATCCTGAGGGGTTCCCCTCCCTGCCATTGCTCAAATTCCAAGGACTCTGTCCCACTTCACTCATTAGCTTAGGGAAAACCAGGAAACTCCTGGACAGGGATATGACTAGCAAAGAAATTGCTGTTCTGAACTTCACTCCAACAGTAAAAGACCAACCCAGAATGGAAGTTCCTAGGCTGGCCTGATCTTTGCCCACTATACTGGCTTACCTGGTCGGCCATCAAATTTCCTCCCCATTTCTCTGAACTCCCTGTCCATGGTCCAACATCACAAGTTCAGGTGGGGTAGGTTCAATCTACAGGGACCATTAAACTCAATAAGAACGTGTATTTCCCATGATATCTTATCCCCACCCAAGGTCTAGAATTGGATCCCACATTGGGCACCAAATTGTTAGAGACATGCTTGACACACAAAAAGGTATCAAGGAAATTTATTTATTGTTATTTTTTTTATCATTACATTTTTATTTTTTTGTTTTATTTGTTTATTTAAGTTATCAACATTCATTTCCACAAAATTTTGAGTTCCACATTTTCTCCCATATCTCTCTTTCTCCCACCCCAAAATGCCTTGTATTCTGATTGCCCCTTCCAACCAGGGTGCCCTCCCTTCTAACACCCCTCCCTTCCCTTATCCCCATCTTCTCTCTTGTCCTGTAGGGCAAGATAAATTTCTATACCCCATTACCGGTATTTCTTATTTCCCAGTTATTTCCCAATTCCCAACATTTGTTCCTAAAACTTTGAGTTTCAACTTCTCTTCCTTCCTCCCTTCCCACCCATCCCCACTGAGAAGACAAGCAATTCAATATAGGCTATATATGT
>CM053771.1:394145094-394181805 GCA_028658325.1 Potorous gilbertii | reverse complement strand
TGTGTAAGACTTAACTCTATTTCCCTCTATTCTATCCTGTCTCCCATTTCTTCTATTCTCTCTTTTCACTTGTTCCTCTCCAAGTGTTTACTTCTAATTGCTCCCTTCTCCCATTTGCCCTCCCTTCCATCATTCCCCCCACCCTGCTTATCTCCTTCTCCTGTACTTTCCTGTAGTGCAAGATAGATTTTCATACCAAATTTAGTGTGCATGTTATTCTTTCCTTGAGTCAAATGTAATGAGAGTAAGTTTCACTTTTTCCCTCTCACCTCCCCCTTTTCCCCTGCCATTAGAGAAGCTTTTTCCTTGACTTTTCTATGAGAGATAATTTTCCCCATTTCATTTCTCTCTTTCTCCTCCCAATATATTCCTCTCTTACCCCTTAATTTTATTTTTTAGGTATGATCCCTTCTTATTCAACTCACCCTGTGCTCTCCGTGTCTCTCTCTCCCTTTCTCTCTCTCTTTCTCTGTGTGTTTGTAATCCCTCCAATCACCCAGATTCTGAGAAAATTTTCAAGAGTTACAAATATGATCTTTCCATATAGGAATGTAAACAGTTCAACTTTGGTAAGTCCCTTGTGACTTCCCCTTGCTGTTTACTTTTTCATGCTTCTTCTCATTCTTGTGTTTGAAAGTCAAATTTTCTTTTCTGCTCTGGTCTTTTCAACAAGAATACTTGAAACTCCTGTATTTCATTGAATGACCATTTTTTCGCTGAAGTATTATACTATGTTCTGCTGGGTAGGTGATTCTTGGCTTTAATCTTAGTTCCTTTGACTTCTGGAGTATCATATCCCAAGCCCTTCAATCCCTTAATGTGGAAGCTGCAAGATCTTGTCTTATTCTAATTGCATTTCCACAATACTTGAATTGTTTCTTTCTAGTTACTTGCAAGATTTTCTGCTTGACTTGGGAACTCTGGAATTTGAATACAATATTCCTAGGAATTTCTCTTTTTGAATCTCTTTCAGGAGGTGATCAGTGGATTTTTTCAACATTTATTTTGCCCACTGGTTCTAGAGTACTAGGGCAGTTTTCCTTGATAATTTCATGAACTATTTTCTTCAGTGAGCTTTTGAACCTCCTTTTGCATTTGGCTAATTATTCTTTTTAAAACATTCTTCTCTTCATTGATTTTTTGGATCTCTTTTGTTAATTGAGTTAGTCTATTTGTAAAGGTGTTATTTTCTTCAGTATTTTTTGGGTCTCTTTCAGCAAGCTGATGACTTACTTTTCATGATTTTCTTGAATCTCTCTCATTTCTCTTCCCAATTTTTCTTCCACCTTTCTTATTTGATTTTTCAAAATCCTTTTTCAGCTCTTCCATGGCCTGGGACCACTGCATATTTATTTTGGAGATTTTGGATGCAGAAGCTGTGACTTTTACGTCTTCCCCAGATGAACAATATTGTTCTTCCTCATCTGAAAGGATAGGAGAGAGTACCTGTTCACCAAGAAAGTAAGGCTACTTTAGTATAGTAGTTACTATAGTCTTAATTTTTTCTCTTTTTTGGGCATTTTCCCAACCAGTTACTTGACTTTTGGGTCCTTTGTCAAGAGTAGGGGATTCTTTGTCAAGAATAGGGTAACCTCTGTAAGTTCTCAGTTCCTCCAAGATGACACAATCAAGGGAGAGGATTTTACTCCTCAGCAGCCTTCAGCTCTACAATCCCCTGGACTGTGCTCAGGACTGAGATTCAGATCAGCTGCTCAATTCCCCCAGTGGCTTTAAAATGAACTCCAACAATGGACCCTGGCTGCTGCCATGGCAGCCACCACTGCTGCTGCTGGTGCTGCCACTGCCTGGGGCTAGTGCTAGGCGAAGACCCTACTCCCTTCTCACTCTGGTTGAAAAAGCCCTCTCACTAACCTTTGGCACCTGTGGGTTAAAGGATCTGCAGACTGCTGCTGCTGCCCAGGATTCCACCCCCAAAGCCTCCTCCAGTTCTGCTCCTCCAGGTGGAGCTCCTCCAAGGCTGGGCTGGGCTTTGCTCTGTGTCCAGTGCAACAGAGCTTTTCTGCCAGCCTTCCAGGGTTGGAAATCTCCTCCACTCCATTGTTTTGTGGCTTCTACTATTGTAGAATTTGATGAGCTTCTTTCTTTAAGGTATTTTATGGGCTGTGGGAGAAGAGCTAGAGTATGTATGTCTTTCTGTTCCACCATCTTAATTCTACCCCCTGATATCATTCCAAGGAAATTTATTAAAGTAGAGTTCATAGGAATTGAATACTTTGGCCAAAGCTGACTCCACCCTTCTTCAGGAGGAGGGAGTGCCTTCTACTTTCATGTATGAATGGGTAGCTTCCAAGTAAGGCTACAGGAAGACTGCAACTTGTTCAGCCTAATGGAAGCTTCTTATACTGTTCCGAATTTTGGACTCTGCATCCCACCATCCCCTTGCCATGTTCTCCTCTCCGTTAGACTTTCCCTCAAACAGCTCGTCAAGCCTATTCGTAAGTTTCTGACCTCTGCCTGACTGCTAGGTCACAATTCTGTGGAAACAGTACTTTTTCCTTGTTTCCCACAAGCACACTTTACACTTTGTTGGGCTTATATTCTTCAGAACGATCTCTTGGGATTCAGTTTTAGGCTGATAGTTCATATCTCCTAATGAACTCCAAAAATGATTTAAAAATAAAAGATTTCAGACGAAGCCATGATCAATAAACCCAATGGGAACCATTAGCTAACTCTACCATTTCAATTCAGGACTGCAAAATAAGATAGCCAAAAGACTGCAGACACTGACTGGGAACATGCTTTGTGGGTTTGAAGTCAGTCTGAGAGTCACAGCAGGAGACAAGCCAGTTCCCTATATGTCAGATACTGTACAACAGACAGAGACAAAGAGGATTCTAGTTAGAGTTTCATCACTGGGATAAAATCAGCTTTAAATAAATCTAAATTAAAATTAAATAAATTTAAATTCGATTTAAATTTAATCCCTTACCCAAGGAGATGGAGACAGGGCAAGCAACTTGGGACTAGAGGTCATCTTGGTGGCCCAAAACTCTCATAGTTTTATAAATACAATAGTCACAACAAGTGATCAAGGAGATAGATACAAAGGGCCTGAAGTCAGAATGATCTCTGGACAGGAGCAGCAAGGGCTCTCCTCTTATTTGCACAAGGAATGGGACATGGACTTTAGTCTGAGGCATCATCTACTTACAGTTATCAGGAGACAGTGGTGAAAGTCAAGCAAATAAGCATTTACTAAGCTCCTCCTATGTGCTAGGTACTGTGTTAAATATATTCATATTGTTAAGAATATATTAAGATATATTCAGATATAACATGAAGCTCATTTCAGAAGTAAGGCACCAACATTAACATGGAATGGGAAAGACTTCTTGTAGATGATCGAATTTTAGTTGAGACTTGAAAAAATCATTGAAGCCAGGAGATTTTGGTGAAAAAGAAGACCATGAGGGGCAAGGTGTAAAAAGGCACATTTGGGAGATGAACAGTTTTTTGGGAGATGGACAGTCCTTTGTGAAGGAATAGCAAGGAGGAGTCCAGTGTCACTGGATCATAGATAATGTGGAGAAGAGTAAGGCATAAGAAGATGGTAAAGGTACAAATGAGTCAGGTTATAAAGGACTTTAAAAGTCAAACAAAGTATTTTATATTTTCTTTTGGAAGTTACAAGGAACCCCTGCAGTTTATGAAATAGGACAGGAGTGATATACTGAGAAATGTGTTTTAAAAATATCACTTTGATAGCTAAGTGAGGGAGAGATTTGAGGAAGGTAGATGAACCAGAAGGCTATTATGATAGTCTAGATAAAGTGTGATTAGTTCCTCCTTCAGTGGCAGTGTAAAAAAGGAGAGAAGGGGATCATGTAGAAGAGATGTAGGGAAGGTAGAATAGACCAGAGATGGGTGAAAAGCTAGGGATTCAAGCAGAGGGTGGTGCCAGATCTAAGCCTTGTTCCTTGTATCCAGGTCAGGTTTGTGGAATAGGACAGGAGGGGGAGGTCAGGAATCAGCCACCTCATTGTGAACTGAGGCATCTGGACAGCAGCAGCAACAATATCTAGATGGCAGAATGGTCAAGACCAAACTGTTCAAGATTCTGCCATGAGGCTGCACATGATTCTGGTATCAAGTCTCAAGTCAGAAACTAAGGTTAAAGATATGTAAAAAGAAGAAAACTCTAGATGCAATGATGAAACAGTGTAGGTAGATAGGTACATGAAACCTAACAGGTAAACCCAGAAGAAAGAATTTCAATAGTATATACAAGTATTAGTTTCTAACAAAAAGTATGATTTGATTGTAAGAAATTAAATAAGAAATTAAAAATGGAATTAGAGATATTGAAGAAAATGTTGAAAGGAGAATAAATAGCTTATAATAGATGATGTTAAACATTAGTAGGTTCCCTGAAACAATTATATAGAAGAATCAGAACTCAATGATTCAATGAAATAATAAGAAACATTAGAACAATGTCAAAGGGCTGAAAAACAAGAAAAATGTGTGAAGTATTTACTGTAACAAACATCTGACTTGGAAGACAAGTTAAAGAGATGTAATTTAAGAACTGCTAGATTTTATGAGAATCATGACCAGGAAAATCTTTGGATACCATGCCTTGAGGAGCTGTAAAAGAAAATTCCACAAATTTATAAGCACAAGAGAGAAGTGAAAATAGAATGTTCTGGTCTTCTAGAGAATGTCAGTCAGTCAATATTCATTTACATGATCACAATAAATATGTATCAAGTACTACACTAACCCTAAAGAAAAACAAGGACATTTCAAGGAGTTCATAGTCTAATGGGAAAAATTAATTGAAGGGAGGCACTAGAATTAAGGCAAATCAGGAGAAGCTTCCCTACAGCAAATGAGATTTTAGCTGGGACTTGAAGGAAGTCAGGGGATGGAAAAGAGGAAGGAAAGCATTCCAGGCATGGGGATGACTACTCAGTGAAAATGTCCACATTGAAAGATAGATTGTCTTATATAAGGATCATCAAGGAGACTAGTATCATCAGATCACAGAATATTTGGTGTGATGTAGGTTATAAGAAAAATGGAAAGACAAGAGGGGACAGGTTATGAAGGACATTTAATGCTAAGGAGAGGATTTTATATTTGATCCTGGAGGTGAGAGAGAGCCAAGTAGGAGTAGGAAGTGATATTTTGACAGCTGAGTGAAAGATTGATTGAAGAGGGGAGAGACTTGTGGTAGAGACACCAAGCGGTTATGACAATATGTCTAGGCATGAAATGATAGAACCTTTCACCAAGGTGGTGTCAGTTTCAGAAGAGATTAGAGCGTGTATGTAAGAAATATTATGATGGTAGAACTTGGTAGGTCTTGACAACAAATTCAACGTGAGGAGTGAAAAACCGAGAAGTTGAGCTGTGATCTGGGGCAATTGGGAGAATGGTAATACCCTCAACAGTAGTAGGGAAGTTGGGAAGGTTGGGGACTTTTTTGGAGAAAGATAATCTAGTAATATGCAGAGGTTGGCTCCACATGTGTGGGACAACTTATGGCTAGGGGCCTGTCATGTGTGGGCCAAGGGGAGGCAGAATATAAATCACTAGCCTCTTCTCCCCCTACCCTTCTTCAAGGGAGGCATTCTTTCTTCCTAGGAAAAGAAGCAGGGCATTGGAGTCAGGGGCCCTAACTCTGCTATCTTCAGAGACAGAGAGAGAGAGAGAGAGAGAGAGAGAGAGAGAGAGGGAGAGAGAGAGAGAGAGAGAGAGAGAGAGAGAGAGAGAGAGAGAGAGAGAGAGAGAGAGAAGAGAGATCAGGCTAGAAGTATATCTGCTCCCTTAAATTTTGTTCATCTAGGGGATATGACCGGATTTCGTCTAAGTTTTTATCACTTTCTCATTTCTGGGGGTAAGGAGGATCCCATGCTCTATAACCAGGGTTTGATTCCTTTCCCACCTAACACCAGTTCTACAATCAACATATATAATGAATAGTAAAAATTCCATTTATACAAATCATAGCAAAACAGAAATCAGGGAAGATGTAGATAAGAGAATATATTCTAAACCATACAGAATGAAGAAATTTTTCCATTGGGAGCAAGATAATACAATGTGCCTCTGTGATCTCATTCAAGGGGAAACTCCCTCAAGACTTCAGAGTAGAGCACTGGGAATGAGAACATGTTGGAGACTGCTTGCTCTTTTCATGCCTACCTAGGGCCTTTTCCTTTGGCAATCTGAAGTGAGGTTTGCTTTTTCCATCTTCTCTCTGGAAGCTGAAATCCAGAAGCTCCTGAATGATGAATCCTCAAAGAGGGACTGATAAGAAATAAACCCCTCACCTCTGCTCTTATGCAATGCAGGACATTCATCTCCACCAATAAGGAAAGAATCCCATACCAATGGACTTTGGAACAGTGTTCTCAATGACGAGTTCAGTTTGGAACATGTCAAGTTTAAGATGCCTATGGGATATCTATTTTGAGATATCTAATAGTTGAAGACACGAGTTTAGAGGTTAGAAAAGAAGTTAAGGATGGATAAGTGGATCTGAGACTCAATAGCACAAAGATGGTAATTGAAACTATGGGGGCTGATGAGATTATTAAGTGGAATAATAAGAGGGAGAAGAGAAAAGAACTTAATGCAGAATTCTGGGGACCATCCATTTTAAGCAGGCATGATCTGGAGCCAGCAAAGGAAACTAAGGAGCAGTCAGATAGACAAAAGAACCAGGATACAGTAATGGCATAGAAACTGAAAAAAATAGGGATCAAGGGGAATAGCGAGATCAACAGAGTCAAATGCTGCATAGAAGTTAAGAAGAGGAGAATTGAAAACAAACATTGTATTTGGCAGTTAGAGATGTTTGGCAACTTTGGATGGAGCTGTTTCAACAAAGTGAGGAAAGATAGTGGTGGCATCAAGTATAGATGGTTTTCTCAAGAAGTTTAATTACAAAAGGGAGGAGAAATATGGAATGATAGGAGTTTGTGTCAATAGACCAAGTGAAAGTTTTTAAATTTTTTTATTTATTTTCAGTGTTCCACAATCACTACCATATAACCTAGATTTTTTTCTTTCCCTCCCTCCTCTCCCCACCTCATCCCTACAATTTTACACAGATTCTACACACACATTCCTATTAAATACATTTTCACCATAGTCATGTTGTATAGAAGAATTAGTTGTAACACTGACTATTATAATTGAAGAGAGTTTTGTTGCTTTTCCACTCCATTTTATCTACATGGATGTCTTTACATTGTGTATATTGTTTTCATTCTTATTTTTTTTACTCTGTACCACTGTAAGCCTCACCATGATTTCCTGAATGTTTAGCATCCACTAGTCTTTATGGGAGAGGATAGCCCATTAAATTTATATTCCATAATTTATTCAGTTATTCCTCAATACTTAGGAATATATTTTATTTTCAGCTTTTTGCTATCACAAGTCATCTTCAATGAAAACATTTTGTCTGTAATAATCTTTCTTTGATGTCAGTATCCTAGTAGTGGAATCTGTGCATCAAAGGGCATGAACTTTTTATTAACTTTTCTCGCGTATTCTAAATTGTCAGAATAGTTGAACCATAAGCAATGAATGAATGTGTCTATCTTCACATAATTCCTTTAACTCTGAGTTTCTTCCTTTTTTTTAAACAACATTGTTTACTTGATGGGTGTGAGGTTTTATTTCAGAGTTGTTTTAATTTAATTTCTCTAGCTAATACTGATTTTTCAACGTCTTCAGATTGTTATTGATTGTGTTTTTCTTTGACAAATGTTTGCTCACCTGCCAATCAATGTGTATATGTGCACATTGTGCACACTACATACCAATACTTAAGATTTTTGATTCAATATTCTAGAAATTTTATGTTATTGTCTGGCATTTATACAGTGCTAAAAGTAGGGGTGTACTGGAGTCAGCTCTAACTAGTTCTAAGGAACTGAATGGTAAATTTTCAGTGTCAGTATTTTCACCCACAAAATCTGCGAAAGCTACAAATCATGACTTGACTTACTGTTTTATTGATTTTTCTAGGTAAAAGAAAATGATGGAGAAAATATTAATTATTTAGACTAAAATTGTGCCATGAATACATTTTTATTTTCAGAAAGACAGTTGTTAAACGTTTAACAGCATAATCCTGACTGTTAGGTTTTATAAAGCATTTTATATATCTTATCTTCTTTGATCCTTGCCTCCTTACTTACTTTCTGTGGTAAATATTACCCTGTGAGACTATAGCTAGTAGCAGAATTAAAATATAAATGCAGGGCATCTAGCTCCAAATTCCATTGCTTTGTCCATAGTAACATAATTTCTTCTCTATTTTTTTCTCATGAAAATTCTCCCCAACTACTAAAAGCACTTAATGTTCAAGGAATTTACATTCCCTTTGTGTCCTCCCCTCCTCCACAGAATTCAGTAAAATGGTGGCCACCCAATAACTCAATTGATATTTGATATATTGATTGGATTCTTAGAAGCTGGTGGAAGGTACAAGAGACAGGGGATAGAGTAAGCAAGGAATCAGGAGTCAGGGCATAGGGAGCAAATCTGACAGGAGACTGAGATAAAACGCAGTGTATCTCTCCTCTGTCCAATATGTCATACTCTGAGGCAACAAAAATGTCAGGAAATGGAAATGATTTCAGATCTAGGGGTTTACAGCAGAACATTAATCTTGGATAAAAGGAAGCATTCAGATACTTGTGGTTTTCTCTAAGCCAAGGTGAGTACAAACTATTCCCATTTGAGATCACAAAATGATGACTTAAGGCAAAAGGCATCATACCCTTAAGAAACATTGTGATATGTGGGAAGGATTATAAAGCAAAGATACCCTCTATCTCTTTCTTAAGTCTTAGAATTTCATATTACAAGCAAAACAGTTTATGTACTTTCATATTAAAACATCCCCTACCAGCAAATCTTACCCAAGATGTCTCAAGGGAAATCTAGAACCTTTGCATGCACCTAGTATTTTGTTATTTCCCAGATAATCAAGTGCAAAAATAGGAAAGAACTTGCCTTTGATAAATTCTTTGATAATATCAGAAATTTTTTAAATGAATTTGGTAAGAAAGGAGGAAAGTAGATCATTTCCATGTTAAAATTCCAGTTTTTCCTCTTTCAAGACCATATAACTCAGCCAAGTTTTTTTCTTTCTTCTCCTTTTTCAGACCTCATACTTGGACTGGTTTTTCTCACTGTCCATTTTGGAACTTAAATACATTTACCTTTGTTTTGTTCTAGGGGGATCCAATGTTCTTCTAATATCAGAAGAATTTAATATTGTAAATGAGTGAGGTAAATGTAGAACTAGATCTTGGAGAGGACAGGGGCGACTTAAAAAGGGAGACCCTAGACTCTGTTTCTAATGCCTTAATTCAATTAGATTTTGTTTTGCATAACAGAACATAGAAAAAGAGTGGGTCCCAGAAGTGGGCTAACTAGGGGTATTAGAATTAATACTGAGTTAAAGCATTCACGTCAAACATTTGCTCTGTTTATTAAGAGGATTAAATGAAATTTGTCTTCCTATTTTTACACAGTCCCTGCTCATTCAGGATGTTCTTTACATTATCTTTGTCTAAAACATGGTGTAATTTCTCAAAGTACCCACAAGGGGTCAGTTATTGCCTTATATTTTCTTGGCCTATTCAGAAAATCTAGTGGAAAAGTTTTATTGGCAGACAAATGTATTTAACATTTCCCCTGCAAAATGTCAATGATGCAAATGGATGCACTTCCCTCAACTTTAGTGTGATTTAATCTTTTTAAAAATTGTATCATATTTCAATTTGTCCTATTCTACTTAACAGAATCATTGGAAAGAAAATAATTTTGTATGTTCTCTGCCTTCAGCAGAATTATATGTGATTCATTCAATTAAGAATCTTACCATATTATTTTAAAGGACTGCTGATGATATTCCATGACCTGCCTCCTATTAATATAGGAGGTCTATATCTATATATCATATAACTATATCTATATATAGGTGTCTAGTAACTTGGAAAAGCTACATATCTATGTGTGCATATGTGAAGGTTTATATAGTTGCATATGTATGCACCCTGAGAAAATGGTATTGATATGAAATATAACTTGATAATAAAACATTTACATGAAACTTATTCTCCATTTAATAAAAATTTATTTGTAACATTGCTTGATGATGTGTAATTTTATCTTTATCACACCCTATGGTGATATGACTATCCAATTAATGGGGAGTATAAGGGGAAATCAAAAATACATTGATATTTCAATGATCCTGCTAGCACAACAGAAAATAAAAAAAGAGAAGGGGTGATATGTTTGCAAAGAAGTCTCTTCCTCACATTTAGACCTATGGCTACGATTAGCTATCATAGCTAAGCCATATGAAGCAATTATCATTGTTGATATTTGATTCATTTGATCTGGAAAGAAGTCTGATAATTCTGCAACTGTTGCGGCATAATTGAGAGACAAGAGAAAAGGGTCTGAGAAAGGCCTGATATGATGAGATATGAGTCATGAACTTTGCCATTGACTAGGTGATTTGGGACTTCAGGCATGGAGAGGAAATGTCTGAGATGAATCTATGTTATAAGAACAGGAAAAAGAAAACTGTGTCATTGACAGTTCTTACTTTGGTCATATCTACATGGGAGGGCAAGGAACACTAGTAATAGAAATCTTGGACCTTAATGTGCTATGAAATCTTGTGTGTAACTATAGCAAAAAGAGGGATGTAGCCAGTAAGATGAATATGCGGCAAGTGAGGTCAGCTAAACCAAAATGTCTCTGAACTGAACTCGATGGCTCCAAATGTTGAAGTGGGGAAGTGGATCAGAGCATGAAGCTGATAACTAGAAAAAGTATCCAGTAGTTTTTCAGCTTTATAATGGATCAACTTTGTTCTGTTAGTGAGTGGGGAGTTAGGGACAAAATCATAAAGGAATGCAGATTCAGAACAAGATAGTAATATAGTGTGGATGTAGGATGTTCTCTTATTGTATGTGGACCCAGTACTGAGGCAGAGAGGTGAGTTATAGCCTGAGTGGAGGAAATTCTTTTAATATTTAATATCAAATAATGTAGGAAACATTGGCTAATGGAAATTGTTTCAGTGTGACCAGCAAGAACAGAAGGATAGGTTGAGACATTTCCAGGGATGACATCGTGTAAACCCCTAGAAGAAGACTCTTACTAAGAACTTGGGATAGGAGTTAGTGCAGATAGGAAAGCTTTTTTTCCAAGTTAGTGGCTATGAGTCATTAGGAGGTATTTTGAGAATGACTAAGTAAGAAGGACATATGAAGGAATATCCATTCCTAGGTGGCAGTCCTAGACTTTGACACCTTCACTGAGGGTCAAAGAAGCTAATTACAGAGCACTGAGATACAGTAGCCTGGAAAATCATATCCATGATATAAACTACAACTAAATTAACATGAAGACTAATATAGGATGAATCCAAGATGGCAGGGAAGAAGCAGCAACCCAACTGAGCTCTCTCAACATTCCCGTCTAAATAGCTTTAAAATAGCACATTCAATCAAATTTTGGAGTGGCATAGGAAACAAAACATTGGGAAGAGATTTTTTTTTCCAGCACAAGACAAATTAAAAGGTTGAAAGGAGAGGTCTGTTCCACTGGGTAGATGTTGGTCCTACCATCAGTATGCCTTGTGGGTGGCTGTGACAGCAACAGGAGCAGCAGCTGTTAATTTGATAGCTCTCAACCCAGAGACATTCCAAGGGTGGCAAGGAAGACAGGTGCTTGTGGCTGCAGGGGAGTAGGGGATGTGGTCACTATTCAAAGGCCCAAAGCAATGCTAGTACTTGTGGCTATAGGGGATTAGAAAACTTTGCAGGGTAAAGACTGGAGTACAGATCAAGAGAGCAGTGACCACACTTTTCCCTGGACCACACTACCTTGGAACCAGCAAAAACTTACAGACCCCAGAACTATCTCTGAAAATAGCAGCATGAAAAAGTCTAAAGTTTGAGACAAGCCACGCCATAGTCCTTTCAGGTGAGCAGAGCCCAACTTTAACATAAAGTTCTATGTCAAGAAATATATTGAAAAAAAGCAAACAACAACAACAAACCAGACCATAAAAAGCTACTATAGTGACAGGGAAAGGCAAGACACAAACTCAGAAGAAGGCAACATTAAAATTACTACAAGCAATGCCTCAAAAAAAATGCAAATTGGAAAAAAGCTCAACTAGAATTCATCTACATAGACAGAGGATGAAGGTGTGAGTTGATTGTGTTGGCATGATCTAAAAAACAGTGGTGAGAAAGAGGGATGGGAGGACAGGGAAGGGACAGATAGAATGAGTGAAATTTTCTTACATAAAGGAAGTATTCTACTATAGAGAGAAATGGTGTTATAGCAGGTGATATTTGAACCCTATTCTCATCAGATTTGGTTCAAAGAGAGAAGTTTATGTATACGCTCTCAGTTGGGGATAGAAATCAATGAGATATGGGGGTAGGAGGATGAAAAAAATGAGAGCAGATCAAGGGATACAGTAGATAGAACCAGAACAGATTTTTGAGGAAGGACAAGATAAAAAGAGATAAGAAGGATAAGTAGAAGAAAATAGGATGGAAGTATGCAGTAATCATAACTGTGAATGTAAATCAGATGAGTTAAGTGATAAAAGCAATTGGCAGAATGAAATTACTAGAATTACCAACAAGACTTACCATAATCCAACACTATGTTGTTTATAAGAGAAACACTTGAAATAGAAAGACACATATAGAGTTAAAATAAAATACTAGAATAGACTCTATTGTACTTCAGTCAAGGGATAAAAGACAGGGGTAGCAATCATGATCTTAGACAAAGCAAAAGCAAAAATGGACCTAGTTAAAAATGATATCCCAGAAAACTACATTTTGCTAAAAGATGCCATAGACAATGAAGTAATATAAAATTTTATAGTGTTTTTTTCTGATAAAAACCTCCTTTTATCAAATATACAGGAAACTAAGTAAAATTTATAAAAATAAGGGCCATTCCCCAGTTGATAAAAGGATAAAACATATGAACAGGAAGCTTTTAGAAGAAGAAATCAAAGTTATCTATAGTCATATAAAAAGACGCTATCACATTGACTAGAGAAATGCAAATTAAAACAGCATTGAAATACTGCCTCACACCTCTCAGAAATGACAAATGCTGGAGAGAATGAAGCAAAATAAGTATGTTAATGAATGATTAATGGAGTAGTGAACTGGTCCAATCACTCTGGAGAACAATCTGGAACCGTGCTCACACGGCTTTAAACTGTGCATACTTTTCGATTCAGCAATACCACTACTGGGTCTGTATCCCAGAGATATCAAAGAACAAAAGAAAATGACCCCATGTACAAAAATATTTACAGCAGCTCTTTTTGTTTTAGCAAATAATTGAAAATTTAGGGGATGCTCATCAATTGGGGAATCGCTGAACAAGTTTTGGCATGTGATTCTGATGGAATACTATAATGCTATAGGAAATGATGAGGGGGGTGGTTTCAGAGAAACAAGATAAGATCTATATGAACTGATGAAAAGTAAAGGGAGAAGAACTGGGAAATCATCCTGCATTGTACAGCAATGTTGTAATGATGATCATCTGTGAAAGACTTGGCTTCTCTGATCAGTATAATGGTATAAGACATTCCAAAGGAGTCATGATGAGAAAATGCTGTCTACCTCCAGAGAGAGGACTGATGAACTCTGAGTGTAAATTAAAGTATAATTTTCTTGCTTTATTTTTTTGCTTTGTTTTGTGATATGGCTAATGTGGAAATATGTTTTGCATGATCTTATGTGTATAATTGATATCATATTCCTTGCCTTCTCAGTTGGTGGGGGAAGGGTTAAAGTGAGAGAGGGAGAGAAGCAGCAACTCAGAATTTAATAAGAAAAAAATGTTAAAAATAAATGATAAATAATTCTTTTAAAAGAACAGGCAGATTTAAGTTTGCTCTCTAGATCAGCATAACAACAGATGTAGTAACTAGTCATTTCACCACCTACGGCAAGTTCCTTATTCATAATGTGAAAATAAAAAAATAGAGCAATTCAGAAAAAAAAATAGTTTAACAGTGGGAAACCATTCTGGATGGGTCTGAACAACTGAGGATATATATTTCTGTTTCAATAATTACTTTTACAAGCTATTTGCCAAGCTTCTACTCAGTCAACAACTAGGTGTTTCAAAAGCTACTTCAGGAAAAGAAACTAGATCTGTAATAGGGATTTTTTTCCCAAGTGAGCAAACTTGTTCTACCACTTTTTCTGCAATTCAGATTTTTGCAATTGCCTAGAGCAGAGGAATCAAACACAGGAGGCATTGTAGCACACCTGAGTGTGGTTAGACCAGATTAAAATTAATTAGGAAATATTTAGCAAAATAAATAAAAAATACATAGCACATAAAGTCTAAATCAATATGCTGTGAAGGGAAACTTTTATATAGTTTAGTGGTCCTTGTTTCTATTTGAGTTCGTCACCACTGGTCTAGAGCAATGAGAAGTTATATTGTACAACTTTTTTTGCGTCAGAGGTAGAACTCGAACTCTTGTCTTCATAATTTCTAGACTTGCTTTCCTATCACTACTCCATTCTGCCTCTGATCTGGTTAAATTTTTGCAACTTCTAAGTCTCAGCAGCCCTACCCTGTTCATCCTGCTCTAGTTTTGGACTCTGACTAGAGAGCTAATGAGGGAGAGAGTTGAGTGGCAGTTGCCTCATCATCTTCTCTGGATAATGCATTTCACTTCTTAGACATGTTCTTGACCATTCCGAGATTTCCTTATGATGTGATCTGGGTGAAGATACTTTAAACACCATGGGATCCTGTCATCTTCCGAGCTAACAGGATGCAGTTGTGCAGTGCTCTGCTTCACCTAGGGGTCCCGATCATTTGAACAGCATTCTGTCTCCAAAGTTCTTTCTGCTTTGGGGTTTCACTCTTTCCTTCTGAATTCCTCATTCCTCCCTTCCATATCTCACTGACAAGTTGGAGATTCTAGTCTTTCCTTTTTTATTGCAGTAGCCTACATCAATTCATCTAGAAGGCAGAAGGAAGGACAAAGAAATAAGACATTTAAGTTCTTGAAAAACAATCACTTCATCTTCGCGGCAGCTAGATGGCACAATGGATAGAGTACTGGGCTTAGAGAGAGGAAGACTCATCTTCCTGAGTTTAAATCTGGCCTCAAATACTTACTAGCTGTGTGTCCCTGGGCAAGTCACTTAACCCTGTTGGTCTCAGTTTCTTCATTTGTAAAACAAACTGAAGAAAGAAATGGCCAACCACTCCAGTATCTTTGCCAAGAAAACCCCGAATAGGGTCACAAAGAGTCAGATACGAGTGAAGTGACTGAACAACAACAGTTCCTATCTCTTCAAAGATAGGTAAACAAAATAAAGTTTTATAGAGGTGCAGAACTTTGGTACTGCTTAGCAGTGTAATACCAAGCCAGTATAAGCAAAGTTTCTTTTATATCCTCAGTTGTAACTTTCTACCACCTTTGAATTTAATTTTTATTTACTCTTTGTTATAGAGATCTGAGGATTCATATACTCAAATGACTATTCACATTTATCCAGATGAAGTATAAGCATGACAGCATACATTTTATGTGAGTAACACACAAATTTAAATAAAGTAGCACGTGAGAATATTGGGAACAGAAACAAAAATTTCAGATTCATAGGTCCTTGATTATTACCAACACTAACACATGTATTTGGTAATAAGGATACTTCTCTGATCATTTATCAAAAGTAAAAATACTCATGCTTCTAATACCAATCTTTCTGATAAATATCTTCCCACCCCATTTTCTTATTTACCTAAAGCCATTTTCATTTTTCTTTTTTTTTAATTTTTTTATATTCTTTTTATTTATTTTATTTATTTATAAATGTTCTACAATCACTTCCTTAAAATTAAGATTTTATCCCCCCACAATTTTCATTTTTCTTAACCCTCTCTATCTTCCTTTTTTTACTAAATGGCCATAAGAGCCTCTTTTGCTCTGAATTGTTTTAAAATTCATGAATAGTCCATAGAAAGCTCCTATATGGAATGCAAGGAAACCTCAGTCTAAGTATGTGTTGGAGACAAAGATGTCAGATTTGATGAGTAGGTCATGCTAGCAGGGTAAGAGTATAACAGTGGATTATACAGAGAGTAAATGCATTTGGGAATTGATAGTTACTGTCTGGTTGGGAGATGAAAGAGGAAAATGAGTTGATTCTTTCTCCCTAGAAGTGAGATGAGGTTTTCAAATTCATAAATAACTCTGCTCAAATGCTGAAAAGACTCTGGCATGTTCATAATGGAAAAAAAGGAGAAATGATCACTTTAATTCTTTTTCAGTCAATTGACAAGGTTTCAATGACAGAGAAAAAAAGAGGAAATATTCTTTTCATGCACTTTTCCAATTAAGGGTACACTTACCTTGCAGTGACCACAGGAAAAACTTGAAAGAAATGATATTCCAGTGGAGAATCTGCCATATTTTAACCTTGGTAACCTGGTATATTTTTGAAGTCTTTTTTGGGAGAAACAACTGTAAAGATGAAAAAGGCTATATTTGTCTTTGTTGTCAAAGGAAATAACTCCCTTTCAGAACTTGCATTTTGATTTCTAATGTTTGATTTGGGAAGAAAATTCAGTTTTCTCACTGGTAAAACTACTAATTGTATTAAAAATAATTACGATAAAAAGATTAAGATTAAATGAAATTTATTGCATCTGAGATTCCTTTTTACTAGAGAGGATAAAAGTGTTATTAACTGGGACTTTTTGTTACTTAGATTTTATTTTATGTGTTTCTGAAATAGGATGGAGCATTTTCCTTTACCAAAGCCAGTCTCGCCCTTTTCCATTTAATTCTATGTATTTCTACCATGATTGTCCCATCTCCCAACTCTATGCATTTTACTGACTGTCCCTTATGTTCGTTCAATTCAAATACTATTTTCTTGAAGAAATATTTCCTCCTATCTCCTTATCTAGAAGTGATCTTTCTGTCTTGAATGCGTATATAGAATCTAGAGCCCTTTGACCACTATGAAAGAAAGCTCAGATCTGGAACATAGACTTCTAATGGGGCAATCCTCAAGGTGGGTGCTGTCCTTGGAAAACCTTTTTGTCTCACTGAAAAGCTATATTATGAGACTACATTGACCAAGAAATCCTCCTCCCTTCCTCTAGCCAGCTGGTGTCTGAGTCTACATTTTTTATTTCAGGCCCAGAACTGAAACACAGTGCCATGTCTGGGTGGGGACACTCCTACTCAGTCTACTCGTGGGTCTGCTGCTCTTTCAGCATTTCACAAGGTATACGGAGGTAGGGTGGGGAAACAAAAGGGAAAAAGGACTGAGGAATATTCTCGTTTAGAGTTTAGCATGAGGGGTGTCTCCTCTGATAATAGCTTGTTTCCCTAGGAGATTCAATCAACCAACCCATCCCTAGCATCAAGGGAGTGACTCCTCCACCAGAAATGCTCTCAATTTATCCTCAATCAGTGTCAAATAGTAAGGCTTTGTCCTTAGTATTCTTGAGGAAGGTTCAATGGATATGTCCATACCCTCCATCTGGACAGACTTTCAAATCCCAAATCAAGGTTCATTCCTCAATAGCTTATCAGGCTTAACACAGACTTCATTGGATCAATCCCCCTCCATTTAAATGCTATACATTCAATGAGGGTGCATAAAGTATTAATAAGCTCTGAAAGGGGGAGAGTAAAGCATGGAAAACAAACTGCCCTACCTTATATAAACAGAATAAGACCCGAAACTGTTTGTGGTGTTGTTTTCACCTTACATCACATGAAACACCCAAGCCCCCACTATTCTGCTTTTGTCCTTATATAAGTGACTCATGGACACTGCATCCAATCCTTTTTCTAAGCTTGTTTTGACATGCTGGTTATCACAGCCATCCCCCCAATCAAATGTCACACATTCTGTTTGCAGCTTTTGACGCTCTGAATCTGTTTCACCTGGTTCACGGTTTCCATGTTGTGCTTTGCTATCCTGACCACTAGATGGCACTCAATGAATACCTTGACAATGGAAAGAGCATTTCAGGCTGAACAGTTCAACGAACTAAATAATCCGAAAAATATGAGAGAAATTTGCAGATCCAATGTGAATGGGGCTAAATGAAAGTCTTGCATCATATGCAGTATTCTCCTGCACTATATTGTCAAAACTCTGCTCTTTTAAGTCTGAAACATAGTTGGGAGTCATTCTTCTTCAAGTAGAGAAATCCTCTGCCTTTTAGTGAAAAATATACATTTTTAAAAAATGTTCAGTCATCTTATATTTAGAATTTGTTTTTAGTGGAAAGAACATGAAAACCCCAAACAAATGAAAAATTAAATTCTTCTCCCTTTTAAGTACCTTCACAAATTACTACCAAGGCCTCCTACTCCTACTGCCCATTAGGTTTGTAAATTTTTTCCCCTCCGTTTTTGTTTATCTTTACACATCTCTGAGGTTCTAACAGTCACATTTTACTGATAAAGCAATTAATTTAATTTCCATACAGTTGGGCAATGTTTATTTCTGACTTTCTGGGGCGACAATTGTAGATCCTTATGTACATTATTTACCAACTGAAATCATATTGTTGGAAGGACTCTATTTGTCAATAAATGAGTCAACAGAAAACAAATTAGTCAAATTTCATGGTTTGCTATAGAGTTAAGCCTCACCCTGCTTTCTGTTCATATTATAGAAGTAGAGGGATAAACAATGTAAAAGAGATACACATTTATCACCAGGAGCATTATTGCTCTCTATAAATTTTCTGTAGATCATGTTTAAGTTTTTTAAAGTAATTCAGGAAATAAAATTTAAAGTATTTCACTGGGGAGTTAATTCCACTACCTTAGAAATCAGTCTAGAATATTTCAGCTAGTTCATTTCACTTTCTTTTTAATTAAAAAACAAAACTGAATCTCTCCAAATGTCTTGCTGAATCTCCATTAATGTCATCCCCCTGTTACTCATGTTGCTGCTTATCATACAAATTATGGAACAAAATGCCCCCTCAACTCTTACTCTTTGTTTGGTGACATTATTTACTGCTTGTTGCCTCAACCTTTCTGGATTAGAGAAGACACACATTTCCTTGAATTCCTTAAAATGTCTGGTGATCTTCTTAATACTTCAGAGAAAGAATCTGTTTCCTCTTCATTTTCAATGATATATAAATGTCATGTGCAGCAATTAAACTAGGGCAACTGACAGTAGTTGTCCATTAAGGAAAAAAAGTCTTAACTTTTATTTTCTTGTTCAGAATTCTAATTTGGACAGCGTTTTCCTCTTTGCATTATGGCTTTATCCATTAAGTATATTATTGGTTTTTCCACTTGCATTTGAAGGAAATTGATGGTAAAGAGATATAGGTAATAAATTTAGTTAATTTTTCCACTTATTCAGTTTTATTTTAAACCAGATTTTGTCCCTGCAGAGGCTTCTCAGGGCTATCATGACTAACTTCCTTATCTCATTTGTACTGTACATTTCTGCTTTAGGAGATCATGTTCAGTTAAACTTGGCAAAAAGGGATTGAAGAGGAAAAATAAATACAAAAACAAACAGCAGTATAACCAAGTGACAATTTAAAAAAATCAACTTGAAATTACCTGGGATTGGGGTAAATACAAACACATGCAAATTATATTCAAATAAGCACATGGCCACTAACAAATGATTCCTGGAAGTCATTACCGACTCTCCCCAAGCTCTTCTTTACTGGAGAATGAACATCATGTAATTTTTTGATCCTACACTTGAAAGATTACGTCTATTAAACAATAAGATATATTTCTGTGGCTTTCAAAATTGAGCCAAAATAAGCACAAGTGAACTGTTATTTTAGCTTGTCATTCTCATCTGCTTAGGACAAACTAATTGCCCTACTGTAATATGGCTCAAATCATTTTTCAGTTGTAATTCTGAAATGATTCACATTACCATGATGAATATGTGTTTTCATGAAACTGGCTCCATTTCCTGATCTTTAGGACTGGATGATTGTGTTTCCTCTCTGGATGAATTAGAGTAGTATATTTGAGATTATATTTCATTAATTTTATTGCTGCTTATTAAAGTTTTATTTCCTTCCCTGTTTTATGTTTCAGGTTGGCAACACTTGCCAAGAGGGTTAAATAAGCTGACTTGATATATACAAATCATAACCTTCTGACCTGAGAATGTATAGGTTATAAACAAACCCAAGTGTCTTGAAAGTGATATTTCACACTCAAATAGATCTGTGATCTCACTGATTTGGTAGTTTCTCCAGTTACAGAGAGTTCCACCCATCCATGCTTTTTCTCTTCTTCACAATTTTTATTCATGTTTTCCTACAAGTTTGCCATAGGGATACATCCAACACTTTGGAAGACTTCTTTACTTTCTCTTGACATCTCCATGGTACCAGTGCCATGTTCTAGATATGTGCCTGATATGACTCACCCTCCTTCATCTTCTCTTTCTATCTCTCAGTCGTCCTTGATAGCATTTGCTTTTGGAGGCAACTAGCTGATACTGGAGAGGACAAGGGGCCTGGAGTCAGCAAATGTGGCCTTAGATACTTTCCAGCTGCCTGAATGGACTCGTCTAGACACTTAGACCCTATTGTCTCAGTTTCCTCATCTATAAAATAGGAATAATAGTAAAAATAATACCTATCTCCCAGAGTTGTAAGGGTCAAATGAGATAGTTGTAAAGCACTTAGTATAGTGCTTAGCAAATTACAGTAGGTGATTAATAAATGCTTGTTTCCTTTCCTCCGTTCTTCCTCTGAGTTCTATATTAGTTATATGCTTAAGTTTTCTCTTACCATGGGTCTTGCCAATATACTTTATGATATTCATTTCTTGGGAGACTCTTCGATCCCATGTGTCAAAGAAAAAAAAGTTAATAATATACTTGCATTTTAAGCAAAAGTCTGCCTGAAATAATTTAATTTATTATTCTATGTCCAAACCATTTTGAGTTTTGGCTCTGCTCTTTTATATCCTATGACATCTTTTTACTCTAACAAAACTTTAGATAGCATTCATATAATTTTAAACTAGGAAGAAATCATAATATGTTAAAATACAGTTTTTAAAAAAAATGATTCATTTATTTTTAGTTTTCAACAGTTCCACAAGATTTTGAGTTCCAAAATTTCTTTCCATCTCTCCTCTCCACCCACCCCAAGATCCACAATATTTGAATTGTTTCTCTCTGACTGCTTGCAATATTTTCTCCTTGACACGGGAATTTGGCCACAATATTCTTAGGAGTTTTCCTTTGGGAATGTCTTTCAGGAGGTTATTGGTGGATTTTTTCAATATCTATTTGACCCTCTGCTTCTAGAGTATCAGGTCAGTTTTTCTTGATAATTTCTTGAAAGATGATGTTTAGGCTCTACTTTTGATAATGGCTTTCAGGTAGTCCCATAATTTTTAAATTGTCTCTCCTGGATCTATTTTCAAGGTCAGTTGTTTTCCCAATGAGAGATTTCACATTGTCTGCTATTTTTTCATTCCTTTGGCTTTGTTTTATAATTTCCTTATTTTTCATAAAGTGATTAGCTTCCATCTGCTTCATTCTAATCTTGAAGGAATTATTTTCTTCAGTGAGCTTTTGGATCCTCTCTCTGCTCCTGCATGCCCTGCACAGCCCTAGGGCTCTAGCCTGACCACTCTACTCTATTACACAGGTCCTACAGGTTTTTCCCACTGACCTTCCAATTTGTCCTAGGCATTTTGGGATTGTGAAGTCTGGAAATCGCCATAGGAACCTGAGATCTCCCCAAAGCCTGCTCAGGTCCTGTCTGTGCTGGTGTGGCCCACATTAGACTGTGCTGTGCTCCCAGAACAGCACAGTAGACAATTCCCTGGGACCTTCCAGGCTGTCTGGGCTGGAGATTTGCTTCACTCCATCATTCTGTGGGTTCTGCAGATCTAGAATTTGTTTAGAGTCATTTTTACAGGTATTTACCTGGGTTTGTGGGGAGAGCACTGGCAAGTTTGTGCTGTTACTCTGCTATCTTGGCTCTGCATTTCTAAAATAGTTTTGATTTAACATTCTAAAACAGTAGTGACTACTCTATACCTTTCTGAAAGGAAAATTCCTCTTTCTTGTCATCCATATTGCTATCCCTTCTAATTATGCAAAGATGAGAAGAAGTCATTTCTCTTCAGTATCCTTCAGGCCATTTGCTTTAGGGGGGTGAAGAATGGCCCAAGAGAGAAGTTTATCACTCTTGATCCATTTTAGGGGACCTTAGCCTTTGTTCTCTAATTCTTGCACATTTACAAACAGGGAAAGGCTTAGAAAGGATGTTCATGCTTGGGAAAATAATATTTCTTACTATTTTCAGTTGATCTAAAAAGGAAGTTTTTAACAAGCTTTCACCCATTTCTGGTACTCAAACAGCAACTCTGGTAGAATGTTTGTATGAAAAGATAGTGTTTTGTTCTAAGGAAAAATCTGGGATCATTAAAGGAGTTCCGAAATTTCCCAGGAATACATTCAGTTCACTTTTGTCTTCCTGTTCTACTTCGGATCTAATTCATCAACCACCTCTACTATATTTCTCATACACACACACACACACACACACACACACACACACACACACACACATGCACGCACGCACACATATATACAAACTGAGGGAGGAGAACTATAGGCTATACATTCAAATGCATATTATTTTCTGGGTAACAGTCATTCTTCAAACTCAAGTCCTATGTGCATGGTCTTTTGAGTAGTCATTGAGCTCTTCCAGATGCTGCAATGTTATGGTTATGATTTAAGGAACTCAATGTGATGTACAAACATGGGTACTTGGAGCACTTCACCATCCACAGAGAATCCCTCTTCAACTTGGCTTCTATGCAGAATTTCCTCCGTCACAATGGAGCAAGTATACCTTTCTATTTTACACCTCACTTGATGTTTATGATTGGAATGTCTTTGAAACGGATTATTTCTGTTGGGTCGATATAATGTTCGAGAAATATTAAATTTTAATTGATGATAGAGGAACACATTGTTGGAGGAGAAACTCCGCTAAATCAAATGCTTTCTTCTAATCTACAAACAATTAGGATAGGATCTAATATTTGTCTATCTCTGAAGCAATGATGAAACGATGACTACGTGGTCCACTGTTGAATATTGTTTGTAACAATCTACTTGGTCATTACTAATGTCCTCTACAGCAAATAAAAATGACATTGAAGCACAGTCTTCTCCAGGGTAGGATATTATTTTATTAACAGTGATGCGTACATATACTGTTAGTAAAATGGATTATGCTGACACCTCAACTATTATTTCTAGCTAGCAGGAAATAATAAATTGAGTCAATGGCCTCATGAGGGCTGACTTTGAAACTATGTGTGTTATCCTTCTGATCATCAGCCAGATAGCACATCATTTGCATCTCCCTGACAAAGGTAAGACGATCCAAATTGGTAGGTGGGTTGACCGTCAGGTGTGGGTGATCATGTCCCTCTCTGGAAATTTAGGAATGTGAATTGGTTGATGGGAGTCAAGAGCTTCTAGAAATCTTGGCTAGAAAACAAAACCACCCCAATCAGATCACCTCTAATTTTTATAAGGAAAAGCAAGGGCAGGAGAGTCCTTGTCTGGGGAGTGCCTAACCCAAGCTGTTTTTCTCCTTACTGAGTAAATATAAAAGGGGAGGAGGTATTCCACTTTAAAATAGTTAAGGAGCAGGTGCCCTGGATGTGAGGAATGATCATATTTTCTGGGAGAGGTCTCCTTTTGAGATAGGTTAAGGGAAATGTTTTTAACAAAATGGGGAAAAGAATGAATTATAGAATAATATTAATTATCAAATGATACAGCATAACATTAACTTTCTTCACCTCAAAAACAATTCCTTTGTTCCATGTATAGATGGTTCACATAAAGATTTTATATAGATGGTTCACATAAAGATTTTATTTAGTTATGAATTTGACACATTGGTTCATAGTTGTTGCCAATGCTAGAGGCAGTGTAGTGCAGTGAAAGGTGCACTGGCTCCATAGGAAGAGGACCTAAGTTCAAGTCACACTTTGGACAATTACTATCTGTGTGACTTTAGCTTTTTCCTTAATCTCCCTAGTCTTCAATTTTGTCATCACTAAAATGAGGTTAGATTAGGTGCACCTTGATTTTTCTTCTAAGTCTACATCTATGATTTTCTCAGTTGTCTCTTTGGGGGTATTAGAAAGGTCTGAATCTTTTTCTTTTCTTTGGCATTTTCCCTTTCTTTGGTTTTCTTGCATATTCACTGTTCAGGGTCCTCACATTTGTGTCCTTTCCAGACTGGTTCGTCTCTATATTCACTTGGTCTAATCCAGCTGTTTACTCCATTGTTCCCTTTACTTTCATTTCTGCCTTTGTTATACACACTTGGTTAGAATCACTGTGGCTGTGATGTTTAGGGACCAAGTGAAGTGGTTTCACTACCCTTTTTGTTAAAAAGAATTGGTCACAATAATCTTTATAAATATTTTCTGTTTCTTCTACTTGTTATTCTCTTTCCATTTTTTTGTTTGTTTTTATATGCCCTTGGGACAACTTTGCTTAGTTGGATCTCTTGAATAACTCTCTTTAAACTGATTTTACTCTCCATTGCTTCTCTCTGCTTGATGAAAGAATGCTGCTCATAATTGCCCATCATCCTTCTCCATAAGATTTTACAAACAAGTTTATATTCTAAACCATTGTTGCCCTTGGCCACAATCTCTCTTGGCTTGGTAAGAAAATCAAATGTACTAAGTACTAACTAAGGTACTTTTAAGGCTCTTTTGGTCTTTTTGTTGGGGCAATAGCTTTATCTATTGGTTAAAGTTTTGTATATAATATATGATATATACATATGTAACATTATAGATACAAATATACATAATATATATATGGGTGGGTAGATATACATATTATTACATATAATAAAGGTGTGCCCCCGTTATCCCCTTAATAGAAGACAGGATCTCCAGGATTGAATATGATCCAAATTACACTCCCAGGTACAAACAAGGAGTAGTACTACAATTCTTATTTAGAAGTTGGGGATTGAAGTGAGTCTGTTTTCTGGATGTGTATGATTTATTATAAATAAGTTTACATTGTGAGATGATGAAAAATCCCCAAATTAGCTGCTGAGCTGAAAAAATTGGTGACTCAGAGGATTACACAAAGGACTGATTTACCCTGCTCTTTTCCTTTGTGATTGCTACGTGTATAGAGTGTATATCCTCTTGATAATTAGTAATGAGATATTCAACACCAGTCTTATATTGGCTGATCTACTAAAGTGTCCACCTCTTTCCCCCATCCTCAATAGAGTTTGTTGCAAGTTCTCGCCTAACTACATTGTGTAAGGTACCGTCAAGAGGCTGCTTGATCATCCCTTTCTGCTAGTGTATCTCTCTCCTACTCTTCTCTCTGTAATCAGCATTTCTCCTCTGTATAGTGTTTTTTGATTTTCCTCTCATCACCCATCAAGAGATGGGGGGAGGAAGATTGAAAATGCCTTGGACTTCCTATCCCACCTTCTCTTATCACTGAAGTTCCAGTCTCCTGATTGGTGATTGCCTTCATAGACCACCATTTCAGGAGGGACCCTGTAAGGCCAATGCAATACCCACAGCAGCCACTATGGATATGCAGGTGTATTTCCAGGGTAAATTTGTAAAATATAAACTCTCTTCCTCAAAGGTGAAACCAAGTTGTTTATTCAGATACCAGAAAGTCAAATCCATTATTACATAAAAATCTACATACATTGTCAGTGCAGGGAGAATGGCCATCTCCCAAATCTTTCCTCTGTCAGGCCTCCTCACAAACAAGCTCCCTTAGGTAAAATCATTCCCTTTCTCACTCATGCTAGGTGCTCTAGTCTGCTTGCTCTCTGCTAGTTCTTCTTGCTGCACAACTCCTGCCTCATCCATTCAGAAAGCTCCTCCTACCATGGGCTTCATGTGACTTAAACTATGGGTTGGGCTAAAGCTCAGTGAAGGTCACATAGGCCTATCAAGGGTCAGGGAAGATCTTTAAATTCCCTTGCCATTACAGACCCAAACTCATTTACCACTCTACTTTCTAGACTTCTTTTCCTTCTCAACAAGCTGCATTTCCTCCCTTCCTTACTCCTCTTTTTCAGCGCTCCCTTATGTGTAACCTCCTCTAATATAAAGTTTACTGATTTTACTTTTAGGGGAATCATATTTTTTTTCTGAAATATTAATTTACCTCTTCTCCTTGAACTTCTTATTTTTCCTATAATACCCTTTACTTATTAGATGCTTTAGTTCATTGATGTTCTTTGCCTCCTTACTTTCATCCAATTGAAGATTTAAAAAGACCATCAGACACCAAACAGAAAATATATTCCTTTCCCACATGTGTGCTTTGTTGATCCCTAGTCACATGAAAGCAAACATTTCCTTTTTTTGTCTTTCCTTGTTAACTAAAAAATGAAACTTTCTTTAGTTTGGTGAATTTGCATATTTATTATTCAGCTCACCTCCAGGTTCAAAGTCTCTTTTATTGTCCATCTAATTATTTTATTTGATGTCTATGCTCAGTTTTGCAGGGCATGATATTTTTGGTCACTAAACTATTATTTTATTTTCTCCTTTGAAATAACAGTTAAATTTTCCTTTGACTTTTTAAAACCATATTGTAAGTATATGTAATTTTCCTTGTAATCTGTTAAATTCTTTGCTGTCTAATAGAGGTTGTTCTTTAATGTTGTAGTTCTTAAATTTGACTTTCTTAATGAATTATATTTGAGATTGTATTTTATTGGTATTTATTCTATACTTTGTCTTGATCTGAAATTTACCATATGCTCCTGATATTTCCTGGAATTGCATTCTCTTTTGATTTCTTAGGAAACAACATTCAAATTTTCTTCTTTATACTGTTTTCCTGATACATATAATCCTTAGATCATCTCTTAATTTCCTATCCTCAGGTTCAGAATTCATGCTTTGTAGAGTTCTCATGTATTCTTCCAATACATTTGATGTTACCTTTGATTTATTATTTTCCTTCTGGTCCTGAATTTTTCTGTATTCCATTTTTGTCATTCTCTCTTTAAAAGAATTAGTTATTACACAATGTGTCTTTTTTGTTGTTGTTATTCTAAACTTATTAGATTCTGGTTAGACTTATTGACTTCCCTCCTCAAAAAGCTCCAATTTCTTTCCTTTGATATTTCCACTTAATTCTTTGATTATTTTTCAGTGGGATTTAGAGTTGTTTCATTGTCATTTCAGTAGGTCTTGTTTCTTTCTCTGATAGCTTCACTTTCTCTTCAAAGAATTTTAACTGTATTTATCTTGTTGAAAAGCACTTGTCCACTGAGATTGAAATTTTTCTTTTCTTTGAATGATATGGTTTATTTCTCTTCCCTACTCAGCTTTTGCTTGTGCCATCAGCTGTTCTGCTGTTTTTTTTCCTGTGGTGTCCACATTAATCACCATCCTTTCTTTTCAGATGCCCCTGTTGATGCCCCTCTTCTAGATCTAAATTCCTGTTCCCTGTACTCTTAGATTACCAGTCAACAAACATTATTAAGTGTTTATTAGTTTCCAGACACTGTGCTAAACACTGAGAATACAAAGAGAATCAACAATAAAGGTGTCTTTGAGGAGCTTATATTTTAAGGAGGGAACACAATACATATAAAAGGAAGCTAAAAAGTACAGAGGAGGTTGGGAAGGGTGAATTGTAGAGAAAAAAGTACAGAGAGTTAGGAGCATTTTTTTCACTCAGAACTGGATTGAGGAACTGATGAATAGGTATTAATATATTTCAATTTAGGTCTTCAGTGAACAAACAATTCCCTCTAAATCTGTTGTCACCTGGTAAACCAAAATAGGGATTGGGGATTGTGATCATCTTCTCTAAGAAGTACTGCTATAACTGGAACCAAATGAGGAGCAAGGATCTCTGGAACTTTTGAACTCTCAGATGGTTACCTACAAACTTGGACATGACCATCTTGAGACTGATGTTTGGTCATTTATGATCAGTTAAAGAAACACAGTCAAAGAGTCAAACAGGGTCCTGGTTCAGCCTTATTGAGCTGACATAGACACCCCCAGCCTCCATTCTAACAATCAATTCTGATTGGGGGAAGGGTGCCAATCCCTTTTCTCAGACTTTAAGTGTACATATACTCCCAATTGACAGAGAGGAATTGACATAGGCACTCCCTTTTCATCAGTTCTTTCTATTCAGGGACTAATAAGGAGAACACTCTCCCTTCCTCAAAGTACCCAAGTCCTTCAACACTGAGTCACACTGGGCTGGTGAAATGTAACCAAGCTTGTCATAATTCCCAAAGCACCCACATAATGAGCTAGTACATTTGGTTCACAGAAGCAAGCAGTGCATATCTATTTATGTGCATATCTTGTTACACCTGTCAAAGATCTTTGGATTGCTGAATTAACTCAGTAGATAGCCATTCCATCAGCTTTTCACAGTCTGAGCAATGTAAATTCTTCATGCACTTTGTTTTTCTTATATAGATTGCTTGGTGAATTTCTTTTGAGCAACTATGGATCCCATTAAAAATGCCCTGTATTGTTCAAATCCAATCTGTGTAATATTACCTATATGTAAAAATCTCTATACCCTGTCTTTAGTGAATTTTTTCTCATTTTGACTTTTCCCAAGATTTCCTCCATGATATATGTGAACACCCTCTCTCAAAATACCCATCTTTTAAACTTTATGAGATGTTGAAGATGGTAGCTAAATCAAAGAAAGACATAGATACACATGAATATATGGTTATAGTCATGGAATTGTTGAGGCATTGTTAACCCCTGAAAATATAAGTTGTCATAATATCATCTGGAAAGAATTCATGGACTCAAATTGACTTTAGTTTCAAAGCTTTATTACTTGCAACCTAGTCGGGGTTAAGCTAAAGTTTTTATGAGGAAAACTCAGAGTGTGGCGTGCCAACTATGGTAATTAGGTGGTCTGGGGTGGCATTAAGAAGTGGTCAGTTCTTCAAGGAACTTGTAATTTCTGTACCTAGTGCACAGGTGTCCTTCCCAGAATTCACTGTGGGTAGCTTGCAAGGGGTGTGCTTTTAGGTGTGCTATGTTAGTAAGTTGACCAGCAGTCATGGCTCCTAGGATAGTATGGCTCCTATTTGTTACCAATCAATGTCCTATTTATACAAGATAGCTTTGGGAGTGGACATCTATAGCTTATCCTTTGGATTGTATGCAGTAATTGTGGGAGTCATAGTATATGATGGTTCTGTCAGTGCAAGATAGTTCTACCAGTATATGATAGCTGGGATAGTTTTCTTCACTGGGGCCCACTCATGGGTTGCTGCTAGAGATATGGTCTTTAGTTGGGATCCAATCACCTCAACAGAATCCTATGTGTTCTTAACATATTCATAGGAGACACCTTGTTTCAGGAGAGATTTTAAGGCTACATTTTGTGCTACCTTTGAGAATCTTTTCATGATTATTCCAGTCGTTATTACGTACTCTTTCCCTGATCAATTTGTGTTCATTGTGCACATATTCTGAGAGCCAGTGGTTGAACATTTAATAGTATGCTCCTGCTTAGTCATAGACATAGTCATAGTCATAGTGAATAAACATTTATTAAGTGTCTTCTATGTGCCAGGGGATGTATGGGGTGTTCAAGGAGGATTAGTATCTCTGGTGTCAAGGCTTGCTGAGTTCTTTTCAGGGCTATTTTTCCACTTTCAGTGTCAACCTTCACTGAACTCTCAACAGTGACTCCAAGAAGCTATATCACACACAGCAGTCACACCTTGGTAAACCATCTTGGCAGATGAGCTAAACCAGGTTGAAGGTAACTGACAGGCCTCAAACCTGTCAGTGGTTAGGAGGCTGTCTAACCCAACCATGTTAAGACTTCCCCTGGCAGAATGGGCAGATGAGAACAATTTGTTCCAACATCCATGGAAGTGGCTGATACAGGTGTTATGGAGTGCTTAGAGCTTGGTCAGACATTGAAGATGCTAAAGTCAGTCACTGAACTCCAGGCTATCATCTTGCCTTGCATTGGACGAGAGAGTGAAGCTGGAAGCACACACAAATCAAGACATCACCCCAAGATGTCATTGGTCCTCTTTAAAAACAAGATGAACAGCAATGACTGTGTGCCCTGTACTTTGTGAAGTAATGGAGATACAAATAAGAAAGAGAAAGAAAGTCCCTGTCCTCAAGGAGAGCAATAGGAGACAATGCATAAAAGGAAACTGAAAAGGGGCAAGGCACTAAGGAGTCCCTAACTCAAGGTCATAATGTTTGCGGAGTTTTGAAACCAAGCAGAATGGAAAATGAAGACTTATCTGGAAAATCTTATCCCTTCTATAAAGGAAGGCTTTTGGAGAAGTTTATTTCCTTTGCTTTCTTCAGAGAGAAGAGTCAACTGAGGCTGTTAAAGAGGTGTTCTAAGTAACAAAAGCACAGTTCATCTGCTTAATGATGAGATTTCAGGAGATGAGTTTATCCTAATGCTTATGAAATATTTATATCAGCTCTTTTTGTAGTGGCAAAGAACTAGAACTGAAAGAATGCTGCTCAGTTGAGGAATTGCTGAACATGGCTTATGATTGTGGTGGAGTACTATTGTGTTATAAGAAATGATGAGGGGGTAGTTGTGGAAGAAAAAACCAGGGTAACACTTGTGTGAATGGATAAGGGAGGTGAGAAGAACTGTGGGACCACTGTGCACAGTTAATAATTGCAACGTTGCAATGATGATCAACTGTGACAGACTTGGCTATTCGGATCAGTGCAATGATTTAAGATAGTTCCAAAAGACTTATAATGAAAAAATGTTCTCCACTTTAAGAAAGACTACTGATGAACTTTCAGTGAAAATTTAAATATAATTTTCTTAATTTTTAAATTTGTCTTGCTTCTGTTCAATATGGCTAATATGGAAATATGCTTTGCATTATTTTACATGTATAATTGATTTTACATTGTTTACCTTCTCAGTGGGTGAGGGAGCAATGAGAGTAAGGTAAGAAGAAAGACTGGTACTCAAAACTTAAAAAGAAACAAATATTAAAAATAAATGAATTATCAATACATGAAACTCCAAAAAAGTTAAATAAAGTGCACCCAAAATAAGAGAATGATTGGTTACTATCTTTCTTCCCAAATTCATTTGTATGCAAAAGCAATGTACTTTATTCTTATTTTTAAGTATTTGCACCTGTTTCTCTTTATTTAATATAAATCACTGAGGGTCATTTACAGTCCAGTGATAATGTAAAACCAACTTGGAACTGTGTGCTCTGAGGACTCTTCTAGGAGCATTTTTAATGAAAATCATTCATTTAGCCAAGCAGATAGTAGTGTAGTGGATAGAGTGCTGGACCTCAAGTCAGGAAGACCTGAGATTAGATCTGAATCTGGCTTCAGATACTTACTAGCTGTGGGACTCTGGTGCATCACAGCTACTCAGCGCTGATGGAGTCACATTGATTAGTGATAAGGACATGATCCTAGAGAGATGAGCTGAACACTTCCACCGTGTTGTCAACAGACCATCATCAATCAATGCTGAGGCCATTGACCGTTTACCTCAGGTTGAAGTCAATCCCTCCTTAGTTGAACTTCCAACTGAAGAAGAGGTGTTTAATGAGCAAAGCAGAATTCATGTGGCAAAGTATCTGGGGCTGATTCTATTCCAGCTGAGATTTCCAAGGCAGAGGGACCATTGCTCACACAAAAAATGACTGAAATTTTCCAGGTTATATGGCAAGAGGAAGTTATCCCCCAGGAGTTCAAGGATGTCTCCATTGTCCATCTCTATAAAGGTAAAGGGAATAAATTGTCCCATGACAATCACAGGGGGGTCTCTCTTTTAGTTATTGCTGACAAAATTCTTGCTAGAGTTCTCCTTAATAGGATGATACTTCACCTAGAAGATGGTCATATACCTGAGAGTATATGTAGTTTCAGAAAGGGCTGAGGAACAATCTATATGGTGTTTGCTGCCTGACAACTCCAGGAGAAATGCCAGGAACAAAACAGAAGACTGTACACAACGTTTGTAGATCTGGCCAAGGTCTTTGACACTGTTAGTTGTGAGGGGTTATGGAAAATTATGCCAAAATCTGGCTGCCTGGAGAAGTTCATCAGTATTGTACATCAATTTCATGATGGCATGTTTGCCCGGGTTCTGAATAATGGACAAAGCTCTTGTGACTTCCCAGTCACTAGTAGAGTGAAACAGGGCCGTGTGCTTGGTCCCATACTTTTAAGCATGATGTTTTCAGCCATGTTATCAAATGCTTTCAATGAGGATGAACACAGCATCAAGGTCAACACCATGTGATCGCCTGCTCCATGTGAGTTCTGATGGTAAGTTCTTTAATTTGAAAAGGCTACAAGCCAAGACCAAAGTGGAGAGAGTGTTGGTGCATGATTTTCTGTTTGCAGATGATTGTGCACTCAGTGCAACCTCTGAAACTGAGATGCAACAAGGTATGAATCAATTCTCTGCTGCCTGTGCTAATTTTGGCCTAATAATTAAAACCAAGAAAACACAGGTGCTTCATCAGCCACTACCACACCATCCATACATGGAACCATTGATTACAACAAATGGAGAAGTTTTGAATGCTGTGGATAAGTTCACTTATCTTGGAAGGGTGCTTTCCAAGGATGTACACATTCACAATGAGGTTGATGCATGCATTGCCAGAGCCTGCTCAGTGTTTGGGAGGCTCTGAAGAAAAGTTTGAGAGAGAAAAGGTATTAGACTGACTACCAAACTGAAGTTATACAGAGTCATTGTGCTGACCTCATTGTTGTATGCCTGTGAAACATGAACAGCCTACCAGCGCCATGCCAGGAATTGAATTGCTTCCATTTGAACTGTCTTAGGAGATTCTGAGGATCACCTGACAGGATGAGGTACCAGACACTGAAGTCCTTGATGGAGTTGAACTGCCAAGCATTCTAACTATGCTTCAGAGAGCTAAACTCTGATAGGTTGGTCACGTTGTTTGAATGCAAATGTATGCTTCCCAAAAAGACTATTTTACAGAGAACTCATATGAGGCAGGCGATCACACGGTGTTCAAAAGAAGTGATACAAGAACACTTCCAAGGTCTCTCTCAAGAACTTTGGATTTGATTGTGCAACATGGGAGACACCGCACAGGACCACTCAGCATGGCATGCTCACATCAAAAAGGGTGCTGTGTTTAATGAGCAAAGCAGAATTGAGACAGCAAAAAGTGAACATAGGATGCACAAATTTGGAATATCCACCCCAAATATTCACAAGGACCATCTGTGCCCAACCTGTGGTGGAGCATTCCAAGATCACATTGGTCTGACTAGGCACAGTTGGACATACTGAAACTTCACTTTAATATTGCGATGTCATTTTGGTCCTCTTCAAAAACAAAGGCCAACAACCAACCAACAGTTGTGGGACCCTTAACATCTGCTTTCTTCAGTTTCTTCCACTGTAAAATGGGAATAATCAAATGAAGTACTATTTACAAAATGCTTAGCAAAGTACCTGGAACGTACCAGGTATTTAATAAATGTTTGCTCCTTTCCCTTGTCTTAGAACTTCCTCCCAGGGATTTCTGTCCATTCCAAAAGCAAACACTATATTTGTCAACTCTCTCAAATTCATGGGAGATCTCCTTGAATTTTCCAAATGTACCGAGTACAATGAATTTTTTTTTTAATTCTAGAATTCTAGGGAGCTGAGCAGTCCATGTGGCTCTTCCTGGAATACTGAGAAGCAGAAGCAAAACATGATTATCCTTTCTTGTGCCAGCTAGCAGAGGGAAGCTTCAACATACCACAGTTCCTGAAAAGGCAAGTCATATGATCAATCAATAAATTTCCTAGAGCTTTAATATACATGGTCACAAAACCTAAAGACATGATATGCTAATAGAAGAGACCCTGCTGACATTTCAATGACAGTCGATTCTCATGAGCAACAACAGTAAATCCACACTATTTCACTCTACAATCTCAGTATTCAGTGGGTTATAAGAGGAAGTAGCAATGGCTTGTAAGGATGAAGTTATAAAATGTGATTGTATCTAACCAAATACATAGAGAAAGAATTCATATTGGAAGAGACTTTTAAAGGCACTCAGCGATATTCTCAAGCATCTCCCTTCATTTTCCATCAGTGACTGCTTGGACAGTATGGATTTTTATATCACCTGGTCTATTTGCCTTTTTGATAAAATTTTCAGGTTGACAGAACCTGAACAGAACCTATACAGTAAAGTTAGCATAGATGTGCAGTATGTTGCCCCTTCCCCACCCACTGCACCTAGTCTTTATCACTGGTGCAACCATCGAATTAATTTTTTTTATGAAGCTATCAAGAGATGTTTGGACAGTGGGTTTCTCTGTTTTGCTTTGCATATCTGATGATAACAAGCAATATTATCTTCAGTCTTTGAATTTTTAAAACTCTTGAAGTATTTGAATCCATCTTTTTAATAAAAGAAACAAAATTCACCCAAATGATGAAATGCTTCTACTAGCTGTTTTGTTGTGTACCTTTTTGGTTCTGCTTCAGGTTCTAAAGCTTCTCTTCTCTTCCTCTGCAATCTTTGTAGCTAGCAACTCCATCTGCTTCTCATTTGTCAGTTCTTCTCCATGGGACTCAATCATCTCTGCCACATAATCCTCATGCACTTCTAGCTCCAATTTTTGTGCTAATTTTACTATCTTGTAAATCACTTCTTTGAAAATTTCTTCTTTCCGAAATCTATGAAAGTGAGGAATGAACTGCAGACACACTTTTTTCCCCAAACTTTCTTCATGAATGTGTGGGAAACAAGGAAAGACTTCTTTTTCCACAGGGTAAACAACTTCCAGCTTTGAGTGGTAATCGTTCATCACAGTTATGACCTAACACTGTCAGATTAAAGGTCAGAAACTTGTGCACAGGCTTGATGAGCTGTTTTAGGAGAAGGCTATCAGAGAGGAAAACATGAAGTCATGTGGTCAATGGATAGTATGATGGGGAGTCCCAAATTTGGAACAGTATAAAAGGATCTGAACATTGGTCTGAACAAATTATAGTCTTCCTGTAGCCTTATTTGGGAGCTACCTGTTCATTTAGAGGGAATGAATGTAGAAGGCATTCCCTCCTCCTAAAAAACAGGTGGAGTCAGCTTTGGCCAAAGTGTTCAATTCCTCTGAACTCTGCTGTAATAAATTTTCCTTGACACGTTTTTGTGTGTCAGGCATGTTTGTAACACATGCATCTGTTATATTTTTACATGCTTACCAATATTCTTGATCACATGGTAAATGTTCTAGGACTTCCAGAAATCTTGTATTGTCAAGTGCTTATCTCCATTCAAGGTTGCAATTGCCTTAGTAAATGCAAGTAATAGGCATTAGAATTTTCAATCACTTCCTGATCCACAGTTTGTAATAGTAGGGGAGGGGAAGTGTTAGAGAGAAAGCACTTTTACATTTTTATTAAAATCAACCAGAAGGGTAAGGTGTCCTGGGGCATTGAAATGAATATTATTATTACAAAATTCCTGGAATTAAGCATTGCACAAGCCATGGTTCAAAGATGATAAGGGTTATCTAGGCCTTAGGGTTAGTAAAATGATGAACAAGTAGTGTTCTTTCAGTGCTCTGGGATTAACTGAGTGGTACACAAGAATACGTTTTACTGTTCAAGTGCCATATCCAAGCAGAAGAGTAACTTTATTTTTCCAAGCTTTGTGCCCAGCATAGGTTTTTCTTCCAACAAGATGTATGATGGAAATGATAAAATAGGCCAGTTTCATCTACATTAAAGATTTGCCTCAGCAACTAACGACTTTCATTTAATGTTTTTTGCAGGTACTGTGGAAATCTCTTTGCTTTTTCAATATCTGCCCTAGCAGCCTCTCCCGATACTTGCACATTACAAAATCTTGCATGATTTTTAACTCTTGCAAACCCACTACTGCTTGAAATAAATGCCTGTGTTCCTTTACCTCTAAATCTTCAAAGTGGCTTTGAGTCTTTACTTGTATTGCCATCAGGCTTAAAGGAATATTCTTCTGAGTCTGATCTTCTATCCATATCATTAATGGTTTCTCCACCTCCACAACAGGGTCTTCTCTTTGTTTCAACAGATAAATCCACTTCATGAAAGCATTGCCTTCTACATGCTCCTTTATTTGAGCATCAGCCTTTAGTATGGTGTTCACAGACAAAACCAGATATTGCTTTAAGGTTTGGAAAGTGTTTTTGAAAGTATTATTTCATTTGATCTTTGCAACAACCCTGGGATTTTGGAGCTATTGTTATCCTTAATTTACAAATGAGGAAACTGAGGCAAACAGAAGTTAAATGGTTTGCTGAAGGTCACATAGCTACTAAATGTCTGAAACTAGATTTCAGGGTTAGTGTTCAGCAGATACACTGTGCTAGAGAGCTGATATTCAAGTAAGGAAGAACTTGATTAAAATTTTGCCTTTACCACACAATGGCTGCATCACCCTGGAGAAGTCACTCTAGAGCTGGATAAAATAATATCAAAATTCATTTGGAAAAACAAAAGGTCCAGAATATCAAAGAGCCTAATGAAAAGAAATGCTTGGGAAGGTGGCCTAGCGCTACCAGACCTCAAATTGTACTATAAAGCAGCAATTATCAAA
>CM053771.1:394111840-394144594 GCA_028658325.1 Potorous gilbertii | reverse complement strand
CAATAGGAAAGTATATGTCGAACCTATACAGAATTGTATGCTGTCATGGGGAGGGAGGGGGGTAGGGGGGGAAGGTGTGGGGGTATAAAATCTTAATTTTAAGGAAGTGATCGTAGAACATTTATAAATAAATAAAATAAAAAATAAAAAATAAAAAAAAAAAGAGACACAAAATGCTTTTTAATGCTGCTTTTCATGAAGAAGGAGTCCCTTACCGGGAGTTCCTTATACTGAGGAAATGTCAGAACTAGTTTTTCTTTTTTTTTAAAATTTGATCTATTCAGGAATTATTTAACAAATCTATTTTAATAGGACCATCACAATATGATTGAACATATGGTCTATTAATTTTTTTTTAGTAACAACACTATCAAACTTTATAAATATGACTTTACTATTTAGAAATAAAATGGAATTTACTCATTAATGAATGAAAGGATAAAATTGACTCAAAATAAAATCAATGAAAGCTGTATGCTCCATAAAAGAAAGAAAACAATGGAGGAAAAATAAGTTTACAAAGAGCTTGTCAGGAGATTCGGCTAAGTGAAATCTTCCTAAATGTGTTTAAGAAATAGTATTGGCAGCACAACAAATGAAAAGGAAAATATCTCTGAAGATTTCTATTTGTTATAGATGTATTTTCTCTGTCAATGGCAGTGAAGCCATATATTTGATCTTTAATATTATAGTTTCTGATATGCCTGTTGTATGAGGAAGGAAAAGTGACAATAAAGAAGATAAAAAGAAAAAAGAAAACAGCTGGACAAATATATACTGAAGAGATCTATGCTAGAGTAATAGAATTGTTACTGAGGGATCGTTCTTGAATCAGCAGAAAGAAGCAGGATATCAAAGCTTGCAAAAAAATTTTTGTGTCTAATTATTAAACATGTCTAAAATATATCAAATAATTAACATATGCAATTTTTTCCTTTCTACAAAGCTTTTCTGAGAGTAACCTAGACACACACATATTAAACATATTGAGGACAAGCTTGATGAAGAAATAAGAAGACAACAGGCAAGTGGGAAACTACAAGGTGCTTTTGATGAAATTTGACAATTACAACAATTCACATTTGTTTATTGCTCTTTAAAGTTTGCAAGTGTTTTACATATTTTATCTCATTTGGTACAAGAATTCTGTGAAACAAGGAGGTAGAATCTGAATCTCAGAGCTGTTAAATGATTTTCCCAGGATAATACAACTATGATGTACTTCATATGAACTTTAATTTGGGTCTTCCTGACTCCAAGATTCCTGACTCTTCCATGCTGCTTCTCCCTAATCTACAGACCTATCTTTTTAGCATCAACATTTTTTAGATAATACAGTAAGGCATCATAGAATACTATCATCTCAGAAGAATTAAAGTTCAGGGTCACTCAAAGGGCAGTGAAGGGGCACACAGTAGATGGGAGTCAGCTGTCAAATACAGTCAAGAAGAAATTTCCACGGGAGAATCAGTATAAAGGATGGCATTGGAAAGATATATGACCAGAATAAAAGTGGTGTTGTCATGTTGCAAGAAGGAGAGATAAAGTAATGGGCAACCTGGTATCCAAGCAATATCAAGAGATGTAGAGAAACCTGACAATCATATTTTGTGGATACATAAAAGACATAGACCAGAGCTGAGCAAGATCAGAATATATGACCTGCAATCTTTGGTGGTGGAGGGATTACTGACTTCAGTGAGAGTACATATCCATCAAAGTACTGGAATATTTGAGCAGCTAGGTGGCACAATTGATAGAGCACTGGGCTTTGAATCAGGAAGACTCATCTTCTTGAGTTAAAATCAGGCCACCTTTACTAGCTGTGTGAAGCTGGTCAAGTCACTTAAGCCTTTTTGCCTTACCTATAAAATGAGTTGGAGAAAGAAATGGCAAATCATTCCAGTATCTTTACCAAGAAAATTCCAAATGTCCAACAAAGAGTTAAACATGACTGAAAAATGACTAAAAATTGGAATATATGTAATGCCTTATGAGCTACAAAAGGGACCATCTTGCTTCATTTCTATAACAATCCTGTAAAAGAGTCAGTACAAGTATAATTATCTTAGCACAGTGACTGACACATAACAAGCACTTAATAAATGCTTTTCTGTCTCTCTTTCTCTCTCTCTGTCTTTCTGTCTCTATATCTCTCCTTCTCCCATCTATCTGACAAAGTATGGACCCAAGCCAAAACCAGGTTTGCCTCTTATCCCAAAAGAATTTGGGTTCTATTTGTTTATGGACCCTGGAAAATCCCACCCTGAACTCTCCCTGTATTTTCCCACTTGATCAAGTTAAGTCTCTGGAGTTCACTTGAGGTTATAATCCTATCAACTGGCCTTTCATGGTAGCCTACACCCAAGCTCCCTATTCTCTGTTGCCAAGCCCTCCATTGTCAGGATAATGCCCAGCTACTTCTCACCCTTGATCCTATCTGGATCCCATTCTCTTGATCCAGGATTTAGACTTCTAGTCACTATAGCCTACTGGCCATTCCTCTCAAGCTCCTCCCTAGACCCCTCCTTCAGTCACCTCAGACTACCCCACTCCAAGATCCTTCCTACAGTCTTTCTATACATAAAATCCATCTCGTTTCCAATAAAGTGTTCAGATTCAATCTGGCCCTCTTGTATTAGCAATACAAATGCTGAAACTCCATAAAAGTCTGGACAATATGACAGATTTTTAATTCAGCCCACCTTGGATGGTATTTTAATTAACCTTGGTTTATTTGGCTAAAAGAAGCCTTGGGTAGAATTCATTTGGGCAGGACCCACATGTCACTATTTTGGGGTCCAACACCCCTAAACCCCAACATATCCACACATCCTTTCGTCTACAGAACAAAAGTTGTTCATAAATTTACTTTTCTTTGATTAAAATATTCATTTTTTGAACCAGAGGTTTAAATATTGACATATTTCTACACATATCAACAGCATTTAAGTACTACATTTGTAAATTTAACCAAAAAGAAAATTAAAACCCACTTTTGAACTTCTACTGCCTAGCACAGTACCCAGTTCCTACAGCAGTCTCTGATTGAGAAGAGGTACTTAATGCTTGTTGATTTAAATTCAATATAATTTTTCTAAAGGTTTTTTAGAAAAATGTAATTTATAGCATGTACATTTTCTGATGAAATATATATGTATACACATATTTGTTATTTGAAAGAAGATCAGTATCTGTTTATAGATAAAAATCAAACTTAAAAAATTGAAAATAAACTAGAATGCAAGCTCATTATGAATAAGGATTACTTCATCCTTTGTACTTCTATCCTTAGCACCTAGCATACATAGTACCTTGTACATTTTGGTGATATTTAGTCATTTTCAATTGTGTCTGACTTTCTGTGACCCTGTAGCACCAACCAGATATTAGTGCCTATGGCAGCCATTAATTTACCTGCACAATTCTGAATTCATGAAATACAACAGGCTGTCCACATGGAAGACAGAACTAAAACATTTATTCAAACACTAGAAAGTCGAATCCATCACAGCAACAAAGAAATCCATACACAATAACATTGCAGGGCACCACCATCCCCAAGTCTTCCCTCTGTTAGGCTTTCACAAACCAGCTCCCTTAATCAAGTCACAAGCAAGCTCTCCCACTCACACTGGTTGCTGCCTTTCCCAGCTCTGATTGCTTTCTAACTTCCTTTCAGCTCTGCTCTAGCTCTGCCTCTTCTGTTCTACCCTTCTTGATTCACACCTTTTTGTTCCATGTGACTTGACTCATGTGACTTAAGCTTCCATATAACTTAAGCAGGTCCTTTTAATGGATAGGAAAGATCTTCCCATTAAGAATCAAAATTACATTAACAATAAGCAAAAATGTATTTATTATCAATACAGGCCCCATTGGAGGTTTTCTTGGCAAAGACACTATAGTGGTTTGTCATTTCCTTATCCAGCTCATTTTACAGAGGAGGAAACAAGCAAAAAGAGTTAAATGAATTGCCCTGGGTCACACTGGCAAGTGCCTGAGGGCAAATTTAAACTCAAATCTTCCTGACTGTAGGCCCAGTGCTCTGTTAACTACACCACCTAGCTGTCCCTAGTACATAAAAGTTGCTTACTGATTAACAAATGGATTAAAATATTTATTATTCACCTATTTTGTACTAATAGTATAGAGTATTAAACAATTATAGGGAAGATAAGGTTTCCACTTGTGATTTAGTGAAAAGAATATCATATCTACAGTCAGAGGTCATCAGTTTGAGTTACAACTGAGCCATTTACTACAGTACATGCACCAGAAAAGACAACTTATTTTTTTATTCCTATGTAAAAGAGTGGGGTTGGAATTAGATCATCTCTAAATTTCTTCTAGCTACAAATCTTGTACTACTTCTCTCACTCTTCAGGGATTATTATTTAATTGATAAAATAATATTAAAAAGTTCTTGTGGGTTCCCAAACATTTTTCTTCCTTTGCTTTTCTCCCTCCTAGCAATCTTAGATGCTAGGTCAAAAGAAAATTTTAAGTCAAGTCAACAAGTAGTCAATGTACTTACTATGTAGCAGTTAATGTATTAAGCACTTGGGATACAAAGACAGGCAAAAAGACAGATTCTCCTCTCAATAAACTCTTAGTCTAGTGGGGGAGACAACATGAAGATAATTGTGTACAAACAAGGTGCATATGTATGTGTGTATGTGTAAAGATAAATACACAATCTACATATGCACATAGATGCATACATATACATACACATACACAATCCATATATATACACACACATATATTAGTCATTCAATAAGCATTTATTGCCTACTTTGTGACAGGCATTAAATTTCTATGCACTGGGAATCAAAAAGATGTAAAAGACAGTTCTTGCCCTCAAGTTTACAAATTGAGTGGGAGAGAACAATATGAGCAGAAATTATATAAAACAAACTATACACAGGATAAATAGGAAACAATTAACAGAGAGAAGACAATGGAATTAAAGGGTTGGGGAAGCTTTCTTATATAAGATGTGATTTAAATTGGGACTGAAGGGAAGCCAGGGAGATTGATAGTAAGAGTAGGGGAGGGAAAGTATTCTAAGCAAGGAGAACAGAAAAAGAGAATTTACCTGGAGCTGAAAGATGAAGTGTCTTGTTTGTGGAATAACCAGGAAGTCAGTGCCTTTGGAACAGAGTACATGGCAGGAAGTAAGGTGTAAGAAGACTGGAAAGATAGGAAGGGAAAGGTAACAAAGGGTTCTGAATGCCAAGTAGAACATTTTGTATTTGATCTTGGACGCAATAGAGAGCCACTGGAATTTGTTGAGTATATGTATGTAATATAGTGGTATCTGGGGTTTAGCAAAATCATTTTGGTGACTGAATGGAGGATGGATTACAGTGGGGAGAGAGGCAGATAAACTCACCACTAGGGCATTATGGTAGTCCAGGTAGGAGGTGATGAAGGGTTGTACTTGAATGGTGGCAGAGATATTGAAAAGGTGAAATTGGTAGCCCTTAGCAATATATTGAACATGGGGGAATGAGAGATAGTGAGAAAACCAGGTTGACTGCTAGGTTGGGGGTCTGAGGGACTGAAGGATGGTTTTGCTCTCTTTGGTAATGGTGAAGTTAGGAGGGAGGAAGGTTTAAAAGGAAAGATAACAAACTGTTTTAGACATGTTTGTTTTTATATCTACTGAATATCTAGCTTCCAGATGTCTGTTTGTTTTGGAGATGGAGACTGAAGTTCAGCAGAGAGGCTAGGTGGACACGGTCAACCATGAAAACAAATGACCAAAGAGTTACAGGGATTATGCAAATGCTAACCACAGTTAATTCTTGTATCAGCAAGGACCTCAGCATACACAGGAGAGACTGTTGTACAGGTTCTTAGATCTGCTTTTCTAAAAGAAAAGAAACTTTTGGGGGTCAACAATCTTCTTTAATTACATTCATCAACAGAGAAAACACAAGCAGAGAAATAAAGACCAACAGACAGGGCTTCCAACTGTCTGACCATAAGCAATACATGCATCACAGATCAACAGATAGATCCAATTGTCTGACATAGTTGCCAGAGAAGAAGGACCAACATCTGAGTTTTCAAAGAGGGGGCATTCCTTAGTGGCTACCTGGAGTTTCATTTGGCCAAACAAACATTCCAATGTGTAAGCCCCAAAGTAAAACCTTACTTCAGAGTATTTATACACTTTTCAGAGCCAGAAAGCATGATCCTCTGACCCAGTGCCTAATTACAAATTAACAAAAGGTAATTGGCTGGGAAGATCTTTAACTCTTCCCTCACCCACCATTAACCTTACATTAACATTACAACTCTGAGAAAAAAACAAAAACAACAAAGAGTTAACAGTGTTCATAAGCAAAAAGCTCTATTTCATTGAAGGAGGGAAACTAGACACTCTTGCCGGTGGGGGATGGGAGGGTGGAGGGGATGGGGGTGGGGGAAGGCTTTAGTAGGAGATCTGCTTTAGTGTAGGCAAATCTCAATGCATCAACCAGTGTACTAGTGTATGCACAGTGATCTGTAGCCCTGACAATATGGGGTAACAGCAACAACCAGATAATTTTGATTCATAGCAGGACTTAGGATTGGAACATGGGCGCTGTAGGTACTTCTCAGAGTTCAGGGATCACCTGGTGCTGCTTTGAAACAATTCTGGGATTTTGATGTGGCTAAGTTCATCCAGAGGGCATGTGCAAAGGATTTTTCTTTAATAATTTTAAACTTACTTTTTTTTAGTTTACAACATTCAGTTCCACAAGATTTTGAGTTTTAAATCATCTCTCCTCCCTCTGCTGCAAGACAGCATGCAGTCTGATATAGGCTCTACATGTACATTCATATTAAACATATTTTCACATCAGTCATGTTGTAAAGAAGAATTATAACCAATGTAATAAATCACAAGAAAGAAGATACAAAACAAAGCATAAAAGATAGAGAGTAAATAGTATGCTTTGATCTACATTCAGACTGTAATTCTATATCTGACTGTGGATAGCATTTTCCATCATGAGCCTTTTGGAGTTGTCTTTAGAACCTTGCATTGCTGAAAAGAGCCAAATCTATCAGTTAGTCATCTCACAATGTGACTGTAACTGTGAACAATGTTCACCTGGTTCTGCTCCCCTCACTCAGCATCAGTTCATATAGCTCTTTCCAGGTTTTTCTGAAGTTCACCTGCTCATCATTTCTTATAGTACAATTGTATTCTATTCCATTCATACACCACAACTTGTTCAGCTATTCCTCAATTGATGGGCATCCCCTCAATTTCCAGTTCTTGGCCACCACAAAAAAGAGTTGCTATAAAAATTTTTGTACCTGTGGGTCCTTTCCCCATTTTTATGATCTCTTTGAGATACAGCCCTAGAAGTAGTATTGCTAGGTCTAAGGATATGCACATTTTTATAGCCCTTTGGGCATAGTTCCAAATTGTTCTCTAGAATGGATCACTTCACAAGGCAACCAACAATGCATTAGTGTTCCAATTTTTCCACATCTTCCCCAGCATTTATCATTTTCTCTTTTGTCATGTTAGCCACTCTGATAGGTGTGATGCAGTATCTCAGAGTTGTTTAGATTTGCATTTCTCTTGTCAATAGTGATTTAGAGCATTTTTTCATATGATTGTAGATAGCTTTAATTTCTTCTTCTGGAAACTGCCTGCTCATAACCTTTGACCATTTATCAATTGGAGAATGACATGTATTCTTATAAATTTGACTCAGTTCTCTATATATTTTAGGAATGAAACCTTTATCAAAGATATTGGTTGTAATATTCTTTCTCAATTTTTTGCTTCCTTCCTAATTCTTGGTTACATTGGCTTTATTTGTACAAAAAATTTTCAATTTAATGTAATCAAAATTATTCATTTTGCATTTCATAATGTTCTCTACCTCTTGTTTGGTCATAAATTCCTCCATTCTCCATAAATCTGACAAGTAAAGTATTCCTTGCTATGCTAATTTGCTTGTAGTATCAGCCTTTATATCAAAGCTGTGTACCCATTTGGACTTTACTTTGGTATATGGGGTAAGATATTCATCTATGCTCAATTTCTGCCACACTATTTTCTAGTTTTTCCAGGAGATTTCATCAAATAGTGAATTCTTATTCCAAAGGCTGGGGTCTTTGGGCTTATCAAACAGTTGATCACTATTGTCATTGACTAATGTGTTTTATGTACCTAACCTATTGCATCGATCCAACACTATATTTTCTTAGGCAGTACTAAATAGTTTTTGATGATTGCTGCTTTATAACACAATTTAAGATCTGGCATGGCTAGATCACCTTCCCTGGCATTTCTTTTCATTAATTCCCTTGATATTCTGAAACTTGTTTTCTTCCAGATGAAGTTTGTTATTATTTTTTCTAGCTGAATAACATAATATTTTGGTAGTTTGGTATGGCACTGAATAAGTGAGTTAATTTAGATGGAATTGTCATTTTTATTATATTAGCTCTGCCTACACATGAGCAACCGACATTTTTCAATTATTTAAATAAGACTTTATTTGTATGAAAAGCATTTTGTAATTGTATTCATATAGTTTGTTTCGGCAAGTGGACTCAAATTTTTATAGTGCCTGCAGTAACTTTAAATGGGAATTCTCTTTTTATCTCGTTGTTGGGCTTTGTTAGAAATACATAGAAATGCAGATGATTTATGTGGGTTTAATTTTGTATCCTGCAACATTGCCAAAGTTGTTTTAAGTAGTTTTTTACTTGATTGTCTCTAGGATTCCTTAAGTATATCATCATATCATCTGCAGAGTGATAATTTAGTTTCTTCTTTACCTATTCTAATTCCTTCTATTTCTTTTTTTCCCTCTTATTGCTAAAACTAATATTTGTAGTGTCATATTGAAAAACAGTAGTGATAATGGACATCCTTGTTTCACCCATGAAACTTGGAAATGCATGTAGCTTATCCCCATTACATATAATGCTTGCTAATGGTTTTAGAAAGATACTACTTATTATTTTAAGGAATTCTCTATTTATTCCTGTGCTTTCCAGTGTTTTCAATAAGAATGGCTGTTGTATTTTGTCCAAAGCTTTTTCTGCATCAACTGAAATAATCATATGTTTTTTCTCAGTTTTGTTATTGATATGATGAATAATACTGATTGTTTTCCTAATATTGCACCAGCCCTGCATTCCTGGTATAAATTCTACCTGCTTATAGTGTATTATTCATGATAAGTTGCTGTAATCTTTTTACTAATATCTTATTGAATATTTATCTATATTCATTAGGGAAATGGGTCTATAATTTTTTTTCTGTGTTTTCACTCTTTCTGGTTTAGGTATCAGAATCATATTTTTATCATAAAAAGAATTTGATAGGACTGATTCTTTGCCAGATTTCCCAAATAGTATTGGAATTAACTGTTCTTTAAATGTTTGAAAGAGTTTGCTTGTATATCCACCCAACCTTGGAGATTTTTTCCTGGGGAGTTCAATGATGGCTTGTTCAATTTCTTTTTCTGAGATGAGGTTATTTAAGTATTTTACTTCCTTTTCTGTTAATCTGGGCAATTTTTATTTTTTAAAGTATTCAACCATTTCACTTAGGTTGTCATATTTATGGACATACAGTTGGAAAAAGTAATTTCTAATTATTGTTTTCATTGGAGGTGAGTTCACCCTTTTCATTTTTGATACTGGTAATTTGGCTTTCTTCTTTTTTCAATCAAATTGATCAAAGGTTTATCCATTGTATTTTTTTTCATAAAATCAACTCAGTTTTATTTATTAATTCAAGTTTTCTTAATTTCAACTTTATTAATCTCATTTCGGTTTTCATTGTTTCTAATTTGGTATTCAATTGGAGATTTTCAATTTGTTCTTGTTCTAGTTTTTTTTAGTTGCAAATCAATTCATTGATCTCCCTTTTTCTGTCATATTCATGTAAATATTCAGAGATATAAAACTTCCTTTAAGAATTGCCTTTGCTGCAACCCATAAGTTTTGGTAGGTTGTCTCATTTTTGTCATTCTCTTGAATGAAGTTATTGATTGTTTCTATGATTTGTTGTTTGACCCACCCATTCATTAAGATTAGATTATTTAATTTCCATTTAATTTTGGTCTATCTTTCCATGATATTTATCACATGTAATTTTCATTGCATCATGGTCTGAAAAGGACACATTGCCTATTTTTATTTTTAGGTGAGATTTATGAAGTTCAGAGAGGGGTAGGTTGAGGTTGCTGCATAGTATAGTTTTGCTTTTTATTTCTTCCTATAACTCCCTTAGCTTTCCCACTTGGTGGCTTTATGTTTAGGAATGATGTTACTTCATTGTCTATGGTGCTTTATTCTCAAAACAATGCTCATTTCCCTCTGTTCTTTCCCCCTACTGTAATGTTTTTGTGCCTCTTCATGTATTAACCCTTATACTAAAAAAGAGTGGAGTAAAAGAGAGGGGTGGTCCTGGCATGGAGATCTTGACAATATGAACACTCCCACAATACATTATATTCACCTATCTACATATATATATATATATATATATATATATATATATATATATATATATATATATATATATATGGATATATATACATACATACATGTAGCTTGGACTTGTCACAGAATGCTCAGTTTATATAAATGGAGGCACCTTTTGTGGCCTTTAGGCCATGACTCCTATTGCTTAACATGGAGCCCTCTGCATCCCCTAACCTCTACCACTGGACTGGTAACCTCCTTTGATTGACTGAGTGTAGCCTTAAAATAGATAAGACTGAACTGATTGTTCTTTTTATGTTGTTTTTTTGTCCACTTATCTGTCTGGTCTAGAGGTGAAGGTTACTGTTCATTCACAGCATGAGTGTCATGAATTGAACTGATGAGGAGAAGGATTGTCTTTCTCTGCTCTCTATGTTACCTTGGTTCCAAGAAATGTGCCTGGGGTGGTGAATGTTTGTTGCTGTGTTCAACATTGCAAAGGCAAAAAATCCAGGGAGGCTACCTAGCCTGAGTGGTAGGGCATGCAGAGACCTCCATATTAGGCAATGTAGACATATTCTAAAGTCTCTTCAAGGTGCTTCCATCTTATTTTATTCTATTTTTTTTTAGGGCACCTCCATTTTAAGCAAAGTGGGAATACCCAGACCAGTCTCAGAGGAAAAGCACCATCATTAAAAAAGACCAGGGAACAGTTCCCGTACAAGGTAAAAAAGAAAACAGGGAAGTTAGGAGACAAGGGATAAGGAGGGAGAGAATGCATGGAGAACCAAGAAAAAAGGTGTGTTGCAGTGATTACACCACCAAGACAACTCTCTGTGCAGGGATGGGATTGCAGGTGTTTGACTGAATCCAAACTTCACAGAACAAATTTCCTTAGTAAAAGGGTTTGTTCTGTAAAACTTGGGCTCAGTCAAAAGGCTGCACCCAAGGATCTAGAGGGCCACATATGACCTCTAGGCCATAGGTTCCTTACCCCTGCAAGTCTACAGTCTCTAAAATCTCTTAAATAAAAAAGACTTATAATCTAAAAGTACATTTTTACTGAGTTTGTCCTCTCACCATATTCATTCTGGTAGCTCTAAAATTGCTCAGGCCACTCTGGGAAATAATGCCACCGTTTACCTTCTTATTTCACTCTTTTTAACAAGTGCTGGATTAAAAGCTAGGAGGCACTATATATAGAACACTGGACTTGGAATAAGGAAGATTAATCTTCCTGTGTTTAAATCAGACCTCAGATGCTATCTGTGAGACTCTAGATAAGTCACTTAAGCCTGTATGCTTCAGTTTCCTCATCTATAAAATGAGCCAGAGAAAGAAATGGAGAACCACTGCAGTATTTTTACCAAGAAAATCCCAAATGAGGTCACCAAGAGTCAGACATAACTAAAATGATTGAACAACAACAAATGACTGAATCGTAGAAAAAGTCAGAGAAAGGAAGACATTTGGCCAGCTTTGAATGGGGAGGAGAACGTCAATGCCATGGGTTCCAAGTGACCCTAGCATAACCCTAATTTTTCAGAGGTAAAAGTGTGGGCTCTGGCCTCAAAGAATGGGGCTCCAAATCTGTTCTCTGATTCTTCATGCTTGGGAGACTTTAGGCAAGTCCTTTAATGTTCCTGAGCTTTACAGTGTTTACTTTTAAAATGAGAGGCTTAGGTTAGATAGTCTTGGGGAGTTCCTTTCAATGGTAGATAAATAATTTTACGATAATTTCTGAAGCAAAAATGCAACATGCAATTTTTAAAAGCAGCTGTTTTAGAGAATTCGGTCTCATTTGTTGGTACCTACCAGTGAAAGGCAATACTTTTCATAATAAACAATTGTTAACAACTATCCTTTATGCACTTTGAAAAGAACAGACTCCTGGCAAAAGTCTCAAGGAAATAAAGGATGAAAAATAAGAAAAAGTTTTTGTGTTGAGTCCTTGAAGATAAAAAAAGGTCTCTGGTTGGTGAGGACATTTCTTTTCCATTCATATCACTGTACCACATGCCTCTTTAATAAAGGAGGCATATAATGGCCTTGAATGGTGTATCTGTCTGGAGCAAAAACCACCCACAGTTTCAGTAAGATTTCAAATCAATTGTGGCATGCTTAAGTTCATGAGTGGGGCTGAGATAAAAGCAAAGAAAAATGCCACATTTGTATACTATGTTGAATTATAGCAATTACTAAATACGTCATATTCGGCCTCCAGTGCTCTCCATTTAAATTGTTAGGAAGAGCTTTTTATATTTTATTTATAATTTTTTTCATATAGTTAAACACATGGTCATGCCATGCCAGTGGTAACCATATCATTTATGGGTAGCTCTAGAAGACGTTTTCAGTTCAACTAAGCAATTGAACAAAGACTGATTTTAGAGGAAGGAAAGAATGAGGCAGTAAATGCATTGAAAACATAGTAGGCCCATTTCATTGTAAATTCGCCTCCATCTGTGAGAAGTAGCATCAGCTTCTTGAGTGATAATGGGCAAGTCACTTAACCTCTCTGTGTCTTAGTTGCATAATTTCTAAAATGGGAGGACTTGACTAGATGGTGTCAAAGGTTCCTTTCAGTTCTAAATCTATGGTGCTATGACCTCTCAGTTTGTAGAACGGGTTTAAGGTTTCTCATTGTCCTAGTTGTTAAATTTATTATTTAAATCATGCTTCAAGCTCTTCAGAGACTTTGGAATACTTAATCTCATCATCGTCATCATCACCATTGTTATCAGTACACCACAAAAATAACTAACGAAAAATTGGTTAGTTTATGTTATAGAAATATCATTACACCAATGTATGTTAGGCACTATTATAAATCTCTTCTTGGCAATTACATCATATGATTACTTATAAAATAGTTTCTACCTGAATTGCAACTGGCCTCTTTCCTCTTAATTGAAAAATTATTGTCTGGAATATAAAAAAAAATTTGTTTTTTATCTTGAGTACTAAGATAAGTGCAGTTCTCCAACCAATTGAAACTACAAATAATGCTATGGATATAGCTGGAACAAGAATTTATGCTACACTAAAATTTTTGGCTTTCCTAAAATAAATAAATGTTATCATATAGATAAATTCCCTCTACCGAAGAAAATATTCACCTATAATTTTAAGGCAGCAGATAGTTGACCACAATGTTTACAAACAGAAAGTAAATAATATAAGGTGTTAGAAGATTTTTCTGAGGTGAAATTTTTAGATATTCAGAACTTTATATTTTCAGAGTACTTTATGATGATTTTAAACACATCTTTCATTTGTTGTGTTAGCTTTCTTTTAAAAATAGATTTTACTGACATCTTTTATATTTACATTACTTTCCTTTCTGAAAATATCCCTTCTATATCCTGTTGTGATAAAGATATTTTTAATTTAACACTTTCCTCCAAGTACATATTAAAAACAAATTTTTAATATTTTAAAAGTTTTTTTATTCCCTCCTGTCTTGCCTCCCCCATACTATAAGCAATCAGATATAGTTTTTATATATTTCATATATATAATATATATACACAATCATGTAAAATGTTTCCATATTTGTCATTTTTTATAAAAAGACTCAACATAAAAAGAATAAAAGAAAGATAGGAAATAATAGTATGCTTCAATTTGTATTTAAACAGTATCAGTTCTTTCTGTGGAGGTGGATAAATAGTATCCACCGTTAGTTCTTTGGGGTTGTCTTGGATCACTGTATTACTAAGAATAGTTAAATCATTCATGATTCTTCATTGAGCAATATTGCTGTTATCACTTCACTATGCATCAGTTCATGGAAGTCTTTTCAAGTTTTTCTGTAATCATCCTGCTCATCATTTCTTATAGTACAATAATATTCCATTACAATCATATACCACAGCTTGTTTAACCATTCCCAGATTGTTGGGCATTCCTTTGATTTCCAATTCTTAGCCATGACAAAAAGAGCTGCTATAAATACTTTTGTACAAATAGGTCCTTTATCCTTTTTGTAAATATAAAGATACTTCTAAAAAAGAAAAAAAAAAACCAGCAAAATTAACCAACACATCCACATAGTCAGATCATTCATGTGTAACCTGAGCCCCCAAACACATTGTCATACTAGTGCCTTCTCATTGGTGGAGATTGAGATGGGAGATAGATGAGACTGAAGAATAACCCACAGAATCCAACTCACCAATTCCTATCCATTCTTCAGAGAAAGATCAAAGAGGATTCCTCTGTCTGGTATGGAAGACATCAGAAACCATCTCAATGAAATTATCTTTGGCAAGATAGTGGAGAAAAGAAAGAGGGAGAGGGGGAGAGAGAGAGAAAGAGAGAGAGAGAGAGAGAGAGAGAGAGAGAGAGAGAGAGAGAGAGAGAGAGAGAGAGTTTGTTTCAGTCTGGTCATTTTAAAAGATAAGCAAAGGAAATTCTACCCATGTGGTAGGGTATACAGAACAATCTGAGTATGCCCAGATAATCTTCATATATAATGATGTACACCTTTTGTGCCTCTATCTCTGCAAAGAAAGAAGGAAAGTGCATTTTCTCAATTTGTTTGCAGGCCCAAGCTCCTTGGTGATTATAATTACAGAGAGTTTAGTTTGTTTTTGTTTATCCATTTACATTTATGTAGTCATTCTACATCTGTCTATAGGCATAGACACACACACACAGATAGACATTTTTTGCTTTATGTAAGAATACCCTTCTGTAGATTTCTACGTAAAGTGATTACTGCTTAATGTAGGTGGACAAGGGAGAAGGGAGAGAGGGAGGAAAGAAGGGGAATTGTGTACCAGTGGAGAATGGGGGTTGGTTTAAGGACACTTATGGACTGGGGATAGAGAAAGAAGGGCAGTGGACACCAGAGGTGTGGGGTGAGAAGGTAGCTATATAGGGATCTAGCCAGAACTGAGTGGAAAAGTAGAGAGAGGGAAGGGCAGAACAGTGCTGGCCAGACTCAGACACAGACAAGAGAGGATGAGAAAATGTACAGATGGATGGTACCAAAACATGGTCTCACATATGACAGACCCATAAGAGGTGGCAGAGCACTGGGCTGAGGGGCAGGATTAGAGAAAGAGCATTTTATTGTACCCTGGGTAGTAAAGTTAACCTAAGTAATTTTTTTGGAATGAGAATTTTTTTCAGAATTCTTTATATGAAGTCAAATTTGCATAATGTAAATTTATATAGAAGTACTAGCTATCTGTCTGTCAGTCTGTCTACCTACCTGTCTGTCTGTCTGTTTCTATCTGTCATCTACTTATCTACCTATAGTTTTCCTGGTTCTGCTTACTTCTTTTTATATCAGCTACATATTCTTCTTTATATTTTTCATATGCATTATTTCAATATACCATAGTAATACTACTTATGAAATTTGTTTAGTTATTTCCCAGTAAAATGACAAATACTATTTTTTATTATTTATTTTAGTCTTCAACATTTCCACAAGATTTTGAGATCCAAATTTTCTCCCCATCTCTCCTCTCCCCCACTCAGATGGCATGCATGCTGATTACCTCTTCCCCTAGTCTAAGGTCTCCTCCATCACCAACACCCCCTCACTTTCTTGTAGGGCAAGATAGATTTCTATACCTCATTGCCTGTTCATTTTAGTTCCAAGTTGCATGTAAAAACAATTTTTAGCATTTGTTTTTAAAACTTTGAGTTGCAAATTCTCTCCCTTCTTCCCTCCCCACCCACCCTCATCTTTTGTCAGCAAGGTGATGTTTCTGTTTTTTAGTATGCTGTCCAGAGTTGCCATAGTTTTCCTTCCAAGGAACAAATATCTTTCAATTTCATGGTTGTAGTTGCTATCTGCAATGATCTGCCCAAGAGAAAAAAATCTGACGCTGTTTTCATTTCGTCTCCCTCTATCTACCAGGAGGTGCTGAGCCAGATCCTATGATGTTAGTTTTCTTGATGCTAAGCATCAACTAGCTTTGCTACTCTTCATATATTCAAAGCTATGGTTTTTCCAGTAGCAATGTATGGCTGTGAGACTTGGATTATATAGAAAGCTGATCACCATAGAATTGATGCTTTTGAAAAGACATTTGAGAGTCCAAGGGACAGTAAGGAGATCAAATCAGTCAATGTAGAAAGAATTTAATTCAGGCTATTTAATGGAAGGTCAAATACTGAAGCAGAAACTTAAATACTTCAGTCACATAAAGAGAAGAAAGACCTCACTGGGAAAACCCTTCATGTAGGGAAACATTGAAGGCAAAAGGAAAAGTAGACATTGGAGGATAAGATGGATAGGTAGTGTCATGGAAACAACAAACATGAACTTGGACAGATTTTGAGAGACAGTGGAAGACAGAAATGTTGTGGTTTCATTACATGTTGTGGAACTGTCTCAAAGAATTCAGTCAGACCACTTCTAATCCAAGTATAGACATTTATTGTGATTGACACCTCTCAAGAAGTAGACTAAGTTCCCAGAGGAACCAGAAACTTCAGAGAATGCAAGATAGATTTTAATAGAGTAAAGATGTTATTATATAACATAAATTATGAGTATTAAAAAGGCAGGAGGGGTTTTTTGAGGCCTTAGGTAATAGGGGAGGGGTCCCAGTCACAGTGGAAGTACACATGCAATTACCACAAAGCATACAGAAAAACTCTTTTGGTGGGGAGGTATGTATGTATGATAATGATATAAGCATCTCTATGTCACAAGTCCACCTAAAGGACAGCTTTTGCTGTTTCTATGTAGGCAAAGTCTCATCTCTAGTTTTGGGATATATACATCCTGCTTGGGCATCCTGGTGGTGTGGCGTTTTGATTGGCTGAGTATTGTGGTCCTGTCTGAGACTAGATGATTGTGGTTGAGTACATGGATATATCTGCTATTTCTGTGGGAAATATGAAGAATGGGTCCAGGGGCAGTGGCTAGCTAGAGGCAGTGATTGGGATCCCATCACATGGATGGACTTACTGTTTCTGTGAGAAATATGATTTCATGGACATACCTGTTGTTATAATGCCCTTGAGGCATATATGAGGAAATCAGGATATCAAGTAAGGGGGTAGCTTGTTAGGGGCAATGGACTTGCTTTTCAGTGGGGCCTATAAGGAAGTTAGAATATCGGGACTGGGTACAGGTTAACTAGTATTCCATCAAAAAGAGTCTGACATGACTGAACTACCTAAAAACATCAACAACAAATCATTTAGCCTCTTCCAATTGCTCTAATTTATTTACCTGTCTAGGTTCCTTTTGTTTCTATTTAAATAATTTTGACCAACTTTGATTTTTTCATCTGGAATGTTGGAAAGTTCTCTATTCTATTAAAAATTCACCCTCCTTCCTCCACTAGTAGAACTTCTTCTTAAAGATTTTACAAGCATACATTATAGATATTGTAGCTTTGGTTCCAGACCACCAAAATAAAATGAATATCACAATAAGTCACACATGTTTTTTTGGTTTCCCAGTGCATATGCAATTTATGTTTACCCTATATTGTAGTCTATTAAGTGTATAATGTCTAAAAAAATCAATGTATATGCCTTAATTAAAAAGAAACTTTATTTCTAAAAATGTTAACCACAATCTGAGCTTTCAGTAAGTTGCATTCCTTTTGTTAGTAGAGAGTACTGCCTCCATGTTGATGGCTAGAAAGTGATCAAGGTGTGGTTGATGAAGGTTGGGGTGGCTGTAGCAATTTCTTAAAATAAGACTTTAATGAAGTTTGTCCCATTTGACTGACTCCTCCTTTCACTTGAACATAGACGCCATTGTAGGATTATTAATTAGCTTAATTTCAATGTCATTATATCTCAGGGAATAGAGGGGCCCAAGGAGAGGGAGAGAAATGGGGAAATGGCTGGTGAGTGGAGTAGTAAAAACACATACACAATATTTATCGCTTAAGTTCACCGACTTACATTGGCATGGTTTGTGGCATCTCCAAACTATTGTAATAGTAATATCAAAAAATCACTGATTAAAGATAACCATAACAGATATAATAATGATGAAAAAGCATTAAACTCTGTGAGAGTTTACTAATATGTGACATAGAGACATGACATGGGCACATGCTGTTAGAAAAAGTGCCAATTGACTTGCTTGGCACAGGGTTACCATAAACCTTCAATTTGTAAAAAACAAAATATTTGTGAAGTACCGTAAAGTGAAGTGCAATAAAATAGGATATGTCTATATTTATAGCTGTAAGCCTGTTTCTCTTCCCTTTATGAGTAGGTTATTCCAATATTTCCTCTCCTTTATAGTATTTGTAACATAGACTTGGTGATTAAATTATTTCAGCTGATGCCTTTAAAATCTTTACTCGAGTTTTACTTAGATGAACTTTCATATCAACATCTTTACCAAAAGTCTACATTTTCCATTGCACTATGCTGAACAGTAGTGCATTATTTTGGATTTGTATACGAACCAATAGGAAGTGATTGAGGCTTTGTAAGAATGGACTTATAGTCCATAACATCAGCAGGAATGACTACAGTGTGTATATTGATCAAAGGAAAGCATTCTGAAGTAGTGGAAAATGGCATCAAGGTATTTTGGATATCCCTATCCAGGAAAGCCAATGGTAAAAATAAAAATGAAAGAATATAGGGTAAGGAAAATGTGTTCCACTTCGTTGGAGTAGAGATGCAGAGGAAGATTTGAGGATATGAAAGACGAGTCCTCAACCCTTTTATTTGAAACATCAGATCAGCCTTAGTCTCACATGTTATTTTTCGGTCATCTAGTCATGTCTGACTCTTAGTAACCCTGTGACCACAGCATGTCAATATGTCTATGAGGTTTTCTTGGTCAAGATACTGGAGTGTGTTTGCCATTTCCTTCTCCAGTGGATTAAGGCAAACAAAGGTTAATGACTTGCCCAAGTCATATAGCTAGTAAGTATCAAAGCCTGAATTTGAACTTAGGTCTTCTTTGATAATGAAGGCTCAATGACAACAACAACCATTGAGTTACCTTGTTGCCTCAGTCTTATATAACCCTCAGTGTAGTTTAGATTTTTCCTCATGCGAAGGATTTTCATTTCATCTCTTTTCATTTTTTTTTTAACGGATATATCCTTATTAACCAATTTCCTCTCAGTAATTTGCTGCTTTAAGCATCTCAATATGGGCTGGACAGTTTATAGCATGATAATGCTCCATCCATAATTTTCTAACAAATATTTGTTTTTGATAGACACAATGTTCAAGGTCAGTGGTGTCAGAAGAGCATTGAAGTTTCATTTTTTTCCCCACTCTCAAGGGTAGTTACATTACACTAATTTACATCCCTCCCTCAGTGTATTAAGGTTAGTTAATTCTTTGGGAATTATTTGGGAAATTGATGTAGTCACAGAATCAGTTAAAAGCTCTAGAAACATTTGGAACATTGAGAACAGAGGGTCAGTACTTTAGTTGTGAGCCCCTTTTCTTGAAGGAGCTTGGGCAAGTGAGATAATGTTCCTCATCATGTAACTTTTTAAAAATTATTTTTTAAAATTGCAGATAAAATATTTAGATAGGTGTTATAAAATAGCACCACAGGGAAATATATTTGATGAATTACAATAAACTACATTCCAGGAAAATTATAATTGCTACCCAGGAGAGAGAGAGGAGAATGAACCAAGAAATTATTTCCTCCTCTGTTTGCAGGAATTGGGTGTGCATAGTGCACCTGATTAAAAATGACAAAAGAATTGAGGAGTTAGAGATTTATGATTTTACAAGGAGAAAAAGGCAGGCATGTGTCCTCTTATAATAGAACCACATACTGGTTATTATTCCCTATCATAGCAATCCATTGGACCTCTCAGATTAATAAAGTCCACTTTTTGGTTATTTAAATTTGAGTTTAATTTGTTTACTCATGGCTTATAGCAAGCAGAACTGGAAAGAGGCCTTAGAGACCATCTAAAACAATTTATTTTTTATCAGATCATGGGTTTAGAGTTGGAATGGACTTTAGAAATGTATGACAATTGTTACCTCATCTAATCCTGGGGTATAGGTCTATTATTATGCTTATTTTACAGATGAGGAAACTGAGGCAAACAAAGGCTAAGTGACTTGCTCAGAGTCACACAGCTAGTAATTATCTAAGGTTGGATTTGAAGTTAGGTCTTTTTGAGTTCACTATCCACTGTACCACTTCAGTGCTCAGAATGCTGCAGAAGATTTTCCACATCAAAAAATTAAAAAAGACCTCTTAAGTCATTGTCATCATCATCATCATGATGTAATTGCCCATAGTAATTTTTAGGTTTTATTATTAATTTCCATTTTACAGATGAGGACACTGAGGTAGACTGATGCTAAGTGACTCATCCAGGTCCTACAGTTAGTAAGTAGCTGAGGTCAGATTTGAACTCTTGAATTTCTTCTAGCTGCCCATAAGAACATTTTTTATTCTGAACATAAATCCTTCACTACAATATTCAAAAGTTGAGACTACCCCAAGCAAGTTGATATTGCTTTAGTTCTTAAAAACAAAACACTTCATAAACATTTATATTTGGTATTTAAGTTTCAAAACCTGTAGGCTATGGAGATAGATAGCCAGAGTTTAACAATGGATGCTTTGTGAATGACTGCAACTGGAAAATTGAAAAAGATGAAAGAAAGTTAGAAGAGCTAATTAACTAATTAACAAGATAATTAGCCAGACTGATTCATAGACAAGGGAGTCACCCTCTGCATTCTTGATCCCCTTTTCCTATACCTAACTGGATGCATTCTGTTGACTATGCCAAGTACTTCCCTAGAGATAGAAACAAATTGACCACTATGAAAAAGTGATGTGCTTGGTATTCTTTCTCTTAAGGGATGAGTGATATAGGAATAGGGGAAATTGACTTGCAAAGAGGCAAATTAGACTTCCTAAATGATTCAAATTATATTTTTAGAAACTCATTTTTGTTCTCTCTCTCCAACACTTGCCCTATAGCACAGAATTTATTCCCTTGATGTCTTTGCAGATATTCTATATGAGGTAAACACCAGTTTTTATTTGGAATTCAGAAACTCCTTTATAAAGGTGTTATATTTTTCAAGAAACCTTCTCCAGAATAGAAGTTGAGGTTTTTAATTTTTACGTTTGCCCCCTCTTAACTCTACTTACTTCATAAATAGCTATACACTCTGTTACAGTTTTAATTTCCTTATGGAGTAGCTATTCAATGATAATAAATAGCACAAACAGCTTCAAGTTTTTTGGTATGCAAGTTGTTCATAGCAGGAACTGACTATATTGGAGGTGGGGAAAGAAAAAAAAAAGAAGCTAAGTTTCTTTATCAGAGTTTAAGCCAAATTCTCTCTGTCCAGATGGCTTTTCCTACCAAGCCAGAAAAACAGAGAACCTCTCTATTTCCTGCTGCCTTGTTTATAGTGGCCCTTGATTGCTATTAATGACCCACAGCTGTATCAGCTACCTAGCCATTTCTTTGTTCCATGTCAGCCACCCTCATTAACCCTTTAGTGAGTGTTCTCACTTCCCTGCTGGCTTCATTTCACCTCTGCAGAGAAACCCAAGATCCAAAATGGAATCTTTCTGGGAAAATGAACAAATAATGTCCTTCCTTTCTGGAATCAAGGAGAATAGTTGTTGGGGAACATCTCATTGATATTTTTCCTTCATGTGTAGGATTGTAGCTTTAGAACTGTCAGAAATCTTAGATTTCATTTAATCCACCCCACCTCATTTTACAATAAAGACAAGGAAGCCCAGATGGATTAAGTGACATGATGGATGTTGCACAATTTAGCAAACAGAGTTGGAGCCCAGTTCCTCTGGCTTTAGATCTTACAATTTTTTTTCTACTGCAAAATACATCCTCTTCATAACAACTGCCTCTTATGTAGTACTTAATATTTTGCATACGCTATCTCATCTCTTTTCCATAACTCCAGTGGTAAGTTTCCAGATATTATCGTAATTTTACAGATGAGAGGACTGAGACAGACTTTACATAGGCAGTAAGTAGCAGAGCCAGAAATGGAATGCAAGTTTTTTGACTTCAAAACAAGCTCTTTATCTAGTAAGCTACTCTGTTAATTGCTGAATATTCCAGCAGTTGTTTTGTGTATTATGGCTTGATTTCCAATGATGACCTATCAAGGACCTTGCAAAATCCCTTATCAATCCCAGCTCCACTTCCTATGATGGCTTTTAATAGTTCTGAGCACATACAGATTATTTTTCTGCCATTTATTCATATCTCATGTGATCGCTGTCATAGAATGGAGATGATTTTTTTGTTGTGTTACTTTAGTATTAGAGATATTAATCATCTCCTTTCTTTGAACTAGGTAGTCTGTTCAATGGAAGACTAATAGAAGTTTAAATCAACATTTATTAAATGTGTACTATGTGCAGAGAATGTACTAAGAATAATTATTCTCCTTGTTGCCATCTAAATACATTATTTTAAAACTTGATTTTGTCTCAGCATAAAAAAAAAGAGTTGCAACCAATTACAGATTACTGACATATGGCCAAAAAGAGACAGAGATCTTTGACAAGGGACAACGGGCCAATGTCAAACTGTGAAGTAGATATAGTTTGTGTCTGTTTAACTCTTTTATCTCTTTCTGTACTCCTCTTCTCTCTCCTTTTTCTCCCTCTCTCCTAGGTTCTTGTGTTGGTATTTGTGATTTTTTGGTCATAATATCATAGACTTTGAGCTAAAAGGGATGTTAGAGGTGATCTAGTCCAATGCTTCCATTTTACAGGAGGGAAACAGAGGCTTACAGGGGTAAATTGACTTGTTCAAGGCATGTCATAAAGTAGAAATCTGAACACAGATTCTTTGGCTCCAAAGTCAGCTACCTTTCCACTCAACCATGACAGGTTTTTAAGTTTTACACCTTAATTCATATGTTATCTTATAAAATAAATATCTCCCAAGGATATTTGCATTTTCCCAAGTGACTATGTGCCAGGTAATATATGGAGTACTTTACAAACATGATCTTATTTGATTCTCACAACAGCCTTGGAAGATGGAAATTATTAATATCCCCATTTAAAAGAAAGAAAATTAGACTGACTGGTTAAATGAAGTCACAGCCCAGAGTCACACCACTAGTGCCTGAGGTCAGATTTGAACTTACATCTTTCTGACTCTAAGTATAGTGAGCTCTATACCAATAGAGCACATTATCTACTTCATTTCAGACCCAAAGAAATAAATCTTGAATGGTAAATATCAATCATGACAAGAGAATAGGCTAGCTATTTTGAATTGGGTTAGGAAAACAATCTTCAGGGCCTAGAAAATAAGATTATGGAGAAAATTGACTTGACCTTTTTTTAAATGGCCAGTTCTGCCCTTGGATGTAGATTTGGCTACTATTTATTAAAAAATTTGAGAAGTCCTTTTGCAAATAATCTATGTCTGTCTGGCTCAGAAGTAGACTTTGTTTCTTCTTGGGGGAAGTTTCCTGTTTTATGTATGCCTTCCTTAAACAAAGAATGTCAGTGTTTTCTGAATTACAGATGATTTATTTCCTCACTTAATCTTGTCCATTTTTGCTGCTAAGCTATTTTCCTATTAAGCTTCATCAAGTTATGGATGCCCCAAGAAGTAAATAAATAAATGTGGTGAAGCACAGTACTTTATTTAAAGCCTTGGAAACTGGAGGGAAGTAAGAGCAGCCCAGACTCAAGGAGGAAATTTTGCTACAGAGGATACCTTTGTATTGGAATGCAGAGTTGTGAAAACAGCAGCAGTAGTTTTGAGTTCTCCTGGAGGCAAGGACTATGAGATTGTGGACAGATTTACTTTATTCAAAAATCACAGATGTTTTTTCTTTTCTTAAAAGGAAAGAAGGATTTCCCACATTCTTGCTCACCCCCTCACACAAACCTCCAACAAGGTAGTGAGAAAGTCGATTATCAAATACTAAGAATGAAGAAAATAATTGTTTTGTTGCGAAAATAATATAAGAAGATAATAAATACATAAATAATAATGTGAATTTCCTTTGGTTTAAAATGCTATTATAAAACACTTGTTTTATAGCTCTCTTCATTTTTATCCAAATATATTATTTTATGACTTGATTTTATGTTTTATGCACATGTGTATATGTATGTATGATTATTCCTGTATTTTGTGGCCTAATTCTCTTAAGGGAGTTAGTTGGATTATCATTTTAGGTCAACTCAAGGTACATTGATTGAGCTGACTTTGCATCATGAATGAGTATTTTAACTTTGGGCTTCCTTTTGACAGTCTGATATTTTCTTTATTTTTCCTATTCATTTGCTCACCAGGTTAAGCTTCTCTACTGCCTTTAAAAAATGACCAGTATATCATCACGTGCATTTAAGATTATAGTTCAATAAGGCCCAAATGCCTTCTACAATGTCTCAGGGAGGAACTATTTTGTTTGTGGGAGTCCAGTTTTGCTGAGCAAATTCCCCTGACACATATACACAATCCAAGAAAGCATATTACAGTTTGCTTTAAGAAACAGATACACTCCAAAATCAAACGAGGACTTAGGGAATTGACTACAGTTAACCATATAACCAGCTGTGCAAATTTTGAAGCACAATTTATCCACTACTGTATGCACAAACCATGTAAGGTCAATTAGTTTAATGCTCAGTTGGCTGCAAAAGAGGAGGGACCATGTACAGGTCTAAGACTGATTGATATTAGTCATTATTGAAAATGAGCAAAAGTACTGACTTGAACTCTTCTGAATATTCAAAGATAACTACTAATCTGTTCGTGCACTCCTCATGGAAAAAACTGGAGTGCCATGAGAGAATATGGGGAATATAGAGAGCATATTTCCATCTAGGAATATCAGGGAAGACTATATAAAGAAGTAACACCTCACCTGGGCTCTAGAGAATGAATAGAATTTCAACATGCAGAGATGTGGGAAGAAAATGAATTTGAGAATCAGTGGCCAATGAACCAAGGCAGAAGACTTTGTTCTGAAATGCCCTTCCTCAGGACTGAAATGACTTCCATCAATTCAGTTAAACAAATGTTTATTAAGTGTGTACTGTTGTTGCTGGGTTCGTCCTTCATTGCAGAAGACCTCACTTCTCCTCCAGAGCCATTTGAATCCAGTGACTAGATATTCATCAGGATGACTGGAGATGACCCTATTACTACTACTATGAGACCCTAATTTCTTCTCCATGTAGTTGACAAAGTGATTTTTCTTAAATACCAATCGGAACATGTCCCAGCCAACAAACTACAGTGTCTTCCTACTGTCTTTAGGATGAAAGATAAACTCCTTCATTTGACTTTTAAAGCCCGTTGTGAGCTAACCACAGTCTGTCTTATTATAGATTACTCCCCCTGCCTTATAATGTAACTAAACTTCCCTTCTCTCTGTGCATCATGCATGGCACCCCATCTTCCATCTCTGTGCTTCTGCACTTGACATCCCCTATGAATGCAATGTATTTCAACTTGATCTCTACCTTCAAGGACTGATTATTACAAAACGCCTTTCCTGATCCAATTACAAATACTCTTGCTAACTACCTCATGTTTAACTGTATTTGTTCTTGTATTCTGTATATATATACATATATATGTATATATATGTATATGTATATACAGAATACATACATATCACTCCCTGATGGAATGTAAACTCGTTGAGGGTCTGTATTCTTTCATTTTTAGTGTTTCAGTCAATCCATAAACATATGAGTGCCTGTTAAGTGCTAGGAACTGTGCTAAGTGACAGAGATGCAAAAAAACCAAACAAACAAACAAAAAAAAAACCTGACAATCCCTGTCTTAAAAGGGCAATCTAATGAGTTTTTGTCTTCCTAGTTAAGCATAGCTTCTGGCACATAGTAAGATTATTAAATGTTTGCTGTAAAACAAACTTTTGTTGATTAATGGATTGATATGCTGAAAGCATTGTCTTTAAGGACTAGCAATACAAGAACAAATATGAAAAGCAGTCCTTGCTCTCAAGGAGCTTTCTATATTCCTTATTAAGACTTAGTATCCTTAAGAAATTATTCATTTGTTCACTCACCAAATATTTATTTATTCCATTTAAAATTAACTGGTGTTTGCATTAAAACTAGTTCTTTCAGAAGAGGTAAGTGAAGAGACAGAAATTTTTATTTATACATCAAAGTTCTTTCACTTAAATATTATAATTAACTTATGTGCTTGTTGAATTACTCTGAAAAACAAACTATTTTCTTTACAATTAACCTAAGAAATGAAATTTCCATCTGAACAGAGTATTCTTTGTAAGACAAGTCCAGAGAGACTGAAATCATACATTTACTATTATCAAAAAGGGTGATATACAAAAAAAGGTGATATACAAAAATTATACATCAAATACCCCTACCCCACTAATTCATTGTTTCTCTTAATCTTAGAGGGAGAACACAAATAGAAGAAAAAGTGATGATCCAATAGGAACTGCTGAAAAATTACATTCAAAGGAGTTTTCTAGAGAGCAGATTGAAGCGAGGAGCTCATTTGGAGCTACTAGTGAGACTAGTTTTATCATTTTTCTATAATTGGCATCATGGAAAAAGTTAGATGGAGAGTCAAAAAATCTGGATTCTAGTGTTGGCTCTAGTATTACATGACCTTTGGTAAGGCAATTTCTCCTGACTCAGTTGAATCTATAATTTCATGATGGAACATTCAATGTGGAAATTTCCTCCCTAGCCAGATGAACCATTTGAGGCCTTAAAGGGATGTCTTGGGTGCTAAGATATTACCAATTTGTTCATGGTCCACATAGCTAGTATATGTCAGAGATAGGCCTTAAACTCTTGCATTCCTGTCAAACTCTTTATCCCCTAGGTCAAACGGCCTTTAAAACACTTAGTAACCATATAAATAGTGAATTATGCTTTTATATCACTTCTCATTTTTCAAAATATTTTCATTGTCTCATTTGATTCTCTTATGAATTCTGAGATTGGCATTTCCCTTTGTCCATTCTATAGTTAAGGAAACCGACTCAGAGAGTTTAAGACTCACCCAAAGTTAATTCTTAGAAGAGAGAGGTTTGGATCCCAGGTCTTCTGATCCTTAGATCAGTTTTCTCTCCAATATAAAAGTGATATTTCTAGATAGATTTTTTTTTTCTCAGCTCTATAATGAAGAGTGAAAAAAATAAGAATTTCTATGAATACCTTCGGTATATAGTACATATGCTTTTACCTAAAACATGCGTAATTCTCTTCTAAACCAGTATTAGTCACTTGTTCTTTTGTGATTCTTACCTTTTAATAAAGAGTAGCTTAGAGTTTTCAATCAGAATAAGTAACTAGTCACCTACATTAACTTTCACACTAGTTTAATGACTTCCATTTATCTTGAACTTTTCACTTCAGAGGAACAGTTTGTGAATTCAATTTACTCATTTTTTCATGCCGCATGAATCTCAGATTATAATGCTTTTTGGTCAGGACTGCAACCTTCTTGATAATCCTCCATTGCCATGTTTGTCAGTTAGTGAAAAATTGCTCTGATCACACAAAAGAGCTCTATGGACCTTCTTATTGGTACATTGTTACAATGGACCTAAGCTAGAAAACTGGTGAGTATCTAGGCCGTTCCCTCACATAATGAATGGGAAATTTTATCAATTTAGATTTTTAAAAGAAATATATAGAAGATGGAAGCAAAGATAAATAATGACCAACAAATACAAGAGTGGCATAGTTTCATAAGAATGGCATTTGGAGAGCTAAAGATAAAAGTGAGCTGAGACTGAGCATGGATATTAAGAACCAATGAAAAGAGGTCTTTCAGTTATGTTAGGCAAAATATCAAAGTGGTAGAAAGACTGCTGCTTATGGATGAGATGATAAAAACAAACAACAGAAAAAAAGCAGAATTAATTAAATCTTGCCTTGTTTATGTTTTCTCTGCCAAGGAAAATGAACTTTGGACTCTGATGAATAGAGGAAAAAATGATTAACAGGAAGTAGAAACCCAGGACACATGAAGACATAGTAAGATGGCATCTAGATGCACTCAGTGAATTTAGTTTGGCAGGTCTGGACAGATCAGGTCCCAGGGTACTGAAAAAACTGTCCGATGTGATTGCTATTTTAGATCCAGTGTTGGAGATCATTAAATAATTCCCAAGGAGTATTATCATAATACTGAATATGGGCAAATGTTATTCTAGTTTTTGAAGGGTGTAAAATCTGCACACTATACGCTAGTGAATTTGATTTAATTTCTGGAAAAATTCTAGACCATATTACTATGAGAATAATTTCTGAGCATTTAGAAAAGTAAATTATGATCACTGAGTTAGTTGGCTTTATCAAGAGTAGGTCCTTCCAGACCAGAGGCAATGTGGTGCAGTGAAAAGAATTAGCTTTAATGACAGAGAACCTGGCCAAGTCATATAATCTCTTTAAGATTCATTTTCCTCATCTATAAAATGGGGCTGGGATGAAGTTACACTAGATGGTGTCTATGGTCCACAACTAGGAGCCCTAAATCTAGGATCTCATTTCCTTTTTTTTTCTCTTCTACTTTTTATCTTTCTTTGTATCTTTTGTTTTTAATAGCATGGGAAACATTTTTATTTTTCTTCAGTTGTGACTGACTCTTTGTGATCTTATTTTAGGACTTTCTTGGCAAAGATACAATGGTTTGTCATTTCCTTCTCTAGCTTATTTTATAGATGAGGAACCAAAGTCAACACGGTTAAGTGACTTGCCTAGGGTCACGCAATTATTAAATGTCTGAGGCCAAATTTGAAATGTCTCTCATTCTATTTGCTTAGACAAGTTATAACAGTAAAATTTTGATGAGTAGTCATCAATGGGTCAATGTCAGTTTTGAGGGACCTACATCCCTATTGGAGTGCTCCTGGGATGTTGTGTTAGTTTTTTCAGGTTTTTAAAACCAATGGCATTAATCAAGGCATGAAAGACATGACTATCAAATCTGACAGTGACAAAAAGTTAGAAGAGATAGCTAATGTGGGATAAGAAGATCAAAATCCTTGTTTGGATTTTGGACTGGAACTAAATCTAATTGAGAAAAGGTTAAAATTCTATACTTGGATACAAAAAATAAACTTTATAAATATGGGGCAGGATGTGTGACTAGCTTGCTGCTTAGGTAAATAAAGAATTGAGAGTGAGGGATCTTTGAAGTCAAAATGAGTGAACAATGTGCCAAAGCAGCCAATTAATTTGATGTATTCTATAACTATCTTCCAAGAAGAACAGAGAGAACAGAGTCCAGGGTCAGGGAAGTGACAGTCCTTCTGAACTCTATCATCTCCAAGCCACATCAAGATGTGGACAGGTTTTTAAAAGCATATCAATGAATCAGATTTTCAGGAGTCAAGATGGTGAATTAAACAGTAAATCCTTGTAGCTCCCCCATATTCACCTCCATATGACCAAACAACATAAAATAGCACTGGAACAAATCCTGGAACAAGGGAGCCAGCAGAAAGGCTAGATAGAGAGGTCTTTTAGCCTGGGAGACTTGGAGGATTGGCAAAAATGGTCCATCTCATTCAAGTAAAAGGAGATTGCATTACAGAACAGCAAGCCAGAAGCAAGTCCCACCTCAGCAAACCAGTGGGATATCCTGAGCCCCAGTGTGGAGTATGTTGGAGTAGGCAAATGCCAACATTAGGACCCACAAATGCCTTAGAAACAGCTACAAGAACCATCACATGCCCAGCCCTGATCAAATGGGCATTCCCCCAGGTGCCAGACCTTGAGGTACTTTACTGTAGCCCTAGGGAAACAGGGAAAAATCCCACTGGGCTTCAGCACATGCCAGACATCACCACTAGAACCCCAGCTCAGCATGATGTAAGCTGCCAGACCCCTACAGTCAGCAACACTAGCCAACCCCACCACTCTCCTGCAGCACAACACCCAGACTCCAGTGTTCCCGGTGGGCCTTTGGGCAAGATCAGCCAGGTAAATAGTCAGGGACTGAAGATAACAGCACAAGAAGCCTAAGACATTGCCCCTTTCACCCTGGGAATGGAAGAAAGAAAGGGAAAAGGCCAAAAAAGGGGAAGAAGATGAGCAGAAAAAAAAGAATCTGACCCTAGAAAGTTATTATGGTTACAAGATAGATCAAGACACTAACTCAGAAGAGGACAACAATTTCAAAATACCTAGTGACAAAACCCCAAATTAAAATAGGAAGTTGTGTCCAGAAAGAATTCATGGAAAAGCTCAAAAATGAACTTAAAAATAATATGAGAGGAAAGAGAATGGGGAGGGGGGAAATGAGAGTAATGCAAGAGAATTAAGAAAAAAGACTCAAAAGCGCAGAACATGACTTAACAAGTAGAACTGGCCAAATAGAAAAGATACAAAAATCCACTGGTTAAAATAACTCCTTAAAGAGTATAACAGGTCAAATGGAAAAGAAAGTACTAGAGGTGATTGAGGAAAAGAATGCCTTAAAAGTTAGTATTGGGCAAGTGGAAGCTATTGACCATAAGATATCATGAATGAATCAAATTCAAAAGACAGAAAAGTGGAAGAAAATATAAAATGCATTATGGGGAAAAGACTGATAGGAGAGACAACATCAGAATCATTGGACTGCCTAAAAGCCATAATCAAAGGGAAGACTTGGACAGCATCATTCAAGAAATTATGAAGGAAAACTGTCTTGATGTCCTGGAACCAGAGGGCAAAACAAACAATGAAAGAATCCACTGATCATCTCAAGAAAGAAATGCCAGAATAAAAACTCCATGGAACATTATAACAAAATTTTTTAACTATCAGATCAAGAAAAAATATTACAAACATCCAGAAATAAACAATTCAAACATCAAGAAGTCATAGCTAGGATCACACAGAAATTGGCAGTTGCAACATTAAAAGATTGGAGATATATTGGAGGACAAAGGAACTAGGACTACAATTAAGAATCACATATCTGGCAAAATTAAGTATAATGCATTAAGGGAAAAATGACTATTCAACAAAATAGAAGGATTTCAAGTCCTTATGAGAACACCAGAACTAAACCAAAAATTTGACCTCCAATATCAAGACCCCAAAGAAGCATAAACAGGTAAATAGGAAAAAGAAAACACAAAGAATTCAAAAAAACCTAACTGTTTATGTCTCTACATGGGAAGATGATACTTGTAACTATTAAAAATTGCATCACTAACAGTACAGATAGAAGGAATAAACATAGCCAGAGGGTATGGGTATAAGGTGTATTTGAGGGAATGATGCTAAAAAAAGGGATTCAGAAGGAAGGGATAGGTGGAATGGTATAGATTATCTCACATGAAGAGGTAAGAATGATCTATTACATTGGAGGAGAAGATTGGGGAGGGGAGTGATGGGCATTATTTAACCCTACTTTCATCAGTGCTATCTTAAGGAGAGAATAATATGCACAATCAGATGAATATGGAAAGGGAAGGAGGAGGGGGGGACATTAAATAAAGGGGGATGATGAGGACTGACAAAAGGGAGGGCAGATTAGGGGAATTGGTAAATGGAAGCAAAACATTGGTAATGTGGGGAAAAGATGAAGGGAGATAGAAGAAAAACAGAAGGAAAAATAGAATGGAGGGGAATACACAGGTAGTAGTCATAGCAGTGAATGTGAATGGGATGTATTCTCCCATGAAATGGAAGTTGATAGCAAAATGGATCAAAAACCAGCATCCTACAATATGTTGTTTACAAGAAACACACTTGATTTGTGATTTCTTGGTTTCTCATAAAGTCATTAGCCTCCATCTGTTCCATTCTAATTTTGAGAGAACTATTTTCTTCAGTGAGATTTTGAACCTCCTTTTCCATTTGGCTAATTCTGCTTTTGAAAGCATTCTTCTCCTCATTGATTTTTGAACCTCTTTTGCCCATTGAGTTAGCCTATTTCTCAAGGTGTTTTATCTTCAGCATTTTTTTGGGTCTCCTTTAGTAAGGTATTGACCTCGTTTTTCATGCTTTTCTTGCATCTCTCTCATTTCTCTTCCCAGTTTTTCCTCCACCAGTCTAACTTGATTTTTAAAATCCTTTTTGAGCTCTTCCACGGCCAGAGCCCATTGGATATCTATTTCAGATGTTTGGGATACAGAGGCCTTGACTCCTATGTCTTTACCTGATGGTAAGCAGTTTTCTTCTTCGTCAGAGAGGAATGGCGCAATCGTCTGTTCCACAAGAAAGTAACCTTCTATGGTCTTATTTTTTTCCCTTTTCTGGGCATTTTCCCAGCCAGTTACTTGACTTCTGAGATTCCTCTCCACCCCCTGGCCTAGATCTGCCCAGCTAGTGCTTGGGGTCTGAGATTCAAATGCTGCTCCCCAGCCTCAAGGCTT
>CM053771.1:394093770-394111340 GCA_028658325.1 Potorous gilbertii | reverse complement strand
TTCTCAGGTGGGGGCAGGGCTGCCTCTCAGGCTCAGTTCCCTCAGGGGGTTTATACAGAGATCCTTTGTAGTGGAGCTCCAACCAGCTCTGGGAGTCTCTGGCTGAGCTGCCTCTGCCTCTGGCCGAGCTGCCTCAGCCTCTGCAGCAGTGGCCGCTTCCCAGGGGGTCCGAGTCCTGGAGATCCCCCGCTCCCCTCTCAGCCCATCTCTCTCACTGACCTGTGCGTCTGTGGGTGGAGGGACCTTCCCAGCTGCTGGAGATTCAAGTCCCTGATGCCTGCTTGGGTCTGCTCGCTCCTCTCAGTGCCGCGTGGCCGGGGCGGGGGAGGGGAGGACTCCACTCCAGGGTATTTTTGCGGTGGGTTTTTCAGGGCTCTCTGCAACGGAAATCTCCTTCACTGTGTTTCTGCGCAGCTTCCACTGTTCCAGAATTTGTCAGGAGTTCTTTTTAGAGGGAATCCATGGGCTGTGGGTTTGGAGCTAGCAAATATGAGTCTTTCTACTCCGCCATCTTGGCTCTGCCCCAATCCAGAATCTTAAGGAAGAAAATTATACCTTGAAAACTAGAAATGGGCAGGGCAAAAAGCAGTGAAGTTATAAGAGATTCAGAAATAATTTAAAAATATATAAATAATGAAAAAATCGAAGAGAAAGTGAAATATAAGAAAAATAACTGATCTGCAGATCAGTTAAGAAGAGAAAATATGAGAATAATTAGACTACCTACAAGTTATGATAAAAAAAAGAATCTTGATACAATGATTGGCCTGAAGCATTAGAGCAAGGAGGGAAAGTAGAAAAAAAGAAAAAATCCATGGAATACCACTTGAAAGAGATACTATGAGGAAAACTTAAAAGAATATCATAGTCAAATTCTGAAACCCTGAGGCCAAACATAAAATATAAAAGCAACAAGAGAAAAGCAATCTAAATATGATGGTGCTTCAATTAGAATCACAACACCTACAAGTGGAGACATTGGAGGACCATCATTGGTCTTGGAATACTATATATCAAAGAGCAAAAGAACTGGGGCTGTGGCCATAAAAGTGATACTCAAGAAAATTAAGTATAATTCTGAATGGAAAAAAAATAGATATTTGGTCAACTGTCAAACTTTCAAAACTTTGTGAAATAAAACATACCAAACCTGAGTATTATAGAAGATTTGACATACAAGAGCTAAGAGAAACATAAGGTGCATATCAAAAGGGATTTAATAAAGACTGAATATCTACTTTTTATATATGTAAAATGTATTTCTAAGATTGTCATTAGTAATTGGGCAGTTTGTAAGAAATATTAGGGTAGACTTGAGTATGATATGAATTTAAAATTAAAACAATTTAGGAATGGCTAAAAATAGTAATTATTTTATACAAATGAGATGCAAACTGAAGAATGGATACAGAAGAATTAGATGGGGGAGAACTGGTAGTTCTGGTAACTTACTTTCATTGGGAATAGGTTTAAGAGGGAACAATATATCTAAAAGAGTATACAAGTCTTCTAAATTCAGAAGAAATAAAATGGTAAGGGACTAGGGAGTGGGGAGAGGAAAAGGGAGGGATCTCCAGAGGGGACCTTGGGGGAATAGATTATAGGGGATTGTAGAAGTGTGTTGAGAGGGATCCTTGGAGGGGAATAGGCTAAGTAATAGGAGGGCAAGGTCGCAGGTAGAAGTAAAGTAGAGGAATCAGGAGGGATAGGAAACAAGAGATATGCACAAACATAACAAAGATCAGGAGTAGAATTTGTTAGGGAAAGTATATGTCTATATATGCATGTATATAGGTGTATGTATATATCTATATTTATACAGTAATATATCTGCACTTAATTGTAGCCTTCCTGGGCAGAGAGAGAAAGGGTGAAAAGAGAACAAAGTAAAAAATGCACAGCAGAGCAGAAAAGAAAACTTACAAGGAAGCAAAGAATAGGACAGCTCCCAACACAATGTGTGGTATTTATCCTATAAGCTTTCTTGAAATGAAAATGTGTCCTTACATGTTTTGAATTCCCCCTAATGTTCTGCTATGCACATGACACACTTTTTTTCTTTTCTTATGTAGTATTTAAGTTCCAATATTTAAGTTTATAATTTTTTTCTTTTCTCTATTCTGTATTTGTACTCTGGTGTTTGAGTCTAAAATAAAATTTAAAAAAAGAATAGTTAAGTCATTCACAGTTGGTCATTGTACACTATTGCTGTTACAATGTATGACGTTCTTCTGGTTCTGCTCCCTTCACTTTGTATTAGTCTATTTATTTGTTTCCAGATTTTTCTAAATGAATTTTGCTTGTCATTTCTCATAGCACAATTAAGTTCCTTTCATGCAGCAAAGTACGTGGTGCTGATTCTATTTCAATTGAGATTTACAAGGTAGGGGTTCATTACTCATACAAAAAGTGACTGAAATCTTCCAGGTTATATGGCAAGAGGAGGTTACCTCTCAGAATTTCAAGGATGCCTCCATTGTCCTCTTTAAAGATAAAGGAAACAGATTGTCCTGTGACAATGACGGGAAGGGGAGGGTGGAGGGAATCGTCCCTCTCTTAGTCATTGGTGGCAGGATTCTGCTAGAGTCCTTCTTAATAGGCTGTTTCTTCACCTGAAAGATGTTCATCTACCTGAGAGCCAATGTGGCTTCAGAAAAGGCTGAGGAACAGTTGATATGGTGTTTGTTGCCCTATAACTCAAGGAGAAATGCAAGGAGCAGAACAGAGATGTGTACATGTTTGTAGATCCTGACCAGCGCCTTTGATACTGTTAGTTATGAGAGCTTATGGAAAATTATGTCAAAATTTGGGTGCTTGGAGAAGTTCATCAGCATTATTCATAAATTTCATGATGGCATGTTGGCCATGGATTCTGGATAGTGGACAATGTTCTTGTGCCTTCCAGTAACCAATGGAGTGAAACAAGGCTGTCTGCTTGTTCCCATTCTTTTAAACATGAAGTTTCAGTCATGTTGTCAAATGTTTTTTGTGAGGATGAACAACCTCAAGGTCAGCTATTGCACTGATGGTAAATTCTTCAACTTGGAAAGGCTACAAGCTAAGAGTGGAGGGAGTGTTGGTGAATGATTTTTTGTTTGTGGGTGATTGTGTACTCAATGTAGCCTCTGAAGCTGAGATGCAGCAAAGTGTGGTTCAATCCTCTGTCATTTGTGCTAATTTTGGTCCAATAATTAACACCAAGAAAGCACAGATGTTCCATCAGTCACCACCACACCATTCATACATGGAATAATTGATTACAGTAAATGGAGAAGTTTTGAATGGTGTGAGTAAGTTCACTTACCTTGGTAGTGTACTTTCCAGGAATGTTGAAGCATGTATTGCTAGAGTTACCTCAGCGTTTGGGGTGCTCCAAAGGAAAGTATGGGAGCAAAGAGGTATTGGGCTGACTCCCTGTAACGCCAATCATGGAAGTACACCTGAAGACTACTGCTGTGAATGATTTCAAGAATCTAATTGCATAGTGTAATGAACTCTCTATTCAGCAATAAACTAAACATTGTTCAATAAGTAAAGCATAACATTCATAGCAACAATTTTAAGTAAAACATCTATATATATATATATATATACACATATATATTATAAATACACATATGCATACATATATAATATATATATAATGCATGTGTATGTGTATATATGCATGCATGCATGTATGTATATATATAATATCAATAGCAAATTCTTAATCAATGCCAAATATCCAAGCAGAGTCCTCTTTTAAAATAACACACTATATACCCCTAGGTCACAGTTGGAACAATCTTCTTAATTAATATCAAATGTCCAAGTAATGTTCTCTTTCATCTTAACTCAAGGTGGACTTCCAAGTCCCATGGCTCTTCCCCTGTGGACTGACTATTCCCGACTCTTGCCTGGATTCACATGTAGGCAGCTCTGTGATCCTGCTCCATGTCTCATCTTAGGGTGACTGCTCCACTCCACAGTTTCTGCCTCTGGAAAAACAAAGCTCAGCAGGGCAACAACAATACTAACTTGCACTACCAGCACCATCATATCAATTCACTCTTACAGACAGACAGGGCTTCTTGTTTTGAGAAATCAACACAGATCAACAGACATGAGGCGTATCCTCTCAGACCTCTCCTCATCACTGGCTCACCCATTCAATTCTGGCTCTCTTCAGGTCTGCTTCTTTCAGTTCTGGCTTTCCTTATATACAGTTTTACTCAGCATCTAATTGGCTAGAGCCTACCTGCGTCTGATTGGTTAGAGCCCACTTGCACATATCTGATTGGTTAAAACTCTCTCTGCTACATATTGTTTCTAGTCAAACCCTCTTGTTTGATTCAATAAAAGGCAAAATTCAATCAGAGGCACTTAATTTTCTAAAACAAACACAGCAAAAGATCCTACTTTGCTTGCATTACACTACCAAACTGAAGATCTAGAGACCTCTGACTTCATTGTTGTATGTCTGTGAAACCTGGATAGCTTACCAGTGCTATGTCAGGAATCTGAATCGCTTCCATTTGAATTGTGTTAGGAAAATTCTGAAGATCACCAGGCAGGATAAGATGTTTGATGATGAGGTCCTTTCATGGTTATGCTTTGCTTTTTAACATCATTCCTTACTCATAATCTTTAAGCGGTCACACTCTCCTTCAGAGAGCACAACTCTTATGGACTGGCCATGTTGTTTGAATGGAAAACATACTCTTGCCAAAAAGACTATTTTAGGGACAACTCACACAGGGCAAGTGTTCACATGGTAGTCAGAAGAAGAGCTACAAGGACACTCTCAAGATCTTGCTTAACAACTTTGGAATTGATTGTGTGACATGGCAAACACTGACACAAGACTATTCAACACGACATGCCCACATCAGAGAAGGTGCTGTGCTCTTTGAGCAAAGCAGACATGAAACAGCTCAAAGGAAATGCAGGGTGTGCAAATTTAGAGTATCTACCACAAATGTTCACACAGACTCTGTGTGCCTGAACTGTGGTAGAGCATTCCAAACTTGTATTGGTCTGATCAGCCACAGTTGGCCACATCGAACCTTGACTCTAGCACAGTTATGTCATTTTGGTCCTCTCTGAGAATGAAGGACAACCACCATTTAGGGAATGACTTGTACTCTTACAAATTTGACTCGGTTTTCCATAGATTTGAAAAAAGACGTCTTTATAAGCAAACCTTGCTACAATTTTTTAATAGATATGATTACAGTGTATTTTCATTTCCCAGTTTGTCCCTTCTCTTTCTCTCCTTTAAGCCTATCTCTCCTCAAAAATCTTTTGTTTCTGACCATTGCTTCTGCCAATCTTCCTTCCCTTCTATCAGCTACCTTCTTTTCTTATCTCCTTCACTCCTACTTTCCTGTAGGGTAAGATAGATTTCTATACATTCCCTCTTTGGTCCAGTCCAGATAAGAGTTATGTTCAAGCATTGCTGACCACTCCCCTATCTTCACTCTCCACTGTAAAAGCTCTTTTAGGCCTCTTATGTCCAATAATTTACCCCATTCTACCTCTCCTTTCCTTCCCCTCCTAGTACATTCCTCTTTCCAACCCTTTAATTTTACTTTTGTAGATATTACAGTCAACTCACACCTATGCCTTCTGTCTGTATATACTTCTCCTAATTTCTCTAACTTTTCTAACTTCTTGAGAGTTACTAGTATTATTTTCTCACATAGAAATATAAACAGTTTAATCTTATTAACTCATGACTTCTTTTTCCTGTTTAGCTTTTGATGCTTCTCTTGAGTCTTCTATTTGAAAGTCAAGATTTCTATTTATATTCAGCTCTGATCTTTGCATTAGAAATGTTTGAAAGTCCTCTATTTCATTAAATATCCATTCTCCTCATCCCACTCTAAGGATTACACTTAGTCTGAAGATTTTCAATGAGAGAGTATCTATTATTTCCTAAGGATGCCACTTTTGTGATAGTTCTAATGGTTGGAAAGATTTTTCTTATATATATTTTAAATTTGCCTCTTTGCAATTTAGCCAATTGTTCTTGGTTATGTATTTTGGGGCCAAATAGAACAAACTGTATAACTCTTTCACATGATAAGCTTTCTCCTCCCATCCTTATTAAACAGTACAAATACAATGTATAAAACATAGCACATGTATGTAATATATAATATCTTATGTAAACATATATTACATATCTACTATATGAAATGCACTTGAGAGCTGTGTGTGTGTATGTCCCTTCAAACACCCTAACCTTCAAGTTTATTAAGGTCCTCAACTTCCATGATCCTTATTTGAATGTATCTCACCTACCTACAGGGGTGGTTATTCTTTGCCTTTTACCATCATTCCATACTCATAATCTTTAACTGTAAATTTCCCTAATATGATCATATCCTGTCCTTTCACCTCTTCTCTGACTCAAACTTCCAAAACCCATTCTTTGTCTTCATCTAGATTTCTAGTCTTCCATGTCTTTCTGTTTTCCTAGTCTGTTAATTTTTCTGTTGGTCATTTTTCCTCTCTCCACAGTCTCAACTCTTGACCAGTGCCTGACCTTTTTCAGTAGTAAGGACAAGTGCTGTCAATCAAGAGCTCCTTATCATTCACCAAAAAGATAACCAACCTTACAAGGTGCTCTGGGTAAATGCCAATCTTTTTGATCATTCTGTGTCATGCCTTAATGCCTTTATTAATTTGTTTCAACTATGAATGAAACTGTAGCAATGAGGAAATAAAACAGAGGTCTTATTTCTTGCCCCCCCCACCTTTTCCCCCTGAATAGAATCAAGTTAGTGAAGACTTCTCAGTGCTTAACAAAAGACTTTTAGAGGGTGGTTAGGACTAAGTTTCAATTTCCCATAAATCATATGCCACATCAACATAACACAATCCTCCTTGGCCATCAACAACCCCCCTTTGCCCACTTGGGTTATCATAGCACCCCTCCCTTCACCCCTTGGGTTGCCATACCAGCATAACACAACCCCTCTTGGGTTGCCACATCAACATCTATATCAACATATTTCCCATTGGCTATTCACAGGATAGACTGTTATGTTTATATTGTGAGGCTGCCTCCCAGCCAATGGGAGAAAAAGGCCAGTGTGGGTGGGAGTGGGATCTGCGTTAGGGCTATATAATCTCTATTTTTGCTTTCTGTAATTTCTTCACTCTCCTGATTACTTATCAGAGAGGAGATGCCCTTGTGAGCTCATCATAAAATCTTGCTACTTTGCTTCTACCTTGAGACATCTCTGATTTTTATTTGAGTCAGTGGTCTCTGATCCACATACCCCTATCACAGACCACTCTGATGCTATCTCAGTTGCTTGCTTACTTATATGTTTGGATGAGAGGAGTCAACAACTCTATCCCTCCAAGTGAGATGGAATCCTTTCCAATTGCCTTTCCATTGCCTACTCAGGTCCTCCAGGTTTGCTATCTATTCTGCCTCTATACCCTACAATTCTGATCTATTCTGATGCAAACATTACTGTCAGTCACTGATGAGAACATTGCTAGAATGATAATGAAAAACTCCAAATGTTCCAATCCTTGGGAGTTTACAAGGTCCTTCTCTGCCCAAGAGGAAGAGGGGACCAAGGCTGAGGTGTTCTCTTCAGTTCCCCAAATGATTCTTTTTCAGGAGCATGGTTGAAAGCTTCTACCAATAAGCTGTTAGATATTTGAATTCTCAATGTCAAACTAGCCCCCTAGTTCTAGTAAAGTCCATCAATCAATCTCAACAGACTTATTGCTTAACATGTAGAGGTCTTATTCCCACATAATTCACACTCTGATTGATTCAACTAAAATGTATTCTTACCTGAAAAAAGAGCCTGTATCTTGTCCCTTTAAATAGGTTAGGGTGATCTTATTGATTAGCTCAGTCAATCTTCCTATACATATATGTGGACATACGCACACATATATGTATCATATTTATAACTCTTATCTGTGTTCTACACACCTTTTGAACTCTGTATAGACCAATGTTAGGGATTCAAGTAGGAATATAAAGTTAAGAAAGGAAAGAGCTAAAAAAGAGAGTTCAAGTTATCAGAACTCAGTTATGAGACAACTCTGGAAGACTGAATATCTTCCTTTTGATGACAACTTCTTAAAATCTGATAAACATCAGCAACTAGTAGGCACAGAATTGGAAGTCAGAAGCCACTTGATTTCAAATAGAACTTGGAAACTACAAACCAGAAATGCAGGTCAGGACCTGAGAACTATGCAAGTGTTGAATTCCATAGTTACTTGGGCCTTGTGCCTTCTTACCAAGAAAACAGATCAGTTATGCTGTTTGAGGAATGGAGAGCTGTCATTGTCAAACTAAAAGATTACACTTGATCTTATACTCTGGTAAGAGGAAAAGAATAAGGAAGAAGGATTCGAGGTCATATACATCTTGAGAGTGTATTGAACTTTACTTAGAAACTACTGGCTGTGATTGTAAAATATTTATAACAATATGAAAAGTTCTATTGAAATTTGTAGTAACCAGCACTGAATTGCATTTTTACTTGTCCAGGGAATATTCTAGTTTTGTGGTGTTGATTAATACCTAATTATTTATGAGTATTCTAATATCACTTAATCTTTATGAGCAAATTCAGCATATTTAGGGTGGCCATGATATTACTGGGAAGTTAGGAGCGTATAAAATAATGCTTACATTATCATGTATTTTGATCACTTTCACAGCCTTGAATATTCTAATTCTAAATTCATAAGTATGATGAAGGGGCAGATTGATTGATTCTACCACTATTTAACAGCCATCATGAACATGACATAATTAGTATTATGCTAAGTAGCACTAATTGTTATGGAACATACATAGGAGTATTAGACATAATCCCTCCCTTTCAGACTCAGAGTATAAGAGCCACAAGATAACTTCAGTCCAATCTAGAGGCAGCTAGGTGTTATAGTGGAATGCTAGATCTGAAGTCGGGAATACCTATAGTGAAATCCTGCCACAGATACTTGAAAGATGTGTGAGTCTAAGCAAGTCAGTTAATCCCTCTCTGCTTCATTTCCTCCTCTGTAAAATGAGGATGTTGGAAATGACGACTTTTCAGTTGCCTTCTTGTTCTAAATCTATGCTCCTATGAATTCTCATTTGAATGATGAGAAATCTTAGGCAGAGAAAAGTTAAGAGACTTGTCCAGAATATCATAGATCATATAGTAAGTTGTATAATCCCAATTAAATTCAAGTCTTCAGTCTTCAAATCTAGATCTCTTGAAACTCTCAGTTGATTATAGTTTCTTTGGGTAGATAGTACATGTAAATAAAAACAACAATGGCAGTATGTAATAATTGCTGTGTATATACACACATACACACACTCTTAGCTGGGACAGGAAGAATAGACAGGATTTTAATCTGTACAAATTGAGGAAGGGCGCTACGGGAAGATAGAGAAGAGAACGGTAACTGGAGAGACACTAAGGTGGCAAAATGTAGGGTGCATTTAAGGGATAGGATACATACCACATTGACTAGAGAATTCATGTAAGCAAATGAATGAATGAACGAAACACTTTTATGAAAGGTTTGTTATATGCCACATTGTATTAAGTGCTGACTACACAAATAGGAAAAGGATATAATCCCTGCTTTCAAAGCACTTACAGTCTAATTGAGGAAGACAATATATGTAGTAGCATTCAGGGGCAGGTCTGATGGAAAGACCCAGAAATACTCAGGGTGTTAAGTATCAAGGAAGATGGTAAGGCCTTTGTTGTTCTTAGCATCTCAGAGTTAGAGAGGAGAAGGGATTCTGGGTTCCCTGGCATAAGAAGGATTTGGGGAATTCAATGTCCAGCAAAAAGGCTAAAAGGGGAAATGATCATTCAAAGGAAAACTGGGAGATAAATCTGTCATGGAGAGGGTAAATTAGGGACCCTGCTGGACACTAGTTCTGGCTGGGATCCCAAATGATTTGGCATTGAGGAGAACAAAGTAGGTTGGAGACAGACTTTAATTAATAATATAAGAAGTTTGGATTTAAATTTATAGACAATGGGAAATCATAGAAGTTTTTCACAAGGGGACCCGAGATTATAACCTTGTAGTGATTAACTTAATTCTTCACACACACCTATTAGGCAACTACTGTGTGAAAAATCCTCTGCTAAGCACTGGGAGTATAAAGATCAAAGTGAAGCCATAGTCATACATAAGATAATCAGATTTTTGATGTAGAATTAAAGGAACTTTAGTTGTGTCCAAATCCATCATTTTATAGAGAAGAAAAACTGAAACTTAGGGTGGTCTAGTGATTTGTCAAAGATCTCTTAGAGTCAGGAGCTGAACTCAGGGCTCCTGATAGCATATTCTACCACATCACCTATTAAATCTTTATATATTTATATCCTGACTCTTTCCACACACTATCTATGTAACCTTGGGTGAGTTACACAGGAAAAGAAGGGAGAGATGTGAGGGAGAATATGAAGGAAAAATGACTAAGAGTTTATAACTAAGTGGACATGGGCATGAAGGAAAGAAATGATTTCAAGTGGGCAAAGGTAATTTTAAAATATCTTGAAAGGAGGCGAGGCTTTGAGGTGAGTAAAGAATAGTTTTCATTTTCTTTTGCATCTTATCACAGATTGATTTTATGAGGACAAATTATTATTTTCAGCAAAAATATCATTAGCAAAAACGTGTGTTAATGAGAAACAATGATCGTATACATCCATTCTGTGCATTCCATTTCTTCTGACAATTTCCAAATAAAGAACTATCAGGATCTTTGTTGTCATCAACTGCTCATCCCAATTATATTAGTTCTGTGTAAAATGGTCATTAGGAGGGTTAATTATTTTTAAAGCCTTCACTGATCATTGTTTAAATACTATGTGCTCATAAGTTATCATTTTCTTTCCATTAATTACCTATAATTCATTAACTCCAAATAACAAATGGCTTTTTCTGTATTGCTTTTTTCTGATAGGTCTTGCTCCTCATTATCCAACTTTGTCCTCAGCTGAAGCTTGTCTTTGAGTGCTCAGAGTGCTTTTCTAAAGATTAACTTATTAATCCTCTTGGCTTTTCATAGCAAAATGTTTAGTGCTGTCCTGTTAGCTTACATTTTGTACATATTATCTAGCTAACATTTGAATATGAGTTGAATAAACAGAAATCGTGCAATGGGAAATGCTTTGAAATAATGCATGAAGAAGAGAGCACTTAACTCCTACTTTACTGGGGTAGGGAAAATGAATGATACTCCATTTTGAGAAGCTTTGATTAGTGTAGGAATCCTGTATGTAGTTACTATACACTAGAGAAAGTAAGAAAGGTGATAATCTTCATGTGACGTGGGAGGAGTGGGGAGGAATAAAAATAGACAATTATAGATATAGGTTAAATAGTTGTATGATTGTCTTCATATATAAGCAAAGATATAGTCCATGTGATTTTAGAAGTCATTCTGACACAAGTTAATGTGCTTGCTGGCTGGAAATATACACTGTACTGGGAGTTATTTAAACAATACAGTGTCACTTAAGGACTCATTTCTATTTTATTTTCAGCCCCAGAAGTTTTTTTATATTATTCCCTAATGGGAAAGTAATGGGTTCAAAGATTAGTCATTTCCATTTGTTACTCTACATTGATTCTGCCTTTCTCTTCTCTTTCAATTTTCATCCCCTTTGGAGTGACTGATTTGGTGGTAATTTCAGGCTCTACAACAAATAAGTCTTCTTCCATGCTAAAGATAAAGTAAGAAGCTTAGTTAGAAATTAAAAATATTGAGGGCATAAAAGCTGTGAATATTTCACTATTGACTAAAATGATGAGATTAAGTAGTATTTTTGTCATTGCAATGTGTCAAAGAAATTACAACTGTAATTTCTTACCCCTTTGACAAGCACTTTGGAATAAGAAGCAAATTTAAGAAAATTGTTCCTTTATGGTAATGAACGGTTGAATTGCAGCTCAGACAAATGGGTAAAATCAACAGCTCTTTAATAAGATATATAATGTACCATTGCAGTAAGTTAAAATCTGCATTAAAAACTTGCTTCTTTATATCTGCAAGTAGGGATATGAAACAGAGCTTGGGCTGATGTGGTCCAGTTTACACAAACTGAGTTCAGTCTTAGAGAGGGTGAATTTCTTTAAAATTTATAAAAGTGTTGCCTAGAGAATCTGAGTATATAATTCACATTTGGGTCTTTTCAAGATAGGATAAAGAAATATCATTGGTATATGTAACTCCCAGGTAAAAAACTTCCTCTACTAAAACAGGCATGCATCCCTGTGCAACATATATAATACGTACATATATGGAAAAATATGTATATATATACACATATAGTATATATATGCACACACATATATATGTGCATGTGTATATGTGTGTGTATGTATACATTCACTTCTTATGTGTAGTCTTAGAAAGTTGCCTAGAGTATTAAGAGGGTAAGTGGCTTGTCAAGAGTCACATAGTTAGCAAGTGTGAGAATCAGGTCGTCCTGATATCAAGGACAATCATGTTGGTTTTCACCACTTGTTCATGTACTCAAACCAACTGCTTATCAGGAATATGATAGCTTTTCTTTCACTCTAAAGAAAATGAAGAAAACACAAAACATATAAATAAATAATCAGTAAAATTCTCTTCTCTCTCTGATGAGTCCCACCTACAATCCAGGGGCTTATATATAACTCTTTAAGATTATGTTATCACCCTAAATGCTTGGATTAGAGCCTGGAGAGAGAGTTATCATGGTACAATGGTAGGAGTGCTGATAGAACCTTGCTTCAAATAATGCCTCAGGTATTACTTGTGTGATATTAGGAAAGGCATCTAAACTTCCTGGGTCTCAATTTCCCCATCTGTAAAATGAAAGTGATAGGCTGGATAACCTCTAAGTTTCCTTAAAGATCTAAATCTATGAAAGGTAAAAAAAGTAAAAAGGGTGGGGTAGCACTGTATTTTTAGAAGATATAGTTGAGATGGCATATTAGAAGGAACAACCCGATATACTCCCTCAGCATTTCCCTACAAACAACTTTAAAATAATGCCTCAGGTAAAAAATATTCAAGTGGTACAACCAACAAAAGGTCATAGTGAGACTTTTTTTGGTCTAAGAAAATTTAGGAAGTTGGCAGAAGAGCTCTGTGAAACTGAGATGACCTGTCTGGAGCTCACCTTTATGGCACTGTCAGCTACAATAGCAGCAGCAGCAACTCCAAGAGCTCTCAGTGCAGAGATGGGAAATGGATCAGAAAACTGATCAAAAAGAGCTTATAGGACAACCATTATAGTGCTGGGTGCAGCTGTTTGTGATTGGTACTTCTATTGCTCATATATAGTTCTGGCTCACAGTACTAGGGCAAAGAGGAGTATTTGTCAGTCATAAGGGAGCAAGGGCCCTGGTTGCAGTTCCAGGGCTTAGAGGAGGGCTAGTGTTTGCAGATACAAGGAAGAAAGGATCTTCCTTAGGTAAAAACCAGATCAGGAGAATAGTGATCAGATCTATCTCTGAATCATACCACCTTGGAAGCACTGAAAACTTATAACCTCCAGAACTGGTTCTGAAAATAGCAGCATGAAGAATCCTGAAGCTTGTCACAGTGGCTCTCTTCACCCAGGTAAGCTGAACTCAACTTTTACATAAAGATCCACATCAAGAAATACGCTAAGAAGATGGCAGAGTAGGACAGACCTCCTCTTCCATCATAACTCATAAAATACCTGTAAAAATGACTCTAAATGAATTTTAGAGCAGCAAAAGCCACAAAATGACAGAGTGAAACAGATTTCCAGGCCAAGACAGTCTGGAAGGCCAACAGGAAAGGACTATTGCTCGAAGCTTAGCCCAGCCTTGGCCTCCCAGCACGAATTGATCTGGAGCAGGCTTCAGGGCATGGAATCATAGGCAGCAGCTGCGGTTCCCAGACTTCTCAACCTGCAAAAGCCAAAGACAGCTTCAAAGTAAGAAAGTAAGCTCTAGTAAGAAAGCTCAGCTGGGTGAGAAGTGACTGTGGTCTGGCCCCAGACCCAGACTCAGAGCAGCAGCAGTCACTTTTGGAGCTCTCTGTCTAAAGACCCTGGGGAAATTGAGCAGCTTCTCTGAATCTCAGCCCTTAGTGGCTGTCCTGGGGTGAGGAGGAGCACTGATGAGGTGGAGCTGGTGATGGTTCTAGAGAAGCAATCCTACTCTCAGTTCCAGGGCAGAAAAGAGTATGTGTGGTTTCTCACAGACTAGAGTGCAGGCCAGGAGAGAAGTAAACACCTGTCCCTTGAATGTGCCACCTTGTGCCACAAAAGAATGAAAAAATAGAAGAAAATGTGAAATAGCTCATTAAGAAAACAAATGATCTGGAAGAAAGCTCCAGGAGAGATAATTTAAGAATTATTGGACTATGTGAAAACCATCATCAAAAAAACAACCTAAATATCATTTTCAAGAAGTTATCAAGGAAAACTGCACTGATATTATAGAACTAGAGAATCAAAAAGATATTGAAAGAATTCACCGTCAACTTTTGAAAGAAATCTCAAAATGAAAACCCCTAGGAATATTATAGCTAAATTCCAGATCTCCCAAGTCAAGGAGCAAGTATTACAAGCAACCAGAAAGATTCAATTCAAATATCATGGAGTCACAGTCAAGGTCATGCAAGTTTTAGCAGCTTCCATATTAAAGGAGTGGAGTGCATACATTTGATATTCTGGAAGGCAAAGGAGCTAGGATTGCAACCAAGAATAACCCAGTGAAATGATCTTTCAGGAGAAAAATAGATATTTAATGAAATAGAAGACTTTCAAACATTCCTGATGAAAAGGCCAAAAGTGAATAGAAAATCTGACATTTAAACAAAAGACTCAATAGAAGCATAAAAATATAAACTTGAAGAGAAATCATAAGAGACTCAATGAGGTTAAACATTTCTATATGGGAAGAGAATTTATGTAACTCCTAATAAATTTATCATTATTAGGGCAGTTGAAAGGAGTTTACATAGACAGAAAACATGAGTGTCAATCAATTATGTTGGGATGATCTCAAAAAAAGTGAAGGGAGGAGAAAAGAAAGATGTCCTAAAAGGAGAGAAAGAGTTAGCATGTGGAAACATTTCTCACATGAAAGGGGCATGCAGGGAAGAACTTTTACAGTGGAGGAGGAAATGGCTTGGTAGGAAATGCTTAAACCTCATTCTCATCAGAACTGGTCCAGAGCGAATACACACACACACACACACACACACACACACACACATGCACGCACACACATACACACAATAGGGCTAATGTGGAAATATATTTTGCGTGACTTCATATGTGTAATTGATATCAAATTGCTTGCCTTTTTCATAAGTGGGAGGGATGGAGAGAACTTGAAAATCAAAATTTAAAAAGAAAAGAATGCTAAATGTCATACATTTCTTTTTAAATAAAACTATTGCTTCCAGATGAGTGTAAAACTCACCAAAAGCAAACAAAAAAGCAAACAAGTTGTATTCATGTGAGGAAATACAGATGCCCAACTAAGGAAGAATGATTGAGAGTACCTAGGTGAAGTCCAGTGAAGAAGATTCAGAAGTGGTTATGTTACTGGGCTATATTTGCTAGCACTTGGGCAGAAAAGGGAAATAGGGGATAAGTTTGGGAAACAGATCACAGCACAGAGGCATGATGTAGTAATAGCAATAAGATATTTCACTTATCCAGATTATCTTCCATAATTCTTTTTCTCTGTCCAAACCAAAGTAGTATAGAACTTAAAGACTTGTGGATTCAGTGTCTCATGATAGAGTTCTTCTGAGTTAAATGGCTTGAATTCAAGCATAACAAGGTGTTCTCTTAGTCTCTCAATACTTATGTAAGGTCTTAACATGCTACCAGTCATTTGTACTCTGTCAGTCCAGTTCAAAATCCACTTTCCTCTGCAGAAAAGGCAGAAACACAATAAGAAGTCTATCTTGTCTCCGCTGTCACTTATCATCATCTCATCCACCCTCCTTTTCTTTTTTTCTAAAATACCATTTCCACTCCTTGACTTTTGTCTTACCACTAGACTTTGATGACTGGAAAAAGAGTGAGGCTGACAACAGTGCAATTTTGCCTCACTTAAATCCAGTTCACTTACAAGTCAAGACATCACCCATACTTCACTAACTAATTAAGCCTGACCTGCGGCAGATCCTTCTGAACTAGTATTGAATTGAGCCCCACAGTCAAACACACTGTACCCTGACCTCAGCTTCATGATGTCACTGGTCCTCTTGGAAAATAACATTTTTTATGTTTAACACCTTGCCTGTTTTTCTTTCAAGGAAGAGTATGCTCTCAGAAGATCTTGGATCAATGATTAAATTTCTACAAGGAAATCCTGTTTTCTGGTTTCTGAAGGGAAACTCCCTTCATCAGTATTGGAAAGTAACTTGTATGTAACTTATAAACTTGGCACTGAAACAAAGCAATTTGCCTGCAGCTACACACAGTTTAAATATATTGTCATATATATTTGTTAAATTTCTTATTAGAATGTGAGCTCTTTGTAAGTAGGGATTGTTTTGTTCTTTGCATTTGTAATACAAGAATGTAGCATAATATATACATTTCCACAGGCAGGTGGGTGGTATAATGGATAGGTTATCAGGCCTGGAGTCAGAAGGACTCATCTTTCTGAGTTCAAATCTGGCTTCAGACACTTATTAGCTGTGTGATCCTGGATGAATCATTTAATCCTGTTTGTCTCAGTTTTCTTATCTGTAAAATGAGTTTGAGAAGGAAATGGCAAACTGATCCAATATCTTTGCCCCCAAAAACTAAGAAAAACAAAATGGGATCACAAAGAGTCAGACACAAGTAAAATGATTGAACAACAAAATATATATCATCTCTAACATTGTAAGTAGTTAATTACTTGTTGATTGGTTACTTTCCATTTATACTGTAAACACAAACACATAAATATCTATAGATAGCTTATATAGAATATGTTATTTGCATGCTATCTGTCTCATAATAATATTGTCTTTGAGATCAGAGACCACGTTTTTGCTTTTCTTTCTATCCCTAGTGCTTAACACAACTCCAGGCACATAGTAGACCCTTAATAAATTCATGTTTATTCACTCACTGATAATTTAATTAACTTGCTATATAAGTCACAGGGCGAACTGACTTGGCATGAGATACACACACATACACACACACACACACACACACACACACAATCTCTGTCCTCAAGAATTAATTCTCAAATTCTATAAGGGGACAAACTCAAATATATATGATACAGCACCAGGAATTGGATGAATGGGAGCAGGTGTGATTTGCAAAGAGCTCCGAGAAAAGTTTGCATTCAGGTAGCCCTACCTGAGGGGATCTCACAAGAGATTTCAAAGTGTAGGTTGCACTTGAGCCAAGTTTTGTTTTTATTTATTTTTAACACAGTTTATAACAGATAAAGCAAGTCCAACTTTTGGTCAGGTGATACTTCTTTTTAAAGCATTTACAATATGGACCACAAAAAGAAATTTTTTTTTTCAACATTAACCAACTGAGATACAAATAATATTTATGTTGCTAACTTCACAAGCTCTTGAC
>CM053771.1:394064850-394093270 GCA_028658325.1 Potorous gilbertii | reverse complement strand
TGCCTGCTCTGTGGGCCTCTGGCCAAGCAGCCTCTGCCTCTGCCGCGGTCACCGCCTCCTGAGGGGGTCCGAGTCCTGGAGATCCCCCGCTCCCCTCTCAGCCCGTCTCTCTCACTGACCTGTGCGTCTGTGGGTGGAGGGACCTTCGCGGCCGCCAGAGATTCAGGTCCCTGACGCCTGCTGGTCTCTGCTCGCTCCTCTCAGTGTGGTGCGCCTGGGGTGGGGAAGGGGAGTGCTCCGCAGGGCAGGGCTCAGCTCCTGTTGGGGTATCTTTGCGGTCGGTTTTTCAGGGCTCTCTGCAACGGAAATCTCCTTCACTGTGTTGCTGCGTAGCTTCCACTGTTCCAGAATTTGTCAGGAGTTCTTTTTAGAGGAAATCCATGGACTGTGGGTTCAGAGCTAGCAAATGTGAGTCTTTCTACTCCGCCATCTTGGCTCCAACCCCCCTAAATTGTTTTATAAAAAGCTTAACTTTTAAAGTATTTTAACTCTCTGAGGAAAAGGTAAGTGCTATGCTGGGATTAAGATCATTTGATTAATTTTTGGGAAACATGTGGTAAGAAAGGTTTTCTCCAACCAGAAAGTGACTACAGTTCACGGAGAATATATTTGACTTTTCATTTTGTATTAATTTTTCTTTAAAGTGTTTATTGCAGTTCTTATAAATTTCCAGCCTCATTATCTTTGAAGAAAATTTCAACATAAGCTTTGTAGCAATGTGACATTTCTGTTTTTGGATTTTTCTTTTGGTTTCTGTTCTTTTGCTGGAACATTTCATCTACTGCTTTATTCTGTAACTATAAAGTAATCTATAATCTCCACTGTTATCATAAATTTGTTATGAAATTGCCAATACTCGAATGTATAATTTCTACCTGTATTTTCATTTTATTGCTTCATGTCCTTGTAAGTCATTCATAATTGACAGATGATTATAGCCCTTGCCTAAGTATTTTTTCTAATAAAACAAAGCAAATCATAGAAAAGAGAATGTTTCAGGCATAAAAGTTTTACACAGGTTTTTCACAGGTTTATAGGAATGGCATGACAAGACATAGTGGTACTTAAAACGTTGATGAAATTTGGTTTTATGTCCATTAAAAATGAGTTAATTTTGGTCACTTGTTCAAAGTACTTAATCAAAGAATGTGCAAGGATGGATCCATGTATTATAACTAGGTAAAAGTGAATATTGAAAACTAAAAATAAATAAATAAATTTTTAAAAAGACTGAAGTCCCCACTGCATCCTGGGCCACTCCTATAATCTTACCTAACCTATATCATACCACTGGACTCAGATAGCTCTGGAGGAGAAAGTGAAATTGTTGACTTTGCACTGCCCTTCCTCACTCAAATGCAAACCATTTTGTCATCACCTCCCTGATGTCATGGACCTCTTTGAGAATGAAGGACAAATACCAGTTTGGGGACAAAATGAGGCACTTGCAAATAACTGAACATTTAACATAGGAGGTTTACTTTGCCTTAACACTGCAAGAAAATATAGATTCAGTGGCTCTCAGCACCTCTGTATGTGGCCTCTCTGGTATGGTGACTTATGTGGTATCTATATCTGAGAGGCTATAATAGGGCGCTTGGACCTCTTATGTCCATAGACCAGGAAATTCTATCAGGGAAGTTGAATATATTAGGGAGGCTGGGTTCAAAGAAAGCTGCTGCTCTCATATGAAGTCTCCCTCTTTCTTGGTGACTATACAATTTCTTCAGTCTAGGAAATATGATTAGTATATAGCATCAGGTAGCTTACACTATCCCTTTTCATTTAACTGACTCTAGTTCACAATGAACCCTATTCAGATGACCTTGATATAATGGATTTTGTTTCCACAGGAGCTGATAGAATATGTTTAAATGTATACTGTACTTTACTCTTTTATGTAGAATCAATAAAAGCAATAAACCAATGCATATAAAAACACATACTGCTCAGCTACATGCCCACAGCCTCTTTGACAAGGAGCCTCCAGAGAATACATAGCACACTTCAAACCCAGAATTTCCAGGAAAGACAGAGTTCACTTGGCTTATCACTGATTCCCTTCCTCCAATGACTGCTTCTCTTTACAAACTATCAAAGGACTGTAAAAACTCTAGCATCGTTCCTCATCAATATTTTACTCATATTACTCAGGATGGTTATTAAGTACAGAAAGAGGAATTCTGGATACAAGTCTTAGTTTCCTTCAAGGTCTTGAGTATAGACTTGAGACTGGATGTTTTTCTGTTTCATCATAGTTCTTTTTCTTCTAAGCAGACTCCTGTCACTGGTAGGAACCTCAGTCTTCATCGTGTGATATGGAATGCATTGACTGGATTCAATGGAAGGTCTTTCAAGATGGTGCTTGTCTAGCTCTAGTTGACTTTCAGTCCTTTAGTTCAAGTTTCCCATGTCTGAGAGGTATGTTACATTTATCCATCCATCCAATGACCTTGCTCCCTATCACGGTATATCAGGTACTTGTGGTATTCTCAGAATCTTGTCATGTCTGCTTGCCCACTCTGCTTCCACTGGACAGTCCAAATTTTGCCACTTTACACAGAGTGAGAGGTGCTGAAATAATTCTACATTTGAAATTACTTTGTGAATTTAAATGAAAATGATATTAGTGTGAGAACCTCTTGGCCACCATCAAATTATCATTTCTGATTGGTAGTCACACCTGCTATAAGTTCAGGCAGAGTAGTTTATTTTTGTGGGGGAGAGGGTAGAATAAGGTAAGATAATTGGGGAAGATGAAATAGGTTAGAAAATTCTATCTAGAAATTATATTTGTAAAGTGCTTTGCAAGGTTAAAAGCGCTATATAAAGATCACATTATCGTTACTATCATTTGTTGTTCTAATTAATTTTATTGTCTCAGAGGAGAAGCAGATGAGGATAAGGGACAGAAGGCTACCTTTGTGATCAAAAGATCTTACTTCAGTCCCTACCTCTGACATTGCATGCCCATGGTCAACTCACTTGATTTCCTGATTCTCCCAGATAGCTCTCTACTATAATAAATAACAGGAAAATTACTTCTTATTCTTGGTGGACAGAGGTTTCACACTGGAAGTTCTGTCATGATGGTAAAATCATAAGTAGGAGCTCCTCAATCCACTTCCTCACTCTTTATTTCATAAATACTCAGAAGTATGTGGATTAGTAGCAAGGCACATTAATCCATCAATGTAGTCTAGTTACTAATAATAGTAGTAGCTAGCATTTATACTTTAAAATATATAAAACTTTTTACAAATATTATCTTATCTTACCTTCAAAACAACCCTAGGAGGAGGTGTTATTTTTAAACCTATTTTACAGACAAGAAAACTGAGGCAAAAAGAGGTTAAGTAACTTGACCAGGGTCACGCAGCTGCTAAGTGTCAGAGGCTAGATAATGGTAATTAATATTTAAGTGCTTTAAAATTATTATTTCATGTGATTCTCACAACAGCCCTGAAAGGCAGATGTCATTATTAGCCCCATTTTACAGATGAGGAAAGGGAGGCACGTAGGTTAAGTGACTTGCCCAGGGTCACCTAGCTAGTAAGTGTCTGGATTTGATGTCAGGTCTTCCTGATTCCAAGGGCCAGGGCTCTATCTCCTTCTTCATTGTGTCAGAATCTGAAAGTTATTTTAGCACGGGAAGAACACTGTTTAAAGTAAACTGAACAAAGATCATTCTTGTCCTTCATGGACTCTTCTTCGGGGAGTAACTACCACCATCCTAGTAAGTATTTTGCTGCTGTAACCAGTCTGGAAAAGGTGTGGGCAGGAGACAGGCTTCCTTAGCCATATAGACTCCAGACAAGTCTCTCAGTCTTTCTCAAGCCTCAGTTTTCACATTTTCAAAATGAGGAAAATACTAGAACCCATCTCCCAAGGTTGTTCTGAGAACAAAATGAGAAAATGGTATGAGAAATACTTTGCAAATCTTAAAATGCTACATAAAGGCTAGTTCTTATTATCATGAATTATTTCCCCTTCAGACAAGTAGAAGAGTTTGAAGCTTGACTGTATGGGTGAAAGGTATAGTAGAGATAGTGGTTTTCATCCTACACTGGGAAGGAATGAAATTGGAATGAGTGGAACTGTAGGAACAGATCCATGGGATGAACTTCCTAAAGCTCTGTGGGTTTTTGGAATTGAGCATAGAAGTAGTGAAAGGAGCAGCTGATCATGGCAAGTGTGGAAGCAGTGAGGATGTGTGATTTGAACGTAGAGATGGAATAGTTTCTGAATCAAGAGACTAGAGACCAGGGAGCCAAGTCTGAGGGGTTTTGTTTTGGGAAAGGGTAATGGGGAAATTGGGATTTTGATTTGCCCAAGGTCACACAGATAGTAATTGTCTGAGACTAGATTCTAATTCAGGTTCTCCTGACTGTAGGGCTGGTGCTTTATCCAATGTGCCACTGACCTCATTTTTTTAAGAAACAAAAATCTTTTATTAATTTGTAGAATAATTAAAATGCATGGATTGAAAGATTTCAGTAAATGAGGAACAGAAAGATGAAAGCTCAAAAGTTTAATGCCTGAGTCCCTGGCACTGAGCCCCTGGCAAATTCCTCCCTCCTATGTCTCTAAATTAGAATGGTTGTGCTAATATTCGATTAAGGAGAATAGATATAAGGACTGTGCAGTGCAACCTCCCATTCTTTCTCCTTCCTTTCTGTGTGAATAAGACAGAAGTTAATTCTAAAACTTATTCTGCCTTCATTACTTTTCTAATTTTTGCTTAAGTAGCTTGACCTTCTTTGACTGGCTAAGTAGATTTGATAGAGCTACCTTCTCAATATTTGAGCTATTTCTTTTATAGGGGTACTGTAGCAGGGAAGAAGAGTGCTTGGATATTGTTATTTAGAGATATAAACAGGACCAGTTTTTGAGCCCTACTTCCCCACATTGCCAAACTTTCCCCTGGATGAAGCGTGAGCAAAATTGAGAGAGAATCTTATTGTTATACTTTATTGATTTTGAGGATTAACTTCCTTCTAACAGAACTGAACTGGATAAACTGGATAACTGTTTTCTTTCTTTGCTCTAGGGTAAAATGAATAAAAGCACCATTTTTACTGTCTAGGACAATCATGAATTGCTTCCACGTGACCTGATTCATTCCTCTGTTCCTAGTTCCCTCATGCTAGCTAGTTGCTGAAGTGGAATTGAGGGCTATAAGTAGAATATAGGAACTGACTTGTGAGAGGTGAAAGAGTGTGGCTAGATCTAGCCAAATTTACAATATCCAAAAGTGGGAACCAGAGAAGGAAGGACTTCTTTTCCAAGTAGTCCTTTATTTTCTACCTCCAAACTTATACCCAAACAACACACAAGTCTATACTCTCACTCTCTGTATGCACCTATTCACTTATATGAAAATTAACATTCCAATAATCTGTCAGAATGAAGGAAGGAAAAGGAAGAAACAAACCTTTCTGCCTTGTTTGCATTGTCAATGTTCACAATTTAATGGATTTGTCATAACGTTCATTAATGTTCAGTTGTGTATCTAGGTCTACACTCAAACCTAAAATTTTACACACTGAAGTTTTGAAAGGGTGAAACTTGGCAGTTACCTAACCCAGTTATCATGATTTGTTTCATCCCCCCATTTCATGCATGTAATGACTGATCTGGCTCAATCCCCACCCCCCAATCTCCAGTTTCTATAAATGTGATTGCTCAAATCTTGTATGTGGGATCATCATCATCTTAGTCAATTTGTTCCCTTAGTAGGGGGAAATATAAAGCCCTTAGATCCATGATCTAGTGATTTCAGCATCAAATTCATTTTGTTACTAGTTCTGCTCTAATTCTATGTCTTTATTCTAGCAACTGGCATCTTTCTCTATAACATAATCCAACCTTTTGTTTATATAAATATTGATAAATAAACACATACACATGTGTATGTATAGGTGTATGTGTATATGTATATATTCACATATATACACAAACACTCATATGTACACACACATGTATATACACATATGTGCGTATGTATGTCTCTTTAAAGTTTCCAAAGTTCTTTAGATATCATCATTTTTTATCCTTGCAACAATCTACATCGTAAGTGCTATTAATTATTATTATTTTGCAGATGGTGAAACTGAGGCTCAGGGAGGCTGTCAGCTCTTTAAGAATAGAGTGCCTCACTTTTCTATTTTTATCTCTTGCATTTAGTATATTACTTGGCACGTGGTAAGCATGAAATAAATTATCTTTCCTTCTCTGCAAAGAGAGGGATAGCTAACATGGCTACAACCTGGATGCATATCACTAGTGTTGTTTAAAATATGCTCACTTATATTTAAGAACAGAAATATCATCAAATGATTTTGTTGATCATTTACTAAAGTCATTTGCAGGTCATGTCTAATATATCTAAACCCTACCTTCTATCATCCATCTGAAACAGTTCTCCTTGTTTGTTCCCCTCCTCCAAAATTGTTTATCAATAAAAGTAAAGTATGCTTTCAGAAAATATTTTGTATTTCCCAGGGCCTAGTAACATATTTTACATAGTAGTAAAAAGTGCATCCAGTGTTGTTGCTTTTCTACTCTCTCCAACGTGGTTCGTCATAAATTTCAAGTCTTAAAAATTTCTTATAAAATACTGTCACAGGGAACCCAAAATATGTAGCAATGTTATAACTATATTATCACCAGAAAAATGTATATTAAGTTCATTTGATGGGCAGAAGTATTCTAAATTTTATAGCAAAATGAGTTTTAGATGATGCATTTGAGAGTCAAAAATACCAAACATGATTTATAAGCCCAGAATCATTGCAAAGTCAGAAAATACATACGGTTTGAAGTTTTCCCTAAAGGTTAAACTGAAAACAACAATTTTAGAATGGTTATTGAAATTCAGTTAGGTCTCTATTGAAAAAATTATGCTAAGGAATTCCTACAATTAAATCTGAAAGAAAGGTCCTTTGCTTGGTTTATGCTGGGTTTATGCTGGGTGTTACTCAACTTATAGACTGAACTTATAGACTGAAACTCATGGATTTTGTTTCCAAAGTTATACAAAATGCTATAAACAAGTAGATAGTTATCTTCCTTTTAGTAAAAAAAAATTTCAAAGAGGGAAGGTTTTCAACTTCTAGAACTGTGTGCTAATTTTCTGTGTTCCTTGGGAGAGCTAATTGTACCTAATGAAGAATATTAGAGTTCAGTGTTATGAAAATATGCATTACTTAAAATCCTTGATGGTTGGGTCTCTAAGGAGGTTTACCAAATCAAAAGGAATCCATCCAACACTGAACTCTGCTCTTCTACAATTTATCTCAGTAGTGACCCATCTTTGCAGTTCTGACTACACCTCCTCCCATCTCCAGTGAGGATGATATTGGCAACTGGTTTCCCTTTCAACTGCCCATTCAGCTGCTTTCTTTATCTCATGAGTCATTTTTACTTATATTCCAAAATACTGCCTTTGTTTTGCCCCTTTGGTGTCATACTTCGTTTTCCTTTCCTTTCCTTTTCTCAGTAGTTCATAAAATCTGCATTTTTTGATGAATTTGACTATCTTACATTTGGGGAGGACCAAGCTGTGTTCTTGCAACTTCCACAACTAGTTACTTTTCTTTCTTAAATGACTGCTGGTCAATCAGGTCAGGGTTTTTGCTGGTTTCTCTTTTTTTTCGTGGTGTTCTCCAGTTTCTTTTTTTTTTCAATTAACTTATTTATTTTTAGTTTTCAACATTGATTTCCACAGGATTTTGAATTTCAAATTTTCTCCCCATCTATTCCCTCCCCACACCCCAAAACACTCTGCATTCTAACTACCCCTTCCCCCAATCTACCCTCCATTCTATCACATCCCTCCTTTCTCTTATCCCTATATTCTCTCTTTTTTTGTAGGGTAAGATAGATTTCTATAACCCATTACTTGTATTTCTCATTTCCCAGTTACATGCAACAACAATTCCTAAAACTTTGAGTTCCAAGTACTTACTCTTCCTTCCTCCCTACCCATTCTCACTGAGAAGGCAAGCAATTAAATCTAGGTTATATATGTGTAGTCTTGTTAAAGACTTCCATAGGAGTCATGTTGTGAAAGACTAACTATATTTCCTTCCATCCTATCCTGCACCCCAATTTATTCTAGTCTCTCTTTTGACCTTATCCCTCCCCAAAAGTGTTTACTTCTAATTACCCCCTCCTCTCATTTGTTTGCCCTTGCTTTGATCATCCTCCCATACTTCACTTATCCCCTTTTCTCCTACTTTCTTGTAGTGTAAGATAGATTTTCATACCAAATGGACTGTGCATGTTATTTTCTCCTTAAGCCAAATGTGATGAGAGAGTAAGTTTCATTTTTTCCCTCTTGCCTTCCCCTTTTCCCCACCATTGAAAAAGATTTTTCTTGCCTTTTTTTGAGAGATAATTTGCCACATTCCTCTCTCACCCCTTAATTTTATTTTTATAGGTATCCCTTCCTATTCAACTCTCTATGCCCTCTGTTTGTGTGCGTATATATATAATATGTGTGTGTGTTTAGTAAATCCCTTATGATTTCTCACTCCTGTTAATCTTTTCATGCTTTTCTTGATTTTTTCTGTTTGAAAGTCAAATTTTCCATTCACCTAGGGTCTTTTCATCAAGAATGCTTGAAAGTCCTCTATTTCATTGAATGACCATTTTTTTCCTTGAAGTATTATACTCAGTTTTGCTGGGTAGGTGATTCTTGGATTTACTCCTAATTCCTTTGACTTCTGGAATATCATATTCCAAGCTCTTTGATCCTTTAATGTAGAATCTGCTAGATCTTGTGTTATCCTGATTGTATTTCCACAATACTCAAATTGTTTCTTTCTGGCTGCTTGAAGTATTTTCTCCTTGATCTAAGAACTCTTGAATTTGACTACCATATTCCTAGGAGTTTTTCTTTTCAGATCTCTTTCAGGAGGTGATTGGCGAATTCTTTCAATATTTATTTTACCCTCTGGTTCCACAATATCAGGGCACTTTTCCTTGAAAATTTCATGAAAGATGACATCTAGACTCTTTTTGGGATCATGGCTTTCAGGTAGTTCCTGAGTTAAATTGTCTCTCCTGGATCGATTTTCCAAAGAGATATTTCACATCATGTTCAATTTTTTCATTCTTTTGGTTTTGTTTTGTAATTTCTTGGTTTCTCATAAAGTCATTAGCTTCCATCTGCTCCATTCTAATTTTTAAAGAATTATTTTCTTCAGTGAGATTTTGAGCCTCCTTTTCCATTTGGCTAATTATGCTTTTTTAAAGCATTCTTCCCCTCATTGGCTTCCTGGGCCTCTTTTGCCATTTGAGTTAGTCTATTTTTAAAGGTGTTAGTTTCTTCAGCATTTCTTGGCATCTCCTTTAGCAAGCTGTTGACTCACTTTTCATGATTTTCTTGCATCACTCTCATTTCTCTTCCCAATTTTTCCTCCACCTCTCTTACTTGATTTTCAAAATTCTTTTTCAGCTTTTCCATGGCTTGGGACCACTGCATTTTATTTTGGAGGTTTTGGATGCAGAAACCTTGACTTTTATGTCTTCCTTTGATAATATGCATTGTTCTTCCTCATCCAAAAGAATGGAAGGAAATATCTCCTCACCAAGAAAGTAACCTTTTATTGTCTTATTCTTTTTCCCTTTTTGGGGCATTTTCCCTGATGCTTACTTGACTTCTGAGGGCTTTGGCAAGAGGAGGGTATACTCTGTGGACCTCCAATTTTCAGTCCTTCCAAGATGGCACAATCAAGGGAGAGGAGTTTACTCTTCTCCTGATCTGCACTCTGTTATGGGAGCAAAAACAAACACTCTTTTCTGCCCAGGATCTGTGAGCAGAATTCCCTCTCCACAACAGCCTCCACCAGCCACCAAGCACTCCTCCTCACCCCAGGGTGGTCATTCAATGCTGAGATCCAGATTAAGAATGTGATTCCTGCAGGAATTAGGTCAATTATGCCAGAGTTCCAACAATGGAAGTTGACTCAGCAGTGGCTGCTTCCACCTGGGACCGGGGCTAAACCTCTGAGTTTCCTTCTCACCCTGGTAAAAGAGCTTTCTTACTTACCTTTGAAGTTGTCTTTGGTGTTCATGAGTTTTCGTATCTTGGACCCACTGCTGCTGGTGGCATCTTGAAGCCAAAAGGCAGCACAGTATTGAGAATGAAGGAATTGGTAGTATCAATATACTGTGCCCTGATCCAATCACATCTGGAATACTACTTTTGTTTGTTTGTTTGTTTCTAAGTTCTGGGTACCTCATTTTAAGGAGGATATTGATCAGCAGAGAGTGTCCAGAGTAGGAATAGTAGGTTAAAGGCCTCAAGATTATGCCACATGAGAATTAGTAGAAGGAACAGATGTTTGTTTTGAAGAATGGAAGACTTTTAAAGGGGATCATGAAACCCATCATATTTGAGGTGTGATTACTTTGAAGATAGAATGACTTTTCATTGTTGTTGCTTGCACTCAGAAGGAAGAATTAAGAGCAATGTATGAAAATTGCAAAAAGGCTCATGTAGACAAGATATAAGGAAAATAACCTTTTTAACAATAGAAATAGCCAAAAATGAAGTGAAATATCTTCAAGTGCAAGTTGGATGATCACTTTCTGAAAATGTTGTGGTAGGGAGAGATGGCCAAATACTTGTCAGACTAGATCATCTCTGAAGTCTCTTGCAACTCTGAGAATCAAGTATACTTAGTATTTGTAATAACTAACATTTATAGAATGTTTTAAGGTTTACAAAGTGCTTTACAAATGTTATGTCATGTTATCCTCACAATTAAATTGTGTTATTGAAAGAAATGTTGTTTCCCATAAAGGTTAGTGAAAATAAGAGTGTAGTTTCTTCCAAGTTAAATTCATGGACTCCCAGAAATCCATCCATTATTCCCTTAGAGGTCCATAGATACAAATTTAAGGACTACACGATCTAAACAAAAAAATAAGAATGTCTTAATTGCTACTTATGAGTTATCCTCTTCGAGGAATGATGATTCAGAAATGTAGTGGATTCCTAGAAACCATCAACAGCAAATCTAAAGAAAAAGCCAATGTAGCACTGCAACACTGATGAACACGAAAGTCTTTCAATGTGTTTAGAAACAACAGAACTATTACACAACCACTTTTCTGGTTTGTAAGGATGCCAAGACAAAAGGAAACAACCCCCAGTCCCAAGAAGCTTGAATTCTATTGTTGGAACATAGCATTTGCAGTATTTAAATATAAGTTAATTTGAGAAGAGAGAGAGGGCAATACTAATCTATGGCATAGGGAAAGATTCTCATCTGTCTTAAGAACTTTCAAACAAGTCTGATTAAAAGTTAAATTTTAAAAGAATAGTGTCAAGAGATAATATTTCATATTTTAAGACTAGTTCATTGTTTAAAAGACTATGTGTTTCCTTTTCTTCACTGTTTTTTTCCTTTACTGTGCCTCCGTTTCTGAAGAAGCTCAGGACTAAAGAACGTTGTAATTTTTGTTTAGGAGCTGCCTTAACAAAAAAATTCATCTTGATATGGCCAGTCTACTGGTGATGTGCTTTTCCCTAGTTAGGTTATATTTTCTTAGAAAAATAGAACTAGCCTGTTGTGGTGGTCATTCTGAAAGCCTTTCCAGCATGGATAAACCTTCCTTATGTTCCACTGTTAACAACTTTGAGAACCCAGAATAATCTTTATGCCATGAGAAATTGTCTTACGATTTTATGAACATTGTGATATGACAATCACAACAGTTAATATAGTCATAGCGTACTTTAAAAAAGGTATAGGATCCAAAGTGGAGGAGGTAATAGTTCTGTTGTACTTTTTAAAATTATATTATTTTATTTGTTATCAGTGTTCTACAATCACTTCCATATATATTAGATTTTTTTCCTCTCCCTTCCCCACCTCCCACCTCGTTCTCCACTCCTTCCCTGAGACAGTATACAATCTTATATAGGTTTTACACATATGTTCCTATTAAATACATTTTTACTTTAATCATGTTACATAGAAGAAATAAAATTAATGGGAGAAACCATAAAACAAAAAAAAAATATAACACAAAAGAAAATAGTCTGCTTCAATCTGTGATTCAATTCCATAGTTTGTTCTCTGGATGGGCGAGGTGTTTTGTCTCAAAAAGTCCATTGGGGATGTTTTAAGTCTTTTCACTGCAATGAAGTACTAAGTCTACCAGAAAAATTCCTCACACACTGTGGTTGTTGCTGTGCACAAAGTTCTTCTGGTTCTCCTCCTTTCACTCAGCATTAGTTCTTTTATCTTTCCAGTCCTCTCTGAAGTCTTCCTCTTCATCGTTTCTTTTAGCACAGTAATATTCCATTACATTCATATACCACAACTTATTCAGCCATTCCACAATTGATGGGCATTCCTTTAATTTCCAGTTTTTGGCCAACACAAAGAGAGCTGCTATAAATATTTTTGTACATGTGGGACCCTTTCCTATTTCTATGATCTCTTTGTAATACAATCCCAGAAGTGAGATTACTGGGTCAAAGGGTATGCACATTTTTGTAGCCCTTTGGGCATAGTTCCAAACTGCTCTCCAGAATGGTTGGATCAGCTCACAGTTCTGCCAACAGTGAATTAGTGTTCCCACTCTCCCAAATCTTCTCCAACAGTTATCCTTTTCCGCTTTTGTCATATTAGCCAATCTCATGGGTGGGATGCGGTATCTCAGAGTTATTTTGGTTTGCATCTGTCCAATCAATAGTGATTTAGAGCATTTTTTTCATATGACTATAAATAACTTTAATTTCTTCCTCTGAAAACTGCCTGTTCACATCCTTTGATCATTTATCAATTGGGGAATGACTTGTATTCTTGTATATGTGAGTCATTTCTCTCTATATTTTAGAACTAAGGCCTTTATCACAGACACTAGGTCTAAAAATTCTTTCTCAGTTTTCTGCTTCCCTCCTAATCTTGGTTGCTTTGGGTTTGTTTGTGCAAAATGTTTTCAATTTAATGTAATCAAAATTATCCATTTTGCACTTCATGATGTTCTCTATATCTTGCTTGGTCAAAAATTTCTCCATTCTCCATAAATCTGACAAATACACTATTCCTTGCTTCCTTAATTTGTTAACAATATCAATATTTATGCCTAGATCTTGTATCTATTTGGACTTTATTCTTGTGTATGGTGTCAGGCATTTGTCTATGCCTAGTTTTCACCACACATTTATCCAGTTTTCCCAGCAATTTTTGTCATACCATGAGTTCTTATCCCAGAACATAGGATCCTTGGATTTATCAAACCATAAATTGCTATATTCATTGACTACTATGTCTTCAGTACCTAACCTATTCCACTCCTCTACTCTCTTTTTATCAACCAGAACCAAGTGGTTTTGTTGATTGATGCTTTATAACACAAATTGAGATTTGGTAGGGCTAGGTCACCTACCCTGGCATTTCTTTTCATCAGTTCCCTTGATATTCTGAACCTCTTGTTCTTCCAGATGAATTTTGATGTATTTTTCTAGCTCTAGAAAATAATTTTCTGGTTGTTTGATTGGTATGGCATTGAATAAGTATATTCATTCAGGTAGAATGTCATTTTTATTTTGTTAGCTCAGTCTATCCATGAGCAACTGATGCTTTTTCACTTATTTAGATCTGACTTTATTTGCACAAAAAATGTTGTATAATTGTGTTCACACAGTCCCTGGATTTGTTTTGGAAGATAGACTTCCAGATATTTTGTAGTGTCTACCTTAGATTTAAATGGGATTTCTCTTTCTATGTCTTGCTCTTGGGTTTTGTTAACAATATATAGAAATGCAGATGATTCATCTGGATTTATTTTGAGCCTGCAACTTTGCCAAAGTTGTTTATTATTTCAAGTAGTTTTATACTTGATTCTCTGGGAATCTCTAAGTATATTATCATTTCATCTGCAAAGATATTGATATTCTAAGATATTCTAATTCTTTCAATTTCTTTTTTTTTCTTATTACCACAGGTAGCATTCCTAATACTATATTGAATAACAGTGGTGATAATGGACCTCCTTGTTTCATCCCTAATCTTATTGGAAATGCATTTAGCTTATCCCCATTGCATGATGATATGTGATGTTTGCTGATAATTTTAGGTAACATTATTTTATGGAAATTCTATTTATTCTTATGCTCTCCAGTGTTTTGAATAGGAATTGTATTTTGTCAAAAGCCTTTTTTGTTTCTATTGGGGTAATTATGTGGTTTCTGTTTGTTTTGTTGTTGATAAAATCAATAGTGCTAGTAGTTTTCCTAATATTGAACCACCCTGCATTTCTCATATAAATCCTACCTGATCATAATGTATTATTTTCATGATAAGTTGCTGTATTCTTTGCGTAATATCTTATTTAAAATTTTTACATCTATGTTTGTTAGGGAAATTGGTTTATAAATTTCTTCCTCTGTTTTGTTTCTTCCTGGTTTAGGTATCAGAACTATATTTGTATCATAAAAATTATTTGGTAAGACTCCTTCCCAATTTTCCCAAGTTGCCTGAATAGTATTGGAATTAACTATTCTTTAAATATTTGGTAGAATTCACTTGTAAATCCATCTGACCCTGGAGGTTTTTTCCTAGGCAGTTCATTGATGGCTTTTTCAATTTCTTTTTTCTGAAATAGAGTTATTTAAGTATTCAACTTCCTCTTCTGTCAATCTGGGCAATTTATATTTTTTTAAATAATCATTCATCTGATTTAGATTGTTAAATTCATGGGCATACAGTTGGGCTAAGTAATTTCCAGGTTTTGTTTTAATTTCCTCCTCATTGGAGGTTAGTTTACCCTTGTCATTTTTGATATTGTGCTACCCTTTTTTTTTGAGACAACATCTGCGATAATAAGTTCATAGAGTCCCATTTTAGAGAAGAGATTAAGCTAGAATGGATCCATCAATGAAAGACCAGAATGATGAGGGAACAAGAAAGAAACCATGTGTATGGGGATTCATCAAAGGAGCAAGTTATATTTTACAGAAAAAAATAAACTTTCAGGAGATACATGGTAGCATTCTTCAAAAATTTTAGCTATCTTTGTGGAAAAAAGTGATCAGATATTTCCAGAGAATGGGCTAATGTTACAAGAGAGGCAGATATTAGTTCATTATATAGCAAATTTTGTACTAACTAAATGTCAGCATGTCAGTACTTTGTGAAGCTAATAATTAAAGTTTATCTAAAAATATATTTTTGTAGTATTGCTTATAGTTGCTTTCACCATTTAATTAGTAGTTGGACTTTTCCATTTCTAATTCTTTAACTTTTCATCCTATCATGATTTTGCAATATCATGATGTAACACAGACACCATCCTGCCTGCTACCCTGACTACAAACATATGTCTAATTCCAGGCTTACCATGAAGATCACTTCTAGCTCCTGAAACTGAGGAGGATAAATGACACAGAAGAGAAATCAACACCACCAGGCCCATTTCTGACAGCTAAGGACAAAAGAGAGAGAAGAAGAAGAGAATCCTTCCCCTCTCTTCAGTTCATGGCATCCTTGTTCTGACTAAACTGCAATCTTCACCCTCTGGACATAGCAGATAAGAGTTAATGAAAAGAAAGAAGCAGTACAGAAACAGCTCAGTTTTGCCAGTTTTAAAGATGCAATCAAAAGATGCTATATACATGTGATAGAGGACTCAGAGGATTCCATAACAGGGAACTTGGAGGTGAATGAAAGGTTAAAGGGTGTTCTGTTCATTTGTTTGTTTTTAAAGGCAATCTAGACTCCATACCATTGTTTCTTTTTATACTCCCAGATGATAATTCAATAGCCAGACTAAACTTTCCAGACCTTCTCATGCTAGATCACTTTTGTAAGATCAGGTACCTCCCATGTACAATCCCCAGAGTAAAAGTTAACCATTCAGATTGGTTTCAGCAACAAAAAGGAAACTTGGTTGTCCTAATTTGAAAAAAGAGCTGATAAATTTCTAAGAAGTTTGGGAGTAACTATATTTGGATCCATTCTAATTTTGTTTTAGTTGTAGAAACTACTTTAGATATTCTCATTCTTCACTGGTCCTGAATTTTTCAGTGTCTACTTTACAAAAATACCAAATGGGAGGGCTTCTAATGTCTTCCCAGAATGTGTGTCAGCTCCCCCTCTAAGTATGGCTGATGACTCAGTCTTCAAGAGGCCTCTTTATTACAGATACATTGGATGTACCCAACTATAGTTGAGTTACAATGATATCATCTGGTCTCTGCTTGCTTGTGAATGAGAGTGGCACAATGTGCAACATTTTAAACTTTGAATGCCCTAGAAATGCCCTACACACAAGATGTTATTGTTGTTAGGTCATGCAACTTTCCAAAGAACTTTGACTATTCAAGATATTTATGTGTCTTGATAGTTTGACACAGTCAAAGTAATAGACATATTTGACTGAGTGAAGGAAATTGAATCTTTGAGAAAGGCTTTTAAAAAATAACTTCTTAGAAATTTATCAGCTCTTTTTTCAAATTAGGACAACCAAGTTTCCTTTTTGTTGCTGAAACCAATCTGAATGGTTAACTTTTACTCTGGGGATATATAGCTAGGTCCAGATTAGCAAGAATAATGAATTCCTGGGATATGGTTGTTTGTATTTGAATTCATACTATTTGAAGTTACAATTATGTAAAATAAGGTAATTGGTTCCATTCCAATGAAAATTTGCATTGTGAATTCACATAATGTGATTACTTCATTGTATTAATTGTTCACACTAAGAGTGACCTAGCTATACTGAATTTTGGAGGTTTTACATCAAACTACCAAGCAGCCATGATTATTTAGAATATTGGAATTCTCTACATTTGCCATAAAAAGAGTCTTCAGGGATAGAAGGGAAAGTAAAGACATCTGGAATATTTTCATAATACAAAACTTTACTTATTTACTCCTGGATGGATAAATTTAATTTCTGAACTCTTTAATTATGAGAGGGAATTACTTTTGCTACACAATTTTTGAGGAAGGGAAGACACTGAAAGGAAGTACAAAATAGTACTCCAAATGTGGATGAATCTTCCACATGTTGAAAGTAAAAATTGTTTTAAGTGGAGAAAGTAAGCATACCTAAGAGACTAATTTATGCATGTGTGCATTAAATTTAAGCCCCTCTTGTCCATGCTGTAGTGTGAATTGGAGAACATTTTTCCTGTTGTTGCATCTGGATCTCTTTGCTGTGAGAGTTCGCTGACCTGACTTTTGCGTAGGGAAGGTATATTAAAAAATCCCAATTGATTGCAAACATTTAAGGTTGCCGTGGGGCTTGAGATTAGGGCATGTGGAGTAGGTTTTCCCCTTATTTCTAATTCCCCTCTCTTTTTGCATCTGCCAGATTTCCCCCTTGTGCTGACTTGGGAATTCAGATATGCTTTGTAAGAAATCCTCTATTGATTGACAGCTTTGAGTCTAAAAATTGTTGTAAGTGAATTTTTCAGCTACAAGAATATGAATGTGCTGAGATTTATAAGACTCAACCAAACACTGATTTTAAAATATTGGTGTGAAGGGAAGTTCAGAACGTACAAGTGAGCAATTCCCTTGGTGAAAGGATGGTGCTGTCATTAAGCTATCTCTGATGCATAGGAAGGGTGGACTTTGAATATCCATTCCTAACTCTTGAAGATTGAGTCATCAGTTTACAGCTAGAGGAGGAGCTAACACATATTCTGGGAAGACATTAGAAGTCCTTCCATTTGGTAATTTTGTAAGCTTGAGACTGAAAAATCCAGGACCACCGAAGAATGAGAATGTCTAAATTAGTTACTACAACTAAAACAATAGGAGAATGCATCCAAATATAGTTGACTCCAGACTGTACATGGGAGGTACCATTGTTCCTGCTCTTACAGAAGTATTCTAGCATGAGAGGGCCTGGAAAGTTTAGTCTGGTTATAGACTATCCTCTGGAAGTATAAAAAGAAACTAGGGCACTGAGTTCTGGATTGCCTTTAAAAACAAACAAATGAACAGAAGCAAGTTTTAACACTTACATTCATACTACTAAGCCCTTTCAGAATTAATTGTCATTAAATCTTAGTCTGTGCTCCAAGATTATAATGGAATTGTACTTTTTGAACTGCTGTCCTACCTTGAAGACAGAATTTTCTGTGGAAGATTGTTCAAATATGTAGCCTCTCTTCCCTGCCTCCTATCACCGTAGATTGACAGGAATCTCTAAATTCATAAATTTCTCTACTGTTGATTAAGCTCCCTCTTTCTTCAGTGGGGAAATGTTGTTTCCTTTTTCTTTTGTTTCTTTTTTTTTTTGTGGGAAGGTGAGGGGATTTGGGTGGGGTGGGAGAGGCAGGATCTATTCAAAGAAATAGTTCTCTGCCAGGATATCTACAACTCAGAAAATGTCACATCACTTAGGAATTTCTTGATGAGGTGGTCCCAAGGAATTCCTGAGTCCATGTAGTCCTTTCATGTTCAGTCTATTAAGGTATAAATGATTTCCATACATGTGCTCCATTTCTTTTGATTTTGCATGGATTTTATATAGTTGCCAAATTAGGTTCCATGAGGTCTAACATAGAATATAGGTCTTCATAACATGCGTTCTTCTGAAGGAACAATTTCCAGATGGCCTTATATGATACGGTTTGCCAAAATGCTGTCTTTTCTTACATGGGATGAGGAAGAATCCTTTCTAAAACGCAGGAGGAGGAAAGAATAAAATAGCTGTGTTGTTTTTTGGATTATGTATCTGTGTATCTTTCCCTTTTCCCCCACATGCAGATCAACTTTAGGCTTATCTACTGCAAGAGGCAAACAGAAGAAAAAGATTGAAATTCTCCTCGCCTATGAGGAATGAAAAGGAAATGGTTGTTTAGGAAAATAAAGGTGCTTTAAATTTTCTTTTGAAAAGCCTGGAAAGAAATGGTTGTGAAAACATCTGGAAGATCTCGATAAATATGAGGCCTTGTTTATTTGCTCCACTCAATGACGTTGCTTTTCATCCATAAATCTAAACATTATTTTTGCTCATAATGTTTTATTTCAGAAAGAAGTAAGACAATAATGTTACTCATTAATTTAAAAATGTTTATTAAGCAACTATTATGCAATGAAGGAGATGTAAATGGAGAGATTAGGTAGGAGAGAGAAGATAGCAGAGAAAGCAAAAGGACAGGGACGACAATGATGCTCTCTCTAATGTAGAAGTGGATTAGATTTATTTCTGCTTATCTCCTCAGGGTAGAACCAAGACTAATCAGTAGAAGTTGCAATGAGACATATTTAGGCTCGTTGTAAAGAATAGTTGCTACTAATCAGAGATATCCCAAAGCAGAATGAACTAGTTAATGGGTTTTTAGACATTGCTTTGCTTTACGATAGTAAGGGAAATAAAGCAAGCACACAAGTAACTGAAATACAAAAAAGAATGTGTTAAGGACATAAAACTTGTGAATAAGATATGAAAATTTGTAGGAAGGAGAAATCCCTTCTAGGTGGTATGAGATGCTTCTTTGTCTTGCTTTTCTATTTCTATCTCTAGCACTTAGCACAGTACTATTCACTTGATGAATGCTTTTTTATTTATTAGTTCATCCTATATTGCATGAAATGCTTTATAATTAATTGTTGGATTTTTGTTTTAATTTTCTAAATCTCACCAGTGATATTCTTGGTAATATTCTACCATGGTTATAGACTTAACTACCCTATGGCATGTGAGAATTGACTGAAGCCACCTTGGCAAATGAAAGGGTTTTAATTTCATGATTGTTGAAATAATATACAAATAACTAAAAAAATCTAGTTTTGAGGAAAACTGAAATGGTAACAACTCTGATCTCTAGATACGAACAATATTGAGTTTCCTATAAATTACACATTCTTATGAGATTTAAGCTAGATCTGGCTAAATTATTTCCCCTCTCATTCTTAGCCCATATTTATATATTTACTTAGAATTTATTGAGGAGCTGGGCCATATGTTTTCCATAGGGTATCCAGCAGTATATCAGACTCCAATTTCAATCTGACTGTCCTCTTCTTCCTCAGAGAGCACTCATTGTGGTTATCAGTCAAAACCACTAGGGGTCAGACTTTTACATTAACAAGAGTAGAGGTTTGTTTGCCACTGAGACATCCAGTTTGAGGACAATATTAACGTTTCATCTCTTTGCAGTGTTTTTCATCTGGGGGACAGGAGAATCTCCTTGGACACTTAGAAAGTAACATGCACATTTCACATAGTTTGAATTTTCTTGCTATAGCCTTGACAGTGTAGCTCTCTAAGGGCTTCTGCATATAGTTTAGCTATTCTTTCCTCTTAGAAGCTCTGCTATTCTTCTGTCTTGTGTCAGTTCAAAAACTTCATCTAATTTAATATGCAAGAACAAGAGAGAAGTTGACAATAGCAACAAAAGAGAACAGATCAATATATTCTAAAGCCCTTATAGATGGGAATTGACAGCTGACATTTTGTTTGCCAAAGGAACCAACTAAGGGCATGATTAGAGGTACAGTGGTGGCTATAACAATCAACACATTTGCTAATTGTTCACCTGCTATTATTGCATTGCCCATCTAAGAACTTTTTGCACTGAACTCATTTATGGTAGTGAATGCTAGCACTTCAGACGTCATACACGGTTGTTCTTACCATGAAAAGACTTTTCAAAGTAATGGAATCACCTACAAAATACTGGCAGAAGATCATTGGTATATTTTTACCATATGCTTTTAATAAATAAGGAAGACTAGAAGATAATGATTCTTTGGGAGTGAATTGAGATTATTTATTCAATACCTGTCCTGAGTAAGGGGAGTGGCTTTCCTCTAGTTAGGAAAAAAACAACAAATGAAAAAATATGTGGAACATAGATAATGAATATACTTTGTTTTCTGACCAGTAAATTCTTCTCATTGTGATGGTATAATGAGTAGAGAGTGTGGCTTGAGTCAGTGTGAACAAATCCAACCTCTAACACATGCTGTTTAAATATGGTTCTTGAACTGGGATCTGTCAATTAAAAATATAATTTGATAACTGTATTTCAATGACTGATTTCCTTTATAATCATATATATTTTTTATTTTATACATTTTAGAAAATTGTTTTGATAAGAGGACTAAAGATTAAGTTTTACCAGACTGCCAAAGAGGTCCTGGACACATGATGCTGGGCAAGTCACTTTAACTCTCATAACTACAGATAACTGAAAACTATGACATAAAGTTGTAGAGCAGTTGCTATTATATCTTTGTTGGTAGGAATTTCTTTGCAATTAACTTAATAAACTGATGAAATCTGTATAAGAATCTTACAGCAGAAAAGTTCTCCTTGTTATTCTGATCTTATAGGTGAGCTAATTGAGTATCAGAGAAGTTAAGCCAAGGTTACAAAGCTAACAAGTATCAAGTATTAAATCTCAAATCTTCCCTGTATCCACTGGCAGCCAGGTGTGGAAGTTGGTGATATGTAATATAAAATATAATATGATATGATATAAGATGACATTGTATTATACATGCATATATGTATGTGTATATACATGTATATACACATACATATATACATATATATGTATAGACATACATATATACCATAACTTCAGTAGAAGAGTAATGGAGAACTTAGGGAGGAAAAACAGGTGTCTGGAGTCTAAATCAAATACTCTTTTCATCGTAAAAAGCAGAAACTGCTTGTAGGACACTTCTCACCTACAGTGTAATTCTCAGTTCTACAATTGCACAGCTTAAAAAAACCAAAGAAATTTAAAAAATTAAACTTAAAAAAAAGGAAAGGAAATTCAGTTCATTATATGTAGTTGAAGAAAGTGAGAGATTTTTGCCTCTGTGTCTAGTACTCAGTTTCATTCAGGGCTAAGCCCCAGGTAATACTGTAAAATAGAAGGGTAGATTTCCATCTCCTTACTTTTTCCCTTTCAGGATTTCTTCCTTTTTCTCTTTTTCTGAATACCTTCTGAGGCTTCTTCTTCTGGCCCCAGACATACAAAGCCATTTATCTTAGCATGTGCTAGCTGCCAAACAATCCCTTTCAGAATTACCGGGTAAGAATGTACATACTTGAATATTAATAATCCTCTGGAGTAAATAAATCAACACACTTTCCTTGAGTGATTGTCACCTGCAAAGCACTATAAAGGAAACAAAGTGGAGTTATAGCAGCTTTTCAGATGTTCACGTCATGAATTCATTGATCTGTTTGGACCTCATTTTCCTTACTGATAGGAGAGGGAGGTAGACTAGGTGGCATAGTTTTAGGCATAAAAGAGAATTTCTACCCAGATCCCTCTGCTCCAAAAAATAGGGCTTGGTGCATATCCAAATCACCTAGAATCACATCATTACTGTGGGAGACACTTGGGACCTAGTCTTGGGAGACAGGAGAGCTGGCTTATATGTGCACGTTCTACATTACCTTACCATGTACTTAGGAGCAGAGTTTTTTCATTGGTTCCATAATAACTGACTATATCTTTAAAGTTATCTGATTTATGCACAATTGTTTTGTTTTCCAACACTCATACATATAAAATAAAGATTCCTGAGGTAAGAGAGAAAAGGAAATGAGAATTTTAATTCATGTGACTTTGAGAAACAGACTTGTCCTTATCAGACGCATGGAGGTAAGTCCCAACTTTGAAGATCTAGCTATAGGCATCTTGGAAGCTTGGATGTTGTACCTAGCCAGTGAAAACACCCTGAGAAGCAATGGTTCCATGAGGCTTTTGACTTTAACTTGTGTAGGAACTCAATTAGCTGGTACATCTAATCACCCTCTATGATCCCAAAGACTGAGCTGATATGGAGAAAGAAGAGTGCCACTGAAGTGTTGGGAAAACGTTTGCATATTCATGCTTCAATCTTGAAGTAAATATTCCTTTCAAAAAGCCAATTTAATGTTAAATGGAAAAATGGAACTGAGGTGCTACTCACTAGCACCCAAAATGGGGGAAGACCTTACTGGGACTTAAGTTTACTAAATAAAAGAAAAACACTCTTCCCTTCACAAAACTGTAATTTAGAAGAGGGGGAGGGTGGGCTGAGGAATAAAAATGTAATAGACGACTTCTAGAGTGAGGTTGAGAAAACTCATGGTATACAAAGAATTAGGCAGTCACAGAATTAGAAGTTCAAAGGGACACCATAGTTCAACCTATTCACCAATACAATCTGACTATAATTTACCTTAGTAATTATAAAAGAGAGAAGGTTTGAGAGGACAATTGAATTTTCCAGTCACTACTGTTTAAAGAGTTCCCAGGAGAAGGAACTCACTATAGTTAGAGAATATTCCATCCACATTGGGACAAACTTGATCATTAGAAAAGTTTTCCTGTCTTCTAGTCTGGTTTTGCCTTGCTCCAACTTTTGTTTACTCTTTCTGGGTTCTATACTCTAGGATTAAACAGATAAGTTTTAATTCATGTTCTAACTGATAATCCTTCAAGCCATTTATAAGTTAGTATTCCATTTCTTCTAAAAAGTTTTTAAAAAAGAAAACTAATTTTGTTGTCCTTCCCTTTCTGTCCATTTTCCATGTTGGGATTACTGAGGGCTGGGAACTATGTTATTTATTTATAAAAAATTAGGCAGTCATGTCATTTAGCTCATTCTGAGCTTTGGTGGTCCTGACACAATTTTTACAGGACCTCAATATAATCTTATATTTATCCTGTTTTATCTGGTCATTCTTCCATCTATTGAGTCTTTCTTTAATTTTAAATTAATCTTCTATTTAGTATTTTATTTTCCCCCACTTATATGTAAAAACAATGTTAACATATGTTTTTAAAACTTTGAATTAGATTTGCATAGAACCTTGAAAGGAGTCAGAAATATCAAGAGACAGTGGCAAGGAAGGCAGCGGGTCTTGCAGACTCAGTGAGAATACAGTGCAAAAGCACAGAAAAGAGAGATAGAAATTAGGTCATTTGCAAGCAAGAGGTAGTCAGGCTGGTATCACTGGATCACAGAGTGTGTGAAACTGAGTTGTGTGAAGAGAACTGAAAAAAGAGGACCATACCATTGGCAGAGCCAAGAGGGCAGAGTAGAGATATGGACCTGTAGAAGCTCTCTCCCCAAAGCCCACAAAATACCTGTAGAAAATGACTTTAAACAAATTCTAAAGAAGCAGAAGCCACAAAACAACAGAGTGAAAGAGATTTCCAGCCCAAGATTTCCTGCTGGAAGGCCAGCAGGGAAGGTCTATCCCACCAGGCTCAGAGTGGAGCACAGTCCAGCCTTGGCCATGCAGCTTGGCAGAGACAGGACTGGAGCAGGCCTCAGGGCACAGAATCCCAGGAAGCAGCTATGGCTCCCAGATTACTCAAGTCACAAATACCAAAGACAGCTTCAAAGGTCAGTGTTATAAAGCTCTTTCCCCGGGTGAGAAGGGAACAAGGTCCTGCCATAGCCCCAACCCCATGTGGCACGAGTCAGCAGCAATGTCCATTTTGGGAGCCCTTGATCTAAAGACCCTGGGGGAATTGAGCCACTGACCTGGATCTCAGCCCTGAGTGGCAGTCCTGGGGTGAGGAGAAGCACTGGCTGTGGAGCTGGTGTAGACTCTGGAGAGGGAATTTTACTCACAGATTCTGGAGAGAAAAGTTTGTGGTTGCTCCCAGACCAGAGCATAGGTCAGGAGAGGAGTAAACTCCTCTCCCTGGATTGTGCCCCCTTGGAGGAACTGAGAACTTACAGGTCCCTAGAATATATCTCCCTCTTGACAAAGGACTCAAAAGTCAAGTAACTGTCTGGGAAAATGCCGCCAAAAGGGAAAAAAATAAGACTATACAGGTTATTTTCTTGGTGAACAGGTATTTTCTTCCATCTTTTGGATGAGGAAAAACAATGCATACCATCAGAGAAAGACATAAAAATCAAGCTTTTCTTCCAAAACCTCCAAAATAAACATGTAAAGATCTCAGGTCATGGAAGAGTTCAAAAAGAAGTTTGAAAATCAAGTATGAGAAGTGGAAGAAAAATTGTGAAGAGAAATGAGAGAGATGCAAGAAAATCATGAAAAGTAAGCCAACAACTTGCTAAAGGAGGCGCAAAAAAAGATGGTCAAGAAAATAATATTTTTAAAAATAGACTAACTCAAATGGCAAAAGAGATTCAAAAGCCAATGAGGAAAAGAATGCTTTGTAAAACAGAATAAGCCAAATGGAAAAGGAGGTTCAGAAGCTCAAAGAAAAAAAATAGTTCCTTAAAAATTAGAATGGAGAAGATGGAAGCTAATGACTTTATGAGAAACGAAGAAATTAAAAACAAAACCAAAAGAATGAAAAAATAGAAGACAATGTGAAATATCTTACTGGAAAACCAATTGACCTGGAAAACAGATCCAGGAGAGACAATTTAAAAATTATGGGACCACTTGAAAGCCATGATCAAAAATAGAGTCTAGACATCATTTTTCATAAAACTATCAAGGAAAACTCCCCTGATATTCTGGAACTAGAGGGCAAAATAAGTATTCAAGGAATCCACCAATCACTGCCTGAAAGTGATCCAAAAAGAGAAACTTCTTGGAACATTGTAGCCAAATTCCAGAGTTTCCTGGTCAAGGAGAAAATATTGCAAGCAGCTAGGAAGAAACAATTCAAGTATTGTGGAAATACAATCAGGATAACACAAGATCTAGCAGCTTCTACCTTAAGGGATCAAAGGGCATGGAATATGATATTCCAGAAGTCAAAGAAGCTAGGATTAAAAGCAAAAATCACCTGCCTAGCAAAACTGAGTATAATACTTCAGGGGGAAAATGGTCATTCAATGAAATAGAGGATTTTCAAGAATTCTTGATGAAAAGACTAGAGCTCATTAGAAAATTTGCCTTTTAAACTCAAGAATCAAGAGAAACATGAAAAGGTAAACAGGAAAGAAAAATCATAAGGTGCTTACTAAAGTTGAACGGTTTACATTACTATGTGGAAAGATAATATTTGTAAGTCTTGAAACTTTTCTCAATATTTGGGTAGTTGGAGGGATTATAGACACATACACACATATAAACACATACATATATAGAAAGAGGGCACAGAGTCAGTTTTTTGATGATATCAAAAAAATAAAATTATGTGGTGAGAGAGGAATATATTGGGAGGAGAAAGGGAGAACTGGAATGGGACAAATTGTCTCTCATGAAAAAGACAAGAAAAAGCTTTTTCAGTGGAGGAGAAAAAGGGAATGGTGAGAGGCAAAAAATAAAGCTTACTCTCATCACATTTGGCTTAAGGAGGGAACAACATGCACACTAAATTTGATATGAAAATCTATCTTGCACTACAAGAAAGCAGGGGAGAAAGGGATAAGTGTGATGTAGGGTGGATGATAGCAGGGAGGGCAAGTGGGAGGAGAGAGGAATTAGAAGTAAGCACTTTAGGGGAGGAACAAGGTCAAAATGAGAAAAGAATAAATGGCTGGGGCAGGAAAGGATGGAGGGAAATATAGTTAGTCTTTCACAACATGACTGTTATGGAAGTCTTTTGCAACATTAAACATATACAGCCTATGTTGAATTGCTTGCCTTCTCAGTGGGGATGGGTTGTGGAGGGAGGAAGGAAGAGAAGCTGCAACTCAAAGTTTTAGGAATGAATGTTGAGAATCGTTTTACATGCAAGTGGAAAATAACATATACAGGTAATGGGGTATAAAAATCTGTCTCACCCTACAAGAAAAGACAGAAGATGGGGATAAGGAAAGGGAGGGGTGTGATAGAAGGGAGGGCATATTGGGGGAAGTGGTAATCAGAATGCATAGTGTCTTGGGATGGGGGGAGGGGAGAGATGGGGAGAAAATTTAGAAGTCAAAATCTTGTGGAAATAAATGTTGAAACCAAAAAATAAATAAATTAATTTAAAAATATATAAAAAATAAAACTTTGAATTCCAAATTTTCTCCCTTTCTCCCTCCCTTCATTGAGAAAACCAGAAATTGCATACAGTTTATACATGTGTAGTAGTGCAAAAGATATTCACAATAATCAGGTTGTGAAAAAAAACATAGACAAGAAAAAGCATCTCAAGTAAAATAAAGTAAAAAAAACTGGATGCTTCTCTCTGTGTTCAGACACTATCATTTTTTTCCTCTGGGAATGGATAGCATTTTTCATTCTAAGTCCTTCAGAGTTGTATTGCTGGGCATAGCTAAGTAATTCGTGGATGATCATCTTATAATACTACTGTTACATTTTACACAACGTATTTCCCTTTGCAAAAACTCAGGCAAATCTTTCCACGTGTTTCTGAGAGCATCCTGCTCAACATTTCTTATAGTACAATAGTGTTCCATCATAATCACATGTCACAACTTGTTCACCTTTTCCCCGGTTGATGGTCATCTCCTTAACCTCTAATTATTTACCTCAACAAAAGAGCTGCTATAAAAACTTTTGTACATATAGATCTTTTTCCTTTTTGTTTTTTTTTTTATCTCTTTTGGGATGCAGACCTAGGAAAATTATTGCTAGATCAAAGGGTTTGGTTTTTTAGCCCTTTGGTCATAGTTCTAAATTGCTCTCTAGAAAAGTTGATTTAATTTACAGTCCTGGGAGCCAAGATGGCGGAGTAGAAAGACTCACATTTGCTAGCTCCGAACCCACAGCCCATAGATTTCCTCTAAAAAGAACTCCTGACAAATTCTGGAACAGTGGAAGCCACGCAGCAACACAGTGAAGGAGATTTCCGTTGCAGAGAGCCCTGAAAAGGCAACTGCAAACGTACCCCGGATGGAAGCAGAGCCCTGCCCTGCAGAGCCATCCCCTTCCCCTGCCCTGGCCGCACCACACTGAGAGGAGCGAGCAGACCCAAGCAGGCTTCAGAGACCAGAATCTCCGGCAGCCGCGAAGGTCCCTCCACCCACAGACGCACAGATCAGTGAGAGAGACGGGCTGAGAGGGGAGCAGGGTATCTCCGGGACTCAGACCCCCGCGGGAGGTGGTGGCCCCAGCAGAGGCAGCAGCAGAGGCAGCTCGGCCAGAGGCTCCCAGAGCCAGCAGGAGCTCGGCAGCAGCTCAATTACAAAAGATCTCTGCATAAACCCCCTGAGGGAACTGAGCCTGGGAGGCGACCCTGCCCCCACCTGAGAACCAACAGATAAGCTCCCATTGAATAGCAGTTAGGCCTGCCCCCGAAAGCCCTGAGGCTGGGGAGCAGCATTTGAATCTCAGACTCCAAGCACTAGCTGGGTGGCCCTAGGCCAGGAGTGGAGAGGACTCTCAGAAGTCAAGTAACTGGCTGGGAGCATTTGAATCTCACACCCCAAGCACTAGCTGGGCGGTTCTAGGCCAGGGGGTGGAGAGGACTCTCAGAAGTCAAGTAACTGGATGGGAAAATGCCCAGAAAAGGGAAAAAAACTAAGACCATAGAAGGTTATTTTCTTGGTGACCAGAGGATTGCGCCGTTCCTCTCTGAGGACAAAGAGATCTG